>CM060908.1:841813995-843013995 GCA_030737815.1 Allium fistulosum | reverse complement strand
TATCTCACTGTTAATGGCCTCTTTCCAATAAGGGGCATCGCTGGAGGACATAGCTTGTTTGTAGGTTAATGGATCATCTTCTAACATAAATGTGTAGAAATCTGGTCCAAAAGTTTTTGAGGTCCTTGACCTTTTGCTTCTTCTAGGTTCCTCCACTTGTTGATCAGCACTATTTTGCCGAAGGTTATTTTGCTCATCATTTTCAAGAGAATCGGTAAATTCATCTTCCCTTGGTCTCTTTTGAGCATAATTGTCAGTACCCTGCTTCAAAGGGAATATATGTTCGAAAAATCTAGCATTTCTCGACTCTATGATGGTATTTTCATGAATATCATCAATTTCTGATTTGTGTACTAAAAATCGATAAGCAGCACTGTTTTGTGCATATCCAATGAATACACAATCAATTGTTTTTGGTCCAATTTTGACCTTCTTTGGTTTAGGTATTTCTACTTTGGCAAGACACCCCCACACTTTTAAGTATTTGTAGGATGCCGGTCTATTTTTCCAAAGTTCATGAGGAGACTTTGATGTTTTCTTTCTTGGTATTTTATTTAAAATATGATTTGCCGAAAGAATAGCTTCTCCCCAAAAATTATTTGGTAAGCCAGAACTGATTAGTAAAGCATTCATCATTTCTTTAAGAGTTCTATTTTTCCGTTCGGCTATACCGTTGGATTGAGGTGAATATGGTGCTGTAGTTTGGTGTATAATACCATGCTCAGCGCAGAATTCCTCAAATGGAAATTCATATTCTCCTCCTCTATCACTTCTTAAAGCTTTAATTTTCCTATTGAGTTGATTCTCAACTTCGGCTTTATACTGTTTAAACATGTCGAATGCTTCATCCTTGCTTCTAAGGAGATATACATAACAATATCTAGTACAATCATCAATGAATGTAATGAAATACCTTTTTCCACCTCTTGTTTGACACATTTTCAAGTCACATACATCAGTGTGTATAAGGTCTAAAGGTTCAGTTTATCGTTCAACATGATGAAACGAGGTTCTTGTCAATTTTGCTTCTGCACAAATTTGACATTTATAATTGGAGTCTATATCGCATTTTGGTATAAATTCTAGATTAATCATTTTTCGCAGTGTATCAAAATTCACATGCCCTAATCTAGAATGCCATATATTAGAGGAGTCAACAATATAAGCAGAAGATTCACTTTTATTCATATCATTGTTTGGTACAATAGTGGTTACATTTGCTTTGAATAAACCATCACACACATATCCTCTTCCTACATACACTCCATTCTTTGATAATACAAACTTATCAGCCACAAAGGTTAATTTAAAACCATGCTTGCTAAGCAAGGACCCTGAAATCAGGTTCATTCGAATGTCTGGAACATGGAGAACGTCACTTAAAGTTAGTTCCTTTACAGAAGTTAGTTTCAACACAACTTTTCCTTTGCCTTCTACCTTTGATGCAGATGAATTGCCCATGAAAAGTTGTTCATCATCAGTTGTAGTTTTATAGGTCGTAAACATCCACTTATTAGCACATATGTGTCGAGTGGCTCCTGTGTCTACGAACCATTCCTTTGAGTTACCAATAAGGTTGCATTCTGATATTACTGAACATAAATCCATATCAGAAATGCCATCTGCAACTTCAGCCATATTTGCTTCTGATTTCTTCTTTTTGGGAGCGCGACATTCGGCCGCTTTGTGCCCCTTCTTTCCACAGTTATGACAAGAACCCTGAAATTTCTTCTTCGACTTCATAGGCGCATTTTCACGTTTTCTCTTGTTAGGGTTATCTGACTCAACAACATTTGCTTTGGCAGCCATATTCGGAGAAATCTTTTTCTCGGAATTCCTATTATCTTCCTCAATCCGCAAACGAACTATGAGTTCTTCCATTGTCATTTCCTTACGCTTATGCTTAAGATAGTTTTTGAAGTCCTTCCAAGATGGAGGAAGTTTCTCAATGGTTGCAGCGACTTGGAAAGATTCGCTCAGTGTCATCCCTTCATCATGTAGTTGACGGATGATCACTTGTAATTCTTGAGTCTGGTTGATCACAGTCTTTGAATCTCCCATTTTTAAGTCGAGAAATTTGCCAGCGATGAATTTCTTCATGCCTGCATATTCAGTTTTGTACTTTCTGTCCAAGACTGTCTAGAGTTCCTTGGATGTTGCAACAGTACAATAAACATTATAGAGGCTATTATCCAGACCATTTAGAATATAGTTTTTACATATAAAATCTGAATTTTTCCAAACAGTTGCAGCCTCTACTTTGACTACATTGGGTTCGAGTTCGCCAACTTCAGGAGCATCTTCGGTTAGATATTTGGCGTGCCCTAATGTCGTCAGATAAAACAACATCTTCTGTTGCCAACGCTTGAAATCTGTCCCATTGAATTTTTCTGGCCTTTCTCCATAAGACATTGCCATACTTGAAACCAGAGTCGGAGGCTGAGCGGTTGTCACCGTCTGTGTTGGTGCTGCGTTATTGTTGCTATTTTGAGACATCGTTGTCTGCAACAATACAATATTGTTTCAAGATTGTTATCCACAATCACGTAAAAGTGTCGCGAAACCGATAGTAACCAAAGAAATGTTACCAAACCAGTTTACAATTCTGGTACAGAATGCTACGGTGCAGAACCGTTACAAAAATTTGTTATAATACCTATTGATATGTCCGAGTCCAGAGAGAATCTGTTTCCTTGAAACAATATTGCCGCCGTAGTAGTTTTACGGTTGTCAGCAATTTGCTTCCCAGGATGAAACGGACCAGCCCCGCGTTTGCAGACGGAGCGCCGACGAACTGAAGAGATTATAGCACTAGAACAGAGGTCTTAGAGGAAGAAGGAACAGAATTTGGGAGAGAGAACTTAATATTTCTCATATTCTGGCCGCCTATTTATAGGCTGGAGGAGGTGCCTATTCGGAGCGGTCGTGACTGCTGGAAAGGTTGCGACCCTTTAACCCGCATCCGTACGAACGCGTGCGCCTGGAACTGGTTGCGCTGGAGGGAAACGGACGCGTCTGTGTGAACAGACACGTTCGAACCAAAATTAGCGCAGCAGGCCCATGTAGCAGACGGCGGCTCATCTAATCACGAGACCCCAAGAGCCCCAAAGACCAATCTTTGACATTTTAATATTAATTATCAATACATATGCCAAGCCTTCATGCACACAAGCCCAAGCTTCCTTCTCTCTTTGTTTTGATAAGGTATAGTGGGTATTAGTATATATATAGCTATTGGCACAAGAATCCTACAATGTGGGACTTTGATTTTCACTCAATACCCAATATCCCTCTTCCTCTCTCTACATCATTCATTATTCTAACAATCCCCCACATGAATGAGTAGTTGTTCTTAGTTTCATGAGATATTTATCGTATCGGTTTAAAGTAGCACTTTGGCCTTGAACTTTTCCTAGTGATTACCTATTTGAATTACAGGCGAATCAGTAGACTTAGAAGGCCCTTGAACTGTAAGCCTTTTGTGTAATTCTAAAATAGATAACACACGATAAATGTTTCTTATAATCCTTCGTTCTCTGTTTGTGTTCGTTTTAGCCATGAACACCTGCCTGGTCTCATAAGTGTTTTAGAGAATCGGCCTTACAATTCTCCTTGAAGCGGCGCCTTCACACTTACGTAGGTGATTCTGTAATGGTTATTTCCAATACCCCAAGTACAGACATCATTAAAAGTATTAATACTTATCCTATTTTCAAACAAGTAATGCACTGACTTATCATAGGAATGGTTTGTGAGTAACAGTGCTACCAAGTTTCTCTTAAACTCAGTTGTCCCTTTGAACCTAGATCTTGGGATCTCCAGTCAACTAGGTAGGGTTTCCATTTTAGAAAAACTTTTATTCTATGGGCCTTAACCCCATTCCCATCGATAAGGTTTGAACTTTCTCTCTTGGCAAGCCTTTTGTTAGTGGATCCGCTATGTTATCTTTAGACTTTATGTAGTCTATAGTGATAACTCCATTAGAGAGAAGTTGTCTTATTGTCTTATGTCTACGACGAATATGCCTAGATTTACCATTGTATAATGTACTATTAGCTCTTCCAATAGCTGATTGACTATCACAATGTATACATATTGGAGGCACAGGTTTGCTCCAATTTGGAATATCTTCCAAGAAACTTCGAAGCCAGTCTGCTTCTTCTGCAGTCTTATCTAGTGCAATAAACTCCGATTCCATCGTAGATCTAGCTATACAAGTCTGTTTGGATGATTTCAATGATATTGCTCCATTTCCTAATGTGAACACATATCCGCTTGTAGACTTTGTATCATGTGATCCAGTTATCCAATTGGCATCACTGTATCCTTCCACTGTTGAAGGATAGTTTGTATACTGTAGACCATAGTTCTGCGTATACTTTAGGTATCCTAGAACTCTGATTATCGCCTTCCATTGATGTTTACCAGGATTGCTGGTAAATCTACTCAGCTTACTTACAGCGTATGCGATATCTGGCCAAGTGCAGTTCATAACATACATGATACTTCCTAGTATACGAGAGTATTCAAGCTGGTAGATACCATCACCAGTGTTCTTTACCCAATTTTGGGTCATATCTACTGGTGTTTTTGCAATAGTAATATTATATTGCTTGAATTTTTCAAGTATCTTGGCGATGTAATGTGATTGGGATAATGCATATCCTTGTGGTGTTCTCAAAATTTTGACATCCAATATCACATCAGCCAGTCCTAGGTCTTTCATATCGAATCTAGAGGATAACATATTCTTTGTAGATGTTATTATGGCCTTGTTATTACCTAGGATCAACAAGTCATCAACATAAAGACAAACAATGACATACCCAATATGTGCTTGTTTTATATAGACACATTTATCTGATTCATTTATTGTGAATCCGTTTGATAACATAGTTTCATCAAACTTCTTATGCCATTTTTTTGGAGCTTGTTTAAGGCCATAAAGCGATTTTACTAATTTGCACACTTTATTCTCATTTCCAAAGCTCATAAACCCTTCGGGTTGCTTCATATATATTTCTTCCTCTAGTTCACCATTCAAAAATGTAGTTTTAACATCCATTTGATGTATTTCTAAATCAAGTATGGACGCAATTGCAATAAGCATCCTTATCGATGTTATCCTTGTTACTGGTGAATATGTATCAAAATAGTCCAGATCTTCCTTTTGTTTGAATCCTTGGACTACAAGACGAGCTTTGTACTTGTCTATTGAACCATCAGGTTTCAATTTCTTTTTGAATATCCATTTATTACCTAAGGTTTTGCATCCTTGAGGTAAATCAACTAACTCCCATGTGTGGTTAGCCATGATGGATTCTATCTCACTGTTAATGGCCTCTTTCCAGTAAGGGGCATCGCTGGAGGACATAGCTTGTTTGTAGGTTAATGGATCATCTTCTAACATAAATGTGTAGAAATCTGGTCCAAAAGTTCTTGAGGTCCTTGACCTTTTGCTTCTTCTAGGTTCCTCCACTTGTTGATCAGCACTATTTTGCCGAAGGTTATTTTGCTCATCATTTTCAAGAGAATCGGTAAATTCATCTTCCCTTGGTCTCTTTTGAGCATAATTGTCAGTACCCTGCTTCAAAGGGAATATATGTTCGAAAAATCTAGCATTTCTCGACTCTATGATGGTATTTTCATGAATATCATCAATTTCTGATTTGTGTACTAAAAATCGATAAGCAGCACTGTTTTGTGCATATCCAATGAATACACAATCAATTGTTTTTGGTCCAATTTTGACCTTCTTTGGTTTAGGTATTTCTACTTTGGCAAGACAACACCACACTTTTAAGTATTTGTAGGATGCCGGTCTATTTTTCCAAAGTTCATGAGGAGACTTTGATGTTTTCTTTCTTGGTATTTTATTTAAAATATGATTTGCCGAAAGAATAGCTTCTCCCCAAAAATTATTTGGTAAGCCAGAACTGATTAGTAAAGCATTCATCATTTCTTTAAGAGTTCTATTTTTCCGTTCGGCTATACCGTTGGATTGAGGTGAATATGGTGCTGTAGTTTGGTGTATAATACCATGCTCAGCGCAGAATTCCTCAAATGGAAATTCGTATTCTCCTCCTCTATCACTTCTTAAAGCTTTAATTTTCCTATTGAGTTGATTCTCAACTTCGGCTTTATACTGTTTAAACATGTCGAATGCTTCATCCTTGCTTCTAAGGAGATATACATAACAGTATCTAGTACAATCATCAATGAATGTAATGAAATACCTTTTTCCACCTCTTGTTTGACACATTTTCAAGTCACATACATCAGTGTGTATAAGGTCTAGAGGTTCAGTTTCTCGTTCAACATGATGAAACGAGGTTCTTGTCAATTTTGCTTCTGCACAAATTTTACATTTATAATTGGAGTCTATATCGCATTTTGGTATAAATTCTAGATTAATCATTTTTCGCAGTGTATCAAAATTCACATGCCCTAATCTAGAATGCCATATATTAGAGGAGTCAACAATATAAGAAGAAGATTCACTTTTATTCATATCATTGTTTGGTACAATAGTGGTTACATTTGCTTTGAATAAACCATCACACACATATCCTCTTCCTACATACACTCCATTCTTTGATAATACAAACTTATCAGCCACAAAGGTTAATTTAAAACCATGCTTGCTAAGCAAGGACCCTGAAATCAGGTTCTTTCGAATGTCTGGAACATGGAGAACGTCTCTTAAAGTTAGTTCCTTTCCAGAAGTTAGTTTCAGCACAACTTTTCCTTTGCCTTCTACCTTTGATGCAGATGAATTGCCCATGAAAAGTTGTTCATCATCAGTTGTAGTTTTATAGGTCGTAAACATCCACTTATTAGCACATATGTGTCGAGTGGCTCCTGTGTCTACGAACCATTCCTTTGAGTTACCAACAAGGTTGCATTCTGATATTACTGCACGTAAATCCATATCAGAAATGCCATCTACAACTTCAGCCATATTTGCTTCTGATTTCTTCTTTTTGGGAGCGCGACATTCGGCTGCTTTGTGCCCCTTCTTTCCACAGTTATGACAAGAACCCTGAAATTTCTTCTTCGACTTCTTAGGCGCATTTTCACGTTTTCTCTTGTTAGGGTTATCTGACTCAACAACATTTGCTTTGGCAGCCATATTCAGAGAAATCTTTTTCTCGGAATTCCTATTATCTTCCTCAATCCGCAAACGAACTATGAGTTCTTCCATTGTCATTTCCTTACGCTTATGCTTAAGATAGTTTTTGAAGTCCTTCCAAGATGGAGGAAGTTTCTCAATGGTTGCGGCGACTTGGAAAGATTCGCTCAGTGTCATCCCTTCATCATGTAGTTGACGGATGATCACTTGTAATTCTTGAGTCTGGTTGATCACAGTCTTTGAATCTACCATTTTGAAGTCGAGAAATTTGCCAGCGATGAATTTCTTCATGCCTGCATCTTCAGTTTTGTACTTTCTGTCCAAGACTGTCCAGAGTTCCTTGGATGTTGCAACAGTACAATAAACATTATAGAGGCTATTATCCAGACCATTTAGAATATAGTTTTTACATATAAAATCTGAATTTTTCCAAACAGTTGCAGCCTCTACTTTGACTGCATCGGGTTCGAGTTCGCCAACTTCAGGAGCATCTTCGGTTAGATATTTGGCGAGCCCTAATGTCGTCAGATAGAACAACATCTTCTGTTGCCAACGCTTGAAATCTGTCCCATTGAATTTTTCTGGCCTTTCTCCATGAGACATTGCCATACTTGAAACCAGAGTCGGAGGCTGAGCGGTTGTCACCGTCTGTGTTGGTGCAGCGTTATTGTTGCTATTTTGAGACATCGTTGTCTGCAACAATACAATATTGTTATCCACAATCACGTAAAAGTGTCACGAAACCGATAGTAACCAAAGAAATGTTACCAAACTAGTTTACAATTCTGGTACAGAATGCTACGGTGCAGAACCGTTACAAAAATGTGTTATAATACCTATTGATATGTCCGAGTCCAGAGAGAATCTGTTTCCTTGAAACAATATTGCCGCCGTAGTAGTTTTACGGTTGTTAGCAATTTGCTTCCCAGGATGAAACGGACCAGCCCCGCGTTTGCAGACGGAGCGCCGACGAACTGAAGAGATTATAGCACTAGAACAGAGGTCTTAGAGGAAGAAGGAACAGAATTTTTGAGAGAGAACTTAATATTTCTCTTATTCTGGCCGCCTATTTATAGGCTGGAGGAGGTGCCTATTCGGAGCGGTCGTGACTGCTGGAAAGGTTGCGACCCTTTAACCCGCATCCGTACGAACGCGTGCGCCTGGAACTGGTTGCGCTGGAGGGAAACGGACGCGTCTGTGTGAACAGACACGTTCGAACCAAAATTAGCGCAGCAGGCCCATGTAGCAGACGGCGGCTCATCTAATCACGAGACCCCAAGAGCCCCAAGGCCCAAGGCCCAATCTTTGACATTTTAATATTAATTATCAATACATATGCCAAGCCTTCATGCACACAAGCCCAAGCTTCCTTCTCTCTTTGTTTTGATAAGGTATAGTGGGTATTAGTATATATATAGGTATTGGCACAAGAATCCTACAATGTGGGACTTTGATTTTCACTCAATACCCAATATCCCTCTTCCTCTCTCTACATCATTCATTATTCTAACAATCCCCCACATGAATGAGTAGTTGTTCTTAGTTTCATGAGATATTTATCGTATCGGTTTAAAGTAGCACTTTGGCCTTGAACTTTTCCTAGTGATTACCTATTTGAATTACAGGCGAATCAGTAGACTTAGAAGGTCCTTGAACTGTAAGCCTTTTGTGTAATTCTAAAATAGATAACACACGATAAATGTTTCTTATAATCCTTCGTTCTCTGTTTGTGTTCGTTTTAGCCATGAACACCTGCCTGGTCTCATAAGTGTTTTAGAGAATCGACCTTACAATTCTCCTTGAAGCGGCGCCTTCACACTTACGTAGGTGATTCTGTAATGGTTATTTCCAATACCCCAAGTACAGACATCATTAAAAGTATTAATACTTATCCTATTTTCAAACAAGTAATGCACTGACTTATCATAGGAATGGTTTGTGAGTAACAGTGCTACCAAGTTTCTCTTAAACTCAGTTGTCCCTTTGAACCTAGATCTTGGGATCTCCAGTCAACTAGGTAGGGTTTCCATTTTAGAAAAACTTTTATTCTATGGGCCTTAACCCCATTCCCATCGATAAGGTTTGAACTTTCTCTCTTGGTAAGCCTTTTGTTAGTGGATCCGCTATGTTATCTTTAGACTTTATGTAGTCTATAGTGATAACTCCATTAGAGAGAAGTTGTCTTATTGTCTTATGTCTACGACGAATATGCCTAGATTTACCATTGTATAATGTACTATTAGCTCTTCCAATAGCTGATTGACTATCACAATGTATACATATTGGAGGCACAGGTTTGCTCCAATTTGGAATATCTTCCAAGAAACTTCGAAGCCAGTCTGCTTCTTCTGCAGTCTTATCTAGTGCAATAAACTCCGATTCCATCGTAGATCTAGCTATACAAGTCTGTTTGGATGATTTCCATGATATTGCTCCATTTCCTAATGTGAACACATATCCGCTTGTAGACTTTTTATCATGTGATCCATTTATCCAATTGGCATCACTGTATCCTTCCACTGTTGAAGGATAGTTTGTATACTGTAGACCATAGTTCTGCGTATACTTTAGGTATCCTAGAACTCTGATTATCGCCTTCCATTGATGTTTACCAGGATTGCTGGTAAATCTACTCAGCTTACTTACAGCGTATGCGATATCTGGCCTAGTGTAGTTCATAACATACATGATACTTCCTAGTATACGAGAGTATTCTAGCTGGTAGATACCATCACCAGTGTTCTTTACCCAATTCTGGGTCATATCTACTGGTGTTTTTGCAATAGTAATATTATATTGCTTGAATTTTTCAAGTATCTTGGCGATGTAATGTGATTGGGATAATGCATATCCTTGTGGTGTTCTCAAAATTTTGACACCCAATATCACATCAGCCAGTCCTAGGTCTTTCATATCGAATCTAGAGGATAACATATTCTTTGTAGATGTTATTATGGCCTTGTTATTACCTAGGATCAACAAGTCATCAACATAAAGACAAACAATGACATACCCAATATGTGCTTGTTTTATATAGACACATTTATCTGATTCATTTATTGTGAATCCGTTTGATAACATAGTTTCATCAAACTTCTTATGCCATTGTTTTGGAGCTTGTTTAAGGCCATAAAGCGATTTTACTAATTTGCACACTTTATTCTCATTTCCAAAGCTCATAAACCCTTCGGGTTGCTTCATATATATTTCTTCCTCTAGTTCACCATTCAAAAATGCAGTTTTAACATCCATTTGATGTATTTCTAAATCAAGTATGGACGCAATTGCAATAAGCATCCTTATCGATGTTATCCTTGTTACTGGTGAATATGTATCAAAATAGTCCAGATCTTCCTTTTGTTTGAATCCTTGGACTACAAGACGAGCTTTGTACTTGTCTATTGAACCATCAGGTTTCAATTTCTTTTTGAATATCCATTTATTACCTAAGGTTTTGCATCCTTGAGGTAAATCAACTAACTCCCATGTGTGGTTAGCCATGATGGATTCTATCTCACTGTTAATGGCCTCTTTCCAGTAAGGGGCATCGCTGGAGGACATAGCTTGTTTGTAGGTTAATGGATCATCTTCTAACATAAATGTGTAGAAATCTGGTCCAAAAGTTCTTGAGGTCCTTGACCTTTTGCTTCTTCTAGGTTCCTCCACTTGTTGATCAGCACTATTTTGCCGAAGGTTATTTTGCTCATCATTTTCAAGAGAATCGGTAAATTCATCTTCCCTTGGTCTCTTTTGAGCATAATTGTTAGTACCCTGCTTCAAAGGGAATATATGTTCGAAAAATCTAGCATTTCTCGACTCTATGATGGTATTTTCATGAATATCATCAATTTCTGATTTGTGTACTAAAAATCGATAAGCAGCACTGTTTTGTGCATATCCAATGAATACACAATCAATTGTTTTTTGTCCAATTTTGACCTTCTTTGGTTTAGGTATTTCTACTTTGGCAAGACACCCCCACACTTTTAAGTATTTGTGGGATGCCGATCTATTTTTCCAAAGATCATGAGGAGACTTTGATGTTTTCTTTCTTGGTATTTTATTTAAAATATGATTTGCCGGAAGAATAGCTTCTCCCTAAAAATTATTTGGTAAGCCAGAACTGATTAGTAAAGCATTCATCATTTCTTTAAGAGTTCTATTTTTCCGTTCGGCTATACCGTTGGATTGAGGTGAATATGGTGCTGTAGTTTGGTGTATAATACCATGCTCAGCGCAGAATTCCTCAAATGGAAATTCATATTCTCCTCCTCTATCACTTCTTAAAGCTTTAATTTTCCTATTGAGTTGATTCTCAACTTCGGCTTTATACTGTTTAAACATGTCGAATGCTTCATCCTTGCTTCTAAGGAGATATACATAACAGTATCTAGTACAATCATCAATGAATGTAATGAAATACCTTTTTCCACCTCTTGTTTGACACATTTTCAAGTCACATACATCAGTGTGTATAAGGTCTAGAGGTTCAGTTTCTCGTTTAACATGATGAAACGAGGTTCTTGTCAATTTTGCTTATGCACAAATTTGACATTTATAATTGGAGTCTATATCGCATTTTGGTATAAATTCTAGATTAATCATTTTTCGCAGTGTATCAAAATTCACATGCCCTAATCTAGAATGCCATATATTAGAGGAGTCAACAATATAAGCAGAAGATTCACTTTTATTCATATCATTGTTTGGTACAATAGTGGTTACATTTGCTTTGAATAAACCATCACACACATATCCTCTTCCTACATACACTCCATTCTTTGTTAATACAAACTTATCAGCCACAAAGGTTAATTTAAAACCATGCTTGCTAAGCAAGGACCCTGAAATCAGGTTCTTTCGAATGTCTGGAACATGGAGAACGTCACTTAAAGTTAGTTCCTTTCCAGAAGTTAGTTTCAGCACAACTTTTCCTTTGCCTTCTACCTTTGATGCAGATGAATTGCCCATGAAAAGTTGTTCATCATCAGTTGTAGTTTTATAGGTCGTAAACATCCACTTATTAGCACATATGTGTCGAGTGGCTCCTGTGTCTACGAACCATTCCTTTGAGTTACCAACAAGGTTGCATTCTGATATTACTGCACATAAATCCATATCAGAAATGCCATCTGCAACTTCAGCCATATTTGCTTCTGATTTCTTCTTTTTGGGAGCGCGACATTCGGCTGCTTTGTGCCACTTCTTTCCACAGTTATGACAAGAACCCTAAAATTTCTTCTTCGACTTCTTAGAAGCATTTTCACGTTTTCTCTTGTTAGGGTTATCTGATTCAACAACATTTGCTTTGGCAGCCATATTCGGAGAAATCTTTTTCTCGGAATTCCTATTATCTTCCTCAATCCGCAAACGAACTATGAGTTCTTCCATTGTCATTTCCTTACGCTTATGCTTAAGATAGTTTTTGAAGTCCTTCCAAGATGGAGGAAATTTCTCAATGGTTGCAGTGACTTGGAAAGATTCGCTCAGTGTCATCCCTTCATCATGTAGTTGACGGATGATCACTTGTAAATCTTGAGTCTGGTTGATCACAGTCTTTGAATCTACCATTTTGAAGTCGAGAAATTTGCCAGCGATGAATTTCTTCATGCCTGCATCTTCAGTTTTGTACTTTCTGTCCAAGACTGTCCAGAGTTCCTTGGATGTTGCAATAGTACAATAAACATTATAGAGGCTATTATCCAGACCATTTAGAATATAGTTTTTACATATAAAATCTGAATTTTTCCAGATAGTTGTAGCCTCTACTTTGACTGCATCGGGTTCGAGTTCGCCAACTTCAGGAGCATCTTCGGTTAGATATTTGGCGAGCCCTAATGTCGTCAGATAGAACAACATCTTCTGTTGCCAACGCTTGAAATCTGTCCCATTGAATTTTTCTGGCCTTTCTCCATGAGACATTGCCATACTTGAAACCAGAGTCGGAGGCTGAGCGGTTGTCACCGTCTGTGTTGGTGCAGCGTTATTGTTGCTATTTTGAGACATCGTTGTCTACAACAATACAATATTGTTATCCACAATCACGTAAAAGTGTCGCGAAACCGATAGTAACCAAAGAAATGTTACCAAACCAGTTTACAATTCTGGTACAGAATGCTACGGTGCAGAACCGTTACAAAAATTTGTTATAATACCTATTGATATGTCCGAGTCCAGAGAGAATCTATTTCCTTGAAACAATATTGCCGCCGTAGTAGTTTTACGGTTGTTAGCAATTTGCTTCCCAGGATGAAACGGACCAGCCCCGCGTTTGCAGACGGAGCGCCGACGAACTGAAGAGATTATAGCACTAGAACAGAGGTCTTAGAGGAAGAAGGAACAGAATTTGGGAAAGAGAACTTAATATTTCTCATATTCTGGCCGCCTATTTATAGGCTGGAGGAGGTGCCTATTCGGAGCGGTCGTGACTGCTGGAAAGGTTGCGACCCTTTAACCCACATCCGTACGAACGCGTGCGCCTGGAACTCGTTGCGCTGGAGGGAAACGGATGCGTCTGTGTGAACAGACACGTTCGAACCAAAATTAGCGCAGCAGGCCCATGTAGCAGACGGCGGCTCATCTAATCACGAGACCCCAAGAGCACCAAGGCCCAAGGCCCAATCTTTGACATTTTAATATTAATTATCAATACATATGCCAAGCCTTCATGCACACAAGCCCAAGCTTCCTTCTCTCTTTGTTTTGATAAGGTATAGTGGGTATTAGTATATATATAGGTATTGGCACAAGAATCCTACAATGTGGGACTTTGATTTTCACTCAATACCCAATATCCCTCTTCCTCTCTCTACATCATTCATTATTCTAACAATCCCCCACATGAATGAGTAGTTGTTCTTAGTTTCATGAGATATTTATCGTATCGGTTTAAAGTAGCACTTTGGCCTTGAACTTTTCCTAGTGATTACCTATTTGAATTACAGGCGAATCAGTAGACTTAGAAGGTCCTTAAACTGTAAGCCTTTTGTGTAATTCTAAAATAGATAACACACGATAAATGTTTCTTATAATCCTTCGTTCTCTGTTTGTGTTCGTTTTAGCCATGAACACCTGCCTGGTCTCATAAGTGTTTTAGAGAATCGACCTTACAATTCTCCTTGAAGCGGCGCCTTCACACTTACGTAGGTGATTCTGTAATGGTTATTTCCAATACCCCAAGTACAGACATCATTAAAAGTATTAATACTTATCCTATTTTCAAACAAGTAATGCACTGACTTATCATAGGAATGGTTTGTGAGTAACAGTGCTACCAAGTTTCTCTTAAACTCAGTTGTCCCTTTGAACCTAGATCTTGGGATCTCCAGTCAACTAGGTAGGGTTTCCATTTTAGAAAAACTTTTATTCTATGGGCCTTAACCCCATTCCCATCGATAAGGTTTGAAATTTCTCTCTTGGCAAGCCTTTTGTTAGTGGATCCGCTATGTTATCTTTAGACTTTATGTAGTCTATAGTGATAACTCCATTAGAGAGAAGTTGTCTTATTGTCTTATGTCTACGACGAATATGCCTAGATTTACCATTGTATAATGTACTATTAGCTCTTCCAATAGCTGATTGACTATCACAATGTATACATATTGGAGGCACAGGTTTGCTCCAATTTGGAATATCTTCCAAGAAACTTCGAAGCCAGTCTGCTTCTTCTGCAGTCTTATCTAGTGCAATAAACTCCGATTCCATCGTAGATCTAGCTATACAAGTCTGTTTGGATGATTTCCATGATATTGCTCCATTTCCTAATGCGAACACATATCCGCTTGTAGACTTTGTATCATGTGATCCAGTTATCCAATTGGCATCACTGTATCCTTCCACTGTTGAAGGATAGTTTGTATACTGTAGACCATAGTTCTGCGTATACTTTAGGTATCCTAGAACTCTGATTATCGCCTTCCATTGATGTTTACCAGGATTGCCGGTAAATCTACTCAGCTTACTTACAACGTATGCGATATCTGGCCTAGTGCAGTTCATAACATACATGATACTTCCTAGTATACGAGAGTATTCAAGCTGGTAGATACCATCACCAGTGTTCTTTACCCAATTCTGGGTCATATCTACTGGTGTATTTGAAATAGTAATATTATATTGCTTGAAATTTTCAAGTATCTTGGCGATGTAATGTGATTGGGATAATGCATATCCTTGTGGTGTTCTCAAAATTTTGACACCCAATATCACATCAGCCAGTCCTAGGTCTTTCATATCGAATCTAGAGGATAACATATTCTTTGTAGATGTTATTATGGCCTTGTTATTACCTAGGATCAACAAGTCATCAACATAAAGACAAACAATGACATACCCAATATGTGCTTGTTTTATATAGACACATTTATCTGATTCATTTATTGTGAATCCGTTTGATAACATAGTTTCATCAAACTTCTTATGCCATTGTTTTGGAGCTTGTTTAAGGCCATAAAGCGATTTTACTAATTTGCATACTTTATTCTCATTTCCAAAGCTCATAAACCCTTCGGGTTGCTTCATATATATTTCTTCCTCTAGTTCACCATTCAAAAATGCATTTTTAACATCCATTTGATGTATTTCTAAATCAAGTATGGACGCAATTGCAATAAGCATCCTTATCGATGTTATCCTTGTTACTGGTGAATATGTATCAAAATAGTCCAGATCTTCCTTTTGTTTGAATCCTTGGACTACAAGACGAGCTTTGTACTTGTCTATTGAACCATTAGGTTTCAATTTCTTTTTGAATATCCATTTATTACCTAAGGTTTTGCATCCTTGAGGTAAATCAACTAACTCCCATGTGTGGTTAGCCATGATGGATTCTATCTCACTGTTAATGGCCTCTTTCCAGTAAGGGGCATCGCTGGAGGACATAGCTTGTTTGTAGGTTAATGGATCATCTTCTAACATAAATGTGTAGAAATCTGGTCCAAAAGTTCTTGAGGTCCTTGACCTTTTGCTTCTTCTAGGTTCCTCCACTTGTTGATCAGCACTATTTTGCCGAAGGTTATTTTGCTCATCATTTTCAAGAGAATCGGTAAATTCATCTTCCCTTGGTCTCTTTTGAGCATAATTGTTAGTACCCTGCTTCAAAGGGAATATATGTTCGAAAAATCTAGCATTTCTCGACTCTATGATGGTATTTTCATGAATATCATCAATTTCTGATTTGTGTACTAAAAATCGATAAGCAGCACTGTTTTGTGCATATCCAATGAATACACAATCAATTGTTTTTGGTCCAATTTTGACCTTCTTTGGTTTAGGTATTTCTACTTTGGCAAGACACCCCCACACTTTTAAGTATTTGTAGGATGCCGGTCTATTTTTCCAAAGTTCATGAGGAGACTTTGATGTTTTCTTTCTTGGTATTTTATTTAAAATATGATTTGCCGAAAGAATAGCTTCTCCCCAAAAATTATTTGGTAAGCCAGAACTGATTAGTAAAGCATTCATCATTTCTTTAAGAGTTCTATTTTTCCGTTCGGCTATACCGTTGGATTGAGGTGAATATGGTGCTGTAGTTTGGTGTATAATACCATGCTCAGCGCAGAATTCCTCAAATGGAAATTCATATTCTCCTCCTCTATCACTTCTTAAAGCTTTAATTTTCCTATTGAGTTGATTCTCAACTTCGGCTTTATACTGTTTAAACATGTCGAATGCTTCATCCTTGCTTCTAAGGAGATATACATAACAGTATCTAGTACAATCATCAATGAATGTAATGAAATACCTTTTTCCACCTCTTGTTTGACACATTTTCAAGTCACATACATCAGTGTGTATAAGGTCTAGAGGTTCAGTTTCTCGTTCAACATGATGAAACGAGGTTCTTGTCAATTTTGCTTCTGCACAAATTTGACATTTATAATTGGAGTCTATATCGCATTTTGGTATAAATTCTAAATTAATCATTTTTCGCAGTGTATCAAAATTCACATGCTCTAATCTAGAATGCCATATATTAGAGGAGTCAACAATATAAGCAGAAGATTCACTTTTATTCATATCATTGTTTGGTACAATAGTGGTAAAATTGCTTTGAATAAACCATCACACACATATCCTCTTCCTACATACACTCCATTCTTTGATAATACAAACTCATCAGCCACAAAGGTTAATTTAAAACCATACTTGCTAAGCAAGGACCCTGAAATCAGGTTCTTTCGAATGTCTGGAACATGGAGAACGTCACTTAAAGTTAGTTCCTTTCCAGAAGTTAGTTTCAGCACAACTTTTCCTTTGCCTTCTACCTTTGATGCAGATGAATTTCCCATGAAAAGTTGTTCATCATCAGTTGTAGTTTTATAGGTCGTAAACATCCACTTATTAGCACATATGTGTCGAGTGGCTCCTGTGTCTACGAACCATTCCTTTGAGTTACCAACAAGGTTGCATTCTTATATTACTGCATATAAATCCATATCAGAAATGCCATCTGCAACTTCAGCCATATTTGCTTCTGATTTCTTCTTTTTGGGAGCGCGACATTCGGCTGCTTTGTGCCCCTTCTTTCCACAGTTATGACAAGAACCCTGAAATTTCTTCTTCGACTTCTTAGGCGCATTTTCACGTTTTCTCTTGTTAGGGTTATCTGACTCAACAACATTTGCTTTGGCAGCCATATTCGGAGAAATCTTTTTCTCGGAATTCCTATTATCTTCCTCAATCCGCAAATGAACTATGAGTTCTTCCATTGTCATTTCCTTACGCTTATGCTTAAGATAGTTTTTGAAGTCCTTCCAAGATGGAGGAAGTTTCTCAATGGTTGCGGCGACTTGGAAAGATTCGCTCAGTGTCATCCCTTCATCATGTAGTTGACGGATGATCACTTGTAATTCTTGAGTCTGGTTGATCACAGTCTTTGAATCTACCATTTTGAAGTCGAGAAATTTGCCAGCGATGAATTTCTTCATGCCTGCATCTTCAGTTTTGTACTTTCTGTCCAAGACTGTCCAGAGTTCCTTGGATGTTGCAACAGTACAATAAACATTATAGAGGCTATTATCCAGACCATTTAGAATATAGTTTTTACATATAAAATCTGAATTTTTCCAGACAGTTGCAGCCTCTACTTTGACTGCATCGGGTTCGAGTTCGCCAACTTCAGGAGCATCTTCGGTTAGATATTTGGCGAGCCCTAATGTCGTCAGATAGAACAACATCTTCTGTTGCCAACGCTTGAAATATGTCCCATTGAATTTTTCTGGCCTTTCTCCATGAGACATTGCCATACTTGAAACCAGAGTCGGAGGCTGAGCGGTTGTCACCGTCTGTGTTGGTGCAGCGTTATTGTTGCTATTTTGAGACATCGTTGTCTACAACAATACAATATTGTTTCAAGATTGTTATCCACAATCACGTAAAAGTGTCGCGAAACCGATAGTAACCAAAGAAATGTTACCAAACCAGTTTACAATTCTGGTACAGAATGCTACGGTGCAGAACCATTACAAAAATTTGTTATAATACCTATTGATATGTCCGAGTCCAGAGAGAATCTGTTTCCTTGAAACAATATTGCCGCCGTAGTAGTTTTACGGTTGTTAGCAATTTGCTTCCCAGGATGAAACGGACCAGCCCCGCGTTTGCAGACGGAGCGCCGACGAACTGAAGAGATTATAGCACTAGAACAGGGTCTTAGAGGAAGAAGGAACAGAATTTGGGAGAGAGAACTTAATATTTCTCATATTCTGGCCGCCTATTTATAGGCTGGAGGAGGTGCCTATTCGGAGCGGTCGTGACTGCTGGAAAGGTTGCGACCCTTTAACCCGCATCCGTACGAACGCGTGCGCCTGGAACTGGTTGCGCTGGAGGGAAACGGACGCGTCTGTGTGAACAGACACGTTCGAACCAAAATTAGCGCAGCAGGCCCATGTAGTAGACGGCGGCTCATCTAATCATGAGACCCCAAGAGCCCCAAGGACCAAGGCCCAATCTTTGACATTTTAATATTAATTATCAATACATATGCCAAGCCTTCATGCACACAAGCCCAAGCTTCCTTCTCTCTTTGTTTTGATAAGGTATAGTGGGTATTAGTATATATATAGGTATTGGCACAAGAATCCTACAATGTGGGACTTTGATTTTCACTCAATACCCAATATCCCTCTTCCTCTCTCTACATCATTCATTATTCTAACAATCCCCCACATGAATGAGTAGTTGTTCTTAGTTTCATGAGATATTTATCGTATCGGTTTAAAGTAGCACTTTGGCCTTGAACTTTTCCTAGTGATTACCTATTTGAATTACAGGCGAATCAGTAGACTTAGAAGGTCCTTGAACTATAAGCCTTTTGTGTAATTCTAAAATAGATAACACACGATAAATGCTTCTTATAATCCTTCATTCTCTGTTTGTGTTCGTTTTAGCCATGAACACCTGCCTGGTCTCATAAGTGTTTTAGAGAATCGGCCTTACAATTCTCCTTGAAGCGGCGCCTTCACACTTACGTAGATGATTCTGTAATGGTTATTTCCAATACCCCAAGTACATACATCATTAAAAGTATTAATACTTATCCTATTTTCAAACAAGTAATGCACTGACTTATCATAGGAATGGTTTGTGAGTAACAGTGCTACCAAGTTTCTCTTAAACTCAGTTGTCCCTTTGAACCTAGATCTTGGGATCTCCAGTCAACTAGGTAGGGTTTCCATTTTAGAAAAACTTTTATTCTATGGGCCTTAACCCCATTCCCATCGATAAGGTTTGAACTTTCTCTCTTGGCAAGCCTTTTGTTAGTTGATCCGCTATGTTATCTTTAGACTTTATGTAGTCTATAGTGATAACTCCATTAGAGAGAAGTTATCTTATTGTCTTATGTCTACGACGAATATGCCTAGATTTACCATTGTATAATGTACTATTAGCTCTTCCAATAGTTGATTGACTATCACAATGTATACATATTAGAGGCACAGGTTATTTGGAATATCTTCCAAGAAACTTCGAAGCCAGTCTGCTTCTTCTGCAGTCTTATCTAGTGCAATAAACTCCAATTCCATCGTAGATCTAGCTATACAAGTCTGTTTGGATGATTTCCATGATATTGCTCCATTTCCTAATGTGAACACATATCCGCTTGTAGACTTTGTATCATGTGATCCAGTTATCCAATTGGCATCACTGTATCCTTCCACTGTTGAAGGATAGTTTGTATACTGTAGACCATAGTTCTGCGTATACTTTAGGTATCCTAGAACTCTGATTATCGCCTTCCATTGATGTTTACCAGGATTGCTGGTAAATCTACTCAGCTTACTTACAGCGTATGCGATATCTGGCCTAGTGCAGTTCATAACATACATGATACTTCCTAGTATACGAGAGTATTCAAGCTGGTAGATACCATCACCAGTGTTCTTTACCCAATTCTGGGTCATATCTACTGGTGTTTTTGCAATAGTAATATTATATTGCTTCAATTTTTCAAGTATCTTGGCGATGTAATGTGATTGGGATAATGCATATCCTTGTGGTGTTCTCAAAATTTTGACACCCAATATCACATCAGCCAGTCCTAGGTCTTTCATATCGAATCTAGAGGATAACATATTCTTTGTAGATGTTATTATGGCCTTGTTATTACCTAGGATCAACAAGTCATCAACATAAAGACAAACAATGACATACCCAATATGTGCTTGTTTTATATAGACACATTTATCTGATTCATTTATTGTGAATCCGTTTGATAACATAGTTTCATCAAACTTCTTATGCCATTGTTTTGGAGCTTGTTTAAGGCCATAAAGCGATTTTACTAATTTGCACACTTTATTCTCATTTCTAAAGCTCATAAACCCTTCGGGTTGCTTCATATATATTTCTTCCTCTAGTTCACCATTCAAAAATGCAATTTTAACATCCATTTGATGTATTTCTAAATCAAGTATGGACGCAATTGCAATAAGCATCCTTATCGATGTTATCCTTGTTACTGGTGAATATGTATCAAAATAGTCCAGATCTTCCTTTTGTTTGAATCCTTGGACTACAAGACGAGCTTTGTACTTGTCTATTGAACCATCAGGTTTCAATTTCTTTTTGAATATCCATTTATTACCTAAGGTTTTGCATCCTTGAGGTAAATCAACTAACTCCCATGTGTGGTTAGCCATGATGGATTCTATCTCACTGTTAATGGCCTCTTTCCAGTAAGGGGCATCGCTGGAGGACATAGCTTGTTTGTAGGTTAATGGATCATCTTCTAACATAAATGTGTAGAAATCTGGTCCAAAAGTTCTTGAGGTCCTTGACCTTTTGCTTCTTCTAGGTTCCTCCACTTGTTGATCAGCACTATTTTGCCGAAGGTTATTTTGCTCATCATTTTCAAGAGAATCGGTAAATTCATCTTCCCTTGTTCTCTTTTGAGCATAATTGTCAGTACCCTGCTTCAAAGGGAATATATGTTCGAATAATCTAGCATTTCTCGACTCTATGATGGTATTTTCATGAATATCATCAATTTCTGATTTGTGTACTAAAAATCGATAAGCAGCACTATTTTGTGCATATCCAATGAATACACAATCAATTGTTTTTGGTCCAAATTTGACCTTCTTTGGTTTAGGTATTTCTACTTTGGCAAGACACCCCCACACTTTTAAGTATTTGTAGGATGCCGGTCTATTTTTCCAAAGTTCATGAGGAGACTTTGATGTTTTCTTTCTTGGTATTTTATTTAAAATATGATTTGCCGAAAGAATGGCTTCTCCCCAAAAATTATTTGGTAAGCCAGAACTGATTAGTAAAGCATTCATCATTTCTTTAAGAGTTCTATTTTTCCGTTCGGCTATACCGTTGGATTGAGGTGAATATGGTGCTGTAGTTTGGTGTATAATACCATGCTCAGCGCAGAATTCCTCAAATGGAAATTCATATTCTCCTCCTCTATCACTTCTTAAAGCTTTAATTTTCCTATTGAGTTGATTCTCAACTTCGGCTTTATACTGTTTAAACATGTCGAATGCTTCGTCCTTGCTTCTAAGGAGATATACATAACAGTATCTAGTACAATCATCAATGAATGTAATGAAGTACCTTTTTCCACCTCTTGTTTGACACATTTTCAAGTCACATACATCAGTGTGTATAAGGTCTAGAGGTTCAGTTTTTCGTTCAACATGATGAAACGAGGTTCTTGTCAATTTTGCTTCTGCACAAATTTGACATTTATAATTGGAGTCTATATCGCATTTTGGTATAAATTCTAGATTAATCATTTTTCGCAGTGTATCAAAATTCACATGCCCTAATCTAGAATGCCATATATTAGAGGAGTCAACAATATAAGAAGAAGATTCACTTTTATTCATATCATTGTTTGGTACAATAGTGGTTACATTTGCTTTGAATAAACCATCACACACATATCCTCTTCCTACATACACTCCATTCTTTGATAATACAAACTTATCAGCCACAAAGGTTAATTTAAAACCATGCTTGCTAAGCAAGGACCCTGAAATCAGGTTCTTTCGAATGTCTGGAACATGGAGAACGTCACTTAAAGTTAGTTCCTTTCCAGAAGTTAGTTTCAGCACAACTTTTCCTTTGCCTTCTACCTTTGATGCAGATGAATTTCCCATGAAAAGTTGTTCATCATCAGTTGTAGTTTTATAGGTCGTAAACATCCACTTATTAGCACATATGTGTCGAGTGGCTCCTGTGTCTACGAACCATTCCTTTGAGTTACCAACAAGGTTGCATTCTTATATTACTGCATATAAATCCATATCAGAAATGCCATCTGCAACTTCAGCCATATTTGCTTCTGATTTCTTCTTTTTGGGAGCGCGACATTCGGCTGCTTTGTGCCCCTTCTTTCCACAGTTATGACAAGAACCCTAAAATTTCTTCTTCGACTTCTTAGGCGCATTTTCACGTTTTCTCTTGTTAGGGTTATCTGACTCAACAACATTTGCTTTGGCAGCCATATTCGGAGAAATCTTTTTCTCGGAATTCCTATTATCTTCCTCAATCCGCAAACGAACTATGAGTTCTTCCATTGTCATTTCCTTACGCTTATGCTTAAGATAGTTTTTGAAGTCCTTCCAAGATGGAGGAAGTTTCTCAATGGTTGCGGCGACTTGGAAAGATTCGCTCAGTGTCATCCCTTCATCATGTAGTTGACGGATGATCACTTGTAATTCTTGAGTCTGGTTGATCACAGTCTTTGAATCTACCATTTTGAAGTCGAGAAATTTGCCAGCGATGAATTTCTTCATGCCTGCATCTTCAGTTTTGTACTTTCTGTCCAAGACTGTCCAGAGTTCCTTGGATGTTGCAACAGTACAATAAACATTATAGAGGCTATTATCCAGACCATTTAGAATATAGTTTTTACATATAAAATCTGAATTTTTCCAGACAGTTGCAGCCTCTACTTTGACTGCATCGGGTTCGAGTTCGCCAACTTCAGGAGCATCTTCGGTTAGATATTTGGCGAGCCCTAATGTCGTCAGATAGAACAACATCTTCTGTTGCCAACGCTTGAAATCTGTCCCATTGAATTTTTCTGGCCTTTCTCCATGAGACATTGCCATACTTGAAACCAGAGTCGGAGGCTGAGCGGTTGTCACCGTCTGTGTTGGTGCAGCGTTATTGTTGCTATTTTGAGACATCGTTGTCTACAACAATACAATATTGTTTCAAGATTGTTATCCACAATCACGTAAAAGTGTCGCGAAACCGATAGTAACCAAAGAAATGTTACCAAACCAGTTTACAATTCTGGTACAGAATGCTACGGTGCAGAACCATTACAAAAATTTGTTATAATACCTATTGATATGTCCGAGTCCAGAGAGAATCTGTTTCCTTGAAACAATATTGCCGCCGTAGTAGTTTTACGGTTGTTAGCAATTTGCTTCCCAGGATGAAACGGACCAGCCCCGCGTTTGCAGACGGAGCGCCGACGAACTGAAGAGATTATAGCACTAGAACAGGGTCTTAGAGGAAGAAGGAACAGAATTTGGGAGAGAGAACTTAATATTTCTCATATTCTGGCCGCCTATTTATAGGCTGGAGGAGGTGCCTATTCGGAGCGGTCGTGACTGCTGGAAAGGTTGTGACCCTTTAACCCGCATCCGTACGAACGCGTGCGCCTGGAACTGGTTGCGCTGGAGGGAAACGGACGCGTCTGTGTGAACAGACACGTTCGAACCAAAATTAGCGCAGCAGGCCCATGTAGCAGACGGTGGCTCATCTAATCACGAGACCCCAAGAGCCCCAAGGCCCAAGGCCCAATCTTTGACATTTTAATATTAATTATCAATACATATGCCAAGCCTTCATGCACACAAGCCCAAGCTTCCTTATCTCTTTGTTTTGATAAGGTATAGTGGGTATTAGTATATATATAGGTATTGGCACAAGAATCCTACAATGTGGGACTTTGATTTTCGCTCAATACCCAATATCCCTCTTCCTCTCTCTACATCATTCATTATTCTAACAATCCCCCACATGAATGCGTAGTTGTTCTTAGTTTCATAAGATATTTATCGTATCGGTTTAAAGTAGCACTTTGGCCTTGAACTTTTCCTAGTGATTACCTATTTGAATTACAGGTGAATCAGTAGACTTAGAAGGTCCTTGAACTGTAAGCCTTTTGTGTAATTCTAAAATAGATAACACACGACAAATGTTTCTTATAATCCTTCGTTCTCTGTTTGTGTTCGTTTTAGCCATGAACACCTGCCTGGTCTCATAAGTGTTTTAGAGAATCGGCCTTACAATTCTCCTTGAAGCGGCGCCTTCACACTTACGTAGGTGATTCTGTAATGGTTATTTCCAATACCCCAAGTACAGACATCATTAAAAGTATTAATACTTATCCTATTTTCAAACAAGTAATGCACTGACTTATCATAGGAATGGTTTGTGAGTAACAGTGCTACCAAGTTTCTCTTAAACTCGGTTGTCCCTTTGAAACTAGATCTTGGGATCTCCAGTCAACTAGGTAGGGTTTCCATTTTAGAAAAACTTTTATTCTATGGGCCTTAACCCCATTCCCATCGATAAGGTTTGAACTTTCTCTCTTGGCAAACCTTTTGTTAGTGGATCCGCTATGTTATCTTTAGACTTTATGTAGTCTATAGTGATAACTCCATTAGAGAGAAGTTGTCTTATTGTCTTATGTCTACGACGAATATGCCTAGATTTACCATTGTATAATGTACTATTAGCTCTTCCAATAGCTGATTGACTATCACAATGTATACATATTGGAGGCACAGGTTTGCTCCAATTTGGAATATCTTCCAAGAAACTTTGAAGCCAGTCTGCTTCTTATGCAGTCTTATCTAGTGCAATAAACTCCGATTCCATCGTAGATCTAGCTATACAAGTCTGTTTGGATGATTTCCATGATATTGCTCCATTTCCTAATGTGAACACATATCCGCTTGTAGACTTTGTATCATGTGATCCAGTTATCCAATTGGCATCACTGTATCCTTCCACTGTTGAAGGATAGTTTGTATACTGTAGACCATAGTTCTGCGTATACTTTAGGTATCCTAGAACTCTGATTATCGCCTTCCATTGATGTTTACCAGGATTGCCGGTAAATCTACTCAGCTTACTTACAGCGTATGCGATATCTGGCCTAGTGCAGTTCATAACATACATGATACTTCCTAGTATACGAGAGTATTCAAGCTGGTAGATACCATCACCAGTGTTCTTTACCCAATTCTGGGTCATATCTACTGGTGTTTTTGCAATAGTAATATTATATTGCTTGAATTTTTCAAGTATCTTGGCGATGTAATGTGATTGGGATAATGCATATCCTTGTGGTGTTCTCAAAATTTTGACACCTAATATCACATCAGCCAGTCCTAGGTCTTTCATATCGAATCTAGAGGATAACATATTCTTTGTAGATGTTATTATGGCCTTGTTATTACCTAGGATCAACAAGTCATCAACATAAAGACAAACAATGACATACCCAATATGTGCTTGTTTTATATAGACACATTTATCTGATTCATTTATTGTGAATCCGTTTGATAACATAGTTTCATCAAACTTCTTATGCCATTGTTTTGGAGCTTGTTTAAGGCCATAAAGCGATTTTACTAATTTGCACACTTTATTCTCATTTCCAAAGCTCATAAACCCTTCGGGTTGCTTCATATATATTTCTTCCTCTAGTTCACCATTCAAAAATGCAGTTTTAACATCCATTTGATGTATTTATAAATCAAGTATGGACGCAATTGCAATAAGCATCCTTATCGATGTTATCCTTGTTACTGGTGAATATGTATCAAAATAGTCCAGATCTTCCTTTTGTTTGAATCCTTGGACTACAAGACGAGCTTTGTACTTGTCTATTGAAACATCAGGTTTCAATTTCTTTTTGAATATCCATTTATTACCAAAGGTTTTGCATCCTTGAGGTAAATCAACTAACTCCCATGTGTGGTTAGCCATGATGGATTCTATCTCACTGTTAATGGCCTCTTTCCAGTAAGGGGCATCGCTGGAGGACATAGCTTGTTTGTAGGTTAGTGGATCATCTTCTAACATAAATGTGTAGAAATCTGGTCCAAAAGTTCTTGAGGTCCTTGACCTTTTGCTTCTTCTAGGTTCCTCCACTTGTTGATCAGCACTATTTTGCCGAAGGTTATTTTGCTCATCATTTTCAAGAGAATCGGTTAATTCATCTTCCCTTGGTCTCTTTTGAGCATAATTGTCAGTACCCTGCTTCAAAGGGAATATATGTTCGAAAAATCTAGCATTTCTCGACTCTATGATGGTATTTTCATGAATATTATCAATTTCTGATTTGTGTACTAAAAATCGATAAGCAGCACTGTTTTGTGCATATCCAATGAATACACAATCAATTGTTTTTGGTCCAATTTTGACCTTCTTTGGTTTAGGTATTTCTACTTTGGCAAGACACCCCCACACTTTTAAGTATTTGTAGGATGCTGGTCTATTTTTCCAAAGTTCATGAGGAGACTTTGATGTTTTCTTTCTTGGTATTTTATTTAAAATATGATTTGCCGAAAGAATAGCTTCTCCCCAAAAATTATTTGGTAAGCCAGAACTGATTAGTAAAGCATTCATCATTTCTTTAAGAGTTCTATTTTTCCGTTCGGCTATACCGTTGGATTGAGGTGAATATGGTGCTGTAGTTTGGTGTATAATACCATGCTCAGCGCAGAATTCCTCAAATGGAAATTCATATTCTCCTCCTCTATCACTTCTTAATGCTTTAATTTTCCTATTGAGTTGATTCTCAACTTCGGCTTTATACTGTTTAAACATGTCGAATGCTTCATCCTTGCTTCTAAGGAGATATACATAACAGTATCTAGTACAATCATCAATGAATGTAATGAAATACCTTTTTCCACCTCTTGTTTGACACATTTTCAAGTCACATACATCAGTGTGTATAAGGTCTAGAGGTTCAGTTTCTCGTTCAACATGATGAAACGAGGTTCTTGTCAATTTTGCTTCTGCACAAATTTGACATTTATAATTGGAGTCTATATCGCATTTTGGTATAAATTCTAGATTAATCATTTTTCGCAGTGTATCAAAATTCACATGCCCTAATCTAGAATGCCATATATTAGAGGAGTCAACAATATAAGCAGAAGATTCACTTTTATTCATATCATTGTTTGGTACAATAGTGGTTACATTTGCTTTGAATAAACCATCACACACATATCCTCTTCCTACATACACTCCATTCTTTGATAATACAAACTTATCAGCCACAAAGGTTAATTTAAAACCATGCTTGCTAAGCAAGGACCCTGAAATCAGGTTCTTTCGAATGTCTGGAACATGGAGAACGTCACTTAAAGTTAGTTCCTTTCCAGAAGTTAGTTTCAGCACAACTTTTTTTTTGCCTTCTACCTTTGATGCAGATGAATTGCCCATGAAAAGTTGTTCATCATCAGTTGTAGTTTTATAGGTCGTAAACATCCACTTATTAGCACATATGTGTCGAGTGGCTCCTGTGTCTACGAACCATTCCTTTGAGTTACCAACAAGGTTGCATTCTGATATTACTGCACATAAATCCATATCAGAAATGCCATCTGCAACTTCAGCCATATTTGCTTCTGATTTCTTCTTTTTGGGAGCGCGACATTCGGCTGCTTTGTGCCCCTTCTTTCCACAGTTATGACAAGAACCCTAAAATTTCTTCTTCGACTTCTTAGGCGCATTTTCACGTTTTCTCTTGTTAGGGTTATCTGACTCATCAACATTTGCTTTGGCAGCCATATTCGGAGAAATCTTTTTCTCGGAATTCCTATTATCTTCCTCAATCCGCAAACGAACTATGAGTTCTTCCATTGTCATTTCCTTACGCTTATGCTTAAGATAGTTTTTGAAGTCCTTCCAAGATGGAGGAAGTTTCTCAATGGTTGCGGCGACTTGGAAAGATTCGCTCAGTGTCATCCCTTCATCATGTAGTGGACGGATGATCACTTGTAATTCTTGAGTCTGGTTGATCACAGTCTTTGAATCTACCATTTTGAAGTCGAGAAATTTGCCAACGATGAATTTCTTCATGCCTGCATCTTCAGTTTTGTACTTTCTGTCCAAGACTGTCCAGAGTTCCTTGGATGTTGCAACAGTACAATAAACATTATAGAGGCTATTATCCAGACCTTTTCGAATATAGTTTTTACATATAAAATCTGAAATTTTCCAGACAGTTGCAGCCTCTACTTTGACTGCATCGGGTTCGAGTTCGCCAACTTCAGGAGCATCTTCGGTTAGATATTTGGCGAGCCCTAATGTCGTCAGATAGAACAACATCTTCTGTTGCCAACGCTTGAAATCTGTCCCATTGAATTTTTCTGGCCTTTCTCCATGAGACATTGCCATACTTGAAACCAGAGTCGGAGGCTGAGCGGTTGTCACCGTCTGTGTTGGTGCAGCGTTATTGTTGCTATTTTGAGACATCGTTGTCTGCAACAATACAATACTGTTTCAAGATTGTTATCCACAATCACGTAAAAGTGTCGCAAAACCGATAGTAACCAAAGAAATGTTACCAAACCAGTTTACAATTCTGGTACAGAATGCTACGGTGTAGAACCGTTACAAAAATTTGTTATAATACCTATTGATATGTCCGAGTCCAGAGAGAATCTGTTTCCTTGAAACAATATTGCCGCCGTAGTAGTTTTACGGTTGTTAGCAATTTGCTTCCCAGGATGAAACGGACCAGCCCCGCGTTTGCAGACGGAGCGCCGACGAACTGAAGATATTATAGCACTAGAACAGAGGTCTTAGAGGAAGAAGGAACAGAATTTGGGAGAGAGAACTTAATATTTCTCATATTCTGGCCGCCTATTTATAGGCTGGAGGAGGTGCCTATTCGGAGCGGTCGTGACTGCTGGAAAGGTTGCGACCCTTTAACCCGCATACGTATGAACGCGTGCGCCTGGAACTGGTTGCGCTGGAGGGAAACGGACGCGTCTGTGTGAACAGACACGTTCGAACCAAAATTAGCGCAGCAGGCCCATGTAGCAGACGGCGGCTCATCTAATCACGAGACCCCAAGAGCCCCAAGGCCCAAGGTCCAATCTTTGACATTTTAATATTAATTATCAATACATATGCCAAGCCTTCATGCACACAAGCCCAAGCTTCCTTCTCTCTTTGTTTTGATAAGGTATAGTGGGTATTAGTATATATATAGGTATTGGCACAAGAATCCTACAACGTGGGACTTTGATTTTCACTCAATACCCAATATCCCTCTTCCTCTCTCTACATCATTCATTATTCTAACAACCCCCCACATGAATGAGTAGTTGTTCTTAGTTTCATGAGATATTTATCGTATCGGTTTAAAGTAGCACTTTGGCCTTGAACTTTTCCTAGTGATTACCTATTTGAATTACAGGCGAATCAGTAGACTTAGAAGGTCCTTGAACTGTAAGCCTTTTGTGTAATTCTAAAATAGATAACACACGATAAATGTTTCTTATAATCCTTCGTTCTCTGTTTGTGTTCGTTTTAGCCATGAACACCTGCCTGGTCTCATAAGTGTTTTAGAGAATCGGCCTTACAATTCTCCTTGAAGCGGCGCCTTCACACTTACGTAGGTGATTCTGTAATGGTTATTTCCAATACCCCAAGTCCAGACATCATTAAAAGTATTAATACTTATCCTATTTTCAAACAAGTAATGCACTGACTTATCATAGGAATGGTTTGTGGGTAACAGTGCTACCAAGTTTCTCTTAAACTCAGTTGTCCCTTTGAACCTATATCTTGGGATCTCCAGTCAACTAGGTAGGGTTTCCATTTTAAAAAAACTTTTATTCTATGGGCCTTAACCTCATTCCCATCGATAAGGTTTGAACTTTCTCTCTTGGCAAGCCTTTTGTTAGTGGATCCGCTATGTTATCTTTAGACTTTATGTAGTCTATAGTGATAACTCCATTAGAGAGAAGTTGTCTTATTGTCTTATGTCTACGACGAATATGCCTAGATTTACCATTGTATAATGTACTATTAGCTCTTCCAATAGCTGATTGACTATCACAATGTATACATATTGGAGGCACAGGTTTGCTCCAATTTGGAATATCTTCCAAGAAACTTCGAAGCCAGTCTGCTTCTTCTGCAGTCTTATCTAGTGCAATAAACTCCGATTCCATCGTAGATCTAGCTATACAAGTCTGTTTGGATGATTTCCATGATATTGCTCCATTTCCTAATGTGAACACATATCCGCTTGTAGACTTTGTATCATGTGATCCAGTTATCCAATTGGCATCACTGTATCCTTCCACTGTTGAAGGATAGTTTGTATACTGTAGACCATAGTTCTGCGTATACTTTAGGTATCCTAGAACTCTGATTATCGCCTTCCATTGATGTTTACCAGGATTGCTGGTAAATCTACTCAGCTTACTTACAGCGTATGCGATATCTGGCCTAGTGCAGTTCATAACATACATGATACTTCCTAGTATACGAGAGTATTCAAGCTGGTAGATACCATCACCAGTGTTCTTTACCCAATTCTGGGTCATATCTACTGGTGTTTTTGCAATAGTAATATTATATTGCTTGAATTTTTCAAGTATCTTGGCGATGTAATGTGATTGGGATAATGCATATCCTTGTGGTGTTCTCAAAATTTTGACACCCAATATCACATCAGCCAGTCCTAGGTCTTTCATATCGAATCTAGAGGATAACATATTCTTTGTAGATGTTATTATGGCCTTGTTATTACCTAGGATCAACAAGTCATCAACATAAAGACAAACAATGACATACCCAATATGTGCTTGTTTTATATAGACACATTTATCTGATTCATTTATTGTGAATCCGTTTGATAACATAGTTTCATCAAACTTCTTATGCCATTGTTTTGGAGCTTGTTTAAGGCCATAAAGTGATTTTACTAATTTGCACACTTTATTCTCATTTCCAAAGCTCATAAACCCTTCGGGTTGCTTCATATATATTTCTTCCTCTAGTTCACCATTCAAAAATGCAGTTTTAACATCCATTTGATGTATTTCTAAATCAAGTATGGACGCAATTGCATTAAGCATCCTTATCGATGTTATCCTTGTTACTGGTGAATATGTATCAAAATAGTCCAGATCTTCCTTTTGTTTGAATCCTTGGACTTCAAGACGAGCTTTGTACTTGTCTATTGAACCATCAGGTTTCAATTTCTTTTTGAATATCCATTTATTACCTAAGGTTTTGCATCCTTGAGGTAAATCAACTAACTCCCATGTGTGGTTAGCCATGATGGATTATATATTTATATCTCACTGTTAATGGCCTCTTTCCAGTAAGGGGCATCGCTGGAGGACATAGCTTGTTTGTAGGTTAATGGATCATCTTCTAACATAAATGTGTAGAAATCTGGTCCAAAAGTTCTTGAGGTCCTTGACCTTTTGCTTCTTCTAGGTTCCTCCACTTGTTGATCAGCACTATTTTGCCGAAGGTTATTTTGCTCATCATTTTCAAGAGAATCGGTAAATTCATCTTCCCTTGGTCTCTTTTGAGCATAATTGTCAGTACCCTGCTTCAAAGGGAATATATGTTCGAAAAATCTAGCATTTCTCGACTCTATGATGGTATTTTCATGAATATCATCAATTTCTGATTTGTGTGCTAAAAATCGATAAGCAGCATTGTTTTGTGCATATCCAATGAATACACAATCAATTGTTTTTGGTCCAATTTTGACCTTCTTTGGTTTAGGTATTTCTACTTTGGCAAGACACCCCCACACTTTTAAGTATTTGTAGGATGCCGGTCTATTTTTCCAAAGTTCATGAGGAGACTTTGATGTTTTCTTTCTTGGTATTTTATTTAAAATATGATTTGCCGAAAGAATAGCTTCTCCCCAAAAATTATTTGGTAAGCCAGAACTGATTAGTAAAGCATTCATCATTTCCTTAAGAGTTCTATTTTTCCGTTCGGCTATACCGTTGGATTGAGGTGAATATGGTGTTGTAGTTTGGTGTATAATACCATGCTCAGCGCAGAATTCCTCAAATGGAAATTCATATTCTCCTCCTCTATCACTTCTTAAAGCTTTAATTTTCCTATTGAGTTGATTCTCAACTTCGGCTTTATACTGTTTAAACATGTCGAATGCTTCATCCTTGCTTCTAAGGAGATATACATAACAGTATCTAGTACAATCATCAATGAATGTAATGAAATACCTTTTTCCACCTCTTGTTTGACACATTTTCAAGTCACATACATCAGTGTGTATAAGGTCTAGAGGTTCAGTTTCTCGTTCAACATGATGAAACGAGGTTCTTGTCAATTTTGCTTCTGCACAAATTTGACATTTATAATTGGAGTCTATATCGCATTTTGGTATAAATTCTAGATTAATCATTTTTCGCAGTGTATCAAAATTCACATGCCCTAATCTAGAATGCCATATATTAGAGGAGTCAACAATATAAGCAGAAGATTCACTTTTATTCATATCATTGTTTGGTACAATAGTGGTTACATTTGCTTTGAATAAACCATCACACACATATCCTCTTCCTACATACACTCCATTCTTTGATAATACAAACTTATCAGCCACAAAGGTTAATTTAAAACCATGCTTGCTAAGCAAGGACCCTGAAATCAAGTTCTTTCGAATGTCTGGAACATGGAGAACGTCACTTAAAGTTAGTTCCTTTCCAGAAGTTAGTTTCAGCACAACTTTTCCTTTGCCTTCTACCTTTGATGCAGATGAATTGCCCATGAAAAATTGTTCATCATCAGTTGTAGTTTTATAGGTCGTAAACATCCACTTATTAGCACATATGTGTCGAGTGGCTCCTGTGTCTACGAACCATTCCTTTGAGTTACCAACATGGTTGCATTCTGATATTACTGCACATAAATCCATATCAGAAATGCCATCTGCAACTTCAGCCATATTTGCTTCTGATTTCTTCTTTTTGGGAGCGCGACATTCGGCTGCTTTGTGCCCCTTCTTTCCACAGTTATGACAAGAACCCTGAAATTTCTTCTTCGACTTCTTAGGCGCATTTTCACGTTTTCTCTTGTTAGGGTTATCTGACTCAACAACATTTGCTTTGGCAGCCATATTCGGAGAAATCTTTTTCTCGGAATTCCTATTATCTTCCTCAATCCGCAAACGAACTATGAGTTCTTCCATTGTCATTTCCTTACGCTTATGCTTAAGATAGTTTTTGAAGTCCTTCCAAGATGGAAGAAGTTTCTCAATGGTTGCGGCGACTTGGAAAGATTCGCTCAGTGTCATCCCTTCATCATGTAGTGGACGGATGATCACTTGTAATTCTTGAGTCTGGTTGATCACAGTCTTTGAATCTACCATTTTGAAGTCGAGAAATTTGCCAGCGATGAATTTCTTCATGCCTGCATCTTCAGTTTTGTACTTTCTGTCCAAGACTGTCTAGAGTTTCTTGGATGTTGCAACAGTACAATAAACATTATAGAGGCTATTATCCAGACCATTTAGAATATAGTTTTTACATATAAAATCTGAATTTTTCCAGACAGTTGCAGCCTCTACTTTGACTGCATCGGGTTCGAGTTCGCCAACTTCAGGAGCATCTTCGGTTAGATATTTGGCGAGCCCTAATGTCGTCAGATAGAACAACATCTTCTGTTGCCAACGCTTGAAATCTGTCCCATTGAATTTTTCTAGCCTTTCTCCATGAGACATTGCCATACTTGAAACCAGAGTCGGAGGCTGAGCGGTTGTCACCGTCTGTGTTGGTGCAGCGTTATTGTTGCTATTTTGAGACATCGTTGTCTGCAACAATACAATATTGTTTCAAGATTGTTATCCACAATCACGTAAAAGTGTCGCGAAACCGATAATAACCAAAGAAATGTTACCAAACCAGTTTATAATTCTGGTACAGAATGCTACGGTGCAGAACCGTTACAAAAATTTGTTATAATACCTATTGGTATGTCCGAGTCCAGAGAGAATCTGTTTCCTTGAAATAATATTGCCGCCGTAGTAGTTTTACGGTTGTTAGCAATTTGCTTCCCAGGATGAAACGGACCAGCCCCGCGTTTGCAGACGGAGCGCCGACGAACTGAAGAGATTATAGCACTAGAACAGAGGTCTTAGAGGAAGAAGGAACATAATTTGGGAGAGAGAACTTAATATTTCTCATATTCTGGCCGCCTATTTATAGGCTGGAGGAGGTGCCTATTCGGAGCGGTCGTGACTGCTGGAAAGGTTGCGACCCTTTAACCCGCATCCGTACGAACGCGTGCGCCTGGAACTGGTTGCGCTGGAGGGAAACGGACGCGTCTGTGTGAACAGACACGTTCGAACCAAAATTAGCGCAGCAGGCCCATGTAGCAGACGGCGTCTCATCTAATCACGAGACCCCAAGAGCCCCAAGGCCCAATCTTTGACATTTTAATATTAATTATCAATACATATGCCAAGCCTTCATGCACACAAGCCCAAGCTTCCTTCTCTCTTTGTTTTGATAAGGTATAGTGGGTATTAGTATATATATAGGTATTGGCACAAGAATCCTACAATGTGGGACTTTGATTTTCACTCAATACCCAATATCCCTCTTCCTCTCTCTACATCATTCATTATTCTAACAATCCCCCACATGAATGAGTAGTTGTTCTTAGTTTCATGAGATATCGTATCGGTTTAAAGTAGCACTTTGGCCTTGAACTTTTCCTAGTGATTACCTATTTGAATTACAGGCGAATCAGTAGACTTAGAAGGTCCTTAAACTGTAAGCCTTTTGTGTAATTCTAAAATAGATAACACACGATAAATGTTTCTTATAATCCTTCGTTCTCTGTTTGTGTTCGTTTTAGCCATGAACACATGCCTGGTCTCATAAGTGTTTTAGAGAATCGGCCTTACAATTCTCCTTGAAGCGGCGCCTTCACACTTACGTAGGTGATTCTGTAATGGTTATTTCCAATACCCCAAGTACAGACATCATTAAAAGTATTAATACTTATCCTATTTTCAAAAAAGTAATGCACTGACTTATCATAGGAATGGTTTGTGAGTAACAGTGCTAACAAGTTTCTCTTAAACTCAGTTGTCCCTTTGAACCTAGACCTTGGGATCTCCAGTCAACTAGGTAGGGTTTCCATTTTAGAAAAACTTTTATTCTATGGGCCTTAACCCCATCCCCATCGATAAGGTTTGAACTTTCTCTCTTGGCAAGCCTTTTGTTAGTGGATCCGCTATGTTATCTTTAGACTTTATGTAGTCTATAGTGATAACTCCATTAGAGAGAAGTTGTCTTATTGTCTTATGTCTATGACGAATATGCCTAGATTTACCATTGTATAATGTACTATTAGTTCTTCCAATAGCTGATTGACTATCACAATGTATACATATTGGAGGCACAGGTTTGCTCCAATTTGGAATATCTTCCAAGAAACTTCGAAGCCAGTCTGCTTCTTCTGCAGTCTTATCTAGTGCAATAAACTCCGATTCCATCGTAGATCTAGCTATACAAGTCTGTTTGGATGATTTCCATGATATTGCTCCATTTCCTAATGTGAACACATATCCGCTTGTAGACTTTGTATCATGTGATCCAGTTATCCAATTGGCATCACTGTATCCTTCCACTGTTGAAGGATAGTTTGTATACTGTAGACCATAGTTCTGCGTATACTTTAGGTATCCTAGAACTCTGATTATCGCCTTCCATTGATGTTTACCAGGATTGCTGGTAAATCTACTCAGCTTACTTACAGCGTATGCGATATCTGGCCTAGTGCAGTTCATAACATACATGATACTTCCTAGTATACGAGAGTATTCAAGCTGGTAGATACCATCACCAGTGTTCTTTACTCAATTCTGGGTCATATCTACTGGTGTTTTTGCAATAGTAATATTATATTGCTTGAATTTTTCAAGTATCTTGGCGATGTAATGTGATTGGGATAATGCATATCCTTGTGGTGTTCTCAAAATTTTGACACCCAATATCACATCAGCCAGTCCTAGGTCTTTCATATCGAATCTAGAGGATAACATATTCTTTGTAGATGTTATTATGGCCTTGTTATTACCTAGGATCAACAAGTCATCAACATAAAGACAAACAATGACATACCCAATATGTGCTTGTTTTATATAGACACATTTATCTGATTCATTTATTGTGAATCCGTTTGATAACATAGTTTCATCAAACTTCTTATGCCATTGTTTTGGAGCTTGTTTAAGGCCATAAAGCGATTTTACTAATTTGCACACTTTATTCTCATTTCCAAAGCTCATAAACCCTTCGGGTTGCTTCATATATATTTCTTCCTCTAGTTCACCATTCAAAAATGCAGTTTTAACATCCATTTGATGTATTTCTAAATCAAGTATGGACGCAATTGCAATAAGCATCCTTATCGATGTTATCCTTGTTACTGGTGAATATGTATCAAAATAGTCCAAATCTTCCTTTTGTTTGAATCCTTGGACTACAAGACGAGCTTTGTACTTGTCTATTGAACCATCAGGTTTCAATTTCTTTTTGAATATCCATTTATTACCTAAGGTTTTGCATCCTTGAGGTAAATCAACTAACTCCCATGTGTGGTTAGCCATGATGGATTCTATCTCACTGTTAATGGCCTCTTTCCAGTAAGGGGCATCGCTGGAGGACATAGCTTGTTTGTAGGTTAATGGATCATCTTCTAACATAAATGTGTAGAAATCTGGTCCAAAAGTTCTTGAGGTCCTTGACCTTTTGCTTCTTCTAGGTTCCTCCACTTGTTGATCAGCACTATTTTGCCGAAGGTTATTTTGCTCATCATTTTCAAGAGAATCGGTAAATTCATCTTCCCTTGGTCTCTTTTGAGCATAATTGTCAGTACCCTGCTTCAAAGGGAATATATGTTCGAAAAATCTAGCATTTCTCGACTCTATGATGGTATTTTCATGAATATCATCAATTTCTGATTTGTGTACTAAAAATCGATAAGCAGCACTGTTTTGTGCATATCCAATGAATACACAATCAATTGTTTTTGGTCCAATTTTGACCTTCTTTGGTTTAGGTATTTCAACTTTGGCAAGACACCCCCACACTTTTAAGTATTTGTAGGATGCCGGTCTATTTTTCCAAAGTTCATGAGGAGACTTTGATGTTTTCTTTCTTGGTATTTTATTTAAAATATGATTTGCCGAAAGAATAGCTTCTCCCCAAAAATTATTTGGTAAGCAAGAACTGATTAGTAAAGCATTCATCATTTCTTTAAGAGTTCTATTTTTCCGTTCGGCTATACCGTTGGATTGAGGTGAATATGGTGCTATAGTTTGGTGTATAATACCATGCTCAGCGCAGAATTCCTCAAATGGAAATTCATATTCTCCTCCTCTATCACTTCTTAAAGCTTTAATTTTCCTATTGAGTTGATTCTCAACTTCGGCTTTATACTGTTTAAACATGTCAAATGCTTCATCCTTGCTTCTAAGGAGATATACATAACAGTATCTAGTACAATCATCAATGAATGTAATGAAATACCTTTTTCCACCTCTTGTTTGACACATTTTCAAGTCACATACATCAGTGTGTATAAGGTCTAGAGGTTCAGTTTCTCGTTCAACATGATGAAACGAGGTTCTTGTCAATTTTGCTTCTGCACAAATTTGACATTTATAATTGGAGTCTATATCGCATTTTGGTATAAATTCTAGATTAATCATTTTTCGCAGTGTATCAAAATTCACATGCCCTAATCTAGAATGCCATATATTAGAGGAGTCAACAATATAAGCAGAAGATTCACTTTTATTCATATCATTGTTTGGTACAATAGTGGTTACATTTGCTTTGAATAAACCATCACACACATATCCTCTTCCTACATACACTCCATTCTTTGATAATACAAACTTATCAGCCACAAAGGTTAATTTAAAACGATGCTTGCTAAGCAAGGACCCTGAAATCAGGTTCTTTCGAATGTCTGGAACATGGAGAACGTCACTTAAAGTTAGTTCCTTTCCAGAAGTTAGTTTCAGCACAACTTTTCCTTTGCCTTCTACCTTTGATGCAGATGAATTGCCCATGAAAAGTTGTTCATCATCAGTTGTAGTTTTATAGGTCGTAAACATCCACTTATTAGCACATATGTGTCGAGTGGCTCCTGTGTCTACGAACCATTCCTTTGAGTTACCAACAAGGTTGCATTCTGATATTACTGCACATAAATCCATATCAGAAATGCCATCTGCAACTTCAGCCATATTTGCTTCTGATTTCTTCTTTTTGGGAGCGCGACATTCGGCTGCTTTGTGCCCCTTCTTTCCACAGTTATGACAAGAACCCTGAAATTTCTTCTTCGACTTCTTAGGCGCATTTTCACGTTTTCTCTTGTTAGGGTTATCTGACTCAACAACATTTGCTTTGGCAGCCATATTCGGAGAAATCTTTTTCTCGGAATTCCTATTATCTTCCACAATCCGCAAACGAACTATGAGTTCTTCCATTGTCATTTCCTTACGCTTATGCTTAAGATAGTTTTTGAAGTCCTTCCAAGATGGAGGAAGTTTCTCAATGGTCGCGGCGACTTGGAAAGATTCGCTCAGTGTCATCCCTTCATCATGTAGTTGACGGATGATCACTTGTAATTCTTGAGTCTGGTTGATCACAGTCTTTGAATCTACCATTTTGAAGTCGAGAAATTTGCCAGCGATGAATTTCTTCATGCCTGCATCTTCAGTTTTGTACTTTCTGTCCAAGACTGTCCAGAGTTCCTTGGATGTTGCAACAGTACAATAAACATTATAGAGGCTATTATCCAGACCATTTAGAATATAGTTTTTACATATAAAATCTGAATTTTTCCAAACAGTTGCAGCCTCTACTTTGACTGCATCGGGTTCGAGTTCGCCAACTTCAGGAGCATCTTCGGTTAGATATTTGGCGAGCCCTAATGTCGTCAGATAGAACAACATCTTCTGTTGCCAACGCTTGAAATCTGTCCCATTGAATTTTTCTGGCCTTTCTCCATGAGACATTGCCATACTTGAAACCAGAGTCGGACGCTGAGCGGTTGTCACCGTCTGTGTTGGTGCAGCGTTATTGTTGCTATTTTGAGACATCGTTGTCTGCAACAATACAATATTGTTATCCACAATCACGTAAAAGTGTCGCGAAACCGATAGTAACCAAAGAAATGTTACCAAACCAGTTTACGATTCTGGTACAGAATGCTACGGTGCAGAACCATTACAAAAATTTGTTATAATACCTATTGATATGTCCGAGTCCAGAGAGAATCTGTTTCCTTGAAACAATATTGCCGCCGTAGTAGTTTTACGGTTGTTAGCAATTTGCTTCCCAGGATGAAACGGACCAGCCCCGCGTTTGCAGACGGAGCGCCGACGAACTGAAGAGATTATAGCACTAGAACAGAGGTCTTAGAGGAAGAAGGAACAGAATTTGGGAGAGAGAACTTAATATTTCTCATATTCTGGCCGCCTATTTATAGGCTGGAGGAGGTGCCTATTCGGAGCGGTCGTGACTGCTGGAAAGGTTGCGACCCTTTAACCCGCATCCGTACGAACGCGTGCGCCTGGAACTGGTTGCGCTGGAGGGAAACGGACGCGTCTGTGTGAACAGACACGTTCGAACCAAAATTAGCGCAGCAGGCCCATGTAGCAGACGGCGGCTCATCTAATCACGAGACCCCAAGAGCCCCAAGGTCCAAGGCCCAATCTTTGACATTTTAATATTAATTATCAATACATATGCCAAGCCTTCATGCACACAAGCCCAAGCTTCCTTCTCTCTTTGTTTTGATAAGGTATAGTGGGTATTATTATATATATATAGGTATTGGCGCAAGAATCCTACAATGTGGGACTTTGATTTTCACTCAATACCCAATATCCCTCTTCCTCTCTCTACATCATTCATTATTCTAACAATCCCCCACATGAATGAGTAGTTGTTCTTAGTTTCATGAGATATTTATCGTATCGGTTTAAAGTAGCACTTTGGCCTTGAACTTTTCCTAGTGATTACCTATTTGAATTACAGGCGAATCAGTAGACTTAGAAGGTCCTTGAACTGTAAGTTTTTTGTGTAATTCTAAAGTAGATAACACACGATAAATGTTTCTTATAATCCTTCGTTCTCTGTTTGTGTTCGTTTTAGCCATGAACACCTGCCTGGTCTCATAAGTGTTTTAGAGAATCGGCCTTACAATTCTCCTTGAAGCGGTGCCTTCACACTTACGTAGGTGATTCTGTAATGGTTATTTCCAATACCCCAAGTACAGACATCATTAAAAGTATTAATACTTATCCTATTTTCAAACAAGTAAAGCACTGACTTATCATTGGAATGGTTTGTGAGTAACAGTGCTACCAAGTTTCTCTTAAACTCAGTTGTCCCTTTGAACCTAGATCTTGGGATCTCCAGTCAACTAGGTAGGGTTTCCATTTTAGAAAAACTTTTATTCTATGGGCCTTAACCCCATTCCCATCGATAAGGTTTGAACTTTCTCTCTTGGCAAGCCTTTTGTTAGTGGATCCGCTATGTTATCTTTAGACTTTATGTAGTCTATAGTGATAACTCCATTAGAGAGAAGTTGTCTTATTGTCTTATGTCTACGACGAATATGCCTAGATTTACCATTGTATAATGTACTATTAGCTCTTCCAATAGCTGATTGACTATCACAATGTATACATATTGGAGGCACAGGTTTGCTCCAATTTGGAATATCTTCCAAGAAACTTCGAAGCCAGTCTGCTTCTTCTGCAGTCTTATCTAGTGCAATAAACTCCGATTCCATCGTAGATCTAGCTATACAAGTCTGTTTGGATGATTTCCATGATATTGCTCCATTTCCTAATGTGAACACATATCCGCTTGTAGACTTTGTATCATGTGATCCAGTTATCCAATTGGCATCACTGTATCCTTCCACTGTTGAAGGATAGTTTGTATACTGTAGACCATAGTTCTGCGTATACTTTAGGTATCCTAGAACTCTGATTATCGCCTTCCATTGATGTTTACCAGGATTGCTGGTAAATCTACTCAGCTTACTTACAGCGTATGCGATATCTGGCCTAGTGCAGTTCATAACATACATGATACTTCCTAGTATACGAGAGTATTCAAGCTGGTAGATACCATCACCAGTGTTCTTTACCCAATTCTGGGTCATATCTACTGGTGTTTTTGCAATAGTAATATTATATTGCTTGAATTTTTCAAGTATCTTGGCGATGTAATGTGATTGGGATAATTCATATCCTTGTGGTGTTCTTAAAATTTTGACACCCAATATCACATCCGCCAGTCCTAGGTCTTTCATATCGAATCTAGAGGATAACATATTCTTTGTAGATGTTATTATGGCCTTTTTATTACCTAGGATCAACAAGTCATAAACATAAAGACAAACAATGACATACCCAATATGTGCTTGTTTTATATAGACACATTTATCTGATTCATTTATTGTGAATCCGTTTGATAACATAGTTTCATCAAACTTCTTATGCCATTGTTTTGGAGCTTGTTTAAGGCCATAAAGCGATTTTACTAATTTGCACACTTTATTCTCATTTCCAAAGCTCATAAACCCTTCGGGTTGCTTCATATATATTTCTTCCTCTAGTTCACCATTCAAAAATGCAGTTTTAACATCCATTTGATGTATTTCTAAATCAAGTATGGACGCAATTGCAATAAGCATCCTTATCGATGTTATCCTTGTTACTGGTGAATATGTATCAAAATAGTCCAGATCTTCCTTTTGTTTGAATCCTTGGACTACAAGACGAGCTTTGTACTTGTCTATTGAACCATCAGGTTTCAATTTCTTTTTGAATATCCATTTATTACCTAAGGTTTTGCATCCTTGAGGTAAATCAACTAACTCCCATGTGTGGTTAGCCATGATGGATTCTATCTCACTGTTAATGGCCTCTTTCCAGTAAGGGGCATCGCTGGAGGACATAGCTTGTTTGTAGGTTAATGGATCATCTTCTAACATAAATGTGTAGAAATCTGGTCCAAAAGTTCTTGAGGTCCTTGACCTTTTGCTTCTTCTAGGTTCCTCCACTTGTTGATCAGCACTATTTTGCCGAAGGTTATTTTGCTCATCATTTTCAAGAGAATCGGTAAATTCATCTTCCCTTGGTCTCTTTTGAGCATAATTGTCAGTACCCTGCTTCAAAGGGAATATATGTTCGAAAAATCTAGCATTTATCGACTCTATGATGGTATTTTCATGAATATCATCAATTTCTGATTTGTCTACTAAAAATCGATAAGCAGCACTGTTTTGTGCATATCCAATGAATACACAATCAATTGTTTTTGGTCCAATTTTGACCTTCTTTGGTTTAGGTATTTCTACTTTGGCAAGACACCCCCACACTTTTAAGTATTTGTAGGATGCCGGTCTATTTTTCCAAAGTTCATGAGGAGACTTTGATGTTTTCTTTCTTGGTATTTTATTTAAAATATGATTTGCCGAAAGAATAGCTTCTCCCCAAAAATTATTTGGTAAGCCAGAACTGATTAGTAAAGCATTCATCATTTCTTTAAGAGTTCTATTTTTCCGTTCGGCTATACCGTTGGATTGAGGTGAATATGGTGCTGTAGTTTGGTGTATAATACCATGCTCAGCGTAGAATTCCTCAAATGGAAATTCATATTCTCCTCCTCTATCACTTCTTAAAGCTTTAATTTTCCTATTGAGTTGATTCTCAACTTCGGCTTTATACTGTTTAAACATGTCGAATGCTTCATCCTTGCTTCTAAGGAGATATACATAACAGTATCTAGTACAATCATCAATGAATGTAATGAAATACCTTTTTCCACCTCTTGTTTGACACATTTTCAAGTCACATACATCAGTGTGTATAAGGTCTAGAGGTTCAGTTTCTCGTTCAACATGATGAAACGAGGTTCTTGTCAATTTTGCTTTTGCACAAATTTGACATTTATAATTGGAGTCTATATCGCATTTTGATATAAATTCTAGATTAATCATTTTTCGCAGTGTATCAAAATTCACATGCCCTAATCTAGAATGCCATATATTAGAGGAGTCAACAATATAAGCAGAAGATTCACTTTTATTCATATCATTGTTTGGTACAATAGTGGTTACATTTGCTTTGAATAAACCATCACACACATATCCTCTTCCTACATACACTCCATTCTTTGATAATACAAACTTATCAGCCACAAAGGTTAATTTAAAACCATGCTTGCTAAGCAAGGACCCTGAAATCAGGTTCTTTCGAATGTCTGGAACATGGAGAACGTCACTTAAAGTTAGTTCCTTTCCAGAAGTTAGTTTCAGCACAACTTTTCCTTTGCCTTCTACCTTTGATGCAGATGAATTGCCCATGAAAAGTTGTTCATCATCAGTTGTAGTTTTATAGGTCGTAAACATCCACTTATTAGCACATATGTGTCGAGTGGCTCCTGTGTCTACGAACCATTCCTTTGAGTTACCAACAAGGTTGCATTCTGATATTACTGCACATAAATCCATATCAGAAATGCCATCTGCAACTTCAGCCATATTTGCTTCTGATTTCTTCTTTTTGGGAGCACGACATTCGGTTGCTTTGTGCCCCTTCTTTCCACAGTTATGACAAGAACCCTGAAATTTCTTCTTCGACTTCTTAGGCGCATTTTCACATTTTCTCTTGTTAGGGTTATCTGACTCAACAACATTTGCTTTGGCAGCCATATTCGGAGAAATCTTTTTCTTGGAATTCCTATTATCTTCCTCAATCCGCAAACGAACTATGAGTTCTTCCATTGTCATTTCCTTACGCTTATGCTTAAGATAGTTTTTGAAGTCCTTCCAAGATGGAGGAAGTTTCTCAATGGTTGCGGCGACTTGGAAAGATTCGCTCAGTGTCATCCCTTCATCATGTAGTTGACAGATGATCACTTGTAATTCTTGAGTCTGGTTGATCACAGTCTTTGAATCTACCATTTTGAAGTCGAGAAATTTGCCAGCGATGAATTTCTTAATGCCTGCATCTTCAGTTTTGTACTTTCTGTCCAAGACTGTCCAGAGTTCCTTGGATGTTGCAACAGTACAATAAACATTATAGAGGCTATTATCCAGACCATTTAGAATATAGTTTTTACATATAAAATCTGAATTTTTCCAGACAGTTGCAGCCTCTACTTTGACTGCATCGGGTTCGAGTTCGCCAACTTCAGGAGCATCTTCGGTTAGATATTTGGCGAGCCCTAATGTCGTCAGATAGAACAACATCTTCTGTTGCCAACGCTTGAAATCTGTCCCATTGAATTTTTCTGGCCTTTCTCCATGAGACATTGCCATACTTGAAACCAGAGTCGGAGGCTGAGCGGTTGTCACCGTCTGTGTTGGTGCAGCGTTATTGTTGCTATTTTGAGACATCGTTGTCTGCAATAATACAATATTGTTATCCACAATCACGTAAAAGTGTCGCGAAACCGATAGTAACCAAAGAAATATTACCAAACCAGTTTATGATTCTGTTACAGAATGCTACGGTGCAGAACCGTTACAAAAATTTGTTATAATACCTATTGATATGGCCGAGTCCAGAGAGAATCTGTTTCCTTGAAACAATATTGCCGCCGTAGTAGTTTTACGGTTGTTAGCAATTTGCTTCCCAGGATGAAACGGACCAGCCCCGCGTTTGCAGACGGAGCGCCGACGCACTGAAGAGATTATAGCACTAGAACAGAGGTCTTAGAGGAAGAAGGAACAGAATTTGGGAGAGAGAACTTAATATTTCTCATATTCTGGCCGCCTATTTATAGGCTGGAGGAGGTGCCTATTCGGAGCGGTCGTGACTGCTGGAAAGGTTGCGACCCTTTAACCCGCATCCGTACGAACGCGTGCGCCTGGAACTGGTTGCGCTGGAGGGAAACGGACGCGTCTGTGTGAACAGACACGTTCGAACCAAAATTAGCGCAGCAGGCCCATGTAGCAGACGGCGGCTCATCTAATCACGAGACCCCAAGAGCCCCAAGGCCCAAGGCCCAATCTTTGACATTTTAATATTAATTATCAATACATATGCCAAGCCTTCATGCACACAAGCCCAAGCTTCCTTCTCTCTTTGTTTTGATAAGGTATAGTGGGTATTAGTATATATATAGCTATTGGCACAAGAATCCTACAATGTGGGACTTTGATTTTCACTCAATACCCAATATCCCTCTTCCTCTCTCTACATCATTCATTATTCTAACAATCCCCCACATGAATGAGTAGTTGTTCTTAGTTTCATGAGATATTTATCGTATCGGTTTAAAGTAGCACTTTGGCCTTGAACTTTTCCTAGTGATTACCTATTTGAATTACAGGCGAATCAGTAGACTTAGAAGGCCCTTGAACTGTAAGCCTTTTGTGTAATTCTAAAATAGATAACACACGATAAATGTTTCTTATAATCCTTCGTTCTCTGTTTGTGTTCGTTTTAGCCATGAACACCTGCCTGGTCTCATAAGTGTTTTAGAGAATCGGCCTTACAATTCTCCTTGAAGCGGCGCCTTCACACTTACGTAGGTGATTCTGTAATGGTTATTTCCAATACCCCAAGTACATACATCATTAAAAGTATTAATACTTATCCTATTTTTAAACAAGTAATGCACTGACTTATCATAGGAATGGTTTGTGAGTAACAGTGCTACCAAGTTTCTCTTAAACTCAGTTGTCCCTTTGAAACTAGATCTTGGGATCTCCAGTCAACTAGGTAGGGTTTCCATTTTAGAAAAACTTTTATTCTATGGGCCTTAACCCCATTCCCATCGATAAGGTTTGAACTTTCTCTCTTGGCAAGCCTTTTGTTAGTGGATCCGCTATGTTATCTTTAGACTTTATGTAGTCTATAGTGATAACTCCATTAGAGAGAAGTTGTCTTATTGTCTTATGTCTACGACGAATATGCCTAGATTTACCATTGTATAATGTACTATTAGCTCTTCCAATAGCTGATTGACTATCACAATGTATACATATTGGAGGCACAGGTTTGCTCCAATTTGGAATATCTTCCAAGAAACTTCAAAGCCAGTCTGCTTCTTCTACAGTCTTATCTAGTGCAATAAACTCTGATTCCATCGTAGATCTAGCTATACAAGTCTGTTTGGATGATTTCCATGATATTGCTCCATTTCCTAATGTGAACACATATCCGCTTGTAGACTTTGTATCATGTGATCCAGTTATCCAATTGGCATCACTGTATCCTTCCACTGTTGAAGGATAGTTTGTATACTGTAGACCATAGTTCTGCGTATACTTTAGGTATCCTAGAACTCTGATTATCGCCTTCCATTGATGTTTACCAGGATTGCTGGTAAATCTACTCAGCTTACTTACAGCGTATGCGATATCTTGCCTAGTGCAGTTCATAACATACATGATACTTCCTAGTATACGAGAGTATTCAAGCTGGTAGCTACCATCACCAATGTTCTTTACCCAATTCTGGGTCATATCTACTGGTGTTTTTGCAATAGTAATATTATATTGCTTGAATTTTTCAAGTATCTTGGCGATGTAATGTGATTGGGATAATGCATATCCTTGTGGTGTTCTCAAAATTTTGACACCCAATATCACATCAGCCAGTCCTAGGTCTTTCATATCGAATCTAGAGGATAACATATTCTTTGTAAATGTTATTATGGCCTTGTTATTACCTAGGATCAACAAGTCATCAACATAAAGACAAACAATGACATACCCAATATGTGCTTGTTTTATATAGACACATTTATCTGATTCATTTATTGTGAATCCGTTTAATAACATAGTTTCATCAAACTTCTTATGCCATTGTTTTGGAGCTTGTTTAAGGCCATAAAGCGATTTTACTAATTTGCACACTTTATTCTCATTTCCAAAGCTCATAAACCCTTCAGTTGCTTCATATATATTTCTTCCTCTAGTTCACCATTCAAAAATGCGGTTTTAACATCCATTTGATGTATTTCTAAATCAAGTATGGACGCAATTGCAATAAGCATCCTTATCGATGTTATCCTTGTTACTGGTGAATATGTATCAAAATAGTCCAGATCTTCCTTTTGTTTGAATCCTTGGACTACAAGACGAGCTTTGTACTTGTCTATTGAACCATCAGGTTTCAATTTCTTTTTGAATATCCATTTATTACCTAAGGTTTTGCATCCTTGAGGTAAATCAACTAACTCCCATGTGTGGTTAGCCATGATGGATTCTATCTCACTGTTAATGGCCTCTTTCCAGTAAGAGGCATCGCTGGAGTACATAGCTTGTTTGTAGGTTAATGGATCATCTTCTAACATAAATGTGTAGAAATCTAGTCCAAAAGTTCTTGAGGTCCTTGACCTTTTGCTTCTTCTAGGTTCCTCCACTTGTTGATCAGCACTATTTTGCCGAAGGTTATTTTGCTCATCATTTTCAAGAGAATCGGTAAATTCATCTTCCCTTGGTCTCTTTTGAGCATAATTGTCAGTACCCTGCTTCAAAGGGAATATATGTTCGAAAAATCTAGCATTTCTCGACTCTATGATGGTATTTTCATGAATATCATCAATTTCTGATTTGTGTACTAAAAATCGATAAGCAGCACTGTTTTGTGCATATCCAATGAATACACAATCAATTGTTTTTGGTCCAATTTTGACCTTCTTTGGTTTAGGTATTTCTACTTTGGCAAGACACCCCCACACTTTTAAGTATTTGTAGGATGCCGGTCTATTTTTCCAAAGTTCATGAGGAGACTTTGATGTTTTCTTTCTTGGTATTTTATTTAAAATATGATTTGCCGAAAGAATAGCTTCTCCCCAAAAATTATTTGGTAAGCCAGAACTGATTAGTAAAGCATTCATCATTTCTTTAAGAGTTCTATTTTTCCGTTCGGCTATACCGTTGGATTGAGGTGAATATGGTGCTGTAGTTTGGTGTATAATACCATGCTCAGCGCAGAATTCCTCAAATGGAAATTCATATTCTCCTCCTCTATCACTTCTTAAAGCTTTAATTTTCCTATTGAGTTGATTCTCAACTTCGGCTTTATACTGTTTAAACATGTCGAATGCTTCATCCTTGCTTCTAAGGAGATATACATAACAGTATCTAGTACAATCATCAATGAATGTAATGAAATACCTTTTTCCACCTCTTGTTTGACACATTTTCAAGTCACATACATCAGTGTGTATAAGGTCTAGAGGTTTAGTTTCTCGTTCAACATGATGAAACGAGGTTCTTGTCAATTTTGCTTCTGCACAAATTTGACATTTATAATTAGAGTCTATATCGCATTTTGGTATAAATTCTAGATTAATCATTTTTCGCAGTGTATCAAAATTCACATGCCCTAATCTAGAATGCCATATATTAGAGGAGTCAACAATATAAGCAGAAGATTCACTTTTATTCATATCATTGTTTGGTACAATAGAGGTTACATTTGCTTTGAATAAACCATCACACACATATCCTCTTCCTACATACACTCCATTCTTTGATAATACAAACTTATCAGCCACAAAGGTTAATTTAAAACCATGCTTGCTAAGCAAGGACCCTGAAATCAGGTTCTTTCGAATGTCTGGAACATGGAGAACGTCACTTAAAGTTAGTTCCTTTCCAGAAGTTAGTTTCAGCACAACTTTTCCTTTGCGTTCTACCTTTGATGCAGATGAATTGCCCATGAAAAGTTGTTCATCATCAGTTGTAGTTTTATAGGTCGTAAACATCCACTTATTAGCACATATGTGTCGAGTGGCTCCTGTGTCTACGAAACATTCCTTTGAGTTACCAACAAGGTTGCATTCTGATATTACTGCACATAAATCCATATCAGAAATGCCATCTGCAACTTCAGCCATATTTGCTTCTAATTTCTTCTTTTTGGGAGCGCGACATTCGGCTGCTTTGTGCCCCTTCTTTCCACAGTTATGACAAGAACCCTGAAATTTCTTCTTCGACTTCTTAGGCGCATTTTCACGTTTTCTCTTGTTAGGGTTATCTGACTCAACAACATTTGCTTTGGCAGCCATATTCGGAGAAATCTTTTTCTCGAAATTCCTATTATCTTCCTCAATCCGCAAACGAACTATGAGTTCTTCCATTGTCATTTCCTTACGCTTATGCTTAAGATAGTTTTTGAAGTCCTTCTAAGATGGAGGAAGTTTCTCAATGGTTGCGGCGACTTGGAAAGATTCGCTCAGTGTCATCCCTTCATCATGTAGTTGACGGATGATCACTTGTAATTCTTGAGTCTGGTTGATCACAGTCTTTGAATCTACCATTTTGAAGTCGAGAAATTTGCCAGCGATGAATTTCTTCATGCCTGCATCTTCAGTTTTGTACTTTCTGTCCAAGACTGTCCAGAGTTCCTTGGATGTTGCAACAGTACAATAAACATTATAGAGGGTATTATCCAGACCATTTAGAATATAGTTTTTACATATAAAATCTGAATTTTTCCAGACAGTTGCAGCCTCTACTTTGACTGCATCGGGTTCGAGTTCGCCAACTTCAGGAGCATCTTCGGTTAGATATTTGGTGAGCCCTAATGTCGTCAGATAGAACAACATCTTATGTTTCCAACGCTTGAAATCTGTCCCATTGAATTTTTCTGGCCTTTCTCCATGAGACATTGCCATACTTGAAACCAGAGTCGGAGGCTGAGCGGTTGTCACCGTCTGTGTTGGTGCAGCGTTATTGTTGCTATTTTGAGACATCGTTGTCTGCAACAATACAATATTGTTATCCACAATCACGTAAAAGTGTCGCGAAACCGATAGTAACCAAAGAAATGTTACCAAACCAGTTTACAATTCTGGTACAGAATGCTACGGTGCAGAATCGTTAGAAAAATTTGTTATAATACCTATTGATATGTCCGAGTCCAGAGAGAATCTGTTTCCTTGAAACAATATTTCCGCCGTAGTAGTTTTACGGTTGTTAGCAATTTGCTTCCCAGGATGAAACGGACCAGCCCCGCGTTTGCAGACGGAGCGCCGACGAACTGAAGAGATTATAGCACTAGAACAGAGGTCTTAGAGGAAGAAGGAACAGAATTTGGGAGAGAGAACTTAATATTTCTCATATTCTTGCCTCCTATTTATAGGCTGGAGGAGGTGCCTATTCGGAGCGGTCGTGACTGTTGGAAAGGTTGCGACCCTTTAACCCGCATCCGTACGAACGCATGCGCCTGGAACTGGTTGCGCTGGAGGGAAACGGAGGCGTCTGTGTGAACAGACACGTTCGAACCAGAATTAGCGCAGCAGGCCCATGTAGTAGACGGCGGCTCATCTAATCACGAGACCCCAAGAGCCCCAAGGCCCAAGGCCCAATCTTTGACATTTTAATATTAATTATCAATACATATGCCAAGCCTTCATGCACACAAGCCCAAGCTTCCTTCTCTCTTTGTTTTGATAAGGTATAGTGGGTATTAGTATATATATAGGTATTGGCACAAGAATCCTACAATGTGGGACTTTGATTTTCACTCAATACCCAATATCCCTCTTCCTCTCTCTACATCATTCATTATTCTAACAATCCCCCACATGAATGAGTAGTTGTTCTTAGTTTCATGAGATATTTATCGTATCGGTTTAAAGTAGCACTTTGGCCTTGAACTTTTCCTAGTGATTACCTATTTGAATTACAGGCGAATCAGTAGACTTAGAAGGTCCTTGAACTGTAAGCCTTTTGTGTAATTCTAAAATAGATAACACACGATAAATGTTTCTTATAATCCTTCGTTCTCTGTTTGTGTTCGTTTTAGCCATGAACACCTGTCTGGTCTCATAAGTGTTTTAGAGAATCGGCCTTACAATTCTCCTTGAAGCGGCACCTTCACACTTACGTAGGTGATTCTGTAATGGTTATTTCCAATACCCCAAGTACAGACATCATTAAAAGTATTAATACTTATCCTATTTTCAAACAAGTAATGCACTGACTTATCATAGGAATGGTTTGTGAGTAACAGTGCTACCAAGTTTCTCTTAAACTCAGTTGTCCCTTTGAACCTAGATCTTGGGATCTCCAGTCAACTAGGTAGGGTTTCCATTTTAGAAAAACTTTTATTCTATGGGCCTTAACCCCATTCCCATCGATAAGGTTTGAACTTTCTCTCTTGGCAAGCCTTTTGTTAGTGGATCCGCTATGTTATCTTTAGACTTTATGTAGTCTATAGTGATAACTCCATTAGAGAGAAGTTGTCTTATTGTCTTATGTCTACGACGAATATGCCTAGATTTACCATTGTATAATGTACTATTAGCTCTTCCAATAGCTGATTGACTATCACAATGTATACATATTGGAGGCACAGGTTTGCTCCAATTTGGAATATCTTCCAAGAAACTTCGAAGCCAGTCTGCTTCTTTTGCAGTCTTATCTAGTGCAATAAACTCCGATTCCATCGTAGATCTAGCTATACAAGTCTGTTTGGATGATTTCCATGATATTGCTCTATTTCCTAATGTGAACACATATCCGCTTGTAGACTTTGTATCATGTGATCCAGTTATCCAATTGGCATCACTGTATCCTTCCACTGTTGAAGGATAGTTTGTATACTATAGACCATAGTTCTGCGTATACTTTAGGTATCCTAGAACTCTGATTATCGCCTTCCATTGATGTTTACCAGGATTGCTGGTAAATCTACTCAGCTTACTTACAGCGTATGCGATATCTGGCCTAGTGCAGTTCATAACATACATGATACTTCCTAGTATACGAGAGTATTCAAGCTGGTAGATACCATCACCAGTGTTCTTTACCCAATTTTGGGTCATATCTACTGGTGTTTTTGCAATAGTAATATTATATTGCTTGAATTTTTCAAGTATCTTGGCGATGTAATGTGATTGGGATAATGCATATCCTTGTGGTGTTCTCAAAATTTTGACACCCAATATCACATCAGCCAGTCCTAGGTCTTTCATATCGAATCTAGAGGATAACATATTCTTTGTAGATGTTATTATGGCCTTGTTATTACCTAGGATCAACAAGTCATCAACATAAGGACAAACAATGACATACCCAATATGTGCTTGTTTTATATAGACACATTTATATGATTCATTTATTGTGAATCCGTTTGATAACATAGTTTCATCAAACTTCTTATGCCATTGTTTTGGAGCTTGTTTAAGGCCATAAAGCGATTTTACTAATTTGCACACTTTATTCTCATTTCCAAAGCTCATAAACCCTTCGGGTTGCTTCATATATATTTCTTCCTCTAGTTCACCATTCAAAAATGCAGTTTTAACATCCATTTGATGTATTTCTAAATCAAGTATGGACGCAATTGCAATAAGCATCCTTATCGATGTTATCCTTGTTACTGGTGAATATGTATCAAAATAGTCCAGATCTTCCTTTTGTTTGAATCCTTGGACTTAAGACGAGCTTTGTACTTGTCTATTGAACCATCAGGTTTCAATTTCTTTTTGAATATCCATTTATTACCTAAGGTTTTGCATCCTTGAGGTAAATCAACTAACTCCCATGTGTGGTTAGCCATGATGGATTCTATCTCACTGTTAATAGCCTCTTTCCAGTAAGAGGCATCGCTGGAGGACATAGCTTGTTTGTAGGTTAATGGATCATCTTCTAACATAAATGTGTAGAAATCTGGTCCAAAAGTTCTTGAGGTCCTTGACCTTTTGCTTCTTCTAGGTTCCTCCACTTGTTGATCAGCACTATTTTGCCGAAGGTTATTTTGCTCATCATTTTCAAGAGAATCGGTAAATTCATCTTCCCTTGGTCTCTTTTGAGCATAATTGTCAGTACCCTGCTTCAAAGGGAATATATGTTCGAAAAATCTAGCATTTCTCGACTCTATGATGGTATTTTCATGAATATTATCAATTTCTTATTTGTGTACTAAAAATCGATAAGCAGCACTGTTTTGTGCATATCCAATGAATACACAATCAATTGTTTTTGGTCCAATTTTGACCTTCTTTGGTTTAGGTATTTCTACTTTGGCAAGACACCCCCACACTTTTAAGTATTTGTAGGATGCCGGTCTATTTTTCCAAAGTTCATGAGGAGACTTTGATGTTTTCTTTCTTGGTATTTTATTTAAAATATGATTTGCCGAAAGAATAGCTTCTCCCCAAAAATTATTTGGTAAGCCAGAACTGATTAGTAAAGCATTCATCATTTCTTTAAGAGTTCTATTTTTCCGTTCGACTATACCGTTGGATTGAGGTGAATATGGTGCTGTAGTTTGGTGTATAATACCATGCTCAGCGCAGAATTCCTCAAATGGAAATTCATATTCTCCTCCTCTATCACTTCTTAAAGCTTTAATTTTCCTATTGAGTTGATTCTCAACTTCGGCTTTATACCGTTTAAACATGTCGAATGCTTCATCCTTGCTTCTAAGGAGATATACATAACAGTATCTAGTACAATCATCAATGAATGTAATGAAATACCTTTTTCCACCTCTTGTTTGACACATTTTCAAGTCACATACATCAGTGTGTATAAGGTCTAGAGGTTCAGTTTCTCGTTCAACATGATGAAACGAGGTTCTTGTCAATTTTGCTTCTGCACAAATTTGACATTTATAATTGGAGTCTATATCGCATTTTGGTATAAATTCTAGATTAATCATTTTTCGCAGTGTATCAAAATTCACATGCCCTAATCTAGAATGCCATATATTAGAGGAGTCAACAATATAAGCAGAAGATTCACTTTTATTCATATCATTGTTTGGTACAATAGTGGTTACATTTGCTTTGAATAAACCATCACACACATATCATCTTCCTACATACACTCCATCCTTTGATAATACAAACTTATCAGCCACAAAGGTTAATTTAAACCCATGCTTGCTAAGCAAGGACCCTGAAATCAGGTTCTTTCGAATGTCTGGAACATGGAGAACGTCACTTAAAGTTAGTTCCTTTCCAGAAGTTAGTTTCAGCACAACTTTTCCTTTGCCTTCTACCTTTGATGCAGATGAATTGCCCATGAAAAGTTGTTCATCATCAGTTGTAGTTTTATAGGTCGTAAACATCCACTTATTAGCACATATGTGTCGAGTGGCTCCTGTGTCTACGAACCATTCCTTTGAGTTACCAACAAGGTTGCATTCTGATATTACTGCACATAAATCCATATCAGAAATGCCATCTGCAACTTCAGCCATATTTGCTTCTGATTTCTTCTTTTTGGGAGCGCGACATTCGGCTGCTTTGTGCCCCTTCTTTCCACAGTTATGACAAGAACCCTAAAATTTCTTCTTCGACTTCTTAGGCGCATTTTCACGTTTTCTCTTGTTAGGGTTATCTGACTCAACAACATTTGCTTTGGCAGCCATATTCGGAGAAGTCTTTTTCTCGGAATTCCTATTATCTTCCTCAATCCGCAAACGAACTATGAGTTCTTCCATTGTCATTTCCTTACGCTTATGCTTAAGATAGTTTTTGAAGTCCTTCCAAGATGGAGGAAGTTTCTCAATGGTTGCGGCGACTTGGAAAGATTCGCTTAGTGTCATCCCTTCATCATGTAGTGGACGGATGATCACTTGTAATTCTTGAGTCTGGTTGATCACAGTCTTTGAATCTACCATTTTGAAGTCGAGAAATTTGCCAGCGATGAATTTCTTCATGCCTGCATCTTCAGTTTTGTACTTTCTGTCCAAGACTGTCTAGAGTTTCTTGGATGTTGCAACAGTACAATAAACATTATAGAGGCTATTATCCAGACCATTTAGAATATAGTTTTTACATATAAAATCTGAATTTTTCCAGACAGTTGCAGCCTCTACTTTGACTGCATCGGGTTCGAGTTCGCCAACTTCAGGAGAATCTTCGGTTAGATATTTGGCGAGCCCTAATGTCGTCAGATAGAACAACATCTTCTGTTGCCAACGCTTGAAATCTGTCCCATTGAATTTTTCTGGCCTTTCTCCATGAGACATTGCCATACTTGAAACCAGAGTCGGAGGCTGAGCGGTTGTCACCGTCTGTGTTGGTGCAGCGTTATTGTTGCTATTTTGAGACATCGTTGTCTGCAACAATACAATATTGTTATCCACAATCACGTAAAAGTGTCGCGAAACCGATAGTAACCAAAGAAATGTTACCAAACCAGTTTACAATTCCGGTACAGAATGCTACGGTGCAGAACCGTTACAAAATTTTTTTATAATACCTATTGATATGTCCGAGTCCAGAGAGAATCTGTTTCCTTGAAACAATATTGCCGCCGTAGTAGTTTTACGGTTGTTAGCAATTTGCTTCCCAGGATGAAACGGACCAACCCCACGTTTGCAGACGGAGCGCCGAGGAACTGAAGAGATTATAGCACTAGAACAGAGGTCTTAGAGGAAGAAGGAACAGAATTTGGGAGAGAGAACTTAATATTTCTCATATTCTGGTCGCCTATTTATAGGCTGGAGGAGGTGCCTATTCGGAGCGGTCGTGACTGCTGGAAAGGTTGCGACCCTTTAACCCGCATCCGTACGAATGCGTGCGCCTGGAACTGGTTGCGTTGGAGGGAAACGGACGCGTCTGTGTGAACAGACACGTTCGAACCAAAATTAGCGCAGCAGGCCCATGTAGCAGACGGCGGCTCATCTAATCACGAGACCCCAAGAGCCCCAAGGCCCAAGGCCCAATCTTTGACATTTTAATATTAATTATCAATACATATGCCAAGCCTTCATGCACACAAGCCCAAGCTTCCTTCTCTCTTTGTTTTGATAAGGTATAGTGGGTATTAGTATATATATAGGTATTGGCACAAGAATCCTACAATGTGGGACTTTGATTTTCACTCAATACCCAATATCCCTCTTCCTCTCTCTACATCATTCATTATTCTAACAATCCCCCACATGAATGAGTAGTTGTTCTTAGTTTCATGAGATATTTATCGTATCGGTTTAAAGTAGCACTTTGGCCTTGAACTTTTCCTAGTGATTACCTATTTGAATTACAGGCGAATCAGTAGACTTAGAAGGTCCTTGAACTGTAAGCCTTTTGTGTAATTCTAAAATAGATAACACACGATAAATGTTTCTTATAATCCTTTGTTCTCTGTTTGTGTTCGTTTTAGCCATGAACACCTGCCTGGTCTCATAAGTGTTTTAGAGAATCGGCCTTACAATTCTCCTTGAAGCGGCGCCTTCACACTTACGTAGGTGATTCTGTAATGGTTATTTCCAATACCCCTAGTACAGACATCATTAAAAGTATTAATACTTATCCTATTTTCAAACAAGTAATGCACTGACTTATCATAGGAATGGTTTGTGAGTAACAGTGCTATCAAGTTTCACTTAAACTTAGTTGTCCCTTTGAACCTAGATCTTGGGATCTCCAGTCAACTAGGTAGGGTTTCCATTTTAGAAAAACTTTTATTCTATGGGCCTTAACCCCATTCCCATCGATAAGGTTTGAACTTTCTCTCTTGGCAAGCCTTTTGTTAGTGGATCCGCTATGTTATCTTTAGACTTTATGTAGTCTATAGTGATAACTCCATTAGGGTGAAGTTGTCTTATTGTCTTATGTCTACGACGAATATGCCTAGATTTACCATTGTATAATGTACTATTAGCTCTTCCAATAGCTGATTGACTATCACAATGTATACATATTGGAGGCACAGGTTTGCTCCAATTTGGAATATCTTCCAAGAAACTTCGAAGCCAGTCCGCTTCTTCTGCAGTCTTATCTAGTGCAATAAACTCCGATTCCATTGTAGATCTAGCTATACAAGTCTGTTTGGATGATTTCCATGATATTGCTCCATTTCCTAATGTGAACACATATCTGCTTGTAGACTTTGTATCATGTGATCCAGTTATCCAATTGGCATCACTGTATCCTTCCACTGTTGAAGGATAGTTTGTATACTGTAGACTAAAGTTCTGCGTATACTTTAGGTATCCTAGAACTCTGATTATCGCCTTCCATTGATGTTTACCAGGATTGCTGGTAAATCTACTCAGCTTATTTACAGCGTATGCAATATCTGGCCTAGTGCAGTTCATAACATACATGATACTTCCTAGTATACGAGAGTATTCAAGCTGGAAGATACCATCACCAGTGTTCTTTACCCAATTCTGGGTCATATCTACTGGTGTTTTTGCAATAGTATTATTATATTGCTTGAATTTTTCAAGTATCTTGGCGATGTAATGTGATTGGGATAATGCATATCCTTGTGGTGTTCTCAAAATTTTGACACCCAATATCACATCAGCCAGTCCTAGGTCTTTCATATCGAATCTAGAGGATAACATATTCTTTGTAGATGTTATTATGGCCTTGTTATTACCTAGGATCAACAAGTCATCAACATGAAGACAAACAATGACATACCCAATATGTGCTTGTTTTATATAGACACATTTATCTGATTCATTTATTGTGAATCTGTTTGGTAACATAGTTTCATCAAACTTCTTATGCCATTGTTTTGGAGCTTGTTTAAGGCCATAAAGCGATTTTACTAATTTGCACACTTTATTCTCATTTCCAAAGCTCATAAACCCTTCGGGTTGCTTCATATATATTTCTTCCTCTAGTTCACCATTCAAAAATGCAGTTTTAACATCCATTTGATGTATTTCTAAATCAAGTATGGACACAATTGCAATAAGCATCCTTATCGATGTTATCCTTGTTACTGGTGAATATGTATCAAAATAGTCCAGATTTTCCTTTTGTTTGAATCCTTGGACTACAAGACGAGCTTTGTACTTGTCTATTGAACCATCAGGTTTCAATTTCTTTTTGAATATCCATTTATTACCTAAGGTTTTGCATCCTTGAGGTAAATCAACTAACTCCCATGTGTGGTTAGCCATGATGGATTCTATCTCACTGTTAATGGCCTCTTTCCAGTAAGAGGCATCGCTGGAGGACATAGCTTGTTTGTAGGTTAATGGATCATCTTCTAACATAAATGTGTAGAAATCTGGTCCAAAAGTTCTTGAGGTCCTTGACCTTTTGCTTCTTCTAGGTTCCTCCACTTGTTGATCAGCACTATTTTGCCGAAGGTTATTTTGCTCATCATTTTCAAGAGAATCGGTAAATTCATCTTCCCTTGGTCTCTTTTGAGCATAATTGTCAGTACCTTGCTTCAAAGGGAATATATGTTCGAAAAATCTAGCATTTCTCGACTCTATGATGGTATTTTCATGAATATCATCAATTTCTTATTTGTGTACTAAAAATCGATAAGCAGCACTGTTTTGTGCATATCCAATGAATACACAATCAATTGTTTTTGGTCCAATTTTGACCTTCTTTGGTTTAGGTATTTCTACTTTGGCAAGACACCCCCACACTTTTAAGTATTTGTAGGATGCCGGTCTATTTTTCCAAAGTTCATGAGGAGATTTTGATGTTTTCTTTCTTGGTATTTTATTTAAAATATGATTTTCCGAAAGAATAGCTTCTCCCCAAAAATTATTTGGTAAGCCAGAACTGATTAGTAAAGCATTCATCATTTCTTTAAGAGTTCTATTTTTCCGTTCGGCTATACCGTTGGATTGAGGTGAATATGGTGCTGTAGTTTGGTGTATAATACCATGCTCAGCGCAGAATTCCTCAAATGGAAATTCATATTCTCCTCCTCTATCACTTCTTAAAGCTTTAATTTTCCTATTGAGTTGATTCTCAACTTCGGCTTTATACTGTTTAAACATGTCGAATGCTTCATCCTTGCTTCTAAGGAGATATACATAACAGTATCTAGTACAATCATCAATGAATGTAATGAAATACCTTTTTCCACCTCTTGTTTGACACATTTTCAAGTCACATACATCAGTGTGTATAAGGTCTAGAGGTTCAGTTTCTCGTTCAACATGATGAAACGAGGTTCTTGTCAATTTTGCTTCTGCACAAATTTGACATTTATAATTGGAGTCTATATCGCATTTTGGTATAAATTCTAGATTAATCATTTTTCACAGTGTATCAAAATTCACATGCCCTAATCTAGAATGCCATATATTAGAGGAGTCAACAATATAAGCAGAAGATTCACTTTTATTCATATCATTGTTTGGTACAATAGTGGTTACATTTGCTTTGAATAAACCATCACACACATATCCTCTTCCTACATACACTCCATTCTTTCATAATACAAACTTATCAGCCACAAAGGTTAATTTAAACCCATGCTTGCTAAGCAAGGACCCTGAAATCAGGTTCTTTCGAATGTCTGGAACATGGAGAACGTCACTTAAAGTTAGTTCCTTTCCAGAAGTTAGTTTCAGCACAACTTTTCCTTTGCCTTCTACCTTTGATGCAGATGAATTGCCCATGAAAAGTTGTTCATCATCAGTTGTAGTTTTATAGGTCGTAAACATCCACTTATTAGCACATATGTGTCGAGTGGCTCCTGTGTCTACGAACCATTCCTTTGAGTTACCAACAAGGTTGCATTCTGATATTACTGCACATAAATCCATATCAGAAATGCCATCTGCAACTTCAGCCATATTTGCTTCTGATTTCTTCTTTTTGGGAGCGCGACATTCGGCTGCTTTGTGCCCCTTCTTTCCACAGTTATGACAAGAACCCTGAAATTTCTTCTTCGACTTCTTAGGCGCATTTTCACGTTTTCTCTTGTTAGGGTTATCTGACTCAACAACATTTGCTTTGGCAGCCATATTCGGAGAAATCTTTTTCTCGGAATTCCTATTATCTTCCTCAATCCGCAAACGAACTATGAGTTCTTCCATTGTCATTTCCTTACGCTTATGCTTAAGATAGTTTTTTAAGTCCTTCCAAGATAGAGGAAGTTTCTCAATGGTTGCGGCGACTTGGAAAGATTCGCTCAGCGTCATCCCTTCATCATGTAGTTGACGGATGATCACTTGTAATTCTTGAGTCTGGTTGATCACAGTCTTTGAATCTACCATTTTGAAGCCGAGAAATTTGCCAGCGATGAATTTCTTCATGCTTGCATCTTCAGTTTTGTACTTTCTGTCCAAGACTGTCCAGAGTTCCTTGGATGTTGCAACAGTACAATAAACATTATAGAGGCTATTATCCAGACCATTTAGAATATAGTTTTTACATATAAAATCTGAATTTTTCCAGACAGTTGCAGCCTCTACTTTGACTGCATCGGGTTCGAGTTTGCCAACTTCAGGAGCATCTTCGGTTAGATATTTGGCGAGCCCTAATGTCGTCAGATAGAACAACATCTTCTGTTGCCAACGCTTGAAATCTGTCCCATTGAATTTTTCTGGCCTTTCTCCATGAGACATTTGCCATACTTGAAACCAGAGTCGGAGGCTGAGCGGTTGTCACCGTATGTGTTGGTGCAGCGTTATTGTTGCTATTTTGAGACATCGTTGTCTGCAACAATACAATATTGTTATCCACAATCACGTAAAAGTGTCGCGAAACCGATAGTAACCAAAGAAATGTTACCAAACCAGTTTACAATTCTGGTACAGAATGCTACGGTGCAGAACCGTTAGAAAAATTTGTTATAATACCTATTGATATGTCCGAGTCCAGAGAGAATCTGTTTCCTTGAAACAATATTGCGCCGTAGTAGTTTTACGGTTGTTAGCAATTTGCTTCCCAGGATGAAACGGACCAGCCCCGCGTTTGCAGACGGAGCGCCGACGAACTGAAGAGATTATAGCACTAGAACAGAGGTCTTAGAGGAAGAAGGAATAGAATTTGGGAGAGAGAACTTAATATTTCTCATATTCTGGCCGCCTATTTATAGGCTGGAGGAGGTGCCTATTCGGAGCGGTCGTGACTGCTGGAAAGGTTGCGACCCTTTAACCCGCATCCGTACGAACGCGTGCGCCTGGAACTGGTTACGCTGGAGGGAAACGGACGCGTCTGTGTGAACAGACACGTTCGAACCAAATTTAGCGCAGCAGGCCCATGTAGCAGACGGCGGCTCATCTAATCACGAGACCCCAAGAGCCCCAAGGCCCAAGGCCCAATCTTTGACATTTTAATATTAATTATCAATACATATGCCAAGCCTTCATGCACACAAGCCCAAGCTTCCTTCTCTCTTTGTTTTGATAAGGTATAGTGGGTATTAGTATATATATAGGTATTGGCACAAGAATCCTACAATGTGGGACTTTGATTTTCACTCAATACCCAATATCCCTCTTCCTCTCTCTACATCATTCATTATTCTAACAATCCCCCATATGAATGAGTAGTTGTTCTTAGTTTCATGAGATATTTATCGTATCGGTTTAAAGTAGCACTTTGGCCTTGAACTTTTCCTAGTGATTACCTATTTGAATTACAGGCGAATCAGTAGACTTAGAAGGTCCTTGAACTGTAAGCCTTTTGTGTAATTCTAAAATAGATAACACACGATAAATGTTTCTTATAATCCTTCATTCTCTATTTGTGTTCGTTTTAGCCATGTACACCTGCCTGGTCTCATAAGTGTTTTAGAGAATCGGCCTTACAATTCTCCTTGAAGCGGCGCCTTCACACTTACGTAGGTGATTCTGTAATGGTTATTTCCAATACCCCAAGTACAGACATCATTAAAAGTATTAATACTTATCCTATTTTCAAACAAGTAATGCACTGACTTATCATAGGAATGGTTTGTGAGTAACAGTGCTACCAAGTTTCTCTTAAACTCAGTTGTCCCTTTGAACCTAGATCTTGGGATCTCCAGTCAACTAGGTAGGGTTTCCATTTTAGAAAAACTTTTATTCTATGGGCCTTAACCCCATTCCCATCGATAAGGTTTGAACTTTCTCTCTTGGCAAGCCTTTTGTTAGTGGATCCGCTATGTTATCTTTAGACTTTATGTAGTCTATAGTGATAACTCCATTAGAGAGAAGTTGTCTTATTGTCTTATGTCTACGACGAATATGCCTAGATTTACCATTGTATAATGTACTATTAGCTCTTCCAATAGCTGATTGACTATCACAATGTATACATATTGGAGGCACAGGTTTGCTCCCATTTGGAATATCTTCCAAGAAACTTTGAAGCCAGTCTGCTTCTTCTGCAGTCTTATCTAGTGCAATAAACTCCGATTCCATCGTAGATCTAGCTATACAAGTCTGTTTGGATGATTTCCATGATATTGCTTTATTTCCTAATATGAACACATATCCGCTTGTAGACTTTGTATCATGTGATCCAGTTATCCAATTGGCATCACTGTATCCTTCCACTGTTGAAGGATAGTTTGTATACTATAGACCATAGTTCTGCGTATACTTTAGGTATCCTAGAACTCTGATTATCGCCTTCCATTGATGTTTACCAGGATTGCTGGTAAATCTACTCAGCTTACTTACAGCGTATGCGATATCTGGCCTAGTGCAGTTCATAACATACATGATACTTCCTAGTATACGAGAGTATTCAAGCTGGTAGATACCATCACCAGTGTTCTTTACCCAATTCTGGGTCATATCTACTGGTGTTTTTGCAATAGTAATATTATATTGCTTGAATTTTTCAAGTATCTTGGCGATGTAATGTGATTGGGATAATGCATATCCTTGTGGTGTTCTCAAAATTTTGACACCCAATATCACATCAGCCAGTCCTAGGTCTTCCATATCGAATATAGAGGATAACATATTCTTTGTAGATGTTATTATGGCCTTGTTATTACCTAGGATCAACAAGTCATCAACATAAAGACAAACAATGACATACCCAATATGTGCTTGTTTTATATAGACACATTTATCTGATTCATTTATTGTGAATCCGTTTGATAACATAGTTTCATCAAACTTCTTATGCCATTGTTTTGGAGCTTGTTTAAGGCCATAAAGCGATTTTACTAATTTGCACACTTTATTCTCATTTCCAAAGCTCATAAACCCTTCGGGTTGCTTCATATATATTTCTTCCTCTAGTTCACCATTCAAAAATGCAGTTTAAACATCCATTTGATGTATTTCTAAATCAAGTATGGACGCAATTGCAATAAGCATCCTTATCGATGTTATCCTTGTTACTGGTGAATATGTATCAAAATAGTCCAGATCTTCCTTTTATTTGAATCCTTGGACTATAAGACGAGCTTTGTACTTGTCTATTGAACCATCAGGTTTCAATTTCTTTTTGAATATCCATTTATTACCTAAGGTTTTGCATCCTTGAGGTAAATCAACTAACTCCCATGTGTGGTTAGCCATGATGGATTCTATCTCACTGTTAATGGCCTCTTTCCAGTAAGGGGCATCGCTGGAGGACATAGCTTGTTTGTAGGTTAATGGATCATCTTCTAACATAAATGTGTAGAAATCTGGTCCAAAAGTTCTTGAGGTCCTTGACCTTTTGCTTCTTCTAGGTTCCTCCACTTGTTGATCAGCACTATTTTGCCGAAGGTTATTTTGCTCATCATTTTCAAGAGAATCGGTAAATTCATCTTCCCTTGGTCTCTTTTGAGCATAATTGTCAGTACCCTGCTTCAAAGGGAATATATGTTCGAAAAATCTAGCATTTCTCGACTCTATGATGGTATTTTCATGAATATCATCAATTTCTGATTTGTGTACTAAAAATCGATAAGCAGCACTGTTTTGTGCATATCCAATGAATACACAATCAATTGTTTTTGGTCCAATTTTGACCTTCTTTGGTTTAGGTATTTCTACTTTGGCAAGACACCCCCACACTTTTAAGTATTTGTAGGATGCCGGTCTATTTTTCCAAAGTTCATGAGGAGACTTTAATGTTTTCTTTCTTGGTATTTTATTTAAAATATGATTTACCGAAAGAATAGCTACTCCCCAAAAATTATTTGGTAAGCCAGAACTGATTAGTAAAGCATTCATCATTTCTTTAAGAGTTCTGTTTTCCGTTCGGCTATACCGTTGGATTGAGGTGAATATGGTGCTGTAGTTTGGTGTATAATACCATGCTCAGCGCAGAATTCCTCAAATGGAAATTCATATTCTCCTCCTCTATCACTTCTTAAAGCTTTAATTTTCCTATTGAGTTGATTCTCAACTTCGGCTTTATACTGTTTAAACATGTCGAATGCTTCATCCTTGCTTCTAAGGAGATATACATAACAGTATCTAGTACAATCATCAATGAATGTAATGAAATACCTTTTTCCACCTCTTGTTTGACACATTTTCAAGTCACATACATCAGTGTGTATAAGGTCTAGAGGTTCAGTTTCTCGTTCAACATGATGAAACGAGGTTCTTGTCAATTTTGCTTCTGCACAAATTTGACATTTATAATTGGAGTCTATATCGCATTTTGGTATAAATTCTAGATTAATCATTTTTCGCAGTGTATCAAAATTCACATGCCCTAATCTAGAATGCCATATATTAGAGGAGTCAACAATATAAGCAGAAGATTCACTTTTATTCATATCATTGTTTGGTACAATAGTGGTTACATTTGCTTTGAATAAACCATCACACACATATCCTCTTCCTACATACACTCCATTCTTTGATAATACAAACTTATCAGCCACAAAGGTTAATTTAAAACCATGCTTGCTAAGCAAGGACCCTGAAATCAGGTTCTTTCGAATGTCTGGAACATGGAGAACGTCACTTAAAGTTAGTTCCTTTCCAGAAGTTAGTTTCAGCACAACTTTTCCTTTGCCTTCTACCTTTGATGCAGATGAATTGCCCATGAAAAGTTGTTCATCATCAGTTGTAGTTTTATAGGTCGTAAACATCCACTTATTAGCACATATGTGTCGAGTGGCTCCTGTGTCTACGAACCATTCCTTTGAGTTACCAACAAGGTTGCATTCTGATATTACTGCACATAAATCCATATCAGAAATGCCATCTGCAACTTCAGCCATATTTGCTTCTGATTTCTTCTTTTTGGGAGCGCGGCATTCGGCTACTTTGTGCCCCTTCTTTCCACAGTTATGACAAGAACCCTGAAATTTCTTCTTCGACTTCTTAGGCGCATTTTCACGTTTTCTCTTGTTAGGGTTATCTGACTCAACAACATTTGCTTTGGCAGCCATATTCAGAGAAATCTTTTTCTCAGAATTCCTATTATCTTCCTCAATCCGCAAACGAACTATGAGTTCTTCCATTGTCATTTCCTTACGCTTATGCTTAAGATAGTTTTTGAAGTCCTTCCAAGATGGAGGAAGTTTCTCAATGGTTGCGGTGACTTGGAAAGATTCGCTCAGTGTCATCCCTTCATCATGTAGTTGACGGATGATCACTTGTAATTCTTGAGTCTGGTTGATCACAGTCTTTGAATCTACCATTTTGAAGTCGAGAAATTTGCCAGCGATGAATTTCTTCATGCCTGCATCTTCAGTTTTGTACTTTCTGTCCAAGACTGTCCAGAGTTCCTTGGATGTTGCAACAGTACAATAAACATTATAGAGGCTATTATCCAGACCATTTAGAATATAGTTTTTACATATAAAATCTAAATTTTTCAAGACAGTTGCAGCCTCTACTTTGACTGCATCGGGTTCGAGTTCGCCAACTTTAGGAGCATCTTCGGTTAGATATTTGGCGAGCCCTAATGTCGTCAGATAGAACAACATCTTCTGTTGCCAACGCTTGAAATCTGTCCCATTGAATTTTTCTGGCCTTTCTCCATGAGACATTGTCATACTTGAAACCAGAGTCGGAGGCTGAGCGGTTGTCACCGTCTGTGTTGGTGCAGCGTTATTGTTGCTATTTTGAGACATCGTAGTCTGCAACAATACAATATTGTTATCCACAATCACGTAAAAGTGTCGCGAAACCGATAGTAACCAAAGAAATGTTACCAAACCAGTTTACAATTCTGGTACAGAATGCTACGGTGCAGAACTTGTTTCCTTGAAACAATAGTGCCACCGTAGTAGAGGCCCAAAGCCCAATCTTTGACATTTTAATATTAATTATCAATACATATGCCAAGCTTTCATGAACACAAGCCCAAGCTTCGTTCTCTCTTTGTTTTGATAAGGTATAGTGGGTATTAGTATATATATAGGTATTGGCACAAGAATCCTACAACGTGGGACTTTGATTTTCACTCAATACCCAATATCCCTCTTCCTCTCTCTACATCATTCACAAGAGGATTTGCTGGCCATATATTTATATTCTGTATGTGTGTGTATGAGAATCATTGTGCACTTTCCAAGACATACCTTTAATTTCAGATCTTATACAAGTACAACCACTCCTTTGTAGGTAAAAACAACTTACTGGGAATATGACCGTTGCTTTGGACAGCTTGGTGTAATCGTCCAAGAAAACACTTTCGGTGGCAAAGTTGGAGATATTGTCCAACCATTCCAAATTTTAAGAGCTAAGTGGACCTGACAATTAACACTGCAGGCGAATAACTTGAAGCTTCGATCCCAATATCTGAATTTGAATTCTAATACGAAATCGTATTTGTGTTATAATATATGCATTATTTGTAACAAATATGCCGGGAGGCTTCTGTAATTTAGAGAGATTCAATCTTATTTTAATTATGGAATACTTGTACCGTTTTCATAGGTTTATGAATTTGTGTGTGAGATCTAGACGAGAAAACAAAATACATGTTCTGTAGAAATCATATGATGTTTTATTATATGCCACCAGTATTAGGCTTTGTACTTGTATCCCTTGGTTCGTCCAAAATAGCATTTTACCGTGAACTCTTTCTGTGGGGTTAGACTTCAGCAGCACTGCACGGTTTTAGCATTACATTTTTGTTATTTCTCAATCCAACTTTTAGTCGTAATATTAAACATTGCATTGCAAACAGCAGTGACATGAATAAAGAGAGAGAGAGTATATTCATTGCTTCGTTCCTTCAACCAGTACCATGAAGGTAGGGTTTAGGTCCGTCTGCCGGTATTTTTCAATGAGGGAACGGCTGTTTAGATATCAAATTTGACACATTGATAATTAGATTTTGTTGTTTTGCATGGAAGATGGAAATCAAGAGGCTATCTAATGCTTAAAAACATTCATTGTATCAATTTGCGTTCAAATAAAATTTCATAATAAAAAATTTCAAAATTGTATTGAAATTTTAAAAAATGAAATCAGTTGGATCGAAATGATGCTATATAATTCGTGTAGTCATATTGTTTTGATTTCTCAAAAACTAATAAAGATCGCTTTTTGTAATGTGTGCGCGTTTAAAGCTATCTATATCGGTTGGTAAACTGACTATCATTATAGCTTGGGTGATGTATGCGTAGCAATTGACTTTCTAGCTCTAAATAGAATAGAAAAATAAAATAAAAATGAATTCACTTTTTTAAAACCATCTTATTAGGCTTTCAAAAACAAATAATATCTAACAATTTTCAAAACTTATTTCTAAATTGTTTTTGTTCGTATCAACAATCTTGACAAAATAAAGTATGTGATAATGTAATTACAGTTAGAGTAAATAGAATATTTGGGCCTTATTTTAGGTATCATCAACGAATATCATTAGAAATTTTTTTGGAGATTATTTGGTTTTATTTTGTATTTTGCATTTTCGATATTCATAACAAAATATGAGGATAACGAAAAAAAATTTTGAAATTTTAGACCATTACAACGACGGTGGAAGGACTTGGCTGTTTTCGAAAAGTACATACGTCATGTGCACTTTTTTGAACGAAAACACAAAACTAAAAATAGAAAACCAAACAGGACCGTAACTGTAACGACCCGCTATTTTGGACCATTCGCATTCATTATAAGTGTATAGGTGGACACTCATGCCGGAATTGAATTGCACAAAATACCGCGTTGTTAATTTAAATTTGGCAAAACTGAACATATACAGTAAATAAATAATCACAGAACACAGACACAGAGAAATAAGTGCAGCGGAAATAAAAGAAATAGTAGTTCATGAAGCTACTATATGAATATATAAATACATCAGAGTTTACAACAGAAGAGTAATCCGATACATCAGAGTTAAACCAGATACAACGGAAGAGTAATACGATACATCAGATACAAATCAGAATATCACTGGAATCATCGAATATCTGAAAGCTGGATAGATAGCTGGATCTCCAAGCGAAGCTCCAACTCCAAAGGTGAGTCTCGAAAGCTGAACCACTCAGTCTGACCCGAGCGTAAAGCAAAATACAAAACACTCGAGTCAGGATTAACATTTTTATATCAATAAATCCAACTCAAGTGAAATAGCAATTGAAATACAAGTAACTCAAAGGATATTTGGAATAACCATCCTTCAAGGATCCGTTAAACTATCTACTAGGTAGTAATGTACGCTAAGTAGATAATGTCTATCAGTAATATAAAGATATCAAAATAGCGTTAAGTCATGGCCCATTCCACCCTTAACACATTTTTATTTCCAAAAGCATATACAAGACCGTAGTTTCCCCAAAACCGGAAGTCACCAGAGGGCAATCCATATACTAAAGGTACAAATCAAAATCGTACTGGTCGCGCATAAATGGAATACAAGTATGACAAGGCACATGAGGCTATACCCAAGGTAGTGATACTACCGTTCGCCTGATCCGGACTGGTGAGAGCGCAACACCGCAGCGCCCGCAACACCGTGAGACAACACTCCCAAAATCAAGGGTGCACCAATCGACAACAAGTATAAGTAGTTCGAAGAAGTGTGTCCACTTGAGGTATCAATCCTCCATTGGCCCGGCACAGCTCCTGTTTTAGTCATTTCCAATTTGACACAAGTGTCAAGGCTATCCATCATCGTTCACTTTCTTCAGTCAACACGAACATCATTCCAACCACTTCATTCTGGATCATCACTCCGCGTATAGTTATTAAAGTGGTTTCGGTTCAGATAGAGAGTATATCCATTACCGATCCCGGTCTCTTTAATAAATTTCGTAATTATTTCACCGATTGGTCGTTTATTTATTTCAAAACCAAATCAATTTCAATTTCAGTTTCAATTCGTAAATCAACATTTCATTTGTCTTTCGAAATCAATTTCCAAAATTTTCGTTTCAAAACTTCCAATTTACCATTTCAAAATCTTATAATTCAATTTCAAACTTTATTTAAAACAATTCAAATATTGATTCAAATTCGTATATAAGTTTCATCCCGAAATCATTTAAATCAATTTATTTTAACATTCAAATCAATTTAAATTCATTTACCGATTTCTTTCAATATTCGTTAAGTTACCTTATCATTCAAAACAATTTCTATCAAATTTTCAATTCATTAAATCAATTTCATAAGTTCAACTTCATTAAATCAAAACTTACAATTTTGAATTAAATTAAATTCATCAAATCAAATTCTTTAAATTTCAAGTCTTACATTAATTCCAAAAAAATATCACATTTTCATTTCTTGTTAAAGAAATTCAATTTCACTTATTTATTTTCTTAAATAATTTTCCAAAACTTAATTAATAAGGAAACTCAATTTCAATTATTTACGAAGTAAAATTCACTTATTCAAAAATTCAATTTTACTTATTAAAGAATTCAATTCAATCTAATCATTAAATAATTCAATCTTATTTAATTATTAAACAATTCAAACTTAATTATTAAATAATTTCAAAGTTTAATAATTTCAAACTTAATTATAATTTCAAACTTAATTATTAAATCATTTCAAACTTAATTCAATCATTTCTCAAATTAAACATCGTTCTTTCATCAATTTCATTTTTAATATTTTGTTCAGATTATTAAATATTAACCTTTTCTTTCATTAAAATTCAAATTTCAACTTCATTTCAAACCATATCATTTATTCAAATAAAATCTTTATTTTATTTTAAAATCAAATCATTGACCAATCGGGTTTTATTTAATTTTCTATCCTAGGTCAAAGTTCAACTTGGGTATTTATTATTTCAACCCGATTCCAATTCAATTCAAAATCAAAGTATAACAAAGGGAACTTGCAGTGTGATAACTGGGATGGTGTCAAAGTAAATAAACAAGCAATAACAATCAAACAAAACAATCCAATAATCAATTCAAATAATCCCGAAATAACCGTATTAATTCGCATTGTTGTTTGTACGAATTAATATAATTATTTCTAGAATCTACACTATCATTTCATGTAGATTAAAGATTATTACATTACAGTTTTCACTTGTCATTCAATTACAATTTCATACATCATCGGTTTAACAACATACATTCAGTGGTTCAAAATGTAATTAAACAAATCCTACGTGTCAATAAATTCAACAGTTAAAGGGGTAATATTATACAAATGTCAGTAAATCAAATTTAGCATTTAACTATCAGTTATCAATTTCAATTGCATACTATTTATCATTTTAACATTAACAATTTAACGTCCAATATAAACATCAACAATCAATCAATTATCAGCCAACTGTATTATCATCGCATAAATAATTAACAGATAATGGTGTCAGATGTCACAAGTGAACTGATACAGGTAATAGCATATATAACAATGTAATTAACTAACAGCAGCATATTTCAATTGTCGTTTCAATTGAAATCAAATTTAATAAATAAAAGAATGTTAATCGTGAGTGAGTGCTCACCTTTCGAGGCTAGAGAGATTCGACAATGAGAGTAGTTACAAACCAAGCACGAATTCCAAAACGAAGCACGATTGAATGCGGATTTGACGACAAAGCTGATAACAGGAATTTGATAGACAAATCAGAACTGGATATATAAGATTTCCTAATGTTTACCCTTATCAAAATAAATTACTTTATACAAAACCCAATGATAATTTAAAATATATATTTATATAAATTCTCAAAGATAAATTTAACATATAGTTAAAAATAAAATATATATATTAACTTCAATCAATATTTATCATAAAATCAATATAACACTTTATTATAATATATATAAACTTAAACAGTACTGAAATATTTAAAAATTCAACAAAATATATTATACGTACCAATATCTATAAGACATTTTTTTTTATTATCAAAACTGTTTCTACATACAACATACGAATAAACTTTAATTCAGCAACTCATATAAATTTATATATATACAACTCATACTATAAACATGCGTAAATATCAAACTCTATGACATATAAATTAACTAATCTATATATGTAAAATATATATTTATTCAGAGAGAAAAAAAAATACTTATATATATGAAACAAAACATAACAGTTTCCAAACATAATAGAACTTAAATATAAAACTAACATGCGCATATATATCTTAGTATAAATATGTAGGCTGTCATGTGTATACAAGATAAACATCAACAAAAAGATTTACATATGTGAACTGTCAGGTTACAAACCGTATCATAGTTGCATTCAACAGGAAACAGTCAACAAGGTTTACGCAACATATTATATAATTTATATAATTTAAACATCTAAACTTATATATATAATTAAGTTGTATATATGCATAGCAAATCTCATAAACTTATACACTATTATTTTATATATGACAGGAAATTCTTAGTAACTAAACTGCTCATAAAATATATATAAATCTTTATATATATAAATATCAAATATAAAGTATAATGTAACTTATATGTATATATGCTGTAGCATATAGGAACATTCAAATATACAAATGTATATCTATATATAAACGTATACTCAGGTATACTTGTCTATATGTATACGAACAACCACTTACAATATAGCTTATAAAAATTCATGTATATTACATATACACGTAAACAGTAAAATATGTTCATATTACTATTACAAATATAACAGACGTATATAAACCATATGTGTAAACTATTATCTCTATATACATTTATGTAAGCTATCAATATATATAAATTTAAAACTTCAGCAAATACACACAGATTCACATATATTTATACTTTAACTACAATATACTAATATATGTATATACTTACAAAGAAAAGCTTAGAAAGGAGAGATGCGCATGGACAACTCGCCCAGGTCTGAGTGACGCAAGCCGAGGGGTACTCGGCCGATGGATGGAGGGGCGCAACTGCCGAGGCAAGAGGAGGTGGGTTGTGGAGGATGGAAGGCAGTGGCCGGTTATTGCACTAGGCGAGTGGGTGATGGCAGCAGCCATGCTTGGCTCGGGCGGAGCACAAGGAGGAGATGGGCGGGGTGGCTCGCCTGGGTGGCTGCTTAGTGGGCTCGGCGCTCAGCTTGGTCAGAGGAGAAGACGGAGGTTGGGGTGCTGGTCGATCTATGAGGAGATGGTCGGATGGATCATGTGCTGTAGCACGCTGGAGGGGAGCTCGGTGGAGTATGGGAGGAGAGGCCATGGGATGGGTTCGAGTACATGCTGCCATAGTTGATGGAAAGAAGTGGAGGCCGAAGTTGGCTTTTGTTTTTGGACGTGGGGAAGAAATCTGGAGGGGAAGATGGAACAGGCTGCTTGCATGGTTTTGTGTGATGTTTTTTTTCTTCAATAAGTAGGAATAAGGGAAGGGCAAAGAAAATATAAAAGAAGAGGAAAGATGAAGAGAAATGGTTACAGAGGAGAGACAGTGAATTAAAGAAAAGGGAGGAGGGGAGGATGTTTTCAAAGAGCCACAACAAATATGCATGCAGAGAGAAACGTATTGGTTTCCAATAAAATTAATTACACGTTACATTATTTTTCACAATCGAAGCCAAAGCAATTATGTGAATAGAATATAGGAAAGAGTGAAAGGTATGCTGTCGTTTCAAAATCTAATAAAGGCAATAGGCTGGACAGTTGGGCATTTGAAAAGACGAGAGTAAACAAAAGGCACAAATACGGGTACCGATATGTCAAACTGGTTATCGTTTTTACCGCGTACCGGACTTCAAAATACAGATATAAATATATCGCAGAGATCAGCACGACGAGACGATCAATACAGTGTAAAAATAACAGTGGTGCGATTTGAATTATAAAAATTCGAATTTTCTAATAGCGGAAAATGCAAGAAAAACGCTGAAAAATAAGATCGACGGAGCCAAAGATATCCGAATTTGGAAAAACGACAAACTGATATTTTGCTCAGAAGATGGTTTAGAATTTTTCTATGTAAAAAATTTAGGTTTCGGAAACATTTTATTTTCATCGTTTTTTTAACTGATTAAACTGAAGTGAATTTACGCGCGAAATAAACTTCCATATTTTCGGACAAAAATTTACCAGTTGCTATGTATAACTAGACGTATTCCAAATATTAAATTTTTATTTCAAAATTTTATCGTTTAAAATTTCACAAAATTTCAACTAATAACGTTATTAAAACCGTTGAAATTTACGGGTCGTTACACTCTCCCCCACTCAAAACTTTTCGTCCCCGAAAAGGAACGAGGTAGGAGAATAGAAACAACCAGAAAGATAAACAGATTTGAAATACAGAATAACAATTTATTTAAACCATATAAATTCAAATTTAAATTAATTGATATTCAATAATTGATTTAATCCATTTTATTTCACTAGAAAAATCAATCTCAACTATTTCTAAATTCATTATCTTATTATCCCATTTTCTTAAACTTACAATTTCTAGAACCATAAATTTGAATAGTCTTTTATTATAATCATATTTTCTTCAACAATTTAAATTCTTCTTTATTCCAAATTACTGTTAAATTTATTCTGCTTAATATATCTAATCACATATATTTAACCCAATAAATTAATTTAAACCATAAAAGTTTTAATTTAAATTAATTTATATTCATTAATTTCTTTTAAATTCAATGTATTTTCATATGTCGATCAAATTTCAATTTATTAATTCTTTCAAAACAGATTTATTAATTCTTTTCAAACAAAATTATTTCATTATTAACTGAGTTTTTACTTATTATCCTATCTAACTCTATTAACATCTTTATGATCAAAATTTAGTGTATAATATTTATTATAAACACTCAAATTTTATTTATAAATTCAATTTATTTTATATATTATCCAATTACATATTCAACTTCTGAATGATTTAGGTAAGTTGTATTAGAATGCAGTTGAACAATATACAAACAAAGTTTTCCCAATTCAATTAATCAAGTTTAAATATTTATTCCAAATTTTGGTTTTATTTATAAATAAATCATCCTTAACAAAATTTAAGAATTAGATTTCCGATTAAATTTAAACAATTTAGAGATATATATAATATATTTATATCAATTAAATTAAATTTTTAAAATAAGATACTTATATATTATAAATCAAATTATACTGAAGAAATTCAAATCAAAATATTTTTCAAAACAAACCGTAGCAAAGCTACAGAATAGTATCTCCACTTCGAAACTCGAAAATGAACGTCGATGATGCGGCCGCCATCACCGAAATTATTTTCCAGCGACAAAGAGAAGATGTCACATCCTGAAATTTTCGACTTTCGAAAATTCGACATCGATACTCACTTTATCGACTGCCGAGAAATCGAGTGCCGGAAACTCCAATAGTGAGGGTTTTAGAAAGAAGAAGTAGAAGAAAAAGAGAAGAAGAAGGAAGAAAGCAGAGAAGAAAAACAACAGAACAACATCAGAATAGAAAACAATATCAGAATCTTACACATCGCAGCGGAACAATATACGATAGATAATTACTAGTCTTTTAAAACAAAGAACTATATCATTTTATACATACATCAATCATCAGAGTCAATATACAACAATGGACAGTTATATAAACTTGTCCTCATACAGAATACACAGCGGAATAAATACTATCAGATACAAATACTACGTCTCGCCATCCAGCTTATCTCCAAAGCTCCAGAATATCCAGAATATCCTGATAACATAACCCTAGGCTGCCCGTGTGGAAATTTGTGGGCACCCAGAGTTTAGAAGGGAACAATAAACTCCGAGTCAGTCATGGTGACTGGTGTGAGATCGTAAAACAGTTTATTTTTAAAATAAACAACAGAAGAATTTTAAGGTCAATTCGCAATGCTTTTGGAAAATGAAACTACCATAAGACCTCCCACCACACACACAATGCAAACGCAGAATTGGAGGAGATTTCTTCTTATGATAGTCAAAGATGCTTACTACGAAAAAATCAAATTCTTTTTGATATTATTATTAGTGCATAGTGTAGAAATCATTTCGAAAGGATAATATTAATCTTAGCCAACATACGACCAGTATCGTATGCCTACTATAGCTACCATCCAAACAGTGGGGCGCCACCATAAGTGAATGGCAGTTTCTACAACTAATACCGTACAAAGCTCGTATTGTTTCTTTGGATTTCCAACAAATGGTCAGGCTAAGGAACTTCCTATCCACGATGGGTACGTCCCTGGAATAGACGACCCGAGAACCTAACCGGATCTCTGCCAACACAAGGCCGGGTTACCTCTGCAAAAATAGGTAACTACTGACACGCGTATGCCATCCCCCGATCGTCACCGATCTTCCCGAGGATCCCCGATTTCCAACAAACCACATAGAAAAATAATGCAGTAACCACAGAGGTTAAGTATCTGGGCTCCATACCATGATACCACCTTTATCCAGAAGGAATGACATACACTAAGGGGCGCTACTCCCTAGAACCTTGCTGCATTCTTCCTGTTTCGACCATTTCCGGGGTGTGAGGCTCGACGAAGTCTCGTCCACAAAGCTACGCTTTCTCAAAAAGCCCTGCTTCGGGTCAAACAAAAATGATCAACCTATGATCACAAAGATATAAGATCAAACAAATGATCATATCACAAATGATCAAACACTGATCATTTCACAGCAACACTCAGTATGCCACGTTACCAAATTGGGATATATCGCTGATAAATTTCAACTACATAACCTCTGAGCTCGTACGTCTCAGAGAAGGGTGTTAAGCTAAGAGAATAAATTCTCCGCCACCAACAGATATGTATTTGAAAGAAATCAGCTTTATATCTCAAATTGTAACGTCAGACACACAATCCATAAAAGTCTGTTCCGGGATCGAACAGAACCGAAGGCACTTCTCACGAAGCCCTTGCATATCCGGATAATTTTCAATCACGTCAGGACTTCCCGTCACTAAGGGTGATAAAACCTCTAAATCGAAGATCAGTCGATGTAGAGTAACTCGACGGTAATCCTTCCGTTTTCAAAAATATCCGGTCTTCAACACCGGTCTTCAAATGCAATTCATAACGACGTATCACATATTCGGAATGGGTTATACGACCCCATGGTCCTTTCCCGGCTAACCCGAATAGTGAGCGCTTATTCAAAAATAAGTGTGGCATTCAAATTCATCCAATTCACAACAAATACCTATCTAAAGGTAATTTTTGATAGTCGGTTATTTAACTATCAATAAAGATGCGCAACATCATCAGATTCCAAATAATTCTCCAAATTATTTTATCTCCAAAAATATCTTCATTACATATAAAATTTCCACACTTAACCATTTGAAAACAATTTCAAATATTCACTTTTCAATTTATCTTTAAAAGATAAAAACTCAAACAGTTCATTTCACATTGGGAAAAGCATTTCCATACTTATTTAAAAATAAGTAATTCACAAATCATTTGTTTTCAACACTTAGAAAATATTCGATATACTTAAAATCAAATTTAAGTATATATCTCATTCTTTAAGGAAATCATTCTTAAATCACATTTATTTGAGTCAAAACGAATGTTGCGTAAAACATCGTTACGACGACTCGAAATCACTAGTATAGGGATTCGAAATTTAGATAGATATATAAATCCCAATACTATACCAAATATTTCCTTTCGGAAATCATTTACTATAACAACGGTGTTATAGTCTACCATTTCCTTATTTTTCTCGAAAACGTCTATTTCAACAATAAATGTTGAAATCTATGCTCTCGATTCATAATACATTTTAAAACATTTTTAAAATGTTTAACTTTATTTTTAATATCCCTTCTTCGAAAATAAGTCCATTTTCCTTAACAATATATTCACTGTCCCAAAATCGTGAATATAATTCACTTAACCCAATTTTCAATCATTTCCACACATTTATTTCAAAGATAATTCGCTATCCAAAATCGCGAATATATCTTCTTTAATAATCTCCTATATTTACTTTATCAAATCCAATTGATTTCGAATTTATAAAACAACGTTTATAAATCCTATTTCTATTTTCTAACAACTTTGATTTATAAATCTTCTTTATAATTCAATCCATTTTATAACTCAACTTTATCTACCAAAAGTCCATATTAGAGGTTAAGTACTTATACTTCATGGATTTATAACATTCGTTCCTTTAAGGCTACACAAATCTTAAATCTTATTCCTTATAAGATTCCATTTAAAATCTTGTTTTTAACAACAACCGAACTACGTTTAAAATCCCATTGTTTGGATTTATAAAACATATATTTTATAAATCTCGTCTATAAACCATTCATACTTATTCACAACTCTTAATTAAAATGTCGAAACCCAATTTATAAGTAAATCACTCATAAGTCTTTTGTTTTACAAAAATCTATTTATTTTGTAACTTCATAATTTATAAATATAAAATTTCGTTCACTTATACCATCCCTTTATTCTTCATTTTAACACTTATTAAAACTCGTTTTATAATCCCAATATTTTATATTTATAAAAATCAAATTTTATACATCTTTTGTATACATCGTTTTAATAATTCAAAAATCTCAATTCAAATCTTTTTATTTATGACTTAACCATTTATATCAAAAGAAATTTTATCTTTCGGTTATAATTTACAAACATTATAATTCCCATAACTTTAAATTTATAACATTTATTTATTTAAAGTAAATCAATTCAAAAATTCAAATAAAACGTATACTTTCAATAATCACTTTTAAAAATCTCTTTTAAAGTTAAAGATCGTTATTTTTAAACTTCAAAATTTTGAATCCAATGATGCAACGCATCAATTAGTCCATCACAACAGTCAATATCATATCTCAACATATGATAACAGAATACATCACAGTATCTATAAATAAATTACTACTGGTGAGGAATCCAGTTGGATCCCTCCAACCTGTTTCCCTGCATCCACAGATGTTAGCACAATACCAATTCCGCTCCAGTACGGAATTATCGCGGTATATAGGTTTTTATAAATCCGCTTACTAACGGCGCAATAGGGTCTCATCCGCTATACGAGGCGGGAAAATCATCAATCCAATATATACATATGCCAATATGTATATATTGCTATATATATAGATATATCCTATCATATCTAATAGCACATTCAAACAAATCAATCAATAACTGCAAAATTAAATTTTTCCTTCGAGTGAGAAAATCTCACCTTAGCTTTTATTTCCGTTTGCCATTCACTTTAATCCTGATTTTGTTTTCCCGGTATGACCTTGTATAAATAATTTATAAAATTCATTAATATTTGAATTAAATCGAACACTTAAATTTTCCGTTTTCTAAATTTAATTTCTAATGATTCAATTTAACTCAACAATTAAATTTTCTATCTGTAATTAACAGTAGCATATTTACTGTAAAACGACTTCCATTTGATAAATTAACTTAACTAACAATTTATTTTTAACTAACCGTTTTAAAGTTTAAACTAACTTTCTTTTTTTTTTTCTGCAAACATAATTTTTTTTTCTACGTACTTATATATACATATAAATAACAGCAGTATCCCAATACCTCACCGAAGATCGTGATGCCCCAATTTCGAGCCTCTGAGTTCGCCGGAGTCGACCGATGTCCAACCCTAGCTCGAGAGATGGTCGAACGCCGCCATCTCCAAAACCCATGCGAGTTGTCGTCGCATTTCCCATCGATTTCGTAGAGCTCTCGTCGCAAAAATGCAGAACTACCCAACCCTAGCGCCTCCGACCTTCCACCAAAATCCAACTCGATCTGGCACCACTCGCATCGTGCACCCCTGCCTACCGCGATTCGAACCACCCACCAACCTCGACCATTGACTAGGCCCACATCGCTGCGCCGCCTCTCCAGATCACTGCCGCGACCACGTCGCTTGTATGCGAGCATGAGCCCGAGCCCCCTGCTCCACGCCTCGAGATGCTCGCGAATTTGACTCGCGAAGCCCCCCAGCGTCAGACTGCGACTTCAATCCCCTCGCGATCGAACCAGAACTCGCGACCATTAGTAGCCCTCCCTGCCTCGACTGCCTTCGCGTGCTGATTTCCCCAATCGAACAGAGTTGTAAAAATAGAAAGGGGGAATACTCGCGGTCACGACTTTTGATTTTTGAAATTGAATGAGGATTTCGTTCGAATGCCCTGAGCTCCCCATTTTTCTGCTTTGAACGAGAAGTTTTTAAAATGTAGAGGGGCGTGATTTCTGGCGGAAAGAAGGGAGAAGGATGGGTTGAGTGTCGAAGCAGTGTTTTGAAAACGTGTTGATGGAGAAAGATTTTCAGCTGATGTTGACAATCGTTAAAAATTAATTTAAATCGAATTTGATTTAATTTCAATGCGTTTGTGTGCCGTCCGTTCACATAACAGCTCCGATAAATACGAAATCTGAAATCCGGTAATAATTCAATATTACGGACCCAATGGAACCGGTTTCGTCGAATTCCGAGACTGCGTCTCGGACGACTATTTTTAAATATCGGTTAAACGATATAAATTTCAAAACTGATCAAATCAATTCGAAATTGGATTCTGAAGCTTCTGTTATCTTCAGTAATATCAACACGAATTTTAAAAGCTTCCGAAATATTTTTCTTCGGCTTAAAATCGAAGATTCAATTTTTTATCCAGTTTCAATAGATTAAATTCTATAATTTAATCGTCAATTTCAAAGTTATATCGGGGATTCAAATTAAATCATCGTTCAAATATTTAAAATAAATTAAATATTCTCAATTTAATTCGTTCAAAATTCTGGGTCGTTACAGACTTCCCTCCTTAAAAGAATTTCGTCCTCGAAATTACAAGTTAGGAAAAGTGGTCCTTAACTCGTCTACTATTTTTCACAATCGAATAGTTTTATCAATTCATCAAAACAAATCTTTCTACTAAAGATTCGTTATTATTCCAACTATCTTTCTAACTTCAATTATAGGTTTCAAACAACATTGTTTAACTTCTTAATTCAAATTCGAGTTTAAATTCAAATTTAAACTTTCAAAATTTCTCAAAAATTTTCTAACACTCTAAATTTTCGAAAAATTTCGCCAGCGTCTCCTTTGCGCGGCTAATACGGTACGACTACAAAACGTCCCTACGGACTCTCAGATTTCAAAAAGAAAAAGAAAAAGCCAAGCGGCTAGGCAAGAAATCATCAAAAACTCATATCGAAATTCAAATACGTACCTTTTGTCGGGCAATTCAAATTATCTGTGAAATCAAATTCAATTCCCTTTATACCTGTATATCCTACTAGCCATTATATCTAGTTATACATTCAAACCATTTTGCAAATTCTGTTACAAAAATTTCAATATAACTGCTTATATCATCATTACTTCACTATTGAAGTTACACTTATTCAATTTTGTTCAATCTTTACATTTCAATTTCATTTGAATTTAATTCACAATTTCAATTCTATTTGAGTTCAATTTATCTTCAATTTTGAATTTCATTCCAACCAGATTTCAAGTATTCTATAATTTATCAACTTATCTACATCTTGATTTATACAATCATTTATACATTCACATTCACAATTCCATTTCATTAAGGAATTTTATTTTCAATTATAAATTCATATTCACAATTTCATCCCATTATTGAAATTTAAATTTTCAATTACCTTCTTGAATTCTATTCCAAGTTATAAATTCATTTACAATTTGAATTTCATTCCAATCAGATCTCAATATTTTTATAAATATTTTTATATAATATTCCAGAGTCTTTTCAACTTCAAAAAATCATTTTGAAAACAATTCAAATTTTCCTTTGAATTTTCTAAAACCAAATCCAAATTTTACAAACAACTTCCATTTAAAACAATTTGGCAGCAATTTCTCTTCCGGAAACCCGAAAATGAACATCGATAATGCTGCAGTCATTACCGAAGTTATTTTCCAGCGACCGAAAAGAGTTTAGAGCTTTTCATCTTTTCAAAACATTTTTCAAACCTTTGAAATTCATTTTCAATTCCAAAAAGAATTTAAACTTTCCAAATCTCCAAAATTTTCAAATTCTTTTCAAAACATTTCCAAATACTTTTCTGGAATTCCGTTTCAATTTACAATTCACATTTATGACCTACATTCTCAATTTCATTTGTCTGTGAATTTTATTTCTCAACTTTGAAGTTACGATTTCAATTTCTTTTTCAATTTCAGTGATGATAATTTAATAATATTACTTCTAGCAACCATGCAACCATATACTATAGTAATTCATAGAAAATCATTTCTTTTCTATACAAAAGTAGTTTTGGGCAAAATTATCTCATTTACCCTATTCAAAACAATACTGTGCCGAATTGTTCTATTCAAGTGTTCAGAAACCCCTTCGATACAGTTTTGCAAGACTGTGCCGACGAAGGTTCATATACCACTCAATAAACCAATCATCACAATATAAAACAATTTTATATTCACTAACAAATACGCGCTCGTATCTATAATTACACTCAACTCATTCTAGAGTACTACTGACTCTATCTCTAATGAGTAACACCCAACAGAGCAGGGTTGTCGCTTAACCATATGCTCTGATACCACTTTGTCACATCCTGAAATTTTCGACTTTCGAAAATTCGACATCGATACTCACTTTATCGACTGCCGAGAAATCGAGTGCCGGAAACTCCAATAGTGAGGGTTTTAGAAAGAAGAAGTAGAAGAAAAAGAGAAGAAGAAGGAAGAAAGCAGAGAAGAAAAACAACAGAACAACATCAGAATAGAAAACAATATCAGAATCTTACACATCGCAGCGGAACAATATACGATAGATAATTACTAGTCTTTTAAAACAAAGAACTATATCATTTTATACATACATCAATCATCAGAGTCAATATACAACAATGGACAGTTATATAAACTTGTCCTCATACAGAATACACAGCGGAATAAATACTATCAGATACAAATACTACGTCTCGCCATCCAGCTTATCTCCAAAGCTCCAGAATATCCAGAATATCCTGATAACATAACCCTAGGCTGCCCGTGTGGAAATTTGTGGGCACCCAGAGTTTAGAAGGGAACAATAAACTCCGAGTCAGTCATGGTGACTGGTGTGAGATCGTAAAACAGTTTATTTTTAAAATAAACAACAGAAGAATTTTAAGGTCAATTCGCAATGCTTTTGGAAAATGAAACTACCATAAGACCTCCCACCACACACACAATGCAAACGCAGAATTGGAGGAGATTTCTTCTTATGATAGTCAAAGATGCTTACTACGAAAAAATCAAATTCTTTTTGATATTATTATTAGTGCATAGTGTAGAAATCATTTCGAAAGGATAATATTAATCTTAGCCAACATACGACCAGTATCGTATGCCTACTATAGCTACCATCCAAACAGTGGGGCGCCACCATAAGTGAATGGCAGTTTCTACAACTAATACCGTACAAAGCTCGTATTGTTTCTTTGGATTTCCAACAAATGGTCAGGCTAAGGAACTTCCTATCCACGATGGGTACGTCCCTGGAATAGACGACCCGAGAACCTAACCGGATCTCTGCCAACACAAGGCCGGGTTACCTCTGCAAAAATAGGTAACTACTGACACGCGTATGCCATCCCCCGATCGTCACCGATCTTCCCGAGGATCCCCGATTTCCAACAAACCACATAGAAAAATAATGCAGTAACCACAGAGGTTAAGTATCTGGGCTCCATACCATGATACCACCTTTATCCAGAAGGAATGACATACACTAAGGGGCGCTACTCCCTAGAACCTTGCTGCATTCTTCCTGTTTCGACCATTTCCGGGGTGTGAGGCTCGACGAAGTCTCGTCCACAAAGCTACGCTTTCTCAAAAAGCCCTGCTTCGGGTCAAACAAAAATGATCAACCTATGATCACAAAGATATAAGATCAAACAAATGATCATATCACAAATGATCAAACACTGATCATTTCACAGCAACACTCAGTATGCCACGTTACCAAATTGGGATATATCGCTGATAAATTTCAACTACATAACCTCTGAGCTCGTACGTCTCAGAGAAGGGTGTTAAGCTAAGAGAATAAATTCTCCGCCACCAACAGATATGTATTTGAAAGAAATCAGCTTTATATCTCAAATTGTAACGTCAGACACACAATCCATAAAAGTCTGTTCCGGGATCGAACAGAACCGAAGGCACTTCTCACGAAGCCCTTGCATATCCGGATAATTTTCAATCACGTCAGGACTTCCCGTCACTAAGGGTGATAAAACCTCTAAATCGAAGATCAGTCGATGTAGAGTAACTCGACGGTAATCCTTCCGTTTTCAAAAATATCCGGTCTTCAACACCGGTCTTCATATGCAATTCATAACGACGTATCACATATTCGGAATGGGTTATACGACCCCATGGTCCTTTCCCGGCTAACCCGAATAGTGAGCGCTTATTCAAAAATAAGTGTGGCATTCAAATTCATCCAATTCACAACAAATACCTATCTAAAGGTAATTTTTGATAGTCGGTTATTTAACTATCAATAAAGATGCGCAACATCATCAGATTCCAAATAATTCTCCAAATTATTTTATCTCCAAAAATATCTTCATTACATATAAAATTTCCACACTTAACCATTTGAAAACAATTTCAAATATTCACTTTTCAATTTATCTTTAAAAGATAAAAACTCAAACAGTTCATTTCACATTGGGAAAAGCATTTCCATACTTATTTAAAAATAAGTAATTCACAAATCATTTGTTTTCAACACTTAGAAAATATTCGATATACTTAAAATCAAATTTAAGTATATATCTCATTCTTTAAGGAAATCATTCTTAAATCACATTTATTTGAGTCAAAACGAATGTTGCGTAAAACATCGTTACGACGACTCGAAATCACTAGTATATGGATTCGAAATTTAGATAGATATATAAATCCCAATACTATACCAAATATTTCCTTTCGGAAATCATTTACTATAACAACGGTGTTATAGTCTACCATTTCCTTATTTTTCTCGAAAACGTCTATTTCAACAATAAATGTTGAAATCTATGCTCTCGATTCATAATACATTTTAAAACATTTTTAAAATGTTTAACTTTATTTTTAATATCCCTTCTTCGAAAATAAGTCCATTTTCCTTAACAATATATTCACTGTCCCAAAATCGTGAATATAATTCACTTAACCCAATTTTCAATCATTTCCACACATTTATTTCAAAGATAATTCGCTATCCAAAATCGCGAATATATCTTCTTTAATAATCTCCTATATTTACTTTATCAAATCCAATTGATTTCGAATTTATAAAACAACGTTTATAAATCCTATTTCTATTTTCTAACAACTTTGATTTATAAATCTTCTTTATAATTCAATCCATTTTATAACTCAACTTTATCTACCAAAAGTCCATATTAGAGGTTAAGTACTTATACTTCATGGATTTATAACATTCGTTCCTTTAAGGCTTCACAAATCTTAAATCTTATTCCTTATAAGATTCCATTTAAAATCTTGTTTTTAACAACAACCGAACTACGTTTAAAATCCCATTGTTTGGATTTATAAAACATATATTTTATAAATCTCGTCTATAAACCATTCATACTTATTCACAACTCTTAATTAAAATGTCGAAACCCAATTTATAAGTAAATCACTCATAAGTCTTTTGTTTTACAAAAATCTATTTATTTTGTAACTTCATAATATAAATATAAAATTTCATTCACTTATACCATCCCTTTATTCTTCATTTTAACACTTATTAAAACTCGTTTTATAATCCCAATATTTTATATTTATAAAAATCAAATTTTATACATCTTTTGTATACATCGTTTTAATAATTCAAAAATCTCGATTCAAATCTTTTTATTTATGACTTAACCATTTATGTCAAAAGAAATTTTATCTTTCGGTTATAATTTACAAACATTCTAATTCCCATAACTTTAAATTTATAACATTTATTTATTTAAAGTAAATCAATTCAAAAATTCAAATAAAACGTATACTTTCAATAATCACTTTTAAAAATCTCTTTTAAAGTTAAAGATCGTTATTTTTAAACTTCAAAATTTTGAATCCAATGATGCAACGCATCAATTAGTCCATCACAACAGTCAATATCATATCTCAACATATGATAACAGAATACATCACAGTATCTGTAAATAAATAACTACTGGTGAGGAATCCAGTTGGATCCCTCCAACCTGTTTCCCTGCATCCACAGATGTTAGCACAATACCAATTCCGCTCCAGTACGGAATTATCGCGGTATATAGGTTTTTATAAATCCGCTTACTAACGGCGCAATAGGGTCTCATCCGCTATACGAGGCGGGAAAATCATCAATCCAATATATACATATGCCAATATGTATATATTGCTATATATATAGATATATCCTATCATATCTAATAGCACATTCAAACAAATCAATCAATAACTGCAAAATTAAAATTTTCCTTCGAGTGAGAAAATCTCACCTTAGCTTTTATTTCCGTTTGCCATTCACTTTAATCCTGATTTGGTTTTCCCGGTATGACCTTGTATAAATAATTTATAAAATTCATTAATATTTGAATTAAATCGAACACTTAAATTTTCCGTTTTCTAAATTTAATTTCTAATGATTCAATTTAACTCAACAATTAAATTTTCTATCTGTAATTAACAGTAGCATATTTACTGTAAAACGACTTCCATTTGATAAATTAACTTAACTAACAATTTATTTTTAACTAACCGTTTTAAAGTTTAAACTAACTTTTTTTTTTCTGCAAACATAATTTTTTTTTTCTACGTACTTATATATACAAATAAATAACAGCAGTATCCCAATACCTCACCGAAGATCGTGATGCCCCAATTTCGAGCCTCTGAGTTCGCCGGAGTCGACCGATGTCCAACCCTAGCTCGAGAGATGGTCGAACGCCGCCATCTCCAAAACCCATGCGAGTTGTCGTCGCATTTCCCATCGATTTCGTAGAGCTCTCGTCGCAAAAATGCAGAACTACCCAACCCTAGCGCCTCCGACCTTCCACCAAAATCCAACTCGATCTGGCACCACTCGCATCGTGCACCCCTGCCTACCGCGATTCGAACCACCCACCAACCTCGACCTTTGACTAGGCCCACATCGCTGCGCCGCCTCTCCAGATCACTGCCGCGACCACGTCGCTTGTATGCGAGCATGAGCCCGAGCCCCCTGCTCCACGCCTCGAGATGCTCGCGAATTTGACTCGCGAAGCCCCCCCAGCGTCAGACTGCGACTTCAATCCCCTCGCGATCGAACCAGAACTCGCGACCATTAGTGGCCCTCCCTGCCTCGACTGCCTTCGCGCGCTGATTTCCCCAATCGAACAGAGTTGTAAAAATAGAAAGGGGGAATACTCGCGGTCACGACTTTTGATTTTTGAAATTGAATGAGGATTTCGTTCGAATGCCCTGAGCTCCCCATTTTTCTACTTTGAACGAGAAGTTTTTAAAATGTAGAGGGGCGTGATTTCTGGCGGAAAGAAGGGAGAAGGATGGGTTGAGTGTCGAAGCAGTGTTTTGAAAACGTGTTGATGGAGAAAGATTTTCAGCTGATGTTGACAATCGTTAAAAATTAATTTAAATCGAATTTGATTTAATTTCAATGCGTTTGTGTGCCGTCCGTTCACATAACAGCTCCGATAAATATGAAATCTGAAATCCGGTAATAATTCAATATTACGGACCCAATGGAACCGGTTTCGTCGAATTCCGAGACTGCGCCTCGGACGACTATTTTTAAATATCGGTTAAACGATATAAATTTCAAAACTGATCAAATCAATTCGAAATTGGATTCTGAAGCTTCTGTTATCTTCAATAATATCAACACGAATTTTAAAAGCTTCCGAAATATTTTTCTTCGGCTTAAAATCGAAGATTCAATTTTTTATCCAGTTTCAATAGATTAAATTCTATAATTTAATCGTCAATTTCAAAGTTATATCGGGGATTCAAATTAAATCATCGTTCAAATATTTAAAATAAATTAAATATTCTCAATTTAATTCGTTCAAAATTCTGGGTCGTTACAGAAGAGCACTGATTTCAACATTTTAAAAATTCTTTGAAAACGATTTCTATTCAAAAATACTTTCAATAATATATACTTTAAAATTTTAAAAACCAAAGTTCGAAATCACTGGAAACTAATAAATTCTCAAATTTCTGAATTAAATTCATTTCAAATTCCAATCAATTTATAACCAAGTTTATAAATTTATTTATTTATATTATGCAATAGTCAATGGTTAACAAAACAATAAATGAAAATCAAATATTATTATTTCACACAACAAATTCATTAACAATTTCATTTCAGAAAACTTATATTTATATATAATATAATCATTCAAAACTATTCTGTTTATCAAATTTGAAAACAACATTTTTAATATAAATTTAGAAATACATTTCTTTGCTTGACGATACAGGAATGGATTTTCAAAATAAGGATAGGGATTCAAATCTTTTTGTGGACTCAAATTTAAAGGGAAATTTTATTCGAAGATAAGTTCGAAACAAAGATATGATGATTAATAATCAAAATAGGAAGATGAATAAGTTATTAGATCGTGGGCAACCTTAACCGGGTCGACCGTGACTTCAAGAATAGGATCGATGCAGAATTCCGAGGTAAATCAACATCCGATCTCGAGAAATAAATTCGGGTATAGCAGGAGATAGATAGAATAGTAAACCGATGATACAGAAATCTCCGGTAAATCAATGTTATTGTGAGGGAGTTTCACTCCTTTACAAATAATTCGAGATTGGCGAGACCGCCGATTTATTATAGATATCATTCAAAATGGAGTTATGGGGTGGTCGATAATTGAAAGAAGACGAATAGTGAAGGACACGAATGAATTTAGGAACCGAGGGGAACGTTCCAAAATTCAAAGTAATCGAGTCAGAGGAAGAGATTGAAACTCGAATGAGAGTGATTCTGTAAATACATTTACCCTATATGTTAAGTTTTGCCTAGAGCTACCAAAGCTCTGATACCAACTGTAACGACCCGCTATTTTGGACCATTCGCATCCATTATAAGTGTATAGGTGGACACTCATGCCGGAATTGAATTGCTCAAAATACCGCGTTGTTAATTTAAATTTGGCAAAACTGAACATATACAGTAAATAAATAATCACAGAACACAGACACAGAGAAATAAGTGCAGCGGAAATAAAAGAGATAGTAGTTCATGAAGCTACTATATGAATATATAAATACATCAGAGTTTACAACAAAAGAGTAATCCGATACATCAGAGTTAAACCAGATACAACGGAAGAGTAATACGATACATCAGATACAAATCAGAATACATCACTGGAATCATCGAATATCTGAAAGCTGGATAGATAGCTGGATCTCCAAGCGAAGCTCCAACTCCAAAGGTGAGTCTCGAAAGCTGAACCACTCAGTCTGACCCGAGCGTAAAGCAAAATACAAAACACTCGAGTCAGGATTAACATTCTTATATCAATAAATCCAACTCAAGTGAAATAGCAATTGAAATACAAGTAACTCAAAGGATGTTTGGAATAACCATCCTTCAAGGATCCGTTAAACTATCTACTAGGTAGTAATGTACGCTAAGTAGATAATGTCTATCAGTAATATAAAGATATCAAAATAGCGTTAAGTCATGGTCCATTCCACCCTTAACACATTTTTATTCCCAAAAGCATATACAAGACCGTAGTTTCCCCAAAACCGGAAGTCACCAGAGGGCAATCCATATACTAAAGGTACAAATCAAAATCGTAGTGGTCGCGCATAAATGGAATACAAGTATGACAAGGCACATGAGGCTATACCCAAGGTAGTGATACTACCGTTCGCCTGATCCGGACTGGTGAGAACGCAACGCCGCAGCGCCCGCAACACCGTGAGACAACACTTCCAAAATCAAGGGTGCACCAATCGACAACAAGTATAAGTAGTTCGAAGAAGTGTGTCCACTTGAGGTATCAATCCTCCATTGGCCCGGCACAGCTCCTGTTTTAGTCATTTCCAATTTGACACAAGTGTCAAGGCTATCCATCATCGTTCACTTTCTTCAGTCAACACGAACATCATTCCAACCACTTCATTCTGGATCATCACTCCGCGTATAGTTATTAAAGTGGTTTCGGTTCAGATAGAGAGTATATCCATTACCGATCCCGGTCTCTTTAATAAATTTCGTAATTATTTCACCGATTGGTCGTTTATTTATTTCAAAACCAAATCAATTTCAATTTCAGTTTCAATTCGTAAATCAACATTTCATTTGTCTTTCGAAATCAATTTCCAAAATTTTCGTTTCAAAACTTCCAATTTACCATTTCAAAATCTTATAATTCAATTTCAAACTTTATTTAAAACAATTCAAATATTGATTCAAAATTCGTATATAAGTTTCATCCCGAAATCATTTAAATCAATTTATTTTAACATTCAAATCAATTTAAATTCATTTACCGATTTCTTTCAATATTCGTTAAGTTACCTTATCATTCAAAACAATTTCTATCAAATTTTCAATTCATTAAATCAATTTCTTAAGTTCAACTTCATTAAATCAAAACTTACAATTTTGAATTAAATTAAATTCATCAAATCAAATTCTTTAAATTTCAAGTCTTACATTAATTCCAAAAAAATATCACATTTTCATTTCTTGTTAAAGAAATTCAATTTCACTTATTTACTTTCTTAAATAATTTTCCAAAACTTAATTAATAAGGAAACTCAATTTCAATTATTTACGAAGTAAAATTCACTTATTCAAAAATTCAATTTTACTTATTAAAGAATTCAATTCAATCTAATCATTAAATTATTCAATCTTATTTAATTATTAAACAATTCAAACTTAATTATTAAATAATTTCAAAGTTTAATAATTTCAAACTTAATTATAATTTCAAACTTAATTATTAAATCATTTCAAACTTAATTCAATCATTTCTCAAATTAAACATCGTTCTTTCATCAATTTCATTTTTAATATTTTGTTCAGATTATTAAATATTAACCTTTCCTTTCATTAAAATTCAAATTTCAACCTCATTTCAAACCATATCATTTATTCAAATAAAATCTTTATTTTATTTTAAAATCAAATCATTGACCAATCGGGTTTTATTTAATTTTCTATCCTAGGTCAAAGTTCAACTTGGGTATTTATTATTTCAACCCGATTCCAATTCAATTCAAAATCAAAGTATAACAAAGGGAACTTGCAGTGTGATAACTGGGATGGTGTCAAAGTAAATAAACAAGCAATAACATCCAAACAAAACAATCCAATAATCAATTCAAATAATCCCGAAATAACCGTATTAATTCGCATTGTTATTTGTACGAATTAATATAATTATTTCTAGAATCTACACTATCATTTCATGTAGATTAAAGATTATTACATTACGGTTTTCACTTGTCATTCAATTACAATTTCATACATCATCAGTTTAACAACATACATTTAGTGGTTCAAAATGTAATTAAACAAATCCCACGTGTCAATAAATTCAACAGTTAAAGGGGTAATATTATACAAATGTCAGTAAATCAAATTTAACATTTAACTATCAGATATCAATTTCAATTGCATACTATTTATCATTTTAACATTAACAATTTAACGTCCAATATAAACATCAACAATCAATCAATTATCAGCCAACTGTATTATCATCGCATAAATAATTAACAGATAATGGTGTCAGATGTCACAGGTGAACTGATACAGGTAATAGCATATATAACAATGTAATTAACTAACAGCAACATATTTCAATTGTCGTTTCAATTGAAATCAAATTTAATAAATAAAAGAATGTTAATCGTGAGTGAGTGCTCACCTTTCGAGGCTAGAGAGATTCGACAATGAGAGTAGTTACAAACCAAGCACGAATTCCAAAACGAAGCACGATTGAATGCGGATTTGACGACAAAGCTGATAACAGGAATTTGATAGACAAATCAGAACTGGATATATAAGATTTCCTAATGTTTACCCTTATCAAAATAAATTACTTTATACAAAACCCAATGATAATTTAAAATATATATTTATATAAATTCTCAAAGATAAATTTAACATATAGTTAAAATAAAATATATATATTAACTTCAATCAATATTTATCATAAAATCAATATAACACTTTATTATAATATATATAAACTTAAACAGTACTGAAATATTTAAAAATTCAACAAAATATATTATACGTACCAATATCTATAAGACATTTTTTTTATTATTATCAAAACTGTTTCTACATACAACATACGAATAAACTTTAATTCAGCAACTCATATAAATTTATATATATACAACTCATACTATAAACATGCGTAAATATCAAACTCTATGACATATATATATTAACTAATCTATATATGTAAAATATATATTTATTCAGAGAGAAAAAAAATACTTATATATATGAAACAAAACATAACAGTTTCCAAACATAATAGAACTTAAATATAAAACTAACATGCGCATATATATCTTAGTATAAATATGTAGGCTGTCATGTGTATACAAGATAAACATCAACAAAAAGATTTACATATGTGAACTGTCAGGTTACAAACCGTATCATAGTTGCATTCAACAGGAAACAGTCAACAAGGTTTACGCAACATATTATATAATTTATATAATTTAAACATCTAAACTTATATATATAATTAAGCAGTATATATGCACAGCAAATCTCATAAACTTATACACTATTATTTTATATATGACAGGAAATTCTTAGTAACTAAACTGCTCATAAAATATATATAAATCTTTATATATATAAACATCAAATATAAAGTATAATGTAACTTATATGTATATATGCTGTAGCATATAGGAACATTCAAATATACAAATGTATATCTATATATAAACGTATACTCAGGTATACTTGTCTATATGTATACGAACAACCACTTACAATATAGCTTATAAAAATTCATGTATATTACATATACACGTAAACAGTAAAATATGTTCATATTACTATTACAAATATAACAGATGTATATAAACCATATGTGTAAACTATTATCTCTATATACATTTATGTAAGCTATCAATATATATAAATTTAAAACTTCAGCAAATACACACAGATTCACATATATTTATACTTTAACTACAATATACTAATATATGTATATACTTACAAAGAAAAGCTTAGAAAGGAGAGATGCGCATGGACAACTCGCCTAGGTCTGAGTGACGCAAGCCGAGGGGTACTCGGCCGATGGATGGAGGGGCGCAACTACCGAGGCAAGAGGAGGTGGGTTGTGGAGGATGGAAGGCAGTGGCCGGTTATTGCACTAGGCGAGTGGGTGATGGCAGCAGCCATGCTTGGCTCGGGCGGAGCACAAGGAGGAGATGGGCGGGGTGGCTCGCCTGGGTGGCTGCTTAGTGGGCTCGGCGCTCAGCTTGGTCAGAGGAGAAGACGGAGGTTGGGGTGCTGGTCGATCTATGAGGAGATGGTCGGATGGATCATGTGCTGTAGCACGCTGGAGGGGAGCTCGGTGGAGTATGGGAGGAGAGGCCATGGGATGGGTTCGAGTACATGCTGCCATAGTTGATGGAAAGAAGTGGAGGCCGAAGTTGGCTTTTGTTTTTGGACGTGGGGAAGAAATCTGGAGGGGAAGATGGAACAGGCTGCTTGCATGGTTTTGTGTGATGTTTTTTTTCTTCAATAAGTAGGAATAAGGGAAGGGCAAAGAAAATATAAAAGAAGAGGAAAGATGAAGAGAAATGGTTACAGAGGAGAGACAGTGAATTAAAGAAAAGGGAGGAGGGGAGGATGTTTTCAAAGAGCCACAACAAATATGCATGCAGAGAGAAACGTATTGGTTTCCAATAAAATTAATTACACGTTACATTATTTTTCACAATCGAAGCCAAAGCAATTATGTGAATAGAATATAGGAAAGAGTGAAAGGTATGCTGTCGTTTCAAAATCTAATAAAGGCAATAGGCTGGACAGTTGGGCATTTGAAAAGACGAGAGAAAACAAAAGGCACAAATACGGGTACCGATATGTCAAACTGGTTATCGTTTTTACCGCGTACCGGACTTCAAAATACAGATATAAATATATCGCAGAGATCAGCACGACGAGACGATCAATACAGTGTAAAAATAACAGTGGTGCGATTTGAATTATAAAAATTCGAATTTTCTAATAGCGGAAAATGCAAGAAAAACGCTGAAAAATAAGATCGACGGAGCCAAAGATGTCCGAATTTGGAAAAACGACAAACTGATATTTTGTTCAGAAGATGGTTTAGAATTTTTCTATGTAAAAAATTTAGGTTTCGGAAACATTTTATTTTCATCGTTTTTTTAACTGATTAAACTGAAGTGAATTTACGCGCGAAATAAACTTTCATATTTTCGGACGAAAATTTACCAGTTGCTATGTTTAACTAGACGTATTCCAAATATTAAATTTTTATTTCAAAATTTTATCGTTTAAAATTTCACAAAATTTCAACTAATAACGTTATTAACACCGTTGAAATTTACGGGTCGTTACAGTAACTTTCAGTCTTTATTTGTTGTTTTAAACATAAAGCGGATCTCTGTCTATAAATGTTTGTAAATCAGGTCCTTACTCCTTTAGTGTCACATCCGATCAAAACCACCATTCTCAAACCATTTGTTTACAATCTTTAAAATGTGCCATTTTTTTAAGATTATTCGGATTTAAGAATCGTTTTCACTATTAAACCACAAATATAATAAATTTTCTAAAGATATTTGTTGGTGATACCTAAAATAAAATTTTAACAATCATAATTTTACTCGATGGTTGTTGACTACATTTATATAATGTAGTTATTTGGTGTCTACCACATTGTGCCTACCACATTGTGCGACTTCATTTATTTTGGATAATCATAACTTATATATAGTTGTTTTAATTGCATTATGATAATGTAGTTATTAACTTTTAATCTAATTAAAAGGAATTTGTTTTTGAATTATCCAATTATGATTGCACATCAATATTGTAACTACATTATTTGTTGCATCAGTAGTTTTGGTTGTATTAGATAATTTGTTCAAACTTAATGTAGTTATAATTTAACTACATTAAGAAAATAAAGTTATAATCAAACAGCATTTGTTGAATTAATTTGGCCACATTTGAATTTTTTAATGCGATGTAGTAATAATTTTGCCACATTTGATAATTTTATTCAACCTTATTGCGGTCATAAATTAACTCTATTAAGAAAATACAGTTATAATTTAATAGCATGTTTTGAATTAATTTAACTGCATTTGAAGATTTTAACTGAATTTATGTGATGTAGTAATAATATCGGCTACGTTTGATAATATTATTCAATGTTAACGCGGTTATAATTTAACTACATTAAGAAAATGCAATTATAATTTAATAGCATTTTTTGAATTTTGCATGGTTGCATTTGAATATTTTAACTATATTTATGTAATGCAATAATAATTTTGGATGTATTTGATGATTTATTCAAACTTAATGTTGTTTTAGTTTAACTGCATTAAGCGAATGCATTTATTATTTAACTATATTTTTTGAGTTATGCAATTATGGTTGCGTTTGAAAATTTTAGCTGTGTTTATGTGATGAAGTAATAATTTTTGCTGCCTTTAATAATTTTATTCAATCTTAATGCAGTTACAATTTAAGTACATTAAGAAAATGCAATTATAATTTTAACTACATACCAATTATGAAATTGACTTTAAACCGCATATTTATTATTTTTGAACATATCGATTTAAAAGATGCAATTATAGTTGCATTTGAATGTTGCAGCTATCAATTTGTTATAAATATGAAATAGTTACAATTATTCAAAAAAATCAACCACTAGATTTTACATATACATAACATATATCATTTAAAAAATGATATATTTTGCGATTTAATGATAAAAACAGTTCGCTGATACGATATTTAAAAATTTATTGCATTTTAAATATTTAATTTAAAATAAGATGTGAAATATTAAAATAGACGTTAGAATGATAAGTGATCACAAGGCCTAATTTACATAAAATTATGAGGGAAGTTCTTTTGTGTATTAAAATTATTAATAAGGACTAGACGTCCAAATCCCCAAGTAAATAAACATTAGTTCAAAGAAATTAATGAGATCAAAGAAATTAATGAGATGTTTAGAATATGCATGGCAAGATGTTATGATCACGTTAATGTTGGGAGAATGCACAAACTTAATAAGCTGAAATCGATGTTTGACCGCACAATATTGTTGATTTCGAGTTTTTGTATTTATGCAATTTGTTTTTACTGAAAGAAATTCAATATTTGGCAGTTCAAAATTATCATCATCACCCGCCTTGTTTTTTCCAAAAGTATTAGGTCGACCACATGAAATCTCGTCCTCTAAATATTTCCGCCTTTTTTCCTTTTATAATGTATATTATCGTCTCATCTAAAACCTAACCAACTCTAACATGGTAATTAATTAGGCTAAGAATATAGTTTTTTCATTACTGGCCATCCATAATTCACAATATAATTCCACAATTTAACATGACCATTATGCAATTCTATATGCATTGTTAACCCATTTTTTTGCCAAGGCGATTTCAACTGGACTTAGAAGGTCAAAATGAAGATGAAAAGACTCACGAACTTGAAAACATGCTTAGAAAGACAGAGCCGGTCTTTTACCAAAGAAAGAAAAGTAAAGACTTTGGGCCTCATAAAATTTATGGCACCATAACTCTTACTTTTTTATACGAACGCAGCCATCATTTAGAAGAAAAAATTCGCAAACTTTTCCAAGAAAAAAAAGAAATCGCGATCGAATTTGATGTAGGGGCCAAGACTCGATTGCGACATGAAGGCAATGGTGGCTCCATCTCCAATCAAAAGCGATCGGTGACTCAGACTCCAAATCGATGGCACGTCGTCGACTCTAACTCCAGCGACTACGACGGCAGCTCCAAGTTCTACATTGACATCTTCCAAATTCTAATCTTCCAAGTTCCATCTTTGCCTCTTCGGTAATCGGCTGTTAGCTTTGGCTGTCGGCTGCTTGTTGAAATTTGAAAAGGTACTTAATTTTGGAAGTTTATGTCCTAATTTTTAGGTAGTTGTACTTGTATTGTAATTTGTAAACAGCTCTATGTTCTAATGTGAAGTCAATTTTGATCCCTACGTTCTAATGTTTAGTTAGTTAATTATATATTAAGAATTGATTTGTATAATATGGATTAAATCAGAATTGGTATATTTAATTTGTTATTTGAAATAATTATATAATAACGATTTATTTGGTAATAGTTACTGAATTTTTTAATGGTTAGCAATGTAAATTTTATCGATAAATAACTAATATTTTTTTCGTAGTAATTTATAGTTAATATTTTTTAGCCGAATCGATTAGCTGAATAGAATTTTTGCTTCAAATTATCGTGAGAAATATTTTTTGATAAATTATAACTAATAGATTAGATATTCATAATTTAAAATGTCCTTTATTATTTTAATAATTATTAATATACAATGTTATTCGATGTTTTATAGTGTTTAGAAATGCATAAATAAGAATCTAAACATGCTAAAATTATTTTGATGTTTTTATAGTCTTTTATTTTATTCCTCTTCTCATTATTTATAAACAATAGAAATTATTTTGATGATTTAATTAACGATAATAACATTAGTTCTGTATAAGGACCTTGGTTTTGCAATTGGCTTTAGGTACCAAAAATCCTAGGACCGGCCATGTAGAAAGGCTAAAAGATTGGACTTAAAAAGTTTGATGGAAATTGGGGCTAAGTAGACTGTGGTATAGTGGTTTTTCCAGAAGATAGATGAGCAACACTAAGGATTTCGGAGAAGAAAGCAAGAAAAGGAAAGCATCGGGTGAATAATCAGAAGGAACTAGATATTTAGAAAAAAAGAGTTCGGAATGCATCAAATTAAAGAAAGAAAGACAAGACAAATATGATAAAGGACTTTCGTTCAGAAAAAACCACCTGCTACCGAGAGATTTTTGTTGAAGATCGAGCCGGTGTGTTCCCTCATGTACACTTAGACTTGCATTTTGACTTCAATCAACATGGGGTCCTGAGTCTACTAGTGAGTTTCTCTATAAATACCAGTCCTATAACAACTGAAGAGAGGATTCACACTCTGGATCTTCTTCACTCTTATCTCTTTCCTCAAATATACTCTACAAACTCTATTGTAAATCTGAAATCCACTAGATTGTGGTCAGATATGATAAAATTAATTGTAATCCGGAGAGAAAACAATCAATAACAAAGATTAAAGTGGACGTAGGCCGGAAAATTTATCGACGCACTATAAAAATTATGTCTCCTTTTCTATTTTTACTTTTATTTTATTGGAACTAGTGCTTTCAATTGATTCTAGGGTGTTTGTGCCATTTTTGGTGCAAACATTTTGGTGCTTTCAGTGGGAAAGAGCTAGATTTCACAACCTAAAGCTTGGAACTAAAGTTTGGAAAAGATGAAGAGACCTAACGCTAGAACTAAGATTGGAGGAAGTTAGCCATAGCATGGGGCAACTAGGAGGTGTCCTCAAATTCCAATCATTCCATCACGACGAGAGAGGAGATGTAGAGAATAATGAAAGAAATGCGAGATGGATTAATGACTCGACAACATGAAATGTTGAAAGATTTTTTTCAAAGGATGGGACAACAAGGAATAGCCGGAGCTGTTGGAATTCAGAATCAAGGACTAGAAACAAACACAGGAACATATGGAGTTAGAGCGGAGCAAACTGGAACAATGCCCCCACAACCAAGACTACTCGGTGTCGACCCCAATCCTCTCGGCACCAAGAGGAATATACTTAGGGACAATGTTGGGTTGAACTTAGGGCGATCTAGGATGCCGGGAATGGATGATGCTCGAGCCAGAAACGCAAGATAGAACAAAAGTGCACAATGACCAGAGGGATATGTGCCAAAATTTCCATGTTGGAATGAAGGACATAATAGAGCTAGAGGTTCGGATCAAAATGCAGACGTGCAGCCAAAGGAGTATGTGCCGGAGTTCCCCCACAAGTGCATAGGGCAGAATGCATCTAGTGGTTAAAGACTTTCGTTAGACAATAACAACTGAATAGCTGAAATGATCGTAATGATAGTTAGAGGTGGACCCCAGACCAGAGTTTGGAGGACGTAAACAAGAATTCATTCACCTATACTATTCGAAATGCGAGGAATCCTCCTGATTTCAAGCTTTCGACGTTGGAAATGTACGATGGGCAGACGGATCCGATAGTTCATCTAATGAGATACATCTGACATATGGAGGGTTTGGGTGCTTCTGAGGAGGTGATGGAGTGGTGCTTCCGGTTATATCTAACAGACTTAGCAGCAATACGGTTCAGACAGTTGGAGAATGGATCCATTAGCACGTGGATCGAGTTAGTGAATAATTTCTTGAGACAGTTCAGGGTTCATATCGCTAAACCAAAGAAGGTGATGACACTATCAAGCGTAAAGCAAAGGTCCGGAGTGACCTTGAGAAGTTATCTGATGAGGTTTAATGCGGCAGCCATCGCAGTCGATAAGCCGGATTCATTGATAATCTTAATGGCAGCAGTGTTTGGAGTCGCAATTCTTAATATAAAAGGATAATACAATACAATTACACTTATATGCTCAGTGGATTATAAGATTTTCTAGTAGTGTTACAGTACAATACTAGAAAATGTGTTAATTGCATACTTGGCTTTACAATACAACTGCACTTACCTGAGAAACTGTTAGCAAAATTGAAAAGAATGAAATTGTATTGATATTATTTTCTCAATCTTTTTGTTACATAACTTGTACAAGAGTATCTATAGTGTTTCTCTATTTGTATCCATATTGGGCCGAGTTACATTCATAAGCCCATTAACCCGCTTGTACTTGTATTGATATACAAAAGAATACTCTTGTATGCCATATTGTATCATGTCATTATCTCATTCAATACCCCCTCAAAACCGACTAGGGTTAGGGTTTGCGATTTTTTCCCAATTTGCTGAAGATTCTTCAAATTTTAGATCTGCTCTTTAATCTGCAAAATCTCGCTTTAAGCATGTTTTGTAGATGCGCTGGAGCACTAATTAAGCTTTGTGAATTGTTTTGAGTTGTTGTTGACTTCATTAGTCTTCGATTTGAACTTCAATTTTGCAAAATCTGGCTTTGGCTTTGTAGATGCATCAGCTCCTCAATGAAGAGCTGGAGCAGGATCTAAGGTTTGAGATCTATCTTTGAATCGTTACTGACTTCGTCAACTTTCGATTCATTCTTCAATCGAATGAAGTTATTTTTTGCTAAGGGCTTTGTAAGTACATCTTCCCTCTAGTAAGCTGCTTGTATGTGATTTACATTGATATTCCTTTTAGAACTTGCTCTCTAACGAAGTACAAATCCAACTCCATATGCTTTGTTCTTAAGTGTAATGCTGGATTTTTGTAAGTGCAATTGTACTTAGATTGTCACACTATATTGTAGCTTTGTTGTGTGTTTTAATCCTTAGTTCACTTAGTAGTGACTCGATCCACATAATCTCTGTAGTAGCACTAGTAACATTTTTGTATTCTGCTTCTATACTAGATTTAGAAATTTTTGCTTACTTTTTTGAGCACCATGAAACTGAATTTTGACCTAGAGATATACAATAACCTGTTATGGATCGTCTGTCATCCCGATCTGTTGCCTATTTCTACATCTGCATAAGCAGTGATGTTGATTGACTTGCATGATTGAAGAGTTATTCCATGAGTTATTATTCCTTTTAAATATCTCATAATTCTTTTTATAGCTTTCCAATGTTCATCTAATGGCCTTTGGATGAATTGACTTGCCTTATTCACACTGAATGAGATTTTTGGTCTGGTGATAGTTGCATATTGCAGTGCTCCTACTGTACTTCTGTGTTGCTTGTCATTTGTGATTGGCTCTCCTTTATTTTTGGATAAGTGCAAATTGCTCATCATAGGAGTGGGTAGTGTATTTGCTTTGTCCATTTTAGCTTTATTGAGAATTTCAGTGATATATTTCCTTTGACTTAGCTGAATCTTCGTATTTGAAATTATGTTGACTTCAATGCCAAGAAAATAGTTTAAGTTGCCAAGGTCCTTGATAGAGAACTCCTTGTTTAGTTGCTTTATGATGCAATTGATCTTTGATTCAATGTTTCCTGTAATTAGAAAGTCATAAGCATATATTAGTATGTAAGTTACCGTGTCATTACTAAAATTTGTGAGCAAGGAGTTGTCTGATCTGGTTGAACTGTAGCCCATTTTGATTAAGGTTGACTTTAGTTTATCAAACCAAACCCTTGGTGCTTGCTTGAGCCCATAGATTGATTTATTTAGTTTGGATACAAGTTCTTCATTGTTGTTCTGCTTGAATCCAATTGGCTGCTCCATATAAACTTCTTCCTGAAAATCACCATTTAAGAATGCATTATTTACATCTAAATGCTTAATGCTCCAATTACTGTACAAGGCAATTGTAAGAATTATTCTAATTGATGTTGGTTACACAACAGGAGAGAAAGTTTCATTAAAATCAAATCCATTCTGTTGTGAATACCCTTTTGCTACTAACCCTTCCTTGTACTTAGAAATTGAGCCATCGACATTCTTCTTTAACCTATAAGTCCATTTGAATCCTGTAATATTTTTATGCTTTGGCAAGGGAACAAGGTCCCAAGTTTTGTTTCTCATCATTGCTTCATATTCTTCATTCATGCCTGCTCTCCACTTTTCACTTTCTATTGCTTAATAACAAGTACTTAGCTCTTCACTTTCAGTAATTGTGTTGTATATTTTTGGCTTGAATATTCTCCTTTTTTCCCTTGTTATCATGTGATGACCAGTTTTTTCAGGAATAAATTGCCGACTAGTGCTACTAGTTGTGGTCTCTTGTTGATCAATAGGTGGTTTTGAATCATCTATTGGTTGACTAAATTCAGATTGGTTGCTACTTTGTTTTGGAACTTGATGTGAGCTCCCAAAATCTTCACTTCATTCATGATGTGGTTCAGAATTGAGCATTGTGTGTTGTGGACATGGGATCTCTTGAACAGCTTCTGCTATTGCTTGTTCTACCAAGTCAGGTATTAGTTGTATGGAGAATCTTGAATTATATATATTTTGTGAAGTTTTGAATTCCGCTTTACTGAATGGAAATATTTGTTCAGTGAATACTACATGTCTTGGGATGAATACTTTTCCACTACTATTTAAACACTTGTATCCCTTTTTATTGGCTGCATAGTCTAGAAAAGTGCATGGAGATGATCTAAAATTCAACTTATGAGTATTATATGGCCTTAGATAAGGAAAGCATAGGCACCCAGATACTTTTAAATCATGATAATCTGGTTTAATATTAAAAAGAACTTCCATAGGACTTTTAAATTGCAACACTTTTGTTGGTAACCTATTTATTAGATATACACTAGTAGCAAATGCATCAGGCCAGAATTTTTATGGTAGTGATGCCTAAGCAAGAAGTGTTAAACCAGACTCAACGACGTGTTTATGCTTTCTTTCTATTAGCTCATTTTGCTCAGAAGTGTAAGGACATGTTGTTCTAACAATTCTTTTTTCTGAAAATATTCTTTAAGTGGACGAAACTATGTTTTTGCATAATTTTCACATGACAATCAGTTTGCCTTTCTGGTAGAGTAATAAACTGAAGTACTGCATTATAGGTTTTAGAATTTGATTTCAAAAAATAAACCCAAACATATCTAGAAAATGCATCAGTGAATGAAATGTAATATTTGAAACCATAATTGGTATTAATTGGTACATGCCCTCATAAATCAGTGGCAATTAGTTCTAACAGTTTGTTATATGTAGTCATTGAATCTAAAAAAGCAAGTTTACGACTCTTACCCATTTGACAATATATGCAAACATAAGGCATAGAAATTATTTTAAAAGAAATATTATTTTTATACAAAACTTGTTTTACAACACTTGCATTTGGATGTCCTAACCTATAATGCCACATATCAAAGGTCTTACAATTACTTGCTTGAGTGATTTCAGAATTGTTACACCATTTATCCCTAAAATCTTAATTTCATGCATTGTCAACATTGAATTTGTATAGACCTCTACACTCCTTATCCTGCAAAAGAACTTCATTAGTCAGTATATCTTTGACTAAGCAGTATCTAGGATAGAATTCAAAATATACATTATTATATTTTACAATTGTGAAACACTTAATAATTTTTTTCTAATTAAAGGTACTCTCAGGAGATTATCAAGATAGAGTTTCCTTGCACCTTTTATATATGCATTTCCTGTATGAGTAATGTTAATAGGCTTACCATTTCCCATAGGAATGCATTACTTACCTTTGTACTCCCGATCGTCAAGATTTAAGTTGCTTAGGTTATTTGTCACATGATTGGTAGCCGTCGAATCTGGAAACCAACTTTTATCTTGAATATCATCAATTTTGGTAATGTTTTATTTTTTGTTTTCTTTCCAAGCTTTAGAATCTTGCTGAGTATTGATCATATTAGCACTTGGGTAATTTCTTTGATTGTTGTTTCCTTGTTGTGATGGAGTGTAGTTTGCATCAAATCTAAAATAACACTTGTTTGCAGCATGACCATATTTTTCACAAATTTAACACCTAAGTCTATTGTTGTTGTTATTCCACCTTCCACCTCTGCCTCTAGGTCTGTATTATTGTCCACCCCTTTGATTTTTGTTACTGTAATTCCTTACTCGATTCTTTAACACATAGTTAGCAGAAAATTCTTGTATGACTGGTTTTTTTCTTTATTCTTCCTTCATGAGTGAGAAGAATAAAGTGCACATATTGGATAGTTGGTAGTGTTTCTTTAAGAGATATAACCACCACAACTGCTTCATATTTCTCGTCTAGACCACTTAATATTGACAACACTTGCTTAGTGTTGGACACTTTGTGATCTGCTGCAACCAGTTGATCATAAAATGTCTTTACCTTTGTTAGATACTCTCTCATGTCCATACCATCTTTTCTTAGATTTTGCAATTGTCTTTTGTAGTGCATAACCCTTGCTACAGATTGTGAGTTGAATACTTGTTCTATTGTATGCCAAATTTCATGTGATGACTTGCACCCTATCAATTGTGGCATCAAACTTACACTATTTGATGATAGCAACCAATAACTGATGAGGCTATCTTATCTCTGATAATTTGTATAATCTTTATTAATCACCACTTTGCCTTCACTGTCTACAGTGTATCCTTGTGGTGTAATCAATGTTCCAAGAACATATTCCTCAATGCCATATCCTCTCACAATAGTTTCTATCTGAAATTTCCAAAGCAAATAGTTTGATTTATCAAGTTGTATCATGATTAGCTGGCTTTGTGGTTTGACTATGGCTTTGAGCAATTCTTGGGAGGCTGTTTGTTGAGTAGTGGTTCTTGAGTTGTCAGAGATGTGTAAGGCATCGTCAATGTCACCTTTTGCCATTTCAGAATCTTGAATGCAATGGCTGATGTTTAGTGAGATTTAGGAAATAGTAGGATTCAGACCGTCGATCAGATAATGAACTTTGTTCTAAGATTAAAAAAATGGTGCGGCCAGAGAAGCTAGATGACGACCTTCACTCTGACAGATCTCTAGGCGTGGCACAACAAGAAATGTAAAGGAAATGTGAGGGAATTGTAGTTCTTTGTCAAGAACTGCAATATCAGAGAGGGGATAAGGGTATTCAAGCGAATCAAATGAGGAGAAGTTTATTATCTGATAATGGCCAACAAAGCACAGCCAACTACATGTGATGATCTTGACCCTGACAAAGTTTTGGCAAGGCACTCACTACCGTTAGGCAGATTTGGTTTGCTCTGATGTCATGTTAGCAAAATTGAAAAGAATGAAATTGTATTGATATTATTATCCCTAATTTTTTTGTTACATAACTTGTACAAAGAGTATTTATAGTGTTTCTCAATTTGTATTCGTGTTGGGCCGAGTTACATTCATAAGCCCATAACTCGCTTGTACTTGTATAGATAATACAAAAGATAATACTCTGGTATGCCATATTGTATTGTTTCATTATCTCATTCAATTCCTGTAGATATCAACGCAAACAATGCAGCCCAGATTGCCGACTAGCCCCATATTTCCCTGACGATTGCCTTCACCAATTTAATCAAACTATCAAGGGCTTCTTACGGCACCAAATTTCCAGAGCACGTGACAATCAAACAATCAAAGTCTTGCTCTGGAATTTAGTAGTCTCTTGACAATCAAATAAAACAATCAAAGACTAAAGTCATATGTTACTAGTTATAAGTTTTAATTGGTAAATGCACACAGCGAGTTAAATATTTTCTTCTTTAAGTAATTTTCCAACAGTTCAAACTGACTTGATAAAGAATGAAACTTCTTTTCTTGAATGTTAGCACTTATGAAAAATTGATAGAAACTTAACAATAAATCACTGATAAGTTTCTTCAAATCCCAAACCGATTTGGGAACAATCACCATTTCCTCAACTTCTTATGTAATATATATAGCATCATGTAAACTAATTAACAATAAAGAACATAATTAGTATCTACTTCGAGAAAATGGTATCCACGAAAACATATTGTTAGTATATTTTTTTATTGTGATGAGTCGGCAAAAGATAGTTAATAAATCAATCACCACATGTAATCAAAGCTAAAATAAATTGAGCTTACCTTTGTCATCTCTCTATAAATTGCACAAAAAAGCGTCATACAATTTACAGTAAAGATTGGTGCTGGCAACAATAATAAAACAACACAGAGCAACAATGACATCACATACCACTTCAACTGGTTTTCAATCTTCATTGGCTTGAAACATTGTTTCTTACTTTTGGGTAGTAGGAAATCACACAAGTCTAATCGATTTATGATATTAAAAAAAAGCCATATTAATAGTTGACAAACATTATTTGGTTCATCATACCGCAACACGTGACGTCCTTCCTCTTACACGCACAATTTGCAGTTGCCAAGCTGCTTCTTATCTCTTGAGCAGTTACTCCACCAAGTCGGTTACTCATGCATAGCCACTTTTCCTTATTTTCTGCAACCGCTTCCATTTTCTCACTGACAACGCCAGCGCCAATCACCAGAACCGTCGATGGCTACTGAAGTCGAATCTCGACTTAACAATATTTGATATGGTATCCCAAATTGTATGTTGAAGTTTCGAATTAGCTAGATCTGTCACTCATTTCATCATTAGCTTTTTTATTGTACATCAAAAATTATATCGCCTAGAAAAGTTAAAATCACACCACGATTTGATAAAGTTGCGAAAAGTTTATGAAAATTTAGGACAAATTTATTGGCGGGAACACTAAAGATCTACAGCTAAATGATTATGATTGTTGGATGGTTGAGATTAGCTTTGTTTGTTGTTGTAGATTGCCGCCTACGTAGTATGTGTGATTTTACAAGAAACATTGCTAGGACATGTAAACGAAATCTCCATCCCAAACATGAAATGCTCAAAATTATGTTTAAAAATGAATAAATAATAAATATATTATTTACTTGGCCAAAATAATAATGGCGTTGGAATTTCTTAAAATTTTATAAAAAATTTAATTTTTTTTTTAATATTATGAAAATTTCAAAATTTTATGAAAATTTTTAAACTTATTCCAAAAAAAGTTATTTTAAAATTTTATTTTTAAAATTTACGAATATTAAATACTAAATAATATATATTACTTCTAAATTATTAAAGATTAATTATTAATTATTATTATTTAAGCACTATTTATTTAATTATTATTTATTATTAACTTTTTAATTAATTTCTAATTATTAATTACTATTATTATTTAATATTAATTCTAAACTTTTAATAATTATTATTTATTATAAAATTTTAATTATACTTTATATGTTACTATTATTTAATAATTATTATTATTTATAAAATATTATTATTAATTTAGTTATTATTGATTATTAATTAATAATTATTAATAGGAATTATTTCATATTTCAAATTGATTATTATTCATTGTGATTTAGTAGTTACTAATTATTATATATTAATATTTAATTATTATATTTTAATTATTATTTATTATTAATTTTTTATTAATTATTAAGTATCATTATTTGATTTCATTATTAATTATTGTTATTATTATTTAATATAATTTTTAACTTTTAATTGTTATTTAATTATTATTTATTACAAAAAAATTATTATTAATTATTAGTTACTATTATTTAATAGTATTATTATTTATAAATTATTAATTAAATATTTATTATCTATTTATTTATTATTCATTATTAATTACTAATTACTAATCGTTGATAAGTATTATTTCATATTTCAAATTAATTATTGATTATTATTATTATTTAGTAATAGTTATTAATTATTATATATTAATATTTAATTAATTAAGTATTATTTATTATTTTTATTACTTATTAATTGTTATTATTTAATCGTGATTATTAACTATTACTTATTAATTATTTAGTACAACAGGCAAACCAAAAAGATTGTAACAAGTATCTATTACAACTAGCACAAAAAAGTTGTTGAAAATTGACATCTATTACAACTGGTAAAAGTAAATGGCTGTAATAGAGATATATTACCACTGACAAAAAAACAGTTGTTGAAAATATGTTTATTACAACTTTCTGAAACAAAATGTTGTAAAAAACCTTTATTACAACTGGCATATTATGACCGTTGTAAAAATACAATTATAATAGGGTCCTTTTGTTGTAGTGCATACCTGCAAGAAGATGGGACATTTCAAGAATGAGTGTCATGAATCGGCCAAAGCTCCAAAAGGAAATGTTCCACTTAAGAACCTACAGCTTCTGGACAAATTGCAACAGAGAAGGGAAATGCTGTGTTAGGAGATACACTTCTTATTCATAGCATTCATGTTCACGTGTTATTTGATACTGGAGCATCACATTCTTTTGTCTCTAAATGTTTGATAGATAAGTTAAATCTTGAACCAAAATATCTTATTACTCCTCTGAGACTTGCAAATCCGATTGGCGGCTATGCAACTCTTGGAATGAGCAATGACCATGTAGAGTTTTGTTAGGACATATATTTTCCTGCAATTTGTACGTATTTGATTTTGTGGGTTTTGGGATAATTTTGTGTATGGATTGGTTGAGTCGATATGATGTTAGGGTATTTTGTCGAGATCGAGTAATATCCTTAAAGCATCCTAATTGGCGTGATCGAATTGTATACTCATTTGAAGAGCCAAGTTTTAACACTGGTGGAATGTTGAGTGTCATGGAAAGCATGGAGGATGAAATCAATCGGCTCTCTATGGTAAGGGAATATGCTGGTATTGTTTAGCATGTCACAGGACTATCGCTGAAACAAGCTATCGAGTTCCGAATAGATCTCATGTTTGGAGTTGAACCCGTAAGGAGACCATGTAACAACCCGCATATTTTACGATTGTATATTTAAATGTTTTATTTAAATATATCATCGTTAGTCGGATTTAAATATGAAATGTCACTTTTTGCAAACAGTCAAATTAGGACTCGAGACCACTTCCATTGAGTCCAAAATGGCGTTTGCGACCTTTTTGAGTATAAACATCGATATGTTTGGAGTTGAGTAAAATTTTGGTATTTAGGTTTTGGGTTAGGGTTTCAGCCCACCAACCTAACAAATAACCCCACTCCACTCCTCTTCATTCATTCCACTCCTCATTTCCTAACACTCTCAAGCTAAAGTACAAAATGGGGGAAAGAAGAGGAAATTAAAATTCCTAAACCCTAGCTTTGATTAGGAGACTCAAATTCAAGTCCAAAATCCAAGAGAAGCTTAGGTAAGCATCCTCTTTATCTTCTCCATCTCAATCCCTCTTCAATTTTTAGAAATTTCTATAACCTAACTTAGGAAAAACTTCACCTTTGATAATAGATTGAAGATTCTAGAGGTGTTGTTGAAGGCAAGTCAATCTTTGCTTCTTGAGCTTCACATTTGTTGTTTTGGTTTTAAAACGTGAGTTTTTGAACTCACATCTATGTATATATCTTTGATAGTTGTCAGGTAGTAATTCCTAACATCTATTCCTTGTCCATTTGCCTTTGAATTGAATTGGTTTGATGAATATTCTAATTTTTTAGTGTTTTGAAGTCAAATCTTTAAAAATCCTATCTTTGATGTTTGAACATGTTGTTGGGGTGTATCGAAGAGCCTATAAGGCTGGGTTTTCGCTTGGCATAAATCCCTAGTCTCCATTTCTCGTCCGATCACTTCCGGTTTAGGATTTTTGACCTTCGTGGGGCTAGACTGATTTTACTGCAAATTACAGTTCAGTCGACTGAACCAGAAACCCAAGAGTTCTAGGCATGTATCAGTCGACTGACCATACAGTCTAGTCGACTGAATCTGAGAAATGTGCTTTTTGCCTATTTTAGGCAGTTTTGTGTGGGTTTCCGATTTTTAATCGATTCTTGATGATCCGATTTGTTGTTATCATTTATCAACTTTGATGACTTCTTTCTTTGGATTTTTGGGAATATCCATTTGATGGATTTGATATCAATTTCTATGGTTTTGATTCACATCTTCGAATGTGAATCTTTGATGATTGATTGTTTTTACAATCATTTTTGTGATTTGTCACTTTAAAATACAAAAGTTTCTATACTAGTAGTAAATATTCAAACTCTTTCACAAAGATGATTCCAACTCTATTTTTAATACAAATCTTGTTTATAAAACCGTTTTCCAATCTATTAGTATATACAAACCTTTACCTCATTCGTATGAGAAATCTAATTAAACGGCTAAACAAAACAAGTGGTATGAAACGCTTGCGTTTACTTCGTCGGTTAATTCTTGGACTTGTTCGATTGAACTCTTGTGACAATTTTCGAGTGGAAATCTACAATCTGTTCGTAAATATTTAATTTAAGCCAGTGGTTATGGTACATGAAACTAAACTCATCTATTTACTAGCTTAGTGTGATTCGCACTTTTTATTGATCGATGATGATCATTTTGTGATTTGGACTAGCGATGTGCGACTACTCTTTGTTTGTGTGGGGGTTAAACACCGTTTGTGGAGTTTCAACTCAAAATTTGGTGGGGTAGCGACCTATGGTCTTCGGGCCGTTTGTGGAGCTTCGGCTCAAACTTGATGGTTAGCGACCATGGAATAGCATTCCGTTTGTGATACAAGTGTTGGTGAGTTTTCATGCTCCCGTTTGTAATAGGCCTCCCCCTTTTGTGATTTCTGGATTTCTAGAATTTGTGTTTCACCAATTTTCATGGTTTGCATTGATAAGCTCTATCAATATTTGTGTTTTTCTGAATAATTTAAAGAATATGACATTCTTTTTAGTGTTTGAGAATATTTCAGATATTGTATGATTTTTGTTGTTATTTGACGTATACTTGTCACAGTATGGCATTATTAATATCATATGTTTTTGTCATATCACTTATCCTATCTCATTCTATATGATATTTATAGCTAGACTGATCCGTTTATTATTTTCTTCTTAAATAATACTCGGGTCAGACCGAGGTATTTCAGGTGCTTCTGCTTGACTTCTTATCAGGGTTCATCATCTGATTTTTGGCTAACTACTTTAGATTAGTAGTTTTTGTTATTATACATTCGAGAAAGAGACTCCTTGATGTATACATATTCTTTTGTCAAGCACTTGTAACTATTCTTTTGTGATGTAGTGGATCTTATATGACCACTATTTTGATGTACACTTTTATGTGCTATATTCATATCTGATTTCGCCTTTGTGATATGAATATCTATGACTGATTTGTGTTATGCTTATTTCTATATTTGTTTCCGAAGTCCACATAGCCACTGTGTGGTGGCTTTGAGTTTGTATTTGATATGTCGGATTTCCTCTTGAAATGAAATGTAAGTTATATTATCTGACATATCGGTACTTGCACAAGGCAATTACACAGATGGTCGCTCCTCAACAGCTTTATTCTTCATGCTAGTCGACGACATTACCCCATAGTGTCCTTGGCTAGTGTGAGTATAGAGGTAGGGCGTCACAGCTTGGTATCAGAGCCAAACTTCGGAACAATGTAGAATAATCTAGCAAGGATCATTGTCCTAAGTCTTTCTTAGGAATCGTGCTATAGGATTTAATTCGAGTCTTCGTACCATTCTATCCTATTTCTTTTTATGATGCCTTGTTTTATCAATCAAGTTTGTTTGATATTCATTATGTGAATAACCCTTTTCCTCTTCTTTATTTCTTAAAGAATAGAAATGGTTAGACCAGGCCGTCCCAGCACCGGTCAATCTAGTGCTACTCCTCAGGATGGAGTATTCATGTCTGCTCAATAACTTTTAGATCTTGTTAAGAATGCTCAATCTATTGGACCCATTCCAGAGCCTACTCATCCTAAATCTGGGTTTGCATGCTTGTGCGGTGATTACACCAACTTGTGTGGAAGGCCATTCAAGGGTTCCGAAAGCATTATAGAAGTCCAAGCTTGGCTTAGAACATGCGATCACATCTTCTCCCGCATGAACCTTATTGATCTTCATCGAGTCCAAGTGGCTTCTAGTATGCTCTAGGAGAAAGCATTAGATTGGTATGAGCTTCTGATTTTGGAAATTATTGAAGCAAATCTTACTTGGGAGCAATTTCGGGAAAGGTTCGAGTTAAAGTTTGTGCTGGAAGCTGAAAAAGTATCTTTAGCTCGACGCTTTATTGACCTTGTTCAAGGTGAATCTTCTGTGACGGATTATGTCACATCTTTTGAATCTCTCTCTAAATATGGGGTCGAGTATATTAATACCCCATTGAAGAAAAATCAGAGATTTGTCTATGGATTGAATAAGAACCTCAAAAAACCATTACTTCTGAAACTAGAAGTTTCTTTCGATCAGCTTGTTGATATCGCTCTTCGACTCGAAGAGGCCGATAAAGAAAGTGATGTTGAAGTCAAACAAAACATCAATAAGAAGAGGCCTTTTAAGTTCAAGCCTAATCCCAACAAGAAAGGGAAGCAAGCAACTTCGGTAGCAAAGGCTCCTACCTCTAGTCGTGGAGAATGTTACAATTGTAGGTCTAAGGACCATTATGCAAACAAGTGTCTGAAGCCCCTTGCGTGTTGCTATTGCAAAAGTTCGGGTCATACTATATCTTCATGTCCCAAACTTCAAAGCAAGAAGGAAGGGAAGCTAAATATGGTGCAAGCCCCTAGTAACACTTCTCTTGGTCAAGGTATTTCTCATTCTATCCTTGATGGCATTATTATATTTTGTGATCTTCCTATTCGAGTTCTTTTTGATACGAGTGCATCTCACTCTTTTATATCAAAAGAACTTGTTGATGCTTTGTCTTTGAATGTTATTGGCTTGATGACTTCTTTGAGAATCGCGAATCCGGTTGGTGGATCCGCAACACTCAGTTTACTTTGTAAAGATGTCGAAATTATTTTATGTGATTATGCTTTCCGAGCCGATTTGCATGTTATGCGTTACCTAGGTTTCAGAATGATTTTGGGGATGGATTGGCTTAACCGTTACAAAGCCCATTTCCTATGTTCTGAGCGGACTATATATCTTCGACATCCTCAATCTGTTAAGCAGATTTATCTTATTCTTAAAGATTCATATTCCAATTCGGGAGCATCCTTGTATTCTCTAAATCCTCATGACGACGATGATGATGATGAGGAAGATGTCATTTCCCTCATTCACATTGTTCGTGAATTTCCCGACATATTTGAGCCCGTTTTAGGATTACCACCTAAGCAAGCAATTGAGTTCAAAATTAATCTAATCCCTGGAGCTCTACCTATCACTCGTCCTCCTTATTGTATGTCCAATAAGGAAAATGAGGAGATGCGTAAACAATTATTCGAATTAGAAGCAAAATAGTTTATTCAATCTAGTTCCTCTCCTTGGGGAGCTTCTGCTATATTTGTGAAGAAATCCGATGGTACACTTAGGCTTTGCGTTGACTATCGCAAGCTTAACGATCTCACTATCAACAATAAATATCCCTTACCTCGGATTGATGATCTATTCGATCAAATTAGTGGTGCTAGAGTCTTTTCACAGTTAGACTTAGCAACCGGTTTTCATCAGCTTCGCACTGCGGAGGATAATATTCCTTTGACATCGTTCCGTACTCGTTATGGATCTTATGAATGGCTTGTTATGCCATTTGGTTTAACGAATGCTCCAGCTTATTTCGTTGACCTTATGAATCGAGTTTTCAAAGACTTCCTCGATCGATTTGATCTCATCTTTATAGATGATATTCTTGTTTATTCTAAAACCGAGGAAGAGCATGAAAAACATCTTCGGATTGTGTTGGAAACTCTTAGGAGCAACCAATTGAAAGAAAATTTTTCTAAATGCCACTTTTGGCAATCTCATGTGAAATTTTTGGGACATACTATTTCTGAATTTGGAATTTCCGTGGATCCTTCAAAGATTGAAGCGATTCAAAATTGGAAGAGACCGAAGAGTGTGACGGAAATTCGTAGCTTTCTCAGATTGGTGGGTTATTACCGTCGTTTCATAAAAGACTTTTCTAAAATTTCCATACCTCTTACTAATTTGACAAAGAAGGGATTTAAATACATTTGGTCAGACAAATGTGAAGCTTCATTTCAGAAATTAAAAGAACTCCTTACCGATGCCCATATTCTTGTGATTCCCGAGGGGAACCAAGACTTTGTTATTTATACCGATGCTAGTCGTGTTGGTTTGGGTGCCGTTCTCATGCAAAGAGAACGTGTTATCGCTTATGCTTCTAGGCAATTAAAGCCTGCCGAGACTAGATATGCCACTCATGATTTAGAGCTCGCGGCCATTGTTTTCGCCCTTAGAATTTGGCGTCATTATCTTTTGGGAGAGAAATTTGTTCTCTACACCGATCATAAATCTTTGAAGTATTTATTTTCTCAAAAGGAACTTAATTTACGTCAACAACGTTGGCTCTAGTTCCTTGCATCTTATGATCTTGATATTCTTTATACTCTCGGAAAGGGAAATCGTGTTGCCGATGCCCTTAGTCGTAAGCAAAAAGCGGTTGTTTCTATGATGATATCCGAATGGAATGATCTCGAGACTTTGTCCACTTGTGAGATTCGAGATTGTGAATCCAATTCATGTTCATCTCTTGTATTATGTAGCCTTGAGGCTCATCCTTCTCTTTTAGATCGCATTCTTAAAGCTCAAAAGCATGATCCCGAATTGGTTCTTCTTAGCCAAAGTTGTAGGGATAAAATTGATATTGAAGGTTTGAAAGACTTTGATATTGATGCTCGTGGCAGTATTCGAAAATTTGGTAGACTTATTGTGCCAAATATTTGTGATCTTCGTAAAGACATTTTAGAAGATTCTCATCATTCTAAATTTACCATTCATCCTGGTAGTAGTAAAATGTACGCAGACATGAAGTGACTTTATTATTGGGATGGAATGAAATCTGATATTGCTAACTTTATTAAGAGTTGCATGACTTGCCAATTCGTGAAGGCCGAGCATCAAAGGCCCGGTGGGTTATTGCAACCTTTGGACATTCCAGTTTGGAAGTGGGATCAAATTTCCATGGACTTTATTGACGGTCTTCCCCGTTCTCGTTCAGGTCATGATAGCCTATGGGTGATAGTTGATAGACTTACAAAGTCCGCCCATTTTATTCCCATTCGGTCCAATCGGACCGTACCTCTTTTGGCCAAACTCTATGTTAAAGAAATTGTTAAATTGCATGTAGTTCCTACTTCTATTGTTAGCGATCGTGATCCATTGTTTACTATTGGATTTTGGAAAGGTCTTCAAAAAGCTTTGAGAACAAAGCTTAATTTTAGCACCGCTTATCATCCTCAGTCCGACGGACAAACTGAGCGTGTGAATCAAACTCTTGAAGATCTTCTTCGTACATGTGTTCTTGATTTTGGTGGAAGTTGGGAAGGTCATATTTTCCTTGTTGAGTTTTCTTATAATAATAGCTTCCAATCTAGTATTGGCATGGCACCTTTCGAGGCACTCTACGGAAGGCCATGCGGATCTCCTTCGTGTTGGCTTGAAGCCTGTGAGAAGCTGGTTTTAGGTCCAGATTTTATTCGGGATGCCACAGAAAAGATTGACCTTATTCGTCATAGGACGAAAGAAGCTCAAAGTAGACAAAAATCCTATGCCGATAACCGAAGAAAGAAATTAGAATTTTCTGTGGGAGATTTGGTGTTCATTCGTGTTTCACCTATGAAGGGTGTTGTGCGTTTTAGTCGATCGGGAAAAGTAGTACCTCGATATATTGGCCCATTTCCCATCACCGAATGCATTGGTTCCGTGGCTTATCGCCTTTTATTACTGGCTCGATTTTCTGCTATTCATGACGTATTCCATGTTTCTCAATTACGAAAATGCCTTCGAGATTCCGATTCTATTCTTGAGCCCGGTGTTATTGAAGAAATTGAAGTTTCGCCTAATTTGACTTATGAGCAACATCCTATTCGTATCATTGCTATAGAGGTTAAACACCTTCGAAATAAAGATGTTCCTCTTATGAAAGTTCAATGGTCCATAAATCCTAAGGATTGCTCTTGGGAATCCAGAGAATTCATCGAGCGAACACATCTGGACTTACTCTCTCGTGCTCCTTAAGGTGAACTTCTCATTTCAAAATTTCTTCTTTTTGTGTTGTTATGCCTTTGTATGGTTGTTACTTTTTATTTCTTTTTCTTAAGTATTGCGAGGACGCAATTTCTTTAAGGAGGGGAGTCTGTAACAACCCGCATATTTTACGATTGTATTTTTAAATGTTTTATTTAAATATAGCATCGTTGGTCGGATTTAAGTCCGAAATGTCACTTTTTGCAAAAAGTCGAATTAGGACTCGAGACCACTTCCATTGAGTCCAAAATGGCGTTTGCGCCCTTTTTGAGTATAAACATCGATATGTTTGGAGTTGAGTAAAATTTTAATATTTTCATTTAGGGCTTTGGGTTTGGGTTTCAGCCCACCAACCTAACAAATAACCCAACTCCACTCCTCTTCATTCATTCCACTCCTCATTTCCTAACACTCTCAAGCTAAAGTAAAAATGGGGGAAAGAAGAGGAAATTAAAATTCCTAAACCCTAGCTTTGATTAGGAGACTCAAATTCAAGTCAAAAATCCAAGAGAAGCTTAGGTAAGCATCCTCTTCATCTTCTCCATCATAATCCCTCTTCAATTTTCAGAAATTCCTATAATCTAACTTAGGAAAAACTTCATCTTTGATAATAGATTGAAGATTCTAGACGTGTTGTTGAAGAGAAGTCAATCTTTGCTTGTTCTTGAGCTTCTCATTTGTTGTTTTGGGTTTAAAAGGTGAGTTTTTGAACTCACATCTATGTCTATATCTTTGATAGTTGTTAGGTAGTAATTCCTAACATCTATTCCTTATCCATTTGCCTTTGAATTGAATTGGTTTGATGAATATTATAATTTTTGGTGTTTTGAAGTCAAATCTTTAAAAATCTTATCTTTGATGTTTGAACATGTTGTTGGGGTGTATCGAAGAGCCTATAAGGCTGGGTTGTCGCTTGGCATAAATCCCGAGTCTCTATTGCTCGTCCGATCACTTCCGGTTTAGGATTTTTGCCCTTCGTGGGGCTAGACCGATTTTACAGCAAATTATAGTTCAGTCGACTGAACTGTATAGTCAGTCGACTGAACATGGAAACAGAATGTTTCTGGGTATCAGATCAGTCGACTGACTATACAGTTCAGTCGACTGAAACTGGGAACAGAAAGTTCCTGTCCCTGTATCAGTCGACTGAACTGTATAGTCAGTCGACTGAAATAGGAACCCTAGAGTTCTAGGCATGTATCAGTCGACTGACCATACAGTCCAGTCGACTGAATCTGAGAAATGTGCTTTTTGCCTATTTTAGGCAGCTTTGTGTGGGTTTTCGATTTTTAATCGATTCTTAATGATCCGATTTGTTGTTATCATTTATCGACTTTGATGACTTCTTTCTTTGGATTTTTGGGAATATCCATTTGATGAATTTGATATCGATTTCTATGGTTTTGATTCACGTCTTCGAATGTGAATCTTTGGTGATTGATTGTTTTTACAATCATTTTTGTGATTTGTCACTTTAAAATACAAAGGTTTCTCTACTAGTAGTAAATATTCAAACTCTATCACAAAGACGATTCCAACTCTATTTTTAATACAAATCTCGTTTATAAAACCGTTTTCCAATCTATTAGTATATACAAACCTTTACCTCATTCGTATGAGAAATCTAATTAAACGACTTAACAAAACAAGTGGTATGAAACGCTTGCGTTTACTTCATCGGTTAATTCTTGGACTTGTTCGATTGAACTCTTGTGACAATTTTCAAGTGGAAATCTACAATCTGTTCCTAAATATTTAAGTTAAGCCAGTGGTTATGGGACATGAAGCTAAACTCATCTATTTACTAGCTTAGTGTGACTCGCACTTTTTATCGATCGATGATGATCATTTTATGATTTAGACTAGCGATGTGCGACATCTCTTTGTTAGTGTGGAGGTTAAACCCAATTTGTCGAGTTTCAACTCAAAATTTGGTGGGGTAGCGACCCATGGTCTTCGGGCCGTTTGTGGAGCTTCGGCTCAAACTTGATGGTTAGAGACCATGGAATAGCGTTCCATTTGTGATACATGTGTTGGTGAGTTTTCATGCTCCCGTTTGTGATAGGCCTCCCCCTATTGTGATTTCTGGATTTCTAGTTGATGATTTCTAGAATTTATGTTTCACCAATTTTCGTGGTTTGCATTGATAAGCTCTATCAATATTTGTGTTTGGTGAATAATTTAAAGAATATGACATTCTTTTTAGTGTTTGACAATATTTGAGATATTGTATGATTTTTGTTGTTATTTGACGTATACTTGTCACAATATGGCATTATTGATATCATACGTTTTTGTCATATCTCTTATCCTATCTCATTCTATATGATATTTATAGCTAGACTGATCCGTTTATTATTTTCTTCTTAAATAATACTCGGGTCAGACCGAGGTATTTCAGGTGCTTCTGCTTGACTTCTTATCACGGTTCAACATCTAATTTTTGGCTAACTACTTTAGATTAGTAGTTTTTGTTATTATACATTTGAGAAAGAGACTCCTTGATGTATACATATTCTTTTGTCTAGCACTTGTACCTATTCTTTTATGATGTAGTGGATCTTATATGACCACTATTTTGATGTACACTTTTATGTGATATATTCATATCTGATTTCGCCTTTGTGATATGAATATCTGTGACTGATTTGTGTTATGCTTATTTCCATATTTGTTTTCGAAGTCCACATAGCCACTGTGTAGTGTCTTTGAGTTTGTATTTGATATGTTGGATTTCCTCTTGACATGAAATGTAAGTTATATTATCTGACATATCGGTACTCGCACAAGGAAATTACACAGATGGTCGCTCCTCAACAGCCTTATTCTTCATGCTAGTCGACGACATTACCCCATAGTGTCCTTGGCTAGTGTGAGTATAGAGGTGAGGCGTCACATACCACCTAGCAGAATGACACCTACCGAGATGAAAGAGTTAAAGCTGCAGCTAGTGGATTTATAAGGAATTTTTTATTAAGACCAAGCAATTAGCCTTAGGGAGCGGCGGAGGTGTTCGTGAAGAAGCCGGATGGATCATTAAGGTTATGTATCGACTATAGAAAGTTGAATGAGAAGATGATGAAGAATCAATATATGTTGCCTAGAATAGATGATTTGTTCGATTAAATGTGTTCTCACAGTTGGACTTAGCTACTTGTTTCCACCAGTTGAGAGTATCGGAGGAAAGTATAACATTAATGGCGTTTTGATCGAGATATGGTTCGTACGAGTGGTTAGTCATGCCTTTCGGACAGACCAGCGCGCATGCTTTCTTTGTGGATTTGATAAACCAGATCTTTGAGAGCATTTGGATAGATTCTTATTGGTAATTATAGACGACATTTTGATATATTTAAAGAGTGAACATGGCTATGAAGTCCATCTCAGAATAGGGCTAGATACACCGCGGCATCATCAGCTAAAAGTGAAGTTTTCAAAATGTCATTTATGGAAAAGAGAAGTGAAGTTTCTTAGGCATATAGTTTCGGAGAATGGATTGTTTGTGTTTCCATCGAAGATGAAGTTATTAATAGTTGGAAAAGTCCCGAGACTGTTACCGAGATTAGAAGTTTCTTGGAGTTTGCTAGCTATTGTCAGAGATTTATTAAAGATTACTCTTGTATGGTAGCACCGATGACAAAGCTAACGAGGAATGACATAAAATATGTTTGGACCAATAAATTTGAAGAAGCATTTCAAAAGCTAAAGCGTTTATTGACCAATGCGCTGATGTTAGATGTTTTGGATGGAAATCAAAATTTGGTGATATATACCAATGCGTGTGGATTGGGGTTAGGTGTCGTGTTGGTGCAGAGAGGCAGAATTATTGCCTTTGCTTCTTGACAGCTTCGATCGCATGAAGTAAGATATTCTACACATGATTTGGAGTTGGCAGCGGTGATTCTTACACTGAAGGTGTGGAGATACTATTTGTTAGGAGAACGATTCGAGTTATATACAGATCATAAATTCTCGAAGTATTTATTCTCTCAAAAAGAGTTGATTGTGAGGTAGTAAAGATGGTTGGAGTTTTTAGTAGCGTATGACTTTGGGATTGTGTATACATCAAGGAAAGGAAATAAAGCGGCGAATACACTTAGTAGAAAACACCATAATGTGGTGTTAGCAACGTTATATGAATGGAATGATTTAGAGGGATTGGCTACATATGGAGTTAAAATGAGATCGACGACCAGTTCCAGTTAGGGTGCTTCAATGATTGCCTGTCTAGAAGTTTGATCGAAATTAATCGAAAGAATTACAGCAAAGCAAAAGGATGATCTAATACTAGCTGGTTGAATCAAAAGATAAAATGTGGGTAATAAGATTGACAATTTGAAAGATTTTGTACCTGATCAGAGATGCTAGTGAGAAAGAAGGGATGGTTATGTGTTCCGGATGTGGATAATCTAAGAAAGGAAGTTCTCAGAGAATGTCATCGATCGAAGTTTACTATCCATCCCAAAGGTACAAAGGTGTATTGGGATGTGAAGAGGAGTTTCTTCTAGGAAGTATACGGAGAGATGTAGGCTTATGGATGAAGCAATGTATAAATTGCCAATAAGTAAAAGCCGAAAATCAAAATCCAAGTGGACTACGTCAACCCTTAAAAGTACCACTATGGAAATGTGATTCTATATCGATGGATTTTATTGATGGATTTCCAAGATCAAATAGGGAAAATGAAAGCATTTAGGTTATGATGGATAGACTGACCAAGAGTGAACACTTTATCCCTGTTAAGTCGACAAGGACAACCCCTAGTTTGGTGAAATTATTCATGAAGAATGTTGTGAGACTTTATGAAATACTGAGTAGCATTGTAAGTGACAAAGATCCTTTGTTCATGAGTGAGTTTTGAAAGAGTTGGCAAAATGAATTATGCCTAGCCGATGATGAATACCTCTTAACATACGCAAACTGATAGGCAAACTTAAATGGTTAATAAGACACTTAAAGATTTATTGAGGGCTTGTGTATTAGACTTTGGAGTGTCATGGGACGACCATTTGCAATTAGTCAAGTTTTCCTATAACAATGGTTATCAGACTAGTATAGGAATGACATTTTTCGAAGCGCTTTACGGAAGGCCGTGCAAATAACCTACATATTGGTTGGAGATAGGCGATAGACCGATACTTGGTCCAGATTTGGTGAAAGAAGTGACTGAAAATGTTGAGTTAATCCGAGCAAGGATAAGGGATGCTTAGTCAAGGTAGAAAAACTATGCAGATAAAAGACATAAAGACTTAGAGTTCTCGGTTAGAGATTTTGTTTTCGTAAAGGTATCACCGATAAAGGGTGCTGTATGATTTGAAAAGACAGAAAAATTGTCACCTAGATAAGTTGGTACGTTTTCTATCATTGAGAGAATCGAGAAACTCGCTTATCATATCGAGTTACTAAGAAATTTGGCAGGAGTCCATAACTTTTTCACGTATCTCATTTGAGGAAGTACGACGCGATCCATAAACCACTATAGAGCCAACAATTTTAGAATATTTAGTACTGGAGCCTGATACGACTATCATTAGGAGACCTATTCGTATAGTTAAAAAAGATATGAAGGAGTTAAAGAATAAGACAGTCAAGTTAGTGAAGTTCCAGTGGCTTACCGATGGACGTGTCTGTACTTAAGAAATAGAGGATAGGATTCGGGAGCTATATCCCGATTTATTTTGATTATATGATCTATATTGTTATATAGACTTTTGAGTACTAGATATGACTAGTATTGTTGCTTTAATGTGTTTGTGATACATGCTTGTATGATTATATGCTTGTTGTTTTCCTTTTCGCAATTTCAGGGACGAAATTATTTAAGAAGGAGAGCTTGTAACACTCCAAAATTTTTATATACTAGCATATAATATAAATATTTAATCATGCGATAATAAAATGTGAAGTTAAGAAATGTGGGATTTTCCGTACAAATCAATCAATTAGTTTGACCTTTAAATACTAAAATAAAGATAATGTTTTAATAGGAAATATAAAAAAATAAGTAAGGAAGGGTAAAAGAGGAAAGGAAAATAGCATATCACCCTCCCATTTCCCTTGTTCATTTCACTTTATTCAGAAAGAAAAACAAAAACTAAGAGATAGGGGACGACTACCATTAGGAAGAAAGAGAAATCAAGAGGAAAAGAAGAAGGAAAGAAAGCTAAGGTAAATTCCGTCATTTCAACAAGGATTAAGATAAATAATATGCATCCATCTCATGATCTTATGTATTTTAATTAGGGTTTGATGTAAATCCGAATTTTGGGTGTTAACATATCTTGCATTTGGATAGAATAATCATGGATATGGATTTTTGGATGATTGGATATTAATTATTTAGCAATTTTTCTAAAGAGTTTTAGTGTGAAAAACTAAGTTTTGATCTCCAATTGATCTAAAATTTTGACATGATGTTCGAATTATTATTTTGAAGATGGGTTTTAAATTTCATAATTTTTGGAATTTATATGGAATTATTATGGATTTTCTAATTGAGAAAATGGTTGAAATTTGAAAATTAATTATTAAAAATACGAAAAATAATTATTTTGGTCTGAAATTTTTATAGAAGGTAAAAATGATAAAAAATGATTTTTGGTGAAATTTTATTTTCCATTAATTTCCTATTTTATATGAATTATTAGTGTAGGAAAGCACTAATTAATTAAGAGGAAATTAATTAATTACATGGATTAACAAATTTTGAAAAGTGGTTGAAATGTTAAGTGATGAGCCAATAAGAAGTTGACATTATATAGGGTTTTGTAAAAAGAAATTGCTAAAGAAATAAATAAATCAGTTCTTAGTTTAATTACAAAACTCCATTGGACCGTTGTTGATTAAGTAAAATACAATACACAAAGCTCAACTTCATACCGGGCCAGGAAAAACTGTGTACAAAAGCTAGGAAAAAAAAGCAGACACCACATGAGGATGCAACATTTTAACACACGAAACAAAAATATAGTGCACGAAGGCACGATTCTTTATTCACGAAAGCACACAGTACACGAAGACTCTTGTCCACGAAGGCAATATATATTCACAAAGGCTAAATATTAAACATGAAGCCACTTAGTACATAAAGGCTCTTAGTCCATGAAGGCATTGAAACCAATATTCACGATAGTACATGCATGTGAAGACTTCAACTATAAATGTTGCGATGTAACAACACACGAAATGAAGCATACATGCATGCGAAATAAAATTCTTAACACACAAAGATTTACATAATATAAAGGTGATAGCAAGTAAGCATGCTCACGTGGCCTCAAGCCTAAATAGAAGTTTGTAAACAAAAGCTGCTATTGATAACATGATTTCATGTGATGGGAAATAAAAACAGAAGTTGTATCATACGAAGGCATGCGAAGGCTACTAACTTATTAATGCATGCGAAGACTGGTAATGCGAAACACATTTATATCTCACAAAGGCAAATAACGAAATCAAATGATACGCGATGGCTCCGGATAAATAATGCACAGTGACTTATATTTTAATGCGCGAAAGTAAGTAAAATTTTAAGGCAAATCAAAGCAAATTCATACGCACTAAATTCCATCTCCTAGAACTTCTTCTTAACTCTGAATCTATCAATCGGCGTTTCATCCAATATAAGTCATATATACATGCATAAAACCAAGCAATGCAATACATACATCATATACAACACATACATATGATCACTTCAACATTAAATTACACTAAATCTAGCATTTGATGTAATATGGTATGTGCATATGATCATATGCATAGAATCAAATAAAAATCAAGTTAAAATTTTGAAAATTTGTTTTCAAAACATGTTTAATTTTAAATCTAGTCGAAATTACATTGTTAACTTTGAAAATATTTTTAAAACATCATTTTTAATTATATAAACAATATAGTAAAGTGAGAAGCATAAACCACTCACCAAAATACCCAAATGCACCAAAAATGAGGTGAATCGCGCCCAACCAGTCAAGCACGAATCTCAAGATGTAAATCTTTGAAATTCAAGATGCTTCGTTGTTAATCTCTATGATAGTCACCTTATAATTACTTGATTTGACTAATTGAAGTAAGGATTTAGGTTGCTTTTTGGTTAAGAAATTAATTAATGGAGGTTATAATTGTTTTTGGGAAGTGGAATAATGATTAGGGACTATCCTATCAAGTTGATTAGCATAAATCCCAAACTGGATTAATGGGCCTAATCCCTGCTTAAGTTAATTACCCGCCAATCTGTCAAAAAAATATCTAATTTTAAAGGTCATATCTCCTAAACCGTAAGACTAAAAATCTATTGTGACCATCTACAAAAGGAGAAACCATCATATTTTCATTTAAAAGTAGTTTCGAGCCCTAATTCGGTTGCTATCAAAAGTTATAGCCCTTATAAGTTTTCAAGGTCAAAACCATCAAGTAAAATTTCTAAGGGCCATAACTGCCAATACGCAACATTCTCTAAAGTTACAACATTATACGACCCAAATTTGGATTTTAAAATAATATTTTATGATGCTTCGATGTATAAAATATGTGTCATTGCACTCTCTCCCTTTTAGGAATTTTATCCTCGAAATCCCATCAAATGAGATAAGGTCAAACAATATAGTTACCATGCATGCCTAAAAACCATAAGCAAGCATGACATCTATCAAACATGCACATACAAGCAAGTAAATATTGTCTATGCCTACACTAACATGCAAGGTACTAAACTAGCAATATAGATTATCAAATGCGATATAAAATGAGAAAGCTAATGGTAAAAAGAAACATTACTAAGTAAAGAGCTACGCATAAGTAGTCCTCATGCTCTCCTCGGTTCTCCTAATTCTATCGTCTTTGCTCTCACTCTACTGGACCGTCACCAACTGCATTGTCTTCCTCCAAAGCTGCTTCGTACTCCGCTCGAGTATACAATTGGTTTTCGAGGCCTTGATGCTTCACGTTCAACTTTGATATCATCTAGTTGATCCGGGTCACTATTACGGCTGAGCTATACACAAACTTATACAAATAAGAAATATGGAACACATTTTGCACACCTGCCATCTTTTGAGGTAAGTCGACTCTGCAGGCAAGGTTCCCAATCCACTTGAGTATTGGAAAACGACCTGCGAATCTTGGTGCCAACTTCCCTTAATACCAAATCGAACTACATTAACTTAAGTAATTTTTTTGCCTAATTTATGTTTTTGAGTTAAAACTTCAATATTCAGTCCATCTCACTTCCTTATTTGCGTGAAGTCTTCAAATCTACATCGATGCACTTCTAGCAACTCTAGCACCGCTCCAAACACTTTGTTCCATCGATCGAGTCTTCATCATTCGTACGATCACCTTGGATGACCCATATAAAAGCCAGTCCATATGCACTAGACTTCATCCGTTAGGACATTTTCCCAATTCTAAATCACCATCGATGGGCGTTTCATCCAATACAACCATATATACATTAATACAACCAAGAAATTCAATGCATACCTTATATAACCCACATACGTATGATCAAATATGGATCCAATATCAAATTACACAAAATCTAGCATATTCTCTATATGGTACATCCATATGAATATATGCATAGAATCAAGTAAAATTTGTTATAAAATGTCTAAATTGATTTTCAAAACATGATCAAGTTTAGATGCAGTAAAAATCATGTTTTTATGTTTGAAAACATTTCAAAAGCATCATTTTTAACTGTATAAACAACATAGTAAAATGAGAAGCATAAACCACTCATAAAAATACCCAAGTGCACTAAAAATGAGGTCAATCAACCCAATTAGCCAAGCACGAATCCCAAAAATGTAAAATTTCAAAATCCAAGGTGCTCCTTTGCTAATCCTTATGCTAATTACCCTCTAATGACTTAATTTGGCTAAGTAAAGTAAGGATTTAGGTTGCTTTTTTGTTAAGAAATTTATTAATGGAGGTTAGAATATTTTTTGAGAAGTAGAACAATCATTAGCCGATGTCCCATCTGGTTGATTAGACACAAATCTCAAAATAGGTTAATGGACCTAATTCGGGCTTTGGTTAACTACCCACTAATCTATTCAAAAAATGGATAACTTCAAATGACCATACCTCATAAACCGTAAGGGTAGAAATCTATTATGATCACTCCACAAAAAGAGAAACCATCATATCTTTTATTTAAAGTTGTTTCAGACCCTAATTTGACCACTATCAAAATTTGTAGCCCTTACAAGTTTTCAAGGTCAAAACCACCCAACAAAATTTCTGAAGGCCAAAAATGTCAGTACTCAACATTCCCTAAAGTTATAGCCTTATACATTAAAATTTAGGGTTTAAAATCTTCTGATACATAAAATACAGGTTGTTACACCACCAGCTAAGGCGACGTGTGAACGTTAACATTTAAATTATTTGATATTAACCGTTGACTAAATTTACACCTACGAGTCACACGACCGTATTAGTAAATTCTTCGAAATACCACAATTTAGTTAGTTTATAAAATTTTATAAATTAATTGATATTTATGAAATAATTATTATTTTAATATTTGATGTTCTAGGTGCTATTACTAATTTTTGGGTGCTATTAGTAATTAATTGGGCACGTATATAAAAGTTATATGTGTATCTGTGCAGTTAATGCCCCGCTATTACCCCACTATAACCATGTTATATCTCATAGCAGATTTCTACCGCTACGATTTTTCGATATAGCCTCAAATATAGCCTTTCCGCTTTAAGCCCCGCTATTTCCGCTATATCCCGTTGTTCCTGCTATATTCCTCTATTTCCGCAATATCTTATTTCAAAGAAATGAATTGAAAAAATGACATTTGTACACTATAAAAATTATGAAATTAATTAATTGAATTCAATTTTTAATATATTTTCAGAAATGAAAATACTCTAATATTCTACTAAATTCAATTATGTATATAACAATTTTACGTTTATTTACAGTATATTCGCACATGTTTTTATTTAATATTATTTATGTATTAATTATAATTCAATTATATGTTAATTTTTCATTTAATTACCATCTATATATTTGTAAAACATCACGTACGAGTTTTATATGCTATTCTAGAGTCATCCGCGATATCCCAGTATATCCTCGCTGTATCCCCGTTATGACTTTTTACAACTCCGCCGCACTGAATCTGCCGAGCGCTTTAACTGCACAGATGTGTATCGACATAAAATACCGATATACATTTATATGTGATTTAAATGAAATTAATTATCGAATGAGTTTTATTTTTTTAATTGGTCGACCATAGATAGGGTAGAATGGGCTTTGAATTTCGTATATTGGATCTGGTAACTTAGTAAAGAAGAACGAGTAAAAGGTAGAGAATTTGTCTCCCTTTCTCTCTTTATATAAACCAACTCAAGTCTCATTTTCCTGGCTCTCTTGCACCCTTTATCCTTGGTGGTGAGCTATCACTCCATCATCCTATAGTCGAGCTCTCCTATTGCATAAAACATCAAAATAAAATAAAACAGTGGTGCACTTGACCGTAGCAAAGTCAGGTGGTCGATTTTTAAGGATCTATGAGATATCTCTAACCAAGGTACAATCAAAGGCTACATCTTCTAGGTATAAATCTATTTTTATGTTTTACATTCTTATATATGTTATCTGATCATCTATGGAACAATTTTGTATATTCATTTTTCAAGCGATTGCAGGTTATATAACTAGTAAATATGTTCCTCCTCATGTCAACGTATTTTATTGACCAGGAGGAATCACACTTATATGTTTTTTAGTAAAAGTAGCTATGGGTTTTGCTATGATTATTTACTATCTTCCAATTGTTACGGAGGCCTTTTCCACTGTTCAATACATAATGACTGAAGCTAACTTTGGTTGGTTAATTCGATCAGTTCATCAATGGTCGGCAAGTATGATTGTTCTAATAATGATTCTGCACGTATTTTGTTTGTATCTTACAGGTGGGTTTAAAAATCCCATGAATTAACTTGGGTTACATTTGTTGTTCTGGATGTATTGACTGCATCTTTTAGTGCAACTGGTTATTCCTTACCTCGGGACCAAACTGGTTATTGGGTAGTAAAAATTATGATAGGCATGCCTGATGCTATTTCTATAATAGGATCTCCTTTGGTAGAGTTATTACGTGGAAGTGCTAGTGTGGGTCAATCAACCTTGACTCGTTTTTATAGTTTACACACTTTTGTGTTGCCTTTTCTTACTACCGTATTTATGTTAATGCACTTCCTAATGATATGTAAGCAAGGTATTTTAGGCCTTTATAGTTATATGTTTATTTTATAGCTTATAGTTAAAGCTTTATTTTATAGAGAAAGAGATCATAGATATTTTTAATTTCTGATATATCCTATCGGGAAGGAACAATATTATTTCATTGCTACAAATATGTATTATTGAAAAAATAAGACATGGTTTTTGATACTTCTCTTCAACTCCAAAGTATTTTAGTTCTTATTTGATAAGAATAGTTAAAGTGGATTCTCTGAAGAGAGGATGGATGGATTATGGGACTATGTGACTTGAACTATTGATTTGGTCATGCCGATATATTATTTTATCCGCCACGTTGAAATTCACAACCAAACGTGTCTCCGTATCCAACCACCACGTAAATCCCCCTATGTAGCATAGGATAGGCCGGTTTGCTTGAGGAGAATTTTTTCTATGATCATGTTAGAATTATGTCATGCATGAATAGGCTTCGTAAGATCTTGTAGAATAAGTGATGTGGCACGATCCAATGTTTTATCTATCCGAGTTACTTATTTATAGTATGGAAATGCATTCATTTCCTTTGTATCGACCTCGATCTATAATATGATACTATCAGAGTTAAATAAGGGATCTATGGAAGAACAGAGGCTATACTTTATTAGTAATAAGTAAAGACTTTGTATGTGAGAAAATCGAGATGTTGTGAGGGAAAAACGAATAAAATCAAAAAGACATGATACAGTCCGAAAAGCCCTTAATTATGATCAAATTTTTAAGTTTACTTAGATATTGAGCATTTATCTGTAAGAACTAAATTATTTGCACTGAATACAAATAGGTACAACTTTAGAAATGGAACCTAATAAATCCTTTATCACTTACATAGAGTCATTCTATTTTATTTGTGTGGATATTTATAAAATATATATTTTATATCAATATATTTCTATGATTATTTTGAGTCTTGCTCAAGCCGGATGATGAAAAATTATCATGTACCATTCTTTCATGGGATGGATCCATAAGAATTCACATATCCCAATAATAATAAAAACCTGACTTGAACGATCCTGTATTAAGAGCTAAATTGGCCAAAGTGATGGGGCATAATTATTATGGAGAACCCGCATGACCCAATGATCTTTTATATATTTTTTCAGTAGTATTTCTAGGTATTATTGCATGTAATATCAGCTTAGCAGTCTTAGAACCATCAATGATTGATGAACCAGTAGATCCATTTGCAACTCCTTTGGAAATATTGCCCAAATGGTACGTTTTTCCTGTATTTCAAATACTCCACACGGTACCTAATAAATTATTAGTGTTATTTTAATGGTTTCAGTACTAATATGATTATTAATAGTGCCTTTTTTAGAGAATGTTAATAAATTCCAAAATCTATTTCATCGTCAAGTAGCTACAATAGTCTTTTTGATCGGTATCGCAGTAGCTCTTTGGTTAGGTATTGGAGCAACATTATCTATTGATAAATCTCTATCTTTAGATCTTTTTCAAATTGATTCAACTGTGAAATACCACGATGTAGGTATCTAGGGAATAGTCACTTCTAAAATGAATCTTCCCTAGATACATGAATTTTATTATGATCTATTTTGTGAAAATACGAATTGTGTGTCGAAGATAAAAAAATGAAGTTTTTTTATTTTTAATAAAAAATAATATGAAAAATTCTCTTTAAAATGAAAACTCATTCTTAGGTAAATTGATTGCGAAATGTTCCTATAGAGTGTCCAATATCCATTTTACATCTTTTGTTCGAAAGTATTCAATTCTTATAAGATCCTCCTGAATGTTACTCAAAGGTCCAATACTGTATGTATATTGGACTTTTTGAGACAATTATAGGCCCTAAGAGATAGTTCTAATTGGTAAATAAAAATACATTTCAATGGAATTCCCTTTTAGTTTTTCCTTAGCTTAGTTAATCCATTTTGAAAGGTAAAAGGAGGTAGAGTAAACCTGTTTTTTATTTTCCTTGAAATGAATGTTCCTTTCCTCCGCATGTGGAAAAGGAACAAATAAATTAACCAGATTACAAGAGGTTTCATAAAGTACTTCCTTATGAGTTAAACTGAAACATCCTACACCCCTTAATATACCCAAGAGGACACATTAAAATAATTACAATCACTCACCTCCGGTCCTAAGCTTTTCCTTTGGTCTTCTCAGATCCACTTGGAGTTGTAAAATAATTTAATTTATAATGATTTTCTCCTTTGGAAAAATTATTCTGTTTAGGGTCCTTCCTAGAAAGGTGAACCCAATTGGAGAAAACCTAGAATGAGAAAAAGTGTTAGGTCTAGGGGTCTATTTATATGTGTAGAAGTGGATCTCGAACCATTGGATTTGGAGATTGAATAGGATGCAACCACGTTATAGGCTGAATAGGAGCCATCGGATGCAGAAACGGAGGGACCGGATTAAACTAAAGGATGCAAATGACGTGTTCGGTGGCCTCTAATTCGTTCGAACGAATTAACATTTGTTCGCCTGCCGAAATACAAGGCGAGTCGACCGCCCTCTTGCCCAGGTTGACCTGACCATATATATATATATATATAATTTTTTTTTCGTTATATTTCTGCTTACTTTGTTTATTTTATAACTTGGTCATATTAGCTCAATTTCTGATGTTCTATATATGGAAATTGACAAGAAAATTACAACGGACACAATAGTGCAACTTCTATGGCTTAATTATGATAATTTCACAAAGTTAATTTATTATTTAATTAATTAATAAATTAATTATTACGGGTTAAATTTCGGGTTGTTACATTCTCCCCTCCTTAAGGGTTTCGTCCCCGAAATCTCTAAGGATAGAAGAATGTACTAAATGTTTCCATCCAATTCTACAACCAACTACTCAATCATCAGCCATTCATCCATGGTCCTTATGTTTTTCTAATGCATTTTATGATACTTATGCAATTAGTGTAGTGTAAATGTCCCTAACTAATGCAAAAGATTAGGCGGTCCACTGATTCAGTTGACCTCCTTTTTATGCAATCATGTTCGTGCCATGTATTCAAATAAATGCAAAAATTTCCTAATGGTAACTGATAGTTCTATATGCGTGCTGCAATCATCATCCAAATGCAACAATTATGTGATAATCATCTATTTATAGCAATCATGGAAATAAAATAAAATGCGCACACATCCATATGCATATGCTCTAGTGTCCTAGTTAGGCCGATCCCTAAAAAATAATAGTGCCTAGTGTACCTATATGCGTCCATAGCATCCACTAGCAAACACTTGCAACCACTAGCATACATCATTCATAACATGTTCTACTAACATGTTTACATCAAATCCTACCATCCATAGGTGAAATCCTAACTTCTACCCTCCCAAAGGATAATAAAGGAAAGAACCTATTCAAATCTAAAGATGGAAAAAGGAATTCTAAAACTTACCATAAAAAAGATGAGGATAAGAAGTACGAATATTCTCTTCTGCTTCCCAAGTGGCGTCTACAACATCATCTCCCCATTGCACCTTTACCAGTGGAACTTCCTTATTCCTCAGTCGCTTGATATCTCTTCCAACAATCTTCGTGGGGATATGCTGAATAGAAGCTTCCCTTTCTACCTCCACCTCCTCTAACTGACTAGGCTCTACAACCTCCGCCGAGTCATGTAAGCACTTTCGCAAGTGCGAAAAATGGAAAACGTCGTGCACTCCTGCGATCCTATCTGGTAGCTTCACTCAGTAAGCCATCTTCCAACTCTCTCTGTGATAGGAAATGGTCCAGCAAATCTAGGGGCTAATTTTCCATTTGATCCGAATCTTACCATCTTCCTAAGTGGGAATACTTTGATAAAAACTAAGTCTCCAACCTCAAACTCTAAGTCTCTCCTCCGCCTATCCGCATACGACTTTTGTCTATCTTTAGTCGTCTTCATCCTTCGCCGAATCAAATCCACCCTCTCAGAGGTCTCCTTAACCATATCGGGTCCAAGTAATAACTTCTCCGTAGACTCTACCCAACAGGATGGGGACTTGCAAGGTCTTCCTACACTTATTTGGTAACTATTATTGTACGCAAACTCAACCAACGGAAGATGCTCCTCCCAAGTTCCTCCAAAGTCCAAAATGCACATCCGTAGCAAATCCTCAAGCACCCTATTTACCCTCTCCGTTTGGCCATTTGTTTGTGGGTGATAGGCCGTACTCAACCTAAGTTGCGTCCCTAGCACCTTCTGTAAGCTTCTCCAAAACTCGCTAGTGAAAATGGGATATCTATCACTAACAACACTAGAAGGAACTCCGTTTAGACGGACTATCTCTCGAATATACAAGGATGCCAAATATGATGCCGTACGCTTACTCTTAACTGGGATGAAGTGAGTACTCTTGGTCAATCTATCAACAATCACCCAAATGCTTATGTTCCCTTTCATAGAACGGGATAAACCATTAATGAAATCCATAGAAATACGGTCCCACTTCCACTCTAGTACATCTAAGGGCTGAAGTAATCCACCAGGCTTCTGCTGCTCTGCTTTTACACTTTGGCATATGAGACACTTAGCTACAAATTCTGCCACGTCCTTCTTCATACCACCCCAATAGAACATCCTCTTCATATCCCGATACATTTTGTCACCACCCGGATGAATAGTCATACGGGAATGGTACGCCTCCTCCAAAACTGCTCTTAAAAAGTCATCGATGTGTGGAACACAAAGCCTCCCATCTCTCCTAAGCCACCCTCTGCTATCAATGGAATAGCGTTGGAGATGTCTTGAGACCTCTCCTCGGCTAATTCTATCCATAATGTCCATGAGTTCCGAACCCTCTCGTAGCCTCGAGCCAATTTGATCCGTAAGGGTAGGCCTTACCTCTAAGATTGCCAACAATCCGGGAGTAATGTCCGTAGAGGGCATAAAATCAAAAGTAGAAATAAACTCCAAGCTCCTCCCCTCTACGAACAAAGGACTAAGGGTTGCCTTATTTCTACTCAATGCATCTGCAACCACATTACCCTTGCCAGGGGTATAAGCTATGTCAAAATCATATGAGGCTAAAAACTCCATCCACCTTTGTTGCCTCAAGTTCAAGTCCTTCTGCGAGAATAGGTACTTCAAAGACTTATGGTCGGTAAAAAGCTCAAACCTCTCTCCAAGCAAATAATGCCTCCAAGACTTAAGTGCAAAAACTATGGCAGCCAACTCAAAATCGTAGGTAGGATAGTTCTTTTCAAGTGTCCTCTACTGCCTACTACCATAACACACTACCCTCCCTTCTTGCATCAACACCGCTCCTAGACCCGTTCCACATGCATCAGTGTATACAGTGAAAGGCTTAGCTCCGTCAGGTAAAACTAACACTGGTGCACTAGTAAGGGTTCTCTTAAGCTTCGTGAAGGAATCCTCATAATCTACGTCCCACACGAAAGCTTTATTCTTCTTAGTAAGGTATGTGAGTGGTGCCAAAATCTTGGCAAAGTCTCTAATGAACTTCCTATAGTAGCCTACCAATCCTAGGAAGCTCCTAACCTCGGTAACGTTCTTAGGGTCCTTTCAATCTTGTACTGCAATAACCTTGGTGGGGTCAACAGCCAAACCTTCCTTCGAGACTACGTGCCCCAAGAAACGAACTTCCTCTCTCCAAAAATGACACTTCGAAAACTTAGCTCTCAAATGATGACTACAAAGTGTGCGAAGAACTTCTTCCAAATGAACAACATGCTCCTCCATATTCTTGGAAAATACCAATATATCATCCACGAATACCACCACAAACTTATTTAGGACATCCCTAAAGACACGGCTCATCAAATCAGCGAAATAGGTTGGAGCATTGGTTAGCCCAAAAGGCATAACCAACCATTCAAAAAATCCGTCCGGTGTCCTAAAGGCAGTCTTATCTATGATGTCATCAGCGACTCTAAGCTGATGGAATCCCATGGCTAAATCAAGTTGAGAGAAAACCGAAGAACCTACTAACTAGTCAAAAAGGTCATCAATCCTAGGAAGTGGATATTGGTTCTTCTTGGTGAGATTATTCAATTCCCTATAGTCCACGCAAAGTCGGAGAGAACCATCTACCTTAGTGGCGAAGACGACTGGCGCTCCCCACTCCGGTATGCTCCTTCTTATGAATTCCTTCTCCAAGAGCACACAAATCTGTTGGCTCAATTCTTTCCTCTCCCTAGGTGCCATGTGTCTCACATGTAACGCTACTGACTTTGCATTCTTGGTCAAATAAATCCTTAAGTCAATCTCTCTCTAAAGGGGTAGTCCCCTAACCTCCTCAAAAATGTTTGCAAAATCTCTAGCGACAGGAACCGAGTGCAACTCTAATGAAGATGAGTCGAGGGAATAAAGAAAACTCAACATGACTGACCCTTGCGGGTTGCAAGATACCTACAGAGTCCTACCACTACAAGTTTTAAGTCTAACGACTCTCCTCTCACAGTCTAAGATAGCTCTGTATGTGGATAGCCAATCCATCCCTAAGATCATCCCATACCCCGAGAATCCCAAAACATAGGCATCGCAGTCAAAATCTACGCCTAGGATAAAGATTTTCAAACCCCTACAAACCATAGATAAGTGTGTCGATCCTCTTATGGGGTTTGAAACAATAATGGGGTCTACTACTAATGGTATGTCCAAGTGCAAACAATCTACTAGAGATCAAGAGATAAAAGAGTGTGATGCTCCAGAATCAAATAAAGTCCAAATGGGAAAATCAGATATAGAAATCAAACTTTCAACTATGACTTTCCTACCTCTATCCGGAATGCTACTGGAAGGTGTTGTCTCTAACTCATGAATCTGTGCAACTGGTGCACTCGCTCCCTGGGGACAACTCCTACTCATATGAACGGGCTGCCCGCAAGTATAGCACTTACCCTTCATCTTCTCCTTCCAGCAATCCTTGGCCACACGTCCAACCTTCCCACAACCATGGTGTTTGTACCAAAAATGGGCACAACACTCTTCGGGAGTTGTTTGAAGAGATAAAATGAAGATTGTAAATGTAAAACAGAGATTATCTAACAAAAACTCCAACAAATATGAATGTAAAGTGCACAGACAAGCAGTTTAGAGTGGTTCGGCGTATAGCCTACGTCCACTATGAAGTTTTGATGATTTTATTGATTCTCTTTCAATGATTACAAGCGTTTACAGTGATGAACAGCGGATTACAGTTTAGAATTCGAAATTGACAGCAAAAGTATGGTGCAAATCTCAATCCGGCAGAGTCTCGGCGCTTCAGAGAAAAAAGATCCTTTTTCCGTTGATTCTGGGGCTCTATTTATAGGTGTAGGAGGCTTGGATTTCGCTCAAACCCCGGGAGACTTGGCCTGACACGTGAGGGGGCCCATTCGACCACTTCCAGAGAGTTTCAAGCCAATCTGTGATCGATACGAAATCACTTCGTATCGATCAGGATTACTTCCAACTGAGCTCAAAATTGGTGGAGACATTCCTTGTTATGTGTGCAGCCTTCAGTTAAAATTTCATGGTGTTTGGATCAGTGGATTGAGAGATATCGTCGATACGAGATGGATTTTAACGCTGGCTGCTCTGCTCGTCTCCATTGCTTCGACTCCATCCTTTCGTCTCGATGATTGCACGCGCTCTCAAGGTGATGCGGTGCGCGCGCCTCGCTTCGATCTGCCCTTCACTCCGAGTCGACCGCGTCGACTCCATATATCTCGGCGCATTCGCATCGAGGGATGACGTGGTGTGCGCTCTTCGCCTTGATCCGGTATTTGCTCCGCGTTGACCGCTTCGACTCCATGTATCTTGCCCCGTTTCCTTCGAGAGGTGACACGTTATCCAAGCTGGTTGACCTGATGGTTTCGAGTAGGACTTCATCCATGGATACGAAGCAAACACTGGCTGATGGATACGAAGTAGACACTGAACGATGGATACGAAGCAAGTGTTGGCTGATGGATACGAAGTAAACACTGAATGATGGATACGAAGCAAGTGTTGGCTGATGGATACGAAGTAGACACTGAATGATGGATACGAAGCAAGTGTTTACTGATGGATACGAAGTAAACACTGAATGATGGATACGAAGCAAGTGTTGGCTGATGGATACGAAGTAGACACTCGATGGATCCGGAGCTGATCGATACGAAGCATGATGGATACGAACTGGGGCTTCGGTGACGGATACGAAATCGCCCAGAGTGATGGATACGAAATTTGGGCTCTTTCCCTTCAATTCGACTCGATCATAACTTGAGTGTATGAGTCCGGATCGACTTGAAATTTGAGGTGCTGATCTCTATGGCCTTTCTTGTCGTGTCCTATCAATTGTAGCTCACTCTGGGCTCGGACAAAAAACTCAGTGATATCCATGGCGTGCTATCCTTGTTCTCTAGTCGGCTTCTTGATGTCCTGGCCTTGCCAAAAGGCGGGATAACATTTGCCCCCCAAAGTACGTCTTGTGAAAACGTGACGTGCTTTGAAAAAGCTGCAGGCCTTCTTCGAATAGCTTTGGAAGTCGTACCCCTTAGCCATTCTCTCGTATCGGTCCGCTTACGAGTCGATGCTCAAAGTCAAAAAGCCTTCTCTCGCATCGATATGGGTTGATTTGATGGATACGAAGACAATCGTTCGTATCGATGGTCACAAATGGTGGCGAATTCTGGTTCGAATTGATGATATCTGGTGGATACGAAACGGATGTTCGCATCGATAGATACGGATGGATACGAAATTGACGCTCGTATCAACAGATCTGCTCTGTTCCGAATCGATGGCTCAAAACCTGGATGCTTTGAAACGATGGTGTCTGGTGAACATTTCGCCTCGATGAATGCATGGCTTGATGGATGCGAGGAAAGCGCGTGCGCCTACCCATCGTTTTCACGTAGCCTCCCTGTGCGCTTCGAACCGTTAAAGGTTAATGGGTTCGATACGAATGCTCGCATCGATGCGCTGCTTGACTGGTTGCGACCGGTCAGATTGACTGGGAGTCGAATCGACTCGGTTCCGTCCTAGGCCTCGTATAAATATCTGGGACTTTGCCATTTCTCACTTTTTTACCTTTTACTTTTACTGTTGTCTTCTGCCTTCTCGTATCGATCCACAGACAAGCAGGAGAGAAGAATTATTTCAATCTTCGAATCGATCAAACATCATCTTATAATTTCCCAAAACTCCAATTCGATTCAGGTAAATGAGCAATCACGGCTACACTTGAGCGACGAAGTTCAGATCTCAGATCCATCGTGCCTTTGCCGATTATCGATTTTGGTGGTGCCAAGGCCAGATCTGGACCAGAGCTTGGTCGAGGATGGCCATGGCCATGCTCGCTTCAATCGGAGAAGAAAGAGTTCTGGAGTGATTGTTTCACCACTAGTTCGTGTCGATCTGGGATAGGAGGATTCGACTCGATCTAGATTTCATGATTTCGCATCGACTGATGGGTTAAAGGGGATGCAGAGGTTCGCATCGATCTAAGGTGGTAGGGGCTTGTGTTGAACTGAGATGATCGATGTAAGCGCTTGGCCAGCGTGATCGATGCGAAAATCTATCTCTCTTGATCGATACGAAGACCAAGAGATCTCATCGGTCCCATATCGATAACCACAGATCGATACGAAGTTATTGCATTTGGTTGTCTCACAGCCGTTACCCTTGGCCGATGCGAAGTAAACCTACCTGATCGATACGAAATCTCCTCCTCCGGTCGATACGAACTGTCATCGATACGAAAGGTATCGAGTTGACTTGATCGATACGAAAGTATCGATTCGAACTGGATCGATACGAAAGACATCACGCCTCCGAATGAATTTGAACTCAAACTACGATCGATTCCATGCTGAAATTTGACGAACTTAGCGAACTTTTGCATGTCCTTATATTCGACTCCGACGAGCTTCTGCCTTGCATAATTGGACTTGATTACAGGATTGCATATTTGACTGACTTTCGAAGCTCGTCGATGGAACTGCCTTTTAATAGAAAAGTACAACGAATTCTTTAACCTGGAATCGATTGTTATCATCTGGATGGCGCAGTCATGACGGTCAGCGATGACGGTCATGTTTGTCTGACTTCCAGAATCTCGTCGCTTGCACATTTTCTTTAATTCTGCAGAATTTGCTCAAGTCACGCACAGCATTCGCACTACACAACACATTCATGCACTTTACACTGGGGAATACACGGGCTTTTTGTCACCTAATGATGGTTTCTCGTGAGTTAGCTGGCGATGGAACCGTCAAGTTCGCAGCAGCAAGAAATTCAGAACCCTGTCCTTCCTAGAATTGAGATTCCGGTCATCGAGGCCGAAGTTATTGGCCCAGCTCCGGACGAGTTGCCCAACGCGTCCTTCATTAATAGTCCACCTGATTCCGTCTCATCCAACATCTCCGAAGACATGCTGGGGAGGATATGCTTAAGGCATGGTTTATCTTTGGATGAGGTATTGTTGCCTGGACCGGATGATAGGCCACATAACCCCCCGGAGGGGTATACTGCTTTTAATCGGCACGCGTGCGCAGCCGGCACACTTCCTCCATTCAACGACTATATAAGAGAAGTGTTGGCTTATCTGGACATCGCTCCGTCTCAATTGCATCCAAACGGATATGCCTCGCTCAACAGCTTGTTCGTAGTATTCATGGAGTACCTCCATCGTCCTCCCCGTATGATCGACATAAGATACTTGTTTAACTTCAAGAGTCGGACTGACAGCCCATCTTATACGTTCTTGGAGTCCGTAAGGAACTGCCAAGTCGTCGTGGGGTCGTGGACTAGGCTAAGCTATTTTAAGTCGGAGTGGTTCTATGTCCGATGTCCCCCGGGATTTGCCAGAAGATGGCTATTCAGACGTGAGTATCGTCTCTTTTCCCAAGTAATTGACAGGGCAATTTTCGGAGTGAAATTAAACTTACGTCTTTTCCTCTTTTTCTTTCAGCTATCATCCAGCGGCCTGAGGGTGGCTATTACAAAGAGATAGTTCGGGTCCTCCAAGAGATTCCTAGCGAAGAAAGGAATATTGAACTGTTATTGACAGATCGGAATCTCAGAGTCCTTGGGCTGATCGGTCGGAGGCAGAGCATAAGACTCGACGGCGCATTAAAGACCGTTTCCAGGAAAAAGGTCAAGCAGATGAAGCCCAGGGTCGTGATAATCGAGGAACCCGACTCCGAGAAAACCCATACTGACGAAGAGCTGTTGGCCGGACCTGCTAATGCGACCCCAGAGTCCGATGCTAAGAGGAAAGGCAAAGCTGTGGCTTCGAAACAGCCTAAGTCTGGGAGGCGGAAGTCCGTGGTTTTGCACCGCCCTTCGCCGGGAGTTAAGATTACGGAGGCGTCCTCCCCGCAAGCTAGAGATCAATTTGAAGGGCCTGCTGACCCTCCACTCCCTGACATCGAGCCAGAGCAACACGATGTTGGGTCGGGTGGACCGCGACACATTGTCGATGTTAGCGAGTCTGAGCTTGCCGATGCGACTGACACTTCTGGTTGGTCCGGGGGGTTACACATTCACACACTCCTCACGGCACAACACACTTTCCTAACCACAAACAACGCATCGCGAACGGTTACTGATTCTTTGTTGTTTTCTTTTCAGGTACGATGTCCGGGAAAGGTTCCGTGCTTGGTAGTTTGCGTAAGCGCCGTTATCACGAGCCACGCAGGAGAGAGGGCGAGAGGGATTATGACGCTGGACACTCTGGTCAGGAGAAGTCTGACAGAGATAGGGGACATGTTCACCGATCCCGATCTCGTTCTCCTCCCCCCAGGACCTCTGCACCTCCTGTGGTCGCCGTTACTCGTCCTCCCGAAACTTCACGGTCTAGGCCGCCTTCCCAAGCTTTGAGGTCCGACCCCCCTCGCAGGACCGAAATAGCCACCTCTTCGGCTACTGTGTCGGTCCCGACCGAGGCGTCTAGCGAGGGAGCGCTCAAATTGGCACAGATGAGGAAGGAATTTCCTGACATCTGTTTTGATGGATATGTCTTTCCCCCGCACCTGAAGAGAATCCCGCCAACTGCGGAAACCACTATCCACGATTACGTCGCGGACATCTTTTTCCAGTATAGAGAGTGGGGACGGGCCGCGAGGAAGGCATCTAAAGTGGCGTTTGAGCGGGGCGTCACCATCGAGAAACTTGAGAAGGAGCTGGGTCGCAACGACCAAATCATAAAAGCGCTCAACTCAGAGGCCGAGTCTTCTCGTAAGTCTGAAATGGAGGCTTTAAAGAAAGTTGACGAGGTGACCGCTGCCATGGCCAGGATGAAGCAAGAACATTACACCGCAATTGAGGACATGGGTCACAGGAACACTTCCATCACTGCCGAGAGGGATGCCGCTCTCAAGGAGCTTAATGAGCTGAAGTCAAAGTTTTCAGAGATGGCTAAGGAAAAAGACGCAGCTAACGTCTCTGCGCAGGAAGCCTGTGACCAGGCAGTGACACTCCAAAGGGAGAAGGAAGCGGCTGTACAACAAGCCCGTGAGGCTGAGGCTGGAGTTGAGGAGAAAGTACGGCTGGCGGAGGCCAGGATTAAGGCCGAGGTGGAGGAGCTACTCGTCACTTACAACGCCAATGTGCTAAGGCACCGAGACCTGACCTGGCTTGACGATTACCCCACACATCTCTATAACGCCTGGAACCTACTGGTGGATGAGGAGAGATCTGGGCACCCTGATGAAGCCCCTGATGAGTTCGAGCTGGAGAACCGCATCCTTAATGATGACGAAAAGAAGGTTCTCCATGACTCCATGATTTCCCATGACAAGGTGAGGCTTGGTGCTCTGGTCCCGGAAGTCGGAGAGAGCTCTGGTGCGGAACACCATGTTACAAGTTCTGAGATTGTCGTTTCATCTCAGTCTGAGCCAACTTCAATGATCTACTCCCAGCCTATCCCAGCGTACGACCCAGATCGACCGCACTTATCTCCTATTAAGGAACATCCTTCTGAAGCGGTTCAGACGACCTCGAGCCAAACCGAGGAAGGTACTTTGAACTAACTTCCAGTATATTTGGATTGAAGATCCCGTGTCGAAATGTTGCTAATGACATGTCTTTTCCTTTGATCAGTGACAGGAGTTGCACCAGCCGCGCCTCTTATCACCCAAGTATTAGGTCACGCGCCAGGAGCCATCGTTTCTGAGGCGACCTCCGTCGCAGCAATGGCACCGGTTGGAGTGACGGAGGGGAGCTCACTTTCTTTCGACGAGCAGATGATAAACGAGCTTCTCGGCCGTCAAAGTGATCCTTTTGCGGACCTGCCATTTGGCTTGGGTGGATTCACGGCTACATCTGACACCTTGTCCCAAACTACTGCGGCCCCTAGCGAGGCCAGGGCACGGCGAGAAGCGGCGATGTTAGCCGAGATCAATGCCGAGATGACGGCTGCGGCGCATGGCGGCGATGCAGATGACGGAGCGGCAGCACAGTGCCCCATTCCTCTTATGACTATGTCTCCTGAGGGCACACTTACTGATACTGATGTACCAGCCCCTCCTCCGGCTGCGGAGTCTGTTCCTCCCACTCCTCCCGCGGGAAGTATCCCTATAGAGTCCAACTCAGATGAGGACGTTGACATTATGCCTTCACCCGGGGGGAGCTTGCCTAGGGAGAAAGGCTCCAAGCGAAAGGGAACTGGCGGCTCCAGTAGTTCCTCAAAGAAGAAGAAGAAGCTGAGGAAGCAGAAGGATTAGACATCCTTCTCATATGCAGTTAGGGACTTTTGTTATTTTTTCTGTCTTTTCCCTTTTGTAGGCCGTGTTTAGATGCGGGTTCGGCCCCTGCTAGTAGGAACATTTTAGGAAAGATCTCATGTATGAAGCATTGTTTTTGGGTTTAGTTGGAATAAAATTTTGTCTTTTAGCTTCAGCTTGCGTTCCTTTCTATGCTTGAATATTGTAATGTTCGGACTTTGGTCCAATGTATTTGCATTTTGTGATTGCTTCAAGGATAGCTCATTTGTACTTGTTAAGTACGGAACTTTCGGACTCGAGTTGTGATAGGGAATTGCATCGGAGCTGAACATCGTATAGTTTCGGGCAATGACTAACATTCGCCTCTGCCCCCAGTTCCGGGGTCAAGTTGTGATGATCAGCTTGTGATGATACCGAGCGAGGACCGAGTGGTCGAACTACGCTCGTTCTCTTACGAATCGTTCCATCCATACTCCGGGGATATGCGTCATCTCGTAAGCGGTTGTTCGCACTCTGGGAACATGGAGTTGACTGTTTATACTCCGCTTCGCACTCTGGGAATGCGGAGCTGAATGTCTATACTCCATTTCGCACTCCGGGAATATGGAGTTAAGTGTGTATACTCCGCTTCGCACTCTGGGAATACGGAGTCGGATGTTTATACTCCATTTCGCACTCTGGGAATATGGAGTTAGATGTTTATACTCCGTTTCGCACTTTGGGAATACGGAGTCGGATGTTTATACTCCATTTCGCACTCTGGGAATATGGAGTCGGATGTTTATACTCCGCTTCGCACTCTGGGAATACGGAGTTGGATGTTTACATTCCGCTTCGCACTCTGGGAATACGGAGTTGGATGTTTATACTCCGCTTCGCACTCTGGGAATGCGGAGTTTAATGTTTATACTCCGCTTCGCACTCTGGGAATACGGAGTTGATTGTTTATACTCCATTTCGCACTCTGGGAATATGGAGTTAAGTATTTATACTCCGCTTCGCACTCTGGGAATACGGAGTTGGATGTAGGATCGTCGTGTGTCAATCCTATTAATATCGGTGTCATGGCTTGCCCCCAAGCTCGGGTTTCGCCTAGTGAGTGGCCGGTCGTGTCACAGCCACTCTCCATTTGAATAAGTCCCATTATGTGATGGGATTTAGCCCTTCGTGCATCGTGATGTTGTATACCGTACATAATGAATCACAGCTCTGGCTCGAAGAAGTGGCATTTTATTGCTGAAATAAGAAAATGCGGCAAAGTCAGTTGCCTTATTACAAAATTCAAATTTCAAAATGCAGAAACAAATTGCTAAATAGAATGAAATAAACAAAGCCTGTCATATGTAGTAGCGGCGGAGACTTTCGCTGTTCCAAGCCCTCGGTAAATCGAGACCGTCAACAGTCGACAGCTTGAATGTACCATCTCCGAGCTTTCGTGTAATCACATACGGCCCTCCCCAGTTTGGTTTCATGTGTGAAGGAACTGGGTAAATTCTCTTGAGCACGAGGTCGCCGAGTTCAAAGGTTCGAGGTCGAACTCTGGTGTTGTACAATCGGGCGACCCGACTTCGATGTGCGGCTGCTCTCAAATCAGCCTCCTCCCGTTTTTCATCCAATAGATCCAAAGACTCGGCTAGGAGTATAGCGTTTGTTTTTGGATCATAATAAGTCACGCGATGAGAGAGCACTTCTGTTTCGACCGGAATAACGGCCTCTGAGCCATAAGATAGGGAAAACGGAGTGTGTCCGGTCGCGGTTTTATGGGTCGTTCGATAGGCCCATAATGCCATAGGAAGTTCATCGACCCACTTGCCCCCAGCCTTCTCTAATCGTTTCTTCAGGATCGATTTTATAACTTTGTTGACAGCTTCAACTTGTCCATTCGCTTGAGGGTGTGCGACAGCCGAGAACTTTTTGCGGATATGAAACCGTTGACAGAAATTCTTGAATTCTGCGCTCTCGAATTGGGTTCCATTATCAGTGATGATAGTATGCGGGAGTCCAAATCGACAGATGATGTTGCGAACCACGAAATTTATCACCTTCTTTGTCGTAATGGTTGCTAGGGCTTCGGCCTCGGCCCATTTTGTGAAGTAATCAACTGCGACAATGGCGTATTTCGCACCGCCTTTTGCTAAAGGTAAAGCGCCGATGATGTCAATGCCCCACATTGCGAATGGCCAGGGACTGACCATTTGGGTTATCTCAGTTGGCGGAGCTCTCGGAATTCGGGCATGTATCTGGCATTTATCGCATTTCCGGGCATAGTTTGCCGCATCTCGGTTCACCGTCGGCCAGTAGTACCCATATCGGAGTATCTTTTTAGCGAGAGCTTGCCCGCCGGCATGATCACCGCACTCTCCTTCGTGCACGTCATGTAGCACTCGCTTGACTTCCTCGTGGGCGATACATCTGAGGAGAGGAACGGAATAACCTCTCCTGTACATGACTCCGTTTTGGATGATGAACCGCGAGGCTTTTCGCTGAATCTGTCTCTTCTCATTTCTAGGTTCAGGTAGCACCCCATTCTCAATGTAATTTCGATACGGAGTCATCCAGGACTCTCTATTGGGAGCGATTTCAAATACAGGGCCCATTTCTATCCGATCGATGCTTGGAGTGGCCAAAGTTTCAACGGGGACAAGTCCCATTTGTTGCGCTTCGCCTATGCTGGCTAACTTCGCCAGTGAATCGGCTTTCTGATTGCGTTCTCGAGGCACATAATAGATGGCATAATAATCAAACTGGTTTAGGATTTCCTGAACTCGCGTCAAGTAAGCGGCCAGTCTTCGGTCTCTTGCCTGGTATTCTCCTCGCACCTGGCATACCACTAACTGCGAATCGCAATAAATTTCTACAACGACAATTCTCAAATCTCTGGCAAGCCTTAGGCCGGTCAGGAGGGCTTCATATTCGGCTTCATTATTAGTTGCACGAAAGTCGAATTTAAGAGCATAACATATGGATCGGCCCTCGGGAGTCTCAAGTACAACCCCCGCACCCGAACACCGGTCATTTGACGCACCATCAGTATACAGCTTCCAGATGTATTCGGGAGATTCACTGGTTTCGGGTAAGTCTTCCGGGACGGTGAATTCGGCTATGAAATCAGCCAGGACTTGTCCTTGAATGGCCCTCCGCGGAGCGTATGCGATATCAAATTGGCTTAGCTCAATGTTCCACTTGAGTAACCTACCGGACGTCTCAGGCCGCGTAAGGACCTGTCGTAACGGCTGGTCGGTGTACACAGTAAGCGGATGAGCCTGGAAGTAGGGACGGAGCTTCCTCGAGGCAATGACCAAACAATAAGCCAGTTTCTCCAGCCTTGGATAATTTCTTTCAGCTCCTGCTAGTCGCTTACTAACATAGTAGACCGGGTTTTGCACTTTGTCTTCTTCCCGGACTAGAGCAGCACTGATCGCATGTTCAGATACTTCCAGGTAGAGATATAATTGCTCGTGGTCAACCGGTTTTGACAAGATCGGAGGTGTGGAGAGATGTTGAACTAGTGATCGGAACGCGCCTTCACACTCCGTGGTCCATTCGAAGTTTCGTTTGCCCTTCCGAATCAGGTCGAAGAAAGGAATGCATTTGTCGGTGGACTTTGAAATGAACCTGCTCAATGCTGCGACCTTCCCGTTAAGACTCTGGACTTGCTTTATAGTTTTAGGGGTTTGCAAATTTCTAATAGCCCAGATCTTCTCAGGATTCGCCTCTATTCCTCGAGCGTTGACAATGAACCCAAGGAATTTTCCGGATGCAACGCCAAAGTGACATTTGAGTGGGTTGAGCTTCATCCCGTACTCCCAGAGGATGCTGAACATTGAATCCAAATCTCTGACGTGATCGGTGGAGAATCGGGACTTTACCAGCATGTCATCCACGTAAACCTCCATAGTTTTCCCAATCTGATCAGCGAACATTCGGTTGACTAAGCGTTGGTATGTTGCTCCAGCGTTCTTCAGACCAAACGGCATGACTTTGTAACAATAGAGTCCCAGGTCGGTCACGAAGCTGGTATGTTCCTGATCAGGCAGATGCATGGGTATCTGATTGTAGCCGGAATAAGCATCCATAAAGGATAGTAGTTCATGCCCGGCCGTCGAATCTACGAGTTGATCAATTCGTGGAAGTGGGAAGCTATCTTTTGGACAAGCCTTGTTTAGGTCAGAGTAATCAACACAAGTTCTCCACTTCCCGTTAGGTTTCCGAACTAGTACAGGGTTGGACACCCATTCTGGATACAAGGCATCTCGAATGAACCCATTCGATTGCAGTTTATCAACTTCCTCTTTAAGGGCGGCAGATCTCTCTGGATCCATACCTCGCCTTTTCTGTTTCACCGGGACATGTCGTGGATCTATATTCAGGGAGTGACTTGCAATGCTCGGCGAGATCCCGCACATGTCAGAGTGTGTCCAGGCGAAGACGTCGAGATTCGCCTGAAGAAATTCGACCAACTCCTGCTGTGTCTGCTTGTTTAGTTGGGACCCAACTTTCAGCATTTTTGAATCATCATCCTCACTGATTGGGACGTCCACAGTCAGTTCGGCTGGAGAGGCTTGACTCTCCGTTGATTCGTCTCTATCCTCGTTGTCCCTGGGGTCCAGGTCTTTCAGGAATTGGTCGTGGTGCCCGGGCCGAGGCCCAGGCACCAATTGTCAATTGTCGATAGAACGGACGCAGAGAGATTCCTCTACGCCCTTACCCTTCTCTTTACGTTGCGCCCCGCGCAGCTCAGCAACATAACAGGCCCTTCCCGAGGCCTGATCTCCTTGAACAACTCCGATCCCATGATCAGTGGGAAATTTCAGAGTCAGACACCATGGGGCGATCGCCGCCCTGAACTCGGCCAAAGCTGGTCGTCCCAGAAACGCATTGTATGGCGAATCTATTTCTAACACAACAAATTGTAACATGCGGACCCTCCGGCGCTCTCCAACGCCTAACTCGACTGGGAGTTCAGTTATTCCGATGGGTATCGTGGCACTTCCATTGAAACCATGGATTCTGGATAAACAGGGTTTCAAATCCTTTGTCTCCATCTTCATCAGATCGTAAGCCCGTTTGAGCAAGATGTTTACAGAGCTCCCACTGTCAACCAGGATCCTCTTCATCCAAGCAGGACCTACCTGGGCGGATATGACTAGTGGGTCGATAGTAGGGGCTTCAACTTTATCGGCGTCTCGGCTCCTGAACACGATATCATCGGACATTATCTTTTGTTGCTTTGCCGGGGTCCCATCCTCGCAATTACTATAACACTCGAAGTCCGCGTGCCTGATAGAACTGGCATACGACTCCATTTCCCCCCAGCTTCTGTCTGCCGGATGGGGACCACCACTTATTGTGTTGATTACTAATCTCCCGCCCGCACGAGCGGGTTCATCCTCTCTTTCCTGATTCTGTGAACGATTTTGATTTGAGGGGCCCGCTCCGCCAGGCTGCGGCGCCCGTACAAACTGATCTAGCTTCCTCTCTCTAATCAGCTTCTCGATGAGGTCCTGTAAGTGTCGACACTCATTGGTATTATGTCCATAGCTCTCATGGAACCTACAGAATTTTCCTGCCTGAATCTGTCTCTCCGATGAGGGCTTCGGAGCAGGCTTCTTATATTGTACGGTGTTGCAAGTCTGTAAGTATACGTTTTCCAATGACGTGTTCAGCGGTGTATAACTGTCAAACATCTGAGTTCTACGTCGTGGACCTCGGTTCTCATCTCTCTTCTTGTTCTGGCCATTGTTTCCTCTCTGCTGGGTTTGCTTGTTTTGTATGTTGAGCTGAACTTTCCCGGAACTCTCGCCGGACTGTTTAACTGCCACATTGCTCTGTATTCCTTCAATGCTGGGCCTCGCATCGTCCTGCTTCCTAGACTGTTTTGCATCCTCCTGCCGCAGGAATTGAGCGGCCTTGGAGTAAAAACGGTCCAACGACGCGGGCGGTTTCCCAGCCAGCCAGTTTCCGAATTCAGAATCAGGATCAATCCCCTTGGTCAGAGCCATTAAGATTGAATTATCGTTGGGATTGGTGATCTCGACGCATGCTGCGTGGAACCTCTCCAAGTAACGCCTGAGTGTTTCTCCTGGAGCTTGAGTGACGCTGGACAAGGTGTTGACGTCCTTCGGCCTAGCAACATGCATCCGGAATTGCTCCACAAACCTCTTGGCCAATTGATCGAACGAAGAAATTGATCTAGGTGGTAGGCGGGTAAACTACATTGTCGCGATTCCTCCCAGAGAGATGGGGAAACTCCGACACTTCACTGCGTCGTCGGCCCTTGCAGCGCTCATCGACCATTCATATTTCAGAATATGCTGGTTGGGGTCACTATTCCCTTCATACATCGGGAGAGTCGGCATTCTGAATCGCCTAGGGGGTTCGGCATGTAACACTTCGTCTGTGAAAGGGGTATGACTATGGGAAATTCCCCAGTCATCGTTAGTGAGCCCCTGACTCTCGCGGATCATTTGACGTATCATGGTTGATATATCCGAAACAGGCGGATTCGGAGCGTGATGAGCTAAGGCGTGGTCGGGTTCCACGGCGCGAGTAGGGATCGGACGTTGTCGACGACCCGTATCTCGCCTCCTTGGCTCAACGTCTTCTGGGACATAAGGTTCAGGAGTATGTCCTCGCTGTTGATTGATCGGCTCAGATTGATTTCGGGTATCAGCCCTTGTCTCTGCTGCGGCAGTTGTGGCGCGGTTATCGGTGGTGTACTGTGGGGCAGTACCTCCTCGTGTTGAGGGACCGGTTTGGAAACTAGTAGACGGTCCTACCCTCAGTTGCCCAACAGTTAAGGCAGGCTGATATTCAGCAGCTTGAGCGCGATTCCCCTCTAGTCGAGGACGGGTAGTCTGGCGGTGGTAATCAGATGAAGCTGAGCTTTCGGTAGACGCTCTGGAGACATCATCTCTCCTGGACCTTCTGTGCCCCCGGCGGTTTAGCTGGTTGGTCAGCTCGATATTGGCGCGTAACTGTTCTGCCAACTGCTGACGGCTTTGGGTCAGCTCCTGGAGCAATACCTGAAACTCCTGTCGGGTGACCAGCCCCGTTGAGTCTGACTGAGTGGCATTGTCTTGATTGGAAGAAGGCGGCTGTGTTGGATTTTGCCTGTCTCTGCCTTCTTGCTCTGTGGCGGTGGCGCCAGTTCTTGTGCTGACCATTGTCGGTGGTGGAGTCCTTTCCTAGATTCTGAGCAAATCTGAATAGAATGGAAGGATTCCGGGCTGGATATCTGGATCTTCCTCTTGGATTTGTGCAATCCGGTATCGACGGCAGATCCAATGAGCAGGAGAAAAAGCTGGTTTTCTCAGTGAAAGCACCAAAGTGTTTGTACCAAAAATGGGCACAACACTCTTCGGGAGTTGTTTGAAGAGATAAAATGAAGATTGTAAATGTAAAACAGAGATTATCTAACAAAAACTCCAACAAATATGAATGTAAAGTGCACAGACAAGCAGTTTAGAGTGGTTCGGCGTATAGCCTACGTCCACTATGAAGTTTTGATGATTTTATTGATTCTCTTTCAATGATTACAAGCGTTTACAGTGATGAACAGCGGATTACAGTTTAGAATTCGAAATTGACAGCAAAAGTATGGTGCAAATCTCAATCCGGCAGAGTCTCGGCGCTTCAGAGAAAAAAGATCCTTTTTCCGTTGATTCTGGGGCTCTATTTATAGGTGTAGGAGGCTTGGATTTCGCTCAAACCCCGGGAGACTTGGCCTGACACGTGAGGGGGCCCATTCGACCACTTCCAGAGAGTTTCAAGCCAATCTGTGATCGATACGAAATCACTTCGTATCGATCAGGATTACTTCCAACTGAGCTCAAAATTGGTGGAGACATTCCTTGTTATGTGTGCAGCCTTCAGTTAAAATTTCATGGTGTTTGGATCAGTGGATTGAGAGATATCGTCGATACGAGATGGATTTTAACGCTGGTTGCTCTGCTCGTCTCCATTGCTTCGACTCCATCCTTTCGTCTCGATGATTGCACGCGCTCTCAAGGTGATGCGGTGCGCGCGCCTCGCTTCGATCCGCCCTTCACTCCGAGTCGACCGCGTCGACTCCATATATCTCGGCGCATTCGCATCGAGGGATGACGTGGTGTGCGCTCTTCGCCTCGATCCGGTATTTGCTCCGCGTTGACCGCTTCGACTCCATGTATCTTGCCCCGTTTCCTTCGAGAGGTGACACGTTATCCAAGCTGGTTGACCTGATGGTTTCGAGTAGGACTTCATCCATGGATACGAAGCAAACACTGGCTGATGGATACGAAGTAGACACTGAACGATGGATACGAAGCAAGTGTTGGCTGATGGATACGAAGTAAACACTGAATGATGGATACGAAGCAAGTGTTGGCTGATGGATACGAAGTAGACACTGAATGATGGATACGAAGCAAGTGTTTACTGATGGATACGAAGTAAACACTGAATGATGGATACGAAGCAAGTGTTGGCTGATGGATACGAAGTAGACACTCGATGGATCCGGAGCTGATCGATACGAAGCATGATGGATACGAACTGGGGCTTCGGTGACGGATACGAAATCGCCCAGAGTGATGGATACGAAATTTGGGCTCTTTCCCTTCAATTCGACTCGATCATAACTTGAGTGTATGAGTCCGGATCGACTTGAAATTTGAGGTGCTGATCTCTATGGCCTTTCTTGTCGTGTCCTATCAATTGTAGCTCACTCTGGGCTCGGACAAAAAACTCAGTGATATCCATGGCGTGCTATCCTTGTTCTCTAGTCGGCTTCTTGATGTCCTGGCCTTGCCAAAAGGCGGGATAACACATGGCATTTTATTCCTTTCTTAATATGCTTCTGAGGACCATCACCTTTCTTCTTCTTCTTATTCTTTTCCCACCACTTCTTCTTTGGACCTTCTGACTTAACCTCCTCTTTAGACTCTCCTTCCTTGACCGTATCCGACATAAGCACCATCTCGACCAAAGACTCATAAGTAGCTCCCATAGGTACATGAGTCAGCAATAATCCCTGAAGGGGTTGATTCAATCAATTCACAAACTTCATAGCTTTCTTGTGCGGCGTGTTCACCAAGTCCATACCAAACTGCGACAGCTCATTGAATTGATTGATGTACTCCTTGATAGACAAACTCCCTTGCTTCAAATTGATAAACTTCTCCAACTGAACACTCTCTTCTGCCTGAGATAGAAACTTCCTATCGAATCGCTCTTGTAATCCATCCCAAGTAATATTCCTTCCCTCCAACTCGATCACCTCCCACCAATAAGATGCCTCCTCCTTCAGTTGCCAAGCGGTTAGTTGAACACGCTGTTGACCATCCAATCCCAAAAGACCAAAAATCTTTTTCGTGTGCCTAAGCCATGCTCTCGCCTCCACAAAAGTCTCCTTGCCAGAATAAGTCTTCCCGCCCAAACTCGCAAAATCTTTACAAAGCTTAGAGAAATTGATGGCGGCAGGTGGGTTGACGGGATTCCCACCCGCTGGTGCTGGATTGGGCGCAGGCCCGTGCACCTCTGGAGTCGTGGCTTATAAGTACCTACGAAACCAGGCTGGGACTGGAATGCCCTCGGGAAGGTTCGGGGCATGTATCATTCTACGAAAAGAAAAGGATAGTTTAGGAAAAAGTTAAAGGGAGATTGAACTGGACTTTTGAGGGGATTTTTATAATAATTCTTTTATACTTAAAATCATTTCTAAAATTTCTAAAAAATACTTTTAAAACAAGTTATTTTGAAAAAATAACTTTACTTTCAAAATAAATTTGTAGAATCCTGTAACCTTAGGCTCTGATACCAAGTGAAACACCCCCACACCACTTAATATACCCAAAAGGACATATTAAAAGGCATGGTGCGTTGTAGGTATAACTGAAACTAACGGAGACTAAGATTACAAGACAAAAATAGGTAAAAACAGCGGAAACGAAATAAATATTTAATTAAAACAAAGCTTCAAAATTCATTCTTAAATAAGTCAAATGCCAAATACAACATTCAAAACCCATCGTGTCTTATGAAATAAAAATTCAGTCTCAAAATTAGAGTACGTAATGTCCCTCATAAATAAACTAGTGCATACAAGAACAAAAGCTGAAAATAAAAAAAGTACATAGAATAAATCTCCTCCAAGAAGAACTCCAAGCTGCAGCAATCTACTAGCTTCTCCCTTGATTGCCTAAGGGGAAAAAAGGGGGAAATAGAGGAGTGGGTCAGACTAAAAGTCTGGTGAATGATAGCAATTACTAGAGTCTTTAAGCAAGCTAAAAGTAATAGACTCTACAATAGTTTTAGCATAAATAAGGATAACAAAGGAAATAGGAAAGAGATAAACTGGAAATAAATACGATTAAATATTTCTCAAGATAGGTTAACTTTGATTGCTTGCACTTGTTCTGATTTAATTAGGCTGAATTCCTAATCCTGCAATTAGGATGTAACCCTAATTCTACCCTTTTTTGATCGGCCTGCTACTCCATAGACCTTACTATGGACCGGCCGCTATATAACTCCCTACACAGCAGCCAATGGTATCTACGGAAGATGCATAAAGCAACTACTGTTGATCCGGATGACATATATATAGCTTCCTATACAGAAGGCAATGGTGTCTACTAAAGACACCATACTAAGTGCTTGGAACTCATAGCTATTACTGAGCACCTGAATGGAAGTCGCACGCGTAACTGCCACCATGCCCATGCTACCTTTTGCTCCACCTATTGGGTCTTCTTATTACCTCCAACGTCCAGCATAGCGTGCCCCTCATCTCACTTCAGGCTAATGCAAGATCATCATGTGTCCATAGAAAAATAGGGGAAATGTTGTTGGTACTGGCCCTTCATCCAAACAATATCTAGTTGCGCCCCTTATCCAAATCCCCATGATTTGGACTTTTATTTGACCAATTACTACCATTCTTAGCATAAGCGTGCCCTAGGGATGCTATTTGGTATAGGTCCTACTTTCATCTTTGCTTATTAACTTACATAAATTATTTAAATAAGACTTTATTATCATTTTTACTTTCTACGCTTATTAATTTATCCCAAGCCTTAAAATAAGCCTCATTCTGTTCTTTTTCTTATTATAACCTACGTTATAATCATGCTTATTACTTAACCCAAGGTGTAAGTGTAAAAATAAGCTTCCTTCATCTTTTACTTCATTTAGTTATAATTCTAAGTTATAACTATGCCAATTATCTTTAATTAGTCCAATTCTAATTATAATTAGGCGTAATTTCAGTCCAATTACATTATTTATTACAGTCTTTATAATTTACATCTTATTTTCTTCATTCAATATTCTTACTTATAAAATCTGTATTTGCGTTCAATTAATTTTAATCCATACGCGCAGAAAAGGAGAATGAAGAGAATAGACGCTTGCATAAAATCCAAAACGTCGAAAAGATGCAAATAAGAAATAAATAACAGTAAATAAACTTAAATACTGTAAATTAATAAAAAGCTATGCTTAATAGTAATAAATTATAATTAACAAAAATAATACTAAAATTACTGAAAGGAATAGCTGAAAGGAAATAGACTAAAAATAATTAAAAACTGTAAATAATTACTGAAAAAGGCTATTCCAAAAATCAAAGTAAAACTACAACTATTGGAAACCCTATTATTTTAAATTACTTAAAGAAATCTTAAAATAATCACAATCACTCACCTCCAGTCCTAAGCTTTTCCTTTGGTCTTCTCAGATCCACTTGGAGTTGTAAAATAATTTAATTTATAACGATTTTCTCCTTTGGAAAAATTATTCCGTTTAGGGTCCTTCCTAGAAAGGTGAACCCAATTGGAGAAAACCTAGAATGAGAAAAAGTGTAGGTCTAGGGGTCTATTTATATGTGTAGAAGTGGATCTTGGATCGTTGGAATTGGAGATTGAATAGGATGCAACCACGTCTAGGCTGAATAGAAGCCATCATATGTAGAAATGGAGGGACCATATTAAACTAAAGGATGCAAATGACGTGTTCAGTGGCCTCTAATTCGTTCGAACGAATTAACGTTCGTTCGCCTGCCGAAATACAAGGCGGGTCGACCGGGCGGTCGACCGCCCACTTGCCCAGGTCGACCGGCCGGTCGACCTGACCATATATATAGATATATATTTTTTTCGTTATATTTCTGCTTATTTTGTTTATTTTATAACTTGGTCATATTAGCTCGGTTTCTGACGTTCTATATATGGAAATTGACCAGAAAATTACCACGGACACAATGGTGCAACTTCCGTGGCTTAATTATGATAATTTCACAAAGTTATTTTATTATTTAATTAATTAACAAATTAATTGTTACGGGTTAAATTTCGGGTTGTTACATAAACTTCCATTCGTCCATATTGCTAGAAAAAGTATTTCTTGTTTTCCATTTCCATAAGAATGAATACTTTGATTTGCATTTTGAACATGCATGGATACAACATCTGTAACATCCCGTAATTTGGCTTTAGTTATTTAATTAGTTAATTAGTTAATTATTAGGCTAAAAAATGGAATTCATGCAAATGATGGAATCTGACCATGAAACTGCACCATTGCGTTCCTGGCAAAATTCTGAGCAACTTTCATATTTGGAGTTTTGCGATCGGTGTTCAAACGAAGAAGTTACGGACGAAAAACTAATTCAGAACAAACATAATTCAAGTAGATAAATTAACATTTTATATCAATTAACCCGGGCCCACAGATCGACTCGCCACTAAGAGCGATCGACCAGGGATGGTTGACCATTAGGTAGGGGCGGTCGACTACTCCCTGTGTGGCGGCTAGGGTTAGCCTAGGCCCAACGGTCCGAATTTACTATATTTCGATCTGATGGTTGAGGTTGATTCTAGCACCTATAAATTCAGGCTTAACCTTCCCTTCTCTTCTCATATTTTTCTGAATACAACAATGAAGCTCTACCATTTCTTCTTCTGCAATTTCTTTCTAAATTATAAAAGTAAGATATTTATATCTATATTCATACAAATCGGAGAAGAATAGAAATCTAATAAAAAGGAGAAGAGAAGAGAATCAACTATATGCGTATTTGAGGTAATTTATATATATTTTTATATTTGTATCTATTTTTTCTCCTAATTCCAAATTTCTTCTCAGACCTGTAACTCAAATATATGTATATACCTTTTATACATATTTCTTGGATTAAAAAGGATTTGAAGATGAACCAAAGGTTCTACTTCAAATTTAGAGATTTGGATCACTTTTAAAAGATGAGTGGGAAATTTTATATATTATTTGTGATTTTAAATATATTCGGTTGGCATACGTTTGTTTTTTATGCGTAAATCAATTTTATTTGTGAATTGTAGGCTTAAATTAGTGTAGAAAACTATTGCCTACATATTCTTGTTTTAGATCTAATTTGGAATATGTTTACACCTAGATCAAGAAATCTATCTAAAATATTTTAGTATCCGAATGTTGTGTATTTTTATTCGAGATCTGTACTTGGGTGTAAAATAGGATTTTTGGATTATTGCCCAATTTGTATTATGTTGCATAGTTTCTATAGTTAGATTTGCGGGAAGAATATCTGTTTGATTTTTATAAATTTGTTTACTTTTGCTACTTTTCATTCAAAAAGGACAACGTTTGATTTAACAAAGAATACCTACAAACAAAAGGGAAAGAGGTATGTAAAGTATACATTAATTCTCCATAGTTTACACTGTTTATTCCAAGCAAAAAAAAATTATCCATTCCTTGTATTTTCAAATGGAGTCAATCGTTTTAATTTATGGAAATCATAGCGGAAAATCTTCCTAAGAAATATAGTTCCAACAAATTAAATATGGAAAACATATTCTAGTTTATACGTATAAGAATATATTTGGATAAGAATAGATAGTTTTATTATGTAGTTTGTACATATTTATTACTATAATAAATAAGAACAACCTTTATCCGTGCGTTATATATGTGCAACGTTCATTATTTATTATTATATTTAGGGAAGCGAATAGGTAGAATTAGGAAATGTATTAAATCCTATTAATGGGTAATAAATTAGGAATGCCAATAATTAATAGGAAATAAAAGATTGTAACCTCAATTAATGGGCAATTAATGGGAAATAATGGATAGGATTAAGTTAGGGGCTACAATTGGTTAGTTAAAGAATGTAACTCCAATTAATGGGCGATTAATGGAAATGAATTTGGAAGTTACAATTAATAGGGATGAATAGATTGACGAGACTGATAAAAATGGAACAGATATAAAAGATTACTAATTTGAAATTTGTAATCATATATAAATGTCTTAGCAAATGTGCGTTAGGATTTTATGGACAAATTGACATTTATGAGCATTAAAAGGGGGTTTATGGGTGGATAAGTATTTAGGATAAATCTTATTGCTTTAAATAAAAAGAGAATTAGCTGTCAACGTAAGATAGTATAAGTAAAAAACTTAGGATGGTTAATTGAACTTAGGAGGTTAGTGATGCGAGGTCAGTAAAGTCACTTGATGGAAGACTACCCTTCACTTTGAGGCTACTAATAGTCGGGTGCACTTAATACTGATGTGAGATATCACAAATCCTAGGATCCATGACTTTGCGGGAGATAGGACCTGCTTTAGGGTTAGAGGTATTAAGTGGCTGTTTGAGAGCCCGCCTCTTTTCCAATTAAAAAGTATTAAATGGTCCAAACTTGGAATTAGGAGCAGTGAGGGATATCTACATTAGGGTTCGCTTCTGGTTTGAGGTATTAAGTTGTTGTAGGGTCCGCCTCTCTCCTAAAAAGAAGTATTAAGTAATCTAGTGAGATTCCAAATAAATAAGGATGTCTCTAAAAAGGTTTACTTCGGTGTTGAGGTATTAAGTGGCTATCTTAGGGTCCGCGTCCCTACCGAAATAAGTAATCTAATGAGATTCCATATTTATAATTAAGAGTGATGACAGATATCTCGGAAGGGTTCGCTTCGGGTTGAGGTACTAAGTGACTGATCTAGGGTTCGCATCTCTCCTATAAAAGAAGTACTAAGTAACCTAATGAGATTTCCAAGCAATGTCAGCTAGATAGTACCAGTAGGGTGTCCGCCTTGGGGTTAGGTATTAAATAGCAAAGGCCTACCTATAAAAAGGGGTTAATAGGTCAGAGGCCTGCCTAGTCCTTGCTAATGAGGTATTAAGTGGCTTAGGTACAGTCTCTCACATTCCTTAGACTTTAATTAGGAAAGTTGCACTAGTAATATGACTACTATAAATATTAGTATAAATTTCACGTACGTGTATTTAATAGCTAGAGATATTTATTTTTTATTTAATAAAAAATTAATGTATTGATATCTGATATAAGTACAAAATCTTTGATGGTCACAACGTTTTTATTTCAAGTAGTTGTTGGTTGCAAATTGATAGTGAAATCCGTTGGTAGGTGATTGAAAAGAGAATGGTGGTGAAGATTGTAAACCAATAGTGAGATTCCGTTGATAGGAGAGGATATTTTTGGAATTTCAGAAAGACACCGTGTAAATTCTATTTATTGAATTCTCTTTATTAATAGTAGAGAAAGAAATGTATTGCCACTTTTTATATACTAACTAATTATGTGTAACCACTCAATAGATATGCGAAGTTAGGCTGATCGTTTATCTTATTTATTTTCTTTAGAACAACGCGTTTTGGAATGTTGTTACTGTGTACAATAACAATTTAGGTTGCAATCTAGCATTGTATTTCATAACGTGTTGTGTAAATAACCTTTATATGCATTTACTTGGTCACCTCAATAAGCAACTGCATTAACTATGTATAACCATGGTTTATTATTTGATTAAATATGTATAGCCTTTCTTGGAGATGATAAGTTGGTCGGTTATTGATCTTATTTATTTTCTTTATAACATTGCTTTTCAAAATGATATTATTATGTATAGCCATGGTTTAGTGTTCAATGTCATACTCCGTTACATATATAATTTTTAGATATATTATTCCTATTATCGTTGCGAACTGCTACATTTATTATGTATAGCCTTGTTTTTATGTACTAATTAATTATGTATAACCATGCAATAGAGATGTTAATCTGGATGGATCTTATTTATTTTAGTGGCATTTTGTCAAACAACCTTCTTAAATTTCAAAATTCACTTCCGTCCTTTTTCAAAAGTAGATTTTATGGAAAATCCGATAATTATTTTCAACGAAAATAAACAGTCTACACTGCAAATATTGACAGTCTAAACTGCAAATATATGTAGTCCACACTATAAATATTTCTAGTTTACACCGCAGATTGCAAATATTTGTAGTTTTAACTGTAAATATTTATGTATAAACCGTACATTTTCATAAAAATAAATATAGAGGTATTTCATGAAATCTATTATTAGAAGAGTTTTTTGAGTATTAAGTTTGAAAATAAAGGGTGGATACTAATTTTTTAGTGCAATGCTTTTTTGGAATGTTATTGTGTACATTATCAACACGTTTCAACATAGCATTCTATTTCATGTTCTATTATGCAAATAATTTTTAACACATTCGCTTAATTATCCAGTAAACAACTGCAATAATTTTGTATAACCATGATTTTACACTTATATATACTAATTAAATATGTATAGCAATATGTAAAAATACTATGTTAGGTCTATTATGATATTATTTATTTTTCCATTAGTTTGGATTTGACGGGTCTTTATAATATATTTTTTTGTTATACGTATCTGACTCAAGGCTTATCAATCCTGATTCTATCAGCTCGGTTTGGGTTTTCGGGTCTTAGTTCTAACTAAAAGTCCTAGTGGTACTCTGTTACATGTATAATTTTCAGATAAATTAACCTAACTGTATTTGGGAACCAATGCATTAATTATGTCTCTATAGCCATGCTATTATATATTAATTAATTAATATGAATTACCATGCAACAGAGATGTTATGTTGGGTCGATTATTAATCTTATTTATTTTATTTGAAACAATGCATTTTGGAATAATGTTGCATACATTATCATAACGTTTCAATGTAACATTCTATTTCACGATAGAGGGCAGACGGCGAGAGCAAGGGCATATTTGGTATTTCAAAAAGACACGGTTGAAGTCTATTCAATGAATTCTCATTATTAGTAGTAGAGATAAGGCCATAAATAATGGTCAAAGGTCTCTGTCGCTAGGACCAATAGACAAATAATAACTGATGCAGCGCGATCTACTAGCTCGTCTGAATTGAATTGTTCAAGGCCTTTAGGTCGCTCATGACCTAGTGATTCCTTAGGTCGCTCACGACCTAGTGAAGGTCGTTCACGAGTTATTGGATTCAGCGTAAAGGCATGCAAATGACCTAAGGAGATAAACAAACTAACACGCATTTTATTAGGTCGCTCGACCTTATGTTGCGGAAAGAAAGACGAGTTACGACCTAAGTTAGGTCGAGTGAAGTTAGGTCGCGGGGAAATGTTACGACCTATGTTAGGTCGCGGAGAAGTGTTACAACCTATGTTAGGTCGCGGAAGCGGGTTACGACCTATGATAGGTCGCTGATGTGTATACTGCAAGATCACTGAAGCCATCTGAAGTTAGGTCGCTCGACCATAGGTCGCTCAATTTTAGGTCGCATGAAGAATTCCAGAAGCCTTGTTTTTTAGGTCGTTGTGTATGTTGTATCTGTTGAACATATTAAGTCGTAGGTCGTTCTTGTTGTATTTGCTTATGTTGTACTGTTTGTTATGTCGCGTGTTGTAAGTTGATAGCTCGTATGATATTGTTTTAGGTCGTATGAGTTAGGTCGTAGGTCGCGTCTGTTAGGTCGTTGCCGACCTAAGTGTTGTCAAATGTTGAGTCGTGTATGTTGTAAAACTCTATAAATAGCGGGGTTGTGTCATTTGTAATATTTTAGTTGATTTTGAATAAAACTTGTTTGTGTGCTTTGTGCCACTTCTTAAATTGGTAGTTAAGTGTAATCTCCTATCTCCTCTTTCGGCATTCGAGTGCGCTCGGATCAACGATCGTAGAAGCCAATTCACGGTATCAAGTGCGCTTGATCAACGTCTGAAGAATTGTAGATCTTCTTTCACGGTATCGTGCGCGATCAACGTGACGAAGATAGCTAGAATCCGACATCTTTTGATCAACGGATTTGGGCCTTTGGTATTCTTCAATTCACCGATTCCTATTTTCACCGTTACATACATTTGATTATTCCGCTGCTGCATCATTTGGTATCAGAGCTAGACTTAGCCAATCATAGCTAAGCCGAGTCTTGGAGCCAATTCTTTTTGAAGAGTTTGAGGAGTTAGTGAAGCCAAGCTACATCAAGCAAAGCCAAGCTAGGAGAAGAGTTTGAAGCCATGCACCACTTTGAAGTTCAAGGCCGAGAATTGAAGTGTATTTGAAGAATCAACAATGCCGCCGAGAAGAGCTAATCGTCATCAAAATATTGAAGATTTGTACAAAAGAGAAGATGCTGAACAAATGGAACAACGTATTAGCAACAAATTCAATGAGAAGTTGGATGAAGGTATTGGGAGATTAGAGAAATTGATGATGGACATGAATCAAGGTCAAAGGAGAAGGTCGCCAGTCTCAAACCATGGAGGAAACAAAGTTTCGCCATCGGTTACGGAAGCGAGGAGGGTGTCGCCACAATCTGATCGAGGTAGAAGAGAATCATCAGTTTCGATGAGAAGAGATCACCATGAATATAGACATGAAGAGAGAAGAACGTCACGTGAGTTTGGAGATGAGCCATATCATGATGATGAAAGACATAGTAGAAGAGATATGCGTGATCATAGAAATGTGGGTGGTTGAGATCGTTATCGAAGTACATCTGTTTTTGATGAAGATGGTGGTAGATGTAGTATTCATTCTCGAGATCGAGACCAAGTACGGAATAAATATTGGGATGTTGAAGATGATCGTAGATGGGAGTCGGGGATGAAAACTGAAATTCTAGAATTCAAGGGTAGTATGCAAGCTGAAGAATTCCTTGATTGGTTGTCTAATGTTGAAGAGATTTTTGATTTTAAAGAAGTTCCCGAGCATCGAAGAGTGAAGTTAGTTGCTACTCGTTTGAAAGGAAGAGCTATGGCAAGGTGGCAGCAAACTAAACTAACACGGGAGAGAATGGGAAAGTCAAAGATTGAATCATGGGAGAAGATGAAGAAAATGATGAAAGCTACTTTCTTACCTTACAATTATCAATCTCTTATGTATCAACGTTTGCAGAACTTGAGGCAAGGGACAAAAACTGTTAATGATTATGCTGATGAATTTTATCAATTGATTGCGAGGAATGATATCATGGAGACGGAGGAACATTTAACAGCTAGATTTGTTGGAGGGTTGAGAATGCAGATCCAAGACATGGTGAATATGTTTGATCCGAGATCTATTGCTGAAGCACATCAGAAAGCACTTGCTTGGGAGAAACAAGGGAGACGAGGAGGTGGTGTGTTTACAAATTCCAACAATCCAATGAAAGGGGCTAGTGGCAATGCAAATGTTTCGAAGGCTGTTACAAAACCGGTTGTTAGCAAAGTTGCTAACACCAGGATCAATAGTGGTATCAAATGTTTCAATTGTCAGGAGATTGGTCACAAAAGTAATGAATGTCCGAAGCCAAAGAAACGAACGATGATTGCTGAGGTTGAAGATGAGGACGCAGAAGCTGAATGTTCTAATTCACTACATGTTGAGGAGGAAGAAAATGTGTTGGGAGATGAAGGGTATTCATTAATGATGAAGAGATCTTGTTTAACACCAAAGCAAGAGGAGGAGACTAGCTGGTTGAGGAGTAATATCTTTCAGTCAACATGCACTATCTTGGGAAGGGTTTGTAAGTTTGTCATCGATGCGGGAAGTTGCAATAATATTATCTCTACAGAGGCTGTGAAGAAATTGGCATTGAAGACTGAGAAGCATCCGAAACCTTACAAGTTAGCTTGGTTGAGAAAAGGCGGGGAGGTGAAGGTGGGACGGAGAGTTTGTGTGAATTTTTCGATTGGGAAGAAATACAAAGATGAAATTTGGTGTGATGTTGTAGATATGGATGTATGCCATCTGTTGTTGGGGAGACCGTGGCAATATGATAGGGCAGTGCAACATGATGGTCATACTAACAGTTACAGTTTCATGTTTGAGGGTACAAAAACCACTTTAATTCCTAAGAAGCGACAACACGAAGAAAGCAAGTTGGAGGAGTTTGAAGAACTTAAAACTTTGCTATCTTTGAAGGAGTTTGTTAAGGAAGTCGAAGAGTAGCCTGAAGTATTTTTGTTGATTGGACGTGAGAGTAATGAAGTGGTTGAGATTCCTGAAGAAGTAAAACCAGTGCTGGAAGAATTTGACGATGTATTTCCTGAGGAGCTACCAACGGAGTTACCGCCGTTGAGAGACATTCAACATCAAATTGATCTTGTTTCAGGAGCTGTGTTACCTCATAGACCACATTACAGAATGAGTCCAAAGGAACATGAGGAGTTGAGAAGGCAAGTGGAAGAGTTGCTTGAACAGGGACGTGTATAGGAAAGTTTAAGTCCTTGTGCGGTGCCAGCTTTGTTAGTACCAAAGAAGGATGGAACGTGGAGGATGTGTACGGATAGCAGGGCACTCAATAAAATAACTGTCAGATACAGATTTCTGATGCCGAGGCTTGATGATTTGTTAGATCAGTTGAGCGGGGCTACTATCTTTTCGAAAATTGATTTGAAGAGTGGTTATCATCAAATTCGAATTAGACCAGGAGACAAATGGAAGACATCATTCAAGACAAGAGAGAGGTTGTATGAATGGTTGGTTATGCCGTTTGGTCTTTAGAATGCACCAAGTACATTTATGCGGGTGATGAATCATATTTTTAGACCATTCACTGGGAAATTCGTGGTGGTGTATTTTGATGATATACTGATATATAATAGAAGCGCAGAAGAACACTTGCAACATCTGAAAGAAGTGTTAATGATATTGCGACAGGAACAATTTTATGCTGCAACGAAGAAATGCGTGTTCATGACACATAGTGTTTTATTTTTGGGATATACTATATCTGAAGGAGGGATACAGGTGGATCAGAATAAAGTTGAAGCAATCAGAAATTGGCCACAACCCAGGACGATAACCGAAGTTAGAAGTTTTCATGGTTTAGCATCATTCTACCGAAGGTTCATTCCACACTTCAGTAGCGTGATGGCACCAGTTACTGATTGTATGAAAGGGAAGCAGTTTTCATGGTTAGAGGAAGCAGGATTTGCTTTTGAAAGAATCAAGGGATTATTGACGACAGCACCAATTCTAGTGTTGCCGGATTTTCAGTTGTTGTTTGAATTACATACTGATGCCTCGAAGGTTGGAATTGGAGGGGTGTTAAGTCAAAAGGGACGTCCTATTGCATATTTCAATGAGAAGATATCGGGAGCAAAGATGAGATATAATACTTATGATGTGGAATTCTATGCTATTGTTCAAGCTATCAAACATTGGAGACATTATTTGTTCCATAAAGAATTTGTTCTATATACTGATCATGAGGCACTGAAACATTTGCAGGGACAGGACAAAATTGCAGCCAGACATGCTTCGTGGATTTCATACCTACAACAGTTTACATTTGTGGTGAAGCATAAGTCGGGAATTACGAATCGAGTGGCAGATGCATTGAGTCGAAGGAATCATTTGTTGACTACAATGAAGGTTGAAGTGACGGGGTTTGATGTGTTGTCAGAATTATTTGTTGATGATCCTTACTTTGTGAAGTTTGTAGATGAAGTCAAGGAGGGAAAGAAGGATGAGTTTGTATTGGTGGATGGTTTTCTTTTTAAGGGGAATCGATTATGTATACCAGAGTGCAGCTTACGAATGAAGATTGTGAAGGAGTTGCATGAGGAAGGTCATGTGGGTAGAGATCGTACTTTGCAGTTGATTTCCGAATCATATTTTTGGCCATCTATGCGAAGGGAAGTTGAAAGGTTTGTGAAGAGTGTCATATTTGCCAAATTTCCAAAGGGACAGCGACAAATGCGGGATTGTATATGCCCTTACCCATACCGACTAGACCATGGGTTGATGTGAGTATGGATTTTATTTTGGGTTTGCCTAGAACTCAAAAGGGGAATGATTCTATATTTGCTGTGGTGGATAGATTTTCGAAGATGGCGCATTTCATAGCTTGTAAGAAGACAGCTGACGCCGTCCGTGTTGCTCAGTTATTCTTTAAAGAGGTGTATCGATTGCATGGGCTACCTGAATCTATTGTTTCTGATCGGGATACTAGATTTCTAAGCCATTTTTGGTTACGTTTGTGGAAGATGGTTGGAACGAAGCTGAATTTCAGTAGCGCCTATCATCCGCAGACAGATGGGCAAACGGAAGTGGTGAACAGATCATTGGGGAATTTGTTGCGATGTCTTGTGCAGGATAATTTGAAGAGTTGGGATATTAAATTATGTCAGGCAGAGTTTGCACATAATTATGTTGTTAACCGTAGTATGGGTTTCAGTCCGTTTCAAGTTGTATATTCAGCAAGTCCGAAGGGTCCATTGGATCCGACAATAGTGCCAAATCCGAGGGGAGTTGTTAAGCGTGCTTGTGATTTTGTGACTGAGTTGTAGGAGTGCCACAGAACTGTTCATGAACGATTGCTTGCATCAAACGAAAAGTATAAACAACTAGCGGATAAGAGGCGAAGGAGTGTGAACTTCAAAGAAGGTGATTTGGTTTACGCCGTTTTGACAAAAGATCGTTTTCCAGTTGGAACTTACAACAAGTTGAAAGCTCGAAAAATTGGTCCAGTAAAAGTTTTGAAGAAAATCAATGAGAATGCATATCAGTTGAAATTGCCGGATGATGTTCATACTTCTGATGTTTTCAATGTCAAATATTTGATCCCGTATCATGGGGATGAGCTTGTTGTGGAAGAAGAAGGTACAAATTCGAGGACGAATTCTTGTCAATAGGGGGAGGATGATGCAGCGCGATCTACTAGCTCGTCTGAATTGAATTGTTCAAGGCCTTTAGGTCGCTCACGACCTAGTGATTCCTTAGGTCGCTCACGACCTAGTGAAGGTCGTTCACGAGTTACTGGATTCAGCGTAAAGGCATGCAAACGACCTAAGGAGATAAACAAACTAACGCGCATTTTATTAGGTCGCTCGACCATATGTTGCGGAAAGAAAGACGAGTTACGACCTAAGTTAGGTCGCGTGAAGTTAGGTCGTGGGGAAATGTTATGACCTATGTTAGGTCGCGGAGAAGTGTTACAACCTATGTTAGGTCACGGAAGCGGGTTACGACCTATGATAGGTCGCTGATGTGTATACTGCAAGATCACTGAAGCCATCTGAAGTTAGGTCGCTCGACCATAGGTCGTTCAATTTTAGGTCGCATAAAGAATTCCAGAAGCCTTTATTTTTAGGTCGTTGTGTATGTTGTATCTGTTGAACATATTAAGTCGTAGGTCATTCTTGTTGTATTTGCTTATGTTGTACTGTTTGTTATGTCGCGTGTTGTAAGTTGATAGCTCGTATGATATTGTTTTAGGTCGTATGAGTTAGGTCGTAGGTCACGTCTGTTAGGTCATTGCCGACCTAAGTGTTGTCAAATGTTGAGTCGTGTGTGTTGTAAAACTCTATAAATAGTGGGGTTGTGTCATTTGTAATATTTTAATTGATTTTGAATAAAACTTGTTTGTGTGCTCTGTGCCACTTCTTAAATTGGTAGTTGAGTGTAATCTCCTATCTCCTCTTTCAGCATTCGAGTGCGCTCGAATCAACGATCGTAGAAGCCAATTCACGGTATCAAGTGCGCTTGATCAATGTCTGAAGAATTGTAGATCTTCTTTCACGGTATCATGCGCGATCAACGTGACGAAGATAGCTAGAATCCGGCATCTTTTGATCAACGGATTTGGGCCTTTGGTATTCTTCAATTCACCAATTCCTATTTTCACCGTTACATACATTTGATTATTCCGATGCTGCATCAATAACGATGCTAGAAGTCCATCTTGGGTATAGGTCTTAAATGACGAAGTCTACCTCAATTGTGGTCTTAAATGGCAGAGTCTGCCTATTTCTCTTTAAAAGTATTATGTTGTGATAGTTGAAGTCCGCTTCATATTTAGAAGTATTAAGTGGCAAATGCGTATGGAAGTATTGGATGGTTGATAAGGCTTTGTCGGTATTTTGTACCTTGAGAAAGGGTAGGTAAGTAATCGTGTGTGCAATGCAAGATTAGATTAGAATTTCTAACCTTAATAGACATAACAATTAAATGGAAACCAATCGGTATAAATTTATGTTGTGGACAGTTTATAGATTTTCCAGTCACTAGAACGTTGTCCTGACCCCTCCCTCGTTACAACACAAATGATTGATTTAGAGGAACATGTCACTGGAGATGGACATGTTTAGTTGTTGGAAAAGCCATCTTCTCTCTCATGCTTGATGCTGATGTGACAATCTGCTATCTAAGGAATACCATTAATTCCAAGATAGTAGTCGTAGTCAGTATTCTTATCTATATTGTTTCCGCTGTGATTTTAGATTTCTGTCATTCTTTGATAGTTCTCATACTTATTTGCAGGCACCAATGTAACGATCTGTGCTTTGATGGACTTGAGTTTTGATTTTTATCGAAATTTAGACCAATTAAGGTATGGGTTGTTACATTTGGTATCAGAGCCTAGGTTAGTAGATCTAACGAATTAGGATAAATTAAGAGAACATATTCGTACTTTCTTATCTAGTACTATTATATTTTTAAGTTAGATTCTAAGAATTACAACTGTAGAAGTGGTTGTAGTTCTACTTCGAAGGAATGGGCAAAGCAACTATGGATTGGAAATATCTTAGAGTCAAGATTTTCATGCCGACTCTAAAGTACCCTACGGAGTGCTAGCGATGCGTAAGGCGCTACTGATGAAGAGTATGATTACGACATATGGCAGAATCCCGGAGACTAAGGTGTTCGATTTGATGGTTGAAATCTAGCTACCTTGTGATTTTGGATTTTGATGACGGGTTCCAGTCAGAGACACACATTTATTCCAGATGGATGAGAAATTGGAGTCTGTATGTCGTAATTGTCCAGAGGCAAGTTTTTGCTAGGGTGCATTCATTGATCACCTCTTTGATGGCAAAACGAATTTTTATTTGAATAATTAATTTCAATTTCTTAGTTTAAAACCCGTGAGATAATTTTTATAAAGTATATTTTAGAAATGTCTTAGATTTTGAAAAAAGGGTTTTCAAAGAATTTCTTTTTCGAAGGATTTATTTTGGAAAGTTTGTTTAGGGAAAGTTATGAAACTTTAGTTTTTAAAGAAACACTTATGCCACTAAGTTGGTCGTGTTAAGAAATTTTTAGTTTATAAAAGGTTAATTTTTGAAATCCTTAAATATTTATATGTATATATCTATAAAGGCTTGATTTTGATTTTTGGTAAGGAAATAGTTCCTAATTTGGGAAATTTGTGGTTTGGAAAACATTTTTGGAAACCCTGAAATACTTATATATGTAAGTTTGATTTTTAAGGGAAGTTTTGGTATGAAATAGTTTCTATTATTTAGAGACAAGTACAAAGGGGCATATATTTAGCTCGGTATTTTTTGATTTATAAAATCGAGGTTATAAAATATTCTATCTTTAAGGTACAGACAAAATATGAATGACATTCAATTTTATTGGGGTATGTAGTTTGAAGTATTATTGTACCACCAGCTATTGGAAGAATTATTTCCGTGCGAAGTAGGCAGGAAATAGCAGTCGGAATATTTTCGGGTTGTTGGAATTGTTGTTGATTGCAGTAGATTTGTCATGACTACTGTGAATTGCTGGAGCATGGTTCAGGACTAGGCGGTCGGCTTTGACACCGCCGTGATGAGGACATGAATTTTTCGGATCGTGTCGAATCGAAGGAGACGGTGCAAAACAATTATTATTATTTAATCCTACACTAATTGGGTCTAGGTTTACTTAACGCCCAAAGCCCATCTAGCGGTTGACCACCTAGCAGTAAACCTAGAGTGGTCTACCAGTTACCTAGTTTTGACATAACTTGAACTTGGAATGGGACTATAAAAGTCGCGTCTGAATTTCACAGTTACCTTATTTCGTTCTTCCTTCCTCAATAAGCTGAACCTAATCTCCATCCTCCTCCTCCTCCAAGTATCAGCCTCTCTCTTCCATTCCTTCCCTAGGCGACGCCATTTTTTCCTTGGAGTAGTAGCCTTGCCTTTTTCCCTCGTGTTGGTTTTGCACGTTAGATCTTGCCCCCACCACCACCCCAGATCTAAACCCTATTTCCTTTCTCCGACCACTTCTTAGCCCAAGACACCTTTCCATACTGTTGATTTTTCCTTGCACCATTATGGTCTTAACCCTCAAGTGGCCACTTGGCTGTACCAGAATGAGCAGAAGATTTCATCGCTTTTAAGCTGGAAGAGTTATTCGTCGCGGTAGGATCTGCACTGATCATCTGCTTTAAGACCTTTGAGCGGTAATGTTACTCGTGCTACATCTTCCTTTTCGATGTCCTATGGCGTAGAATTTCAACGGAGGCAATAGTTTGATTCGTTCGAAGGTAAAGGGTGTCTTGATTGAGCCGACTAATGATGATCTCATTGAGATTTGGAGGCCCTCTGCGAAGGAAGCGGACTTGAGTGATTTTAAAGTGACCGATTCAAAGATTTTGCAGCGAATCTTTTCCCAGGATGTTGGTGTTTGGAAGATGGGAAGTTACGACCGGATTAATCCCATGGTGCGAAAGACCACCTATGCTAGTATTGGCTGCATCGCCGTCAATTGGACCCAAAACCTTATGATGCAATTCATTGATTAATAATTATCACTCCATAGAGTCACTTTCCGTATTTTCACATATCCACTCTCGTCTTTAGGAAATGAGGGTGAACCTCCATGGAGAGATAGTTTAGTAGAAAATTCCTTCTACCATCATTAGATCCTTCCTCAGGAAGATGGAAATTTTGAAGCCATTAGCAACACCAGCAGCGCCAGAGGCACAAGATTGGATGTACAACATCCATGCTACGACCATTCAAAGGTTGTAGTAATGGATCAAGCTCCAGCCTCAACGCAAGGCACCTCGTAGTCTGTAGGCATTATTTAGGATTTATGGTATTGTTGTCTTTTCCTTTCTAGGATTTGTTATTTTTTTAGGTTGTTTGAGTTGTAATTGTTATTTGTCTCTTATAAAAGGCACGCACGATATTATGAGTTCTTATTTATTTACTGTGTCATTATTTCTGGACATGTAAATCGCTTATATATATATATGCATAGTTAAGAAGCAGTATTAATTTGAAAATCTTATAAAAGACACTTAACTAACAGTAAATGCAATAAGACTGGAAGTTTAGAATAGTTGGAAAATTTTAGCGAAGGACATGGTAAAGTTGTTTTGGTATCATGGGTCATTGCTTATGTTCCTTAAGAGCTAAATTTTTTAAATAATAAACGTGTTGTTATGTAAAATGTCAAGTATTGTGGGTTAAGTTTAGTTGTAGAATTTTAGAATTTGGTTTATTCGTTTAGCATATAACCAACTTCTGACTACGCTGAAATTATGACTTAATTTATCACATTTTTTGAAAGGGAAATATTTTGAAAACTTCCCTTTTGATTTGAAAACTCTCTCTTTCGAAAAAAAAGAGTTTTGTGTTTTAGTTATTTTTAACTCTTAAATTATTTTTATAGAGTTTTGTTCAAAATTTTATTTCGAAGGAAAATGTGCGCCTAAATATTTTGGGAATTTATTTTTCAAATGACGTACAAATTTGAAAAGTGGGAAAGGTTTTTGTGAAATATTTGATTTTGAAGCCCACATGTTAAGCATAGCGAAGGCAGGTAGAGTTAGAATTTGCGGATTTGGTAGTGCATTAGGATCAACGATGCGATAAATGCAAGCAATAACAAGGAAAAAGTTGTTTTTGCCTTGAAATTTCTATTTTCATACCTTATCGACGATTGTAACACCCCATATTTTTATAACATTATCCAGGATATTTAATTAGTTAAATAAAATAAAATAATATGAAGATTAATAGGTTAAGATTTGATTAAATTAAGGGTAACCGTGCAATGTTAATGTGTAAATTAAAATGAGAAAACATAAACTAAGGTGTTAGGAAATGAGTAAGGGCATTATGGGAAATAGGAAAGGCTTATACCCTAAACCCTTAGGAATTGAAACTTATGTTCATTCTCATTTTACCAAACTAAAAACTCTTAAGGCCGGCCACCATTATTGTTCTCAAGGAAAGATTAAAGTTAGGATTCAAGAGAAGGAAGATAATCAACTAATTCAACATCAAATCTCACATCTTTTAATCCCAAAGCTAAGGTGAATAATTACTACATCCCATTTTCTTATCGTATTTGGTTTTAAGATTAGATCCAAAATGTTTTTTCAAGTATATGCCATGTTTTGATGATTAAAGTTATATATTTGTTTGTTGGTGAATTATGCATGTTCATATTAGTATTTATGAAATGTTTGATATGAAAACCCTAATAAATATCATCCAAATGCCTTAATAATTTAAATATAGGTCTGAAATGATATTCTAGAGATGGGTTCCAATTTTCATAATTTTTTGAATTTATGTGGATTTTATATTAATTTTCTAGTGAAGAAAATGATTTATTGGGTTATAAATTATTTACGGCTAAATAAACAGTTATTTGGATTTGAAATTTTTATATGTTGAAAAAAATATTAAAATAGATTTTCTAGAATTTTTCTAGATTTTTCCTAAGTGTTTTAATGAATATATAAAATTATTTAAGGTATGACACTTAAATGTTTTATATATTTAATTAAGGGGAAGGGGCATTTTATAAAATAAAATTATTATTTAATTCTGAAATTAGTGGCAGCACTTTTCTGAAAAGTATTTTTTAACCAATGAGAATTTGACAAACAAAGGCAGGTTAGTTGAAAAGTTATCTTTTTTAAGTTAAAAACAAAAACATGCTTTTAGCATGTTTCAGCCATTTTAGGCATCAAACCTTCCGACCCAGACCTTCCGACAAAGTCGAAAGGTTATAGCCTTCGATGAGGTCAAAGTTCAATGCATACGGTATCAGGTTACTTGGTACGTAATGAATTGAACAAGGTCGAGGGGTACTTAGTCGAAAGGTTGGTTGCCAAAGAGGTTGGGGTATGTCTGTTTTATAAACCAAAAGCTTACACCTGCTTGCTTTCGAAAAGGAGCTTTCGACTTGGTTGTTTATGACCAGGTCAATTATTTAAAATATTGGTTTTAAACCTTTCGACAAAGTCGAAAGGTTACTGCCGTTTTATCATTGTTTTGTTTTGAACCTTCTGACAAAGTTGAAAGGTTTACCTATTTCTAAAACCAGCCTCTTCTCAATGCTTTCGAAAGGTATCAAAGCTTTCAACTTAGATGTTTTACCTGACTTTTCTAATTGAAGTATAACCCAAAGCTTTCGAAGAAGTTGCTTTAATGGAAGGGGACTATTGTTTTAAATGGTGTGTTTTAAAGCTTTCGAAGCAGAGCTTTCAATAAAGTCGAAAGTTAGTTTCTAATGAAGTTGAAAGGTTTTAAAAGAAGATTTTCCACACGTTTTAAATTGAACCCAGTAAGCTTTCGAAAGGTTTATGTTTTAAAAGGTTGAATGCTTTCGAAATGTTTTAGTTCAATGGTTTCGAAAGGTTTCAGTTCAATGATTTCGAAAGGTTTTAGTTCAATGGTTTCGAAAAGTTTGAGTTCAATGATTTCGAAAGGTTTTAGTTCAATGGTTTCGAAAGGTTTGAGTTTAATGATTTCGAAAGGTTTTTAGTTCAATGGTTTCAAAAGGTTTGAGTTCAGTGATTTCGACAGGTTTTTAGTTCAATGGTTTCGAAGGTTTGAGTTCAATGATTTCGAAAGGTTTTAGTTCAATGGTTTCGAAAGGCTTGAGTTCAATGAATTCGAAAGGTTTGCTTTGAATGGTTTAAGAAGGTTTAAAATGGAAGGTTTTCCAAAGGTTTTCTAAGGCAATGTTTTAAGATGTTTTAAAGTAGGATGTCTAAAGTTTTATTGCTTTCGAAAGGAATGATTTCAATATTTTCGAAAGTTTTAATGTTTAGTTTCGAAAGGTAAGGTTTTGGCTTTTTGGCATAGAAAATTAAAGGGTTTCACTTGGTTTTGAAAGAGATGTTCTCAAAAGTTTAGAAAGAGGTATTTTCAAATGTTTAAATGTTTTCATCAACTAAGGTTTGAGTAAAGAAGATATATATAACATGGTAATGTGATTTTGAGTAAAGCATAAAGATTATATATTTTCCTTGTTTGAGTTTGATTTAAAAGTTTTAAATCATTTTGAAAATGTTTTCAAGGAAAATTATGGGAGGGGGTCCTTAAATGAAAATGACTTAGATATTTGAATACCAGATGGGACTAGTATGCGATCGCGCCCTATACATTAACTATTAACCCCAGCTAATTATTGTCCAAAATTCCAGTGTGTATGTCATGGTCACAGGTAGACTAAAATTATGATTACACACCGAAGGGAATATATATTTGTATACAGATAGGTTATTGGTGAGATCGAAAAACCATTAGGATCAGGAAGACTTGGGAGATGATTAAGTTAGGGACAGACCATCCAGAAGTGAATTATTTAACAAATAGTTAAGGATAGATAGTCCGGAAGAAGAATAGCTAAAGGTGTTAGATTAGTTTTGATTATATTGTCTGGTAGGCCCGAGTCGGCCAAAGGTTAAAAGTTATCCAAACAAAACTTATGTGTTTGAACAGATAGTTCATTATTTCCTGATATTTACGTATGTTTACATAATGATGCTTTACAGTATTTAACCAGTTTTGGTGCATGGAAAAAGGTTTTGCAAAGATATATTTTAAAAGGATGTTAGTGAGGGGAAATCCGTCCCGCTAAGTGGTGTGGTCTCACTTAACATACAAAACCGGGATGTATAGTATTATTCACACCAGGCTTTATATCTGACTCGAAGTTTATGTTTTCCCCTTAAACTCTCGGGTGCTCAAAATTATTTTGAGTAGGCTGAGGGGTTAAATTCTTTTTCAGGTTTAGTAGGACGATGAATAAAGCTACCGATGGCATGCAGAAGGCAAACGGATAGCTATTTAGGAGTTGCAGTTTTATGTTTTGTTGTATTTCCGCTGTTTTTGTAATAAGTCTATTATGACTATATGACTCTGATCATCCAAGGGGGTATCTTCATATACCGCTCTTGGCGTATTTTTTATTAAGTATATTTTATCTGTGCCTGGGAACATATTGGGATCATGTATTAAGAATATGGAATATCTGTTTTAAATATAATGAAGAAAATGCTATTTTGAAATCTGTGTTTTGTTTCATATTCAAGTGCTTCTGATATTGTAGATACCATTAACATAGCCGTATTTAGTCGCTGGAAGCTAATACTATAGATGACTGCAGCATCTGTAGCGCTTAGTTTTGGGCCTCTAAATAGAGGATGTTACAGCTTGGTATCAGAGCATGGTTTATGAAATACTTCAACTAAAAATGGTTTTTGAAAACATATTCCTTAGTAATTAGAGTTAAGATCGGGGTATGGGATAACGCTATAGTAACGTACTTGTAAGTGTTATATATATAAGTATACAATATATCTCTAGACTCCTATCCTAGTTAGGCTATTCATTTGTTTCTCACGAACCTTGAATACAGATATGAAAGGAAGAAGAGGCAAAGTTAATCTTGGCGGAGATAGCACCACCACTAATGGAAATTCCTGACCAAATGCTAGAAGAGGTCTAGGTCAGGCTCAAGTTGAAACTGTTGGTGCTGAGGTTCCCCAAGTAGATATGGGAGCCATGTATCAGTTCTTCGTAAACATGATGCAAGCTGGAATTGCAACTGGAGTTGTCGGAGGGAAGGATGCTAGAGGAGGAGTTCATTAAGCTCCGATAGTCGACCACTATGCTAACTTGAGCAGAGACTATACCAGGCTTGGAGGGAAGCCGTTCATTGGAACCGAAGATGCGATTGAGGTGGAAAATTGGCTACTACATTATGAGAGAATCTTTGCTGACCTAGGATTGAATGACGAGCAGAAGAGGAGATTAGCTTCGAGACAGCTTCAAGGAGCTGCTCTATTTTGGTGGAATACTGTTGTAACTGGTGTTGATGAGGAAACCATGACTTGGGCAGAGTTTAGGAGAAGGTTTCAAGAAAGGTTTATGTCGATGATGGCGCAGTCGGCATTGGTTAGGAAGTTTGCTGAACTAGAACAAGGGGAGATGTCTGTTTTAGAGTATGCAAGAAGATTTGAAGAGTTGGCCCGGTATGGGTATGCCTAGGTTGATACATCGATCAAAAGGAACAAGAAGTTTATAAGGGGCTTGAGGCCGGAGTTGATAAGTGCTACCTTACCACACTTAAGAGATCCAAGCGATGTATGGTAGAAATGGCGCTGAGGCAGGAAGAGGCGTTAGCTTGTTTGAGGAAGAAAACGAAGGAGGCCTAGGTGGGACAAGGCCAGAAAAGAAAGTTTTTCCAAAAGAAGAATGCTCAGAAGGGAGGAGCACATAAGAAGGGAAAAGCTGAGGTGGTTTGTTATAAATGTGATAAGAAAAGACACTATGCTAATGAATGTCGTACTGGAAAAGGAAAAGAGAAAGGAAAGGAGGTAATTGGGAAAAAGAACATCTGATGCTTTAATTGTGATCAGATCGGCCATTATAGGAACCAATGCAAAGATCCTGCTAGAGGTGGAAAGGGACAAATGTATGCATTGGAGCCCACAATTTCAAGGCCGGTTGTGCAGGAGAAAGGGAAGGCTGTTCTGGGAGGCTCGCTACAGATTCACGGTATGTCTGTTAGCATTCTATTTGATACTGGTGCATCACATTCTTTTATTTCTCGATGTTTGGTAGATAAGCTTAACCTAGAACCCTCATATACTTCCTTAAGGGTTGCAAATCCGATAGGAGAGTATGCGACACTTGGGATGAGGTGTGACCATTTAGAGTTTGATTTGCTAGGTCATACTTTTGATTGTTATTTATATGTGTTTGATTTTGTGGGATTTAGGATTATCCTTGGGATGGATTGGTTTAGTAAATATGATGCTAGGATATTTTGCCATGATAGAAAAATATCACTTAGTCACCCAGATTGTAGTGATCAGATAGTTTATACCATAGAGAACCCTAGTTGTGAAGTGAATGCTTTATTGGGTATTATGGAGTTGGAGGATGAGTTGCATCGAGTCTTTGTTGTTAGAGAATTTGTTGATGTGTTTGAGCCGGTAACTGGATTACCACCGAAACGAGCCATTGAGTTTCGGATTGATTTAGTGCCTAGAGCAGAACCGGTGAGTAGGCCACCAAGCAGGATGACACCCACATAGATGAAAGTGTTGAAGGTGTAGTTGGTGGATTTGGAAGGCAAGAATTTTATCCGATAGAGTCGTTCGCCCTGGGGAGCTGCCGCAGTGTTCGCTAAAAAGCCAAATGGATCGTTAAGGCTATGTATCGATTACCGTAAGTCGAATGAGAAAATGATAAAGAATCGATATCCATTACCGAGAATTGATGATTTGTTCGATCATTTAAGTGGGGCCAAGGTATTCTCTCAGCTGGATTTGACGATGGGATTTCATCAGCTTAGAGTGGCAGAGAATAATACTCCTTTGACGGCGTTTAGGACAAGGTATGGATCGTACGAATGGCTAGTTATGTCGTTCGGACTAACTAATGTGCCGGCATTCTTTATGGATTTGATGAACCGAATTTTCCAAGAGCACTTGGATAGGTTTGTGTTGGTCTTCGTAGATGACATTCTGATATACTCTAAGGATGAGAAGGAGCATGAAGTTCATCTTAGAGTTGTGCTTGAGACGTTGAGGGAGCATCAGTTGAAGGCTAAGTTTTCGAAGTGTCATTTTTGGAATAAGGAGTGAAATTCCTTGGTCATGTAGTCTCAGAGAAAGGGTTGTCTGTAGATTCGACCAAGGTTGAGGCGGTGAATAACTGGAAGAGACTCGAGACGATGACCGAGATAAAGAGCTTTCTTGGATTAGCTGGATATTATCGAAGGTTTACAAAGGATTTTTTGCGGATAGCCACACCGATGACTAAGCTTACGCGAAATGATGTGAAGTTTGTATGGACTAATAAGTGTGAGGAAGCATTTCAGAGCTTGAAACACGTATTGACCCATGCGCCGGTGTTGGTGGTTCCGGAGGGGAATCAAGATTTGGTTGTTTATACTGATGCGTGTAGAACTAGATTGGGAGCTGTGTTGATGCAAAGAGGTAAAGTGATTGCTTATGCTTCTAGACAGTTCAGACCATATGAAGTTAGGTATCCAATGCAAGATTTGAGTTAGCTGCCGTTATATTTGCTTTAAAGGTGTGGAGGCATTACCTCTTGGGAGAGCGATTTGAGCTATATATAGATCATAAGTGGCTGATGTACTTGTTCTCTCAGAAGGAGCTGAACATGAGACAGCAGAGATGGTTGGAGTTTATTGCTGCTTATGATTTTGAAATTGAGTACACACCCGAAAAAGGTAATAAGGTAGCAGATGCACTTAGCAGGAAATATCAGAATGCAGTATTGGCTATGATTGTTGAGTGGAAAGATTTGGAAGCTTTACCAGCCTGTAGTGTGCAGTATAGATCTGAGGTAGGTTCTAGTGCAAGAAGTGCTGTAATGTCTTGCTTAGAAGTTCGATCGGTAATGATTAAGAAGATAGCTTCTGGACAGGAGGAGGATCCAGTTTTGGCTAAAGGGATAAGAAAGTTAAGGGAGGGAATAGAGAGCGATGACTTAAAGGATTTCAGTCTTGACCAAAATGGGTGGTTAAGAAAGAAGGGAAGGTTGTGTTTTCCAAACGTAGGAGACATGAGGAAAGAAGTTTTGCATGAATGCCATCGTCGAAGTTCACTATCCGTCCAGGAGGAATGAAGATGTATCATGATATGAAGAGAATTTTCTTCTGGGAAGGTACGAAGCGGGACATTGGTTTATGTGTTAACCAGTGCTTGAATTGCCAGTAGGCAAAGGCTGGACACCAGAAACCAAGTGGATTGCTTCAACCGTTGAAAGTTCCGTTATGGAAGTGGTATTCTATCTCTATGGATTTTATCGATGGGTTGCCAAGGTCTAGTAGAAGAAATGAAAGCATATGGGTCATAGTAGATAGACTGACTAAGAGTGATCATTTCATTCCAGTAAAGTCAACTAGGACGGCACATATTTTGGCAATGTTATTTATGAAGAATGTAGTTAGACTACATGGGATTCCTAGTAGTATCATCAGTGATAGAGATTCTTTGTTTACTAGTGAGTTCTGGAAGAGTCTACAAGAAGCATTAGGAACCAAGCTCAACATGAGTACCGCTTACCATCCACAGACTGATGGGCAAACAGAAAGAGTTCACAAAGTCTTGGAGGATTTGTTAAGAGCTTGTGTATTGGATTTCAGGGGATCATGGTAAGACCATCTTCATTTAGTCAAGTTCTCGTATAACAATAGTTATCAAACTAGTATTGGGATGGCACCGTTTGAAGCCTTGTATGGAAGGCCATGCAAATCTCTCATATGTTGGTTAGAGAACGGGGGTAGGTTAGTTCTTGGTCCGGATTTGGTGAAAGAAGCCGCAGAGAAGATTGAGTTGATCCGAGCTAGGATGAAAGAAGCTCGGTCTAGGTAGAAAAGGTATGCAGATAGAAGGAGGAAAGACTTGGAATTCTCTGTTGGAGACTATGTGTTTGTTAAGTTTTCACAGATGAAGGGTATAATTAGATTTGGAACGTCAGGAAAGTTAGCACCTAGATTCGTTGGACCCTTCCGTATTATTGAGAAGATCGGGAAACTCGCTTATAAAATGGAGTTACCGAGTAGTTTAGAAGGAGTCCATGATGTTTTACATGTTTCTCATCTTAGAAAGTGTGTTAGAGACCCGAAGACTACTATAGCACCTACCGTGTTAGAACATTTAGTAATAGAGCCGGACTTGACCATAGTTAGAAAGCCGATTTAGATTGTGGCAAGAGACGAGAAGAAGTTGAGGAACAAGACAGTCATATTAGTAAAGGTCCAGTGGAATGACGATGCAAGAGACTGTACTTGGGAGACTAAGAGCAGGATTAGAGAGGCTTACCCTGATTTGTTTGATGGTATGTTTTACCTTTGATTGTTTTGATTATGTACCTTATAGTAATTTCAAGGACGAAATTCTTTAAGGTGGGGAGTCTGTAACACCCCATAGTTTTATAACATTATCCAGGATATTTAATTAGTTAAATAAAATAAAATAATGTGAAGATTAATAGGTTGAGATTTGATTAAATTAAGGGTAGCCGTGCCATGTTAATGTGTAAATTAAAATGAGAAAACATAAACTAAGGTGTTAGGAAATGAGTAAGGGCATTATGGAAAATAGGAAATGCTTATACCCTAAACCCTTAGGAATTGAAACTCATGTTCATTCTTATTTTACCAAACTAAAAACTCTTAAGGTGGGCCACCATTATTGTTCTCAAGGAAAGGTTAAAGCTAGGATTCAAGAGAAGGAAGATAATCAACTAATTCAACATCAAATCTCACATCTTTAAATCTCAAAGCTAAGGTGAATAATTACTACATCCCATTTTCTTATAGTTTTCAGTTTTAAGATTAGATCCGAAATGTTTTTGCAAGTATATGCCATGTTTTGATTATTAAAGTTATATATTTGTTTGTTGGTGAATTATGCATGTTCATATTAGTATTTTTGAAATGTTTGATATGAAAACCCTATTAAATATCATCCAAATGCCTTGAAAATTTAAAAATTGGTCAGAAATGATATTCTAGAGATGGGTTCCAATTTTCATAATTTTTTGAATTTATGTGGATTTTATATTAATTTTCTAGTGAAGAAAATGATTTATTCGGTTATAAATTATTTATGGCTAAATAAATAATTATTTGGATTTGAAATTTTTATATGTAGAAAAACATATTAAAATAGATTTTCTGGAATTTTTCCAGATTTTACCTAAGTGTTTTGATGAATATATAAAATTATTTAAGGTATGAGACTTAAATGTTCTATATACTTAATTAAGGAGAAGGGGCATTTTATAAAATAAAATTATTATTTAATTCTGAAATTAGTGGCAGCACTTTTCTGAAAAGTATTTGTTAACCAATGAGAATTTGACAAACAAAGGCAGGTTAGTTGAAAAGTTATCCTTTTTAAGTTAAAAACAAGAAAATCATGCTTTTAGCATGTTTCAGCCATTTTAGGCATCAAACCTTCCGACCCAGACCTTCCGACAAATTCGAAAGGTTATAGCCTTCGAAAAGGTCAAAGTTCAATGCATATGGTATCAAGTTACTTGGTACGTAATGAATTGAAAAATGTCGAGGGGTACTTAGTCGAAAGGTTGGTTGCCAAAGGGGTTGGGGTATGTTTGTTTTATAAACCAAAGGCTTACACCTGCTTGCTTTCGAAAAGGAGCTTTCGACTTAGTTACTTTCGACCAGGTCAATTATTTAAAATAAAGGTTTTAAACCTTTTTACAAAGTCGAAAGTTTACTGCCGCTTTATCATTTTTTTGTTTTGAACCTTCCGACAAAGTCGAAGGTTTACCTGTTTCTAAAACCATCCTCTTCTCAATGCTTTCGAAAGGTATTAAAGCTTTCGGCTTAGATGTTTTACCTGACTTTTCTAATTGAAGTATAACCCAAAGCTTTCAAAGGAGTTGTTTTAAAGGCAGGGGACTATTGTTTTAAATGATGTGTTTTAAAGCTTTCGAAGCAGAGCTTTCGATAAAGTCGAAAGGTAGTTTCCAATGAAATCGAAAGGTTTTAAAAGAAGATTTTCCACATGTTTTAAATTGAACCCAGTAAGCTTTCGAAAGGTTTATGTTTTAAAAGGTTGAATGCTTTCGAAAGGTTTTAGTTCAAAGGTTTTGAAAGGTTTGAGTTCAATGATTTCGAAAGGTTTTAGTTCAATGATTTCGAAAGGTTTGAGTTCAATGATTTCGAAAGGTTTTTAGTTCAATGGTTTCGAAAGGTTGTTAGTTCAATGGTTTTGAAAGGTTTGAGTTCAATGATTTCGAAAGGTTTTAGTTCAATGGTTTCGAAAGGCTTGAGTTCAATGAATTCGAAAGGTTTTCTTTGAATGGTTTCAGAAGGTTTAAAATGGAAGGTTTTCCAAAGGTTCTCTAAGGCAATGTTTTAAGATGTTTTAAAGTAGGATGTCTAAAGTTTTATTGCTTTCGAAAGGAATGATTTCAATAGTTTCGAAAGTTTTAATATTTAGTTTCGAAAGGTAAGGTTTTGGCCTTTTGGCTTAGAAAATTAAAGGGTTTCACTTGGTTTTGAAAGAGACGTTTTCAAAAGTATAGAAAGAGGTACTTTCAAATGTTTAAATGTTTTCATCAACTAAAGTTTGAGTAAAGAAGATATATATAACATGGTAATGTGATTTTTGGTAAAGCTTAAAGATTATATATTTTCCTTGTTTGAGTTTGATTTAATGGTTTTAAATCATTTTGAAAATGTTTTCAAGGAAAATTATGGGAGGAAATCCTTAAGCGAAAATGACTCGGATATTAGAATACCGGATGGGACTAGTATGGGGTCGCGCCATATACATTTGCTATTAGCTCCAGCTAATTATTGTCCAAAATTCCAGTATGTAGGGCTTGGTCACAGGTAGACTAAGATTATGATTACACACCGAAGGGAATATATATTTGTATACATATAGGTTATTGGTGAGCCAGAAAATCCATTAGGATCAGGAGGACCTAGGAGATGATTAAGTTAGGGACAGACCGTCCAGAAGTGAAGCATTTAACAGATAGTTAAGGATAGATAGTCCGGAAGAAGAATATCTAACGGGTGTTAGATTAGTTTTGATTATATTGTCTGGTAGGCCCGAGTCAGCCAAAGGTTAAAAGTTATCCAAACAAAACTTATGTGTTTGAACTGATAGTTCATTATTACCTGATATTTATGTATGTTTACATAATGATGCTTTACAGTATTTAACCAGTTTTGGTGCAGGGAAAAATGTTTTGCAAAGATATATTTTAAAAGGATGTTAGTGAGGGGAAACCCGTTTCGCTAAGCAGCGTGGTCTCACTTAACATATAAAACCGGGATGTATAGTATTATTCACGCCAAGCTTTATGTCTAACTCAAAGTTTTTGTTTTCCCCTTAAACTCTCGGGTGCTCAAAATTAATTTGAGTAGGCTAAGGGGTTAAGGTCTTTTTCAAGTTTAGTAGGATGATGAATAAAGCTACCAGAGGCATGCGGGAGGCAAACGAATAGCTATTTAGGAGTTGCAGTTTTATGTTTTGTTGTATTTCTGCTGTGTTTGTATTCAGTCTGTTATGACCATATGACTCTGATCATCCAAGAGGGTATCTTCATATACCGCTCTTGGCATATTTTGTATTAATTATATTTTAGCTGTGCCTGGTAACGTATTGGGATTATGTATTAAGAATATGGAACATCTGTTTTAAATATAATGAAGAAAATGCTAGTTTGAAATCTGTGTTTTGTTTCAAATTCAAGTGCTTCTAATATTGTAGATACCATTAACATAGCCGTATTTAGTCGCCAAAAGCTAATACTGTAGATGACTGCAGCATCTGTAGCTCTTAGTTTTGGGCCTCTAGATAGGGGATGTTACAACGATGCACGCGTGTCTATTTTTAAACTTAAATCCATTTTAGAGCTTGAACTAAGCCTCCTTATGCATTTTGTGCGTGAAAATTTGGAGTAAATCGGGGCAGTGAGGAAATTTCCACTGTACTATGGGAATAAAAAGATTATAGAGTGGTAAGAATGTTAAATTCTCCACCTAAATTCCTTTTTTCGGCATAAGAGTAAAGTTTAGAAAGCGATTTTTTCGATGCGTTAGATTATTGGATGATAGGAATTTGATGCAAAATTGGTTGCTTCATACTTCTATTCATAGGAGTAGGGAGTTTAGGTTGAAAAGATTTTTCAAATGTTGCATACATATAGAACTTCCAGTATATATAGGTTGTTCGCTTCATATTTTTCAAAAATATTTTCAAAGAAATGCATTCATATAGTATAATCCGATTTAGAATTATTCTGCATACATATTTTTTGTGTGGTGTATAGTAATACATTATCCACTTGTGCACGTTTGGTTGCAAAATTTGTTGTACACTCATTGGTTGTATAGTTTAAGATAATTATGATCCAAAACAATACTTAATCATTGGTTAAATTTCGAGGATGAAATTCTTTTTAGGGGGAAGAATGTAGCACCCCATAATTTGGCATTATTTATTTAATTAGTTAGTAGTTAATTAATTAGGCTCCAAAAATGGAATTTGTGAAATAATAGAATTTGACAATGAAACTTGCACCATTGCACTCGTGGCGAAATTCTGAGCAACTTTCATATTTGGAGTTTTCAATCGGAGTCTAAAGGAAGAAGTTACGGATGAAAAACCAATTTGAAACGAAAATAGTTCGATTAGATAAATTAACGTTTTATATTAATTAACCCGAGCCCACAGGTCGACCTGCCACTATAAGAGATCGACCAGGGGTGGCCGCCAATCCCTAGGTAGGAGTGGTCGACTGCTCCCTATGTGGCGGCTAGGGTTAGTTTAGGCCCAATTGATCGGATTTAATATATTTCGATCTGACGGTTGAGGTTGATTCTAGCGCCTATAAATTTAGGCCTAACCCTCCTTTCTCTTATCATATTTTTCTGAATTGACCAATGAAGCTTTGCCATTTCGTCTTCTCCACTTACTTTCTAAATTATAAAATAAGATATTTATATCTATATTCATACAAATCGGAGAGGAATAAAAATCTAACAAAAAGGAGAAGAGAAGAGAATCAACTATACGCGTATTTGAGGTAATTTATATATTTGTATTTATTTTCTCTCCCAGTCCCAAATCTCCTCTTAGATCTGTAATTCTACTATATGTATATACCTTTTTATACATATTTCTTGGATTAAAAATGATTTGGAGATGAATCAAAGGTTCTACTTCAGATTTGGAGATTTGGATCGCTTTTAAAAGGTGAGTGAGAAATTTTATGTATTGTTTATGATTTTAAATCTATTCCATTGACATAAGTTTTGATTTTAATGCCTAAATCAATTTTATTTGTGAATTGTAGGCTTAAATTAGTGTAGAAAACTATTGCCTACATACTCTTATTTAATAGCTAATTTGGAATATGTTTACACCTAGATCCGAAAATCCGTCGCAAAGATTTTAGGATTTAAATGTTGTTTATTTTTATTTCAAATCTGTACTTGGGTTAAAATAGGATTTTTGGATTGTTGTCCAATTTGCGTTATGTTGTAGATTTTCTATAGTTAAATTCGTGGGAAGAATATCCATTTGATTTTTATAAATTTGTTTGCTTTTTCCTCTTTTCATTCAAAAAGGACTATGTTTGATTTAACAACGAATATCCGCAAACAAAAAGGTAAGCGGTATGTAAACTATAGCTTTATTCTTCGTAGTTTACACTGTTCATTCCAAGTAAAAAGAAATTATCCTTTCCTTGTAATTTCAAACGAAGTCCATCTTTCTAATTTATGGAAATCATAGCGGAAAATCTTCCTAAGGAATCTAATTCCAGCAAATTAAATATGAAAAGCATATTCTAGTTAAATATTTATGACTAAAATATATTTGGATAAGAATAGATTGTTTTATTATGTAGTTTATACACATTTTTTGCGATGATAAATAAGAACAACGTTTATTCATGCATTATTTATGCGTAACGTTCATTAGTTATTATGATATTTAGAAAAGCGAATAGGTAGAATTAGAAAATGTAGCAATTCCTATTAATGGGCAATAAATTAGGAACTGCCAACAATTAGTAGGAAACAAAAGATTATAACCCCAATTAATGGGCAATTAATGGGAAATAATGGATAGGGTTAGATTAGGGGTTACAATTGGTTAGTTAAAGACTATAACTCCAATTAATGGAAATGAATTTGAGAGTTATAGTTAATAGGGATAAATGGATTGATGGGATTGATAAAAATGGAATAGATATAAAAGATTACGAAATTAGTAATCATACATAAATGTCTTAGGAAATTTCGTTAGAATTTTATGGACAAATTGATATCTATGAGCATTAAAAGGAGGTTTATGGATAGATAATTATTTAAGGTAAATCTTATTGCCTTAAAGAAAAAGGGAATTAGTAAGCTAAGTCTAATATCAACCTAAGATAATATAAGTAAAAGACTTAGGATGGTTAATTGGACTTAATAGGTTAGTAATGCGAGGCCAGTAGAGTCACTCGACAGAAGACTGCCCTTCACTTTGAGGCTACCAGTAGTCGGGTGCACTTACTACTGATGTGAGATATCACTAATCCTAGGACCTGCTTTAGGGTTAGAGGTATTAAGTGGTTGTTTGAGGGTCCACCTCTCCCAATTAATAAGTATTAAATGTTCCAAATTTGGAATTAAAAGCGGTAAGGGATATCTCCATAGGGGCTCGCTTTTGGTTTGAGATATTAAGTGGTTGTAGGTTCCGCCTCTTTACTAAAAGGAAGTATTTAGTAACATAGCGAGATTCCAAATAAATAAGGATGTCTCTAAAAAAGTTCCCTTCAGTATTGAGGTATTAATTGGCTATCTTAGGGGCCACCTTCCTACCAAAAGAAGTAACCCAATAAGATTCCATATTTATAATTAAGAGTGATGATGGATATCTCGAGAAGGGTTTGCTTCGGGTTTAAGGTACCAAGTGATTGATCTAGGGTTTGCCTCTTACTAAGTACCTAATGATATTTCCAAGCAATGTCAGCTAGATAGTAATAGTGGGGAGTCTGCCTTGGGGTTAGGTATTAAATGGCCAAGGCCGACCTAAAAATAGGCGTTAAATGGTCAAAGGCCTGCCTAGTCCTTGTTAATGAGGTATTAAGTGGCTTGGGTACAGTCTCTCACATTACTAAGACTTTAATAATGATAGATGCGTTAGTAGTATGACTATTATAAATTATAAGACCATAGATAGTGGTCGAAGGTCTTTGTAGCTAGGACCAATAGACCAATAATAACGACGCTAGAAGTCCACCTTGGGAATAAGACTTAAATGATGGAGTCTACCTCGATTGAGGTCTTAAATGGCAGAGTCTTTCTATTTCTCTTTTAAAAGTACTATGTGGTGATAGTAGAAGCCCGCTTCATATTTAGAAGTATTAAGTGGCAAATGAGTATGGAAGTACTGGGTGGTTGATAAGGCTTCATCAGTATTTTGTACATTGGGAATGATTAGGAAGGTAATGGTGTGTGTAATGCAAGGTTAGATTAGAATTGCTAATCTTAATAGACATAAACATTAAATGGAAACCAATCAGTATAAATTTATGTTATGGACAGTTCATAGATTTTTCAGTCACTAGAACGCTGTTCTGACCCTCTCCTCATTACAACCCACATGATAGATTTAGAGAAACTTGTCACTAGAGCTGGACGTGTTTAGTTGTTAGAGAAGCCTTCTTCTCTCTCATGCTCGACGCTGATGTGACAATCTGCTATCCAAGAAATACCATTAATTCCAAGGTAGTAGTCATATTCAGTATTATTCCTATTATTATTTCTCATGTGAGTTTAGATTTCTATCAATCTCTGATAATGCTCATGCTTATTTAAAGGTACCAAATCCAACGATTTGTTCTTTGATGGACTTGGATTTCGATTTTTGTCGAAATTTAGACCCATTAAGGTATGGCTTGTTACAACATCTATAGGATAACTTCCATTTTGAGAGTTATTTGAGGGGTTCATATGTTATCTGCGATCTCTATTGATTTGTAATCGGATACGCAAATCAAGTAGTTCCGTTAGGTCAGCTATATGCTGTGTCACGTCGACTATTTCCATGGAGGGTGTTGAGATGATATCTTGAGCAGTTACATATTTAGGACCTCTAACGCAACATCTCTAACTCCATACAGATTACTTCTCAATACAATTTCTTTCAAATTTATTAAAATTTCATATATCGATTCCTCGATACCTATTATTGTAGAATATTCATGTGGTTCTTTCTCAGATTTAACATGTGTGATACATGTTCCTTCTATTTCTCCAAGTAAAGCCCTTCGCATGGCAATATCTATGGTATTGGCATGCCCTTTCATGCGTGGGGATAGAATGAAACGACCATAATAAAGACACGTATTGTCTACTCTTAATTCAACACATTTCCACTATAGTGTTCTAGTGGATCCTGCTATTTCCTCTTGAACCGTACTAATATTATTATTTGATCAAATCAGTAAACTATTTATTTCTCTTGAAATCCATTTTATTCTTTTTTTACACTCGTTTTTTTAGGGCTACATCCATTATGTGGCATATGTGTTACATCACATACGAAACTTAATAGTACACCACTTCTACAAATAGTCCGTAATGCTATGTCTCTTTCGCGACCAGGACCTTTTATCACAACTTCTGCTCGGTGCATTCCTTGATCTACTATGGTATGAATTGCATCTAAAGCAGCTATTTCAATAGCATATGGTGTTCCCTTTCTTGTGCCTTTGAATCCAGAAGTACCGGCGAAGGCCCAAGAAACCACTCGACCTCGTACATTTGTAACAGTTACAATGGTATTGTTGAAACTGGCCTGAGCATGAATAACTCTTTTTGGTATTCTATGTCCATTCTTACGTAAAGTAATATGCCCATTCCTAGGTGAACTAATTATATTTATAGGTTTTTTCATATTTTATCATCTCATAAATTTGAATTAGAAATATATAAAAAGATATGGAGATATCCATTTTATGTTAAAACAAATCTTTTATTTTTACATAATCCCACTTCGAGAAACTTTAGAAAGATTATCCTTGTCTGTTTATGTCATGGATTGAAACAATCATTATGATTTATCCGCGTCTACGGATCAGTCGACATTTTTTCACAAATTTTCGAACAGAATCCCTTATTTTCTTATTTCTTACTCGTTACTTTATTTTTTAATCTATTCCTTGGAAGAAAATAAGTCTCTTGTTTATTTTGCTTCAAATTGTATCTTTGATGAAAGAGATTTTTTCAAAAAGAATCTGTCTAATCATTTGAATCTTTGTTTCGAAGTCTATAAATTACACGTCCCCTAGTTGAATGAATAATATTGCTTATTTCTATTTTGATCCCATCCCCGGGCAGTATTTGTATAAAACTACATCGGATCTTCCCCAAAATATAACCTAGAGTTAGATCTTCATTATAAAATATAAACGGATTCGGAGAGCATACCATTGGGAAATGATTCAGTAATTAAACCTTTATGAAATATATATTTTTTCATTCCAGGAAACATTTTTGAAGTATCAACTAATGGATGAAGAGTAATATAATTCATCTTTCCTCTCTATGTCACAAGTAGTAAGTTAGAGATAAAATTATGATACCAAAGGAGGATCACCATATATAAAACAAAATTTATCCTCCAATTTTTTCTAGCCTAGCTTCTCGATTTATCATTATGCCTCGAAAAGTGGAAAGAATTACAATTCCCATTCCATCTAAAATCTTAGGAATTTTTTTATAGTTGGAATAAATTTGTAGACCGGGTTGACTGATACATTTTAAAATTGTTTTGTATATTCCTTTCCTTATTCTTTTTTGGCGCAAGGTTGAAACCCAAAAATTTTTGTTACTTTCCTGATGTTTCTGAACATTTTCAATAAAACCCTCTCATATGAGCATTTTAATGGTGTTTTCGGTGATATTTGTGGATACTATTCGAACCATTTCATTTTTACTCATATTAGCATTTCTTATAGAAGTTATTATATCATCAATATTGTCTCTGCCCATGAAGAAATATAATTATTGGAGCTTCCTAATTTTGATATAATCATCGTGTTTTTTTATTTGAACACTTCAAAGTATTCATTATTTAATTAAATTTTAAATTTATTATTAAAATTAGTAAATTTAGTAAAAGTATATGCATGAGACATAATTTATTAATTGGGTTTATTTCAGATATCCTACTAGAGCAATATCCTAATTTGATATATGACTATGAGTCTTTATAATACCTCGGGAGCTAATGAACCACTTTAGTAAAATTCAACTATCTCAATTCCTGAGTAATCGTGCCAAAAAATCGAGTTCCTTTTGGATTTCATTCTTGATCAATGGCAACCGCTGCATTATCATCGCATCGGATTATCATACCGTTGTCAAGTTGAGTTCTTTATATGTACGTATAATTACAGCTCTTATTACTTCTAATCTATCTAGATGCATATTAGGCACTGCTTCTTTAATTACAGCAACAATAACGTCACTACTATGAGCATATCTATGATTACCAGCTCCTATGATTCGAATACTTATATATTCTCGAGTTCCACTGTTATTTGCAACATTCAAAAGGATCTGAGGTTGAATAATATCATTTTTATTTGAAATTTTCATTTTAATGCAAAGAATGAGGAAAAAGAAGAAATAGTATTTGTCTAGAAATAAAGAAACTCATGGTTGTTTTTTCATCCCTTTTTATATTTAGTTCTACATCTCTATTCAGAAATAACAAATTGAGTTTTTATAGACGTTTGGCACGCAGCTATTGAAATTGTTGCTTTGGCTACAGTTTCTGAGACTCCGCCCATTTCTTTAAGTATTTGACAGAGTTTAACAACAGATATCCAATATTCGGGAGATCCTTTTCCTGACCCTATACGTGCTTCTGCGGGCCTTACTATAATAGGTTTATCGAGAAAAACACATACCTATATTTTCCACCACGACGTGCATATCATGTCATTGCTCTTTGTATTTCTTCTATTTGTCCAGTAGTATTCCAAGCAGGTTCAAATGCCAGAAGAGCATATCTAATGAAGCAAATATGATTACCCTGGCAAGATATTCCTTTCATTCTTCCTCTACGTTGCTTACGAAATTCGGTTCTTTTGGGGTTATAGTTGATGGTTTTTCCCACCTCCACTAGAACCGAACATGAGAGTTTCTTCTCAATATCCAGCTCCTCACGAATGAAAGGATTCAATAATATTACAGATGCGCGTGTATTTAATAACTAATACATTAAACTAAGTAATGGGATTTATTAATATTATATTGCATTTATTAGAAAAGAAACTGTATATATAGTTAGATTTGTCTATTTCTGGATATAGATAATGTTTCTTTTTTATACCGGATTTACTTTTCTTTTAATAACTTATTGATTCAAGACAATATTGGAATCCAATAAATAAGAATAAGGGTTTCGCGGGCGAATATTGACTCTTTCCTTTTTCTACTTTATTGATAGGATCATTGTAACAGCCCGCACCTTAATGGGCCTAAATTTTCAACAAAAATGTAACCCAAATCTGTCAAAGCACAGATCGTTGAATTTGGTACCTGCAAATAAGCATGAGCATTATCAGAAATTGATAAAACCTAAACTCACAACGGAAAAAATAATAGGATAAGGATATTGAATATGACTACTACCTTGGAACTAAGGGTATTCCTTGGATAGCAGATTGTCACATCAGCATCAAGCATGAGAGAAAGAATACTCTCCAACAACAAAGCACATCCAACTCCAGTGACATGTTCCTCTAAGTCTATCCTGTTGGTTGTAATGAGGAAGAGGATCAAAACAACGTTTTGGTGACTGAAAAATATAAACTGTCATAACATAAACTTGTACCGAAGGTGTCCATTTAATTATAATGTCCATCAAAGTTAGCAATTCTAATCTAACCTTGCATTGCACGAACGATTACATACTTATCCCTTCCCAAGGTATGAAATATTAATGAAGCCATATCAACCACCCAATACTTCCAAACCCGTTAGCCACTTAGGACTTCTAAATATGAAGCGGACTTTTATAATACTTTTAAAAAAGAAATAGGCAGACTCTATCATTTACGACCTTAATTGAGGTAAACCACGTCATTTAAGACCTATTCCCAAGGTGGTTTTCTAACAATGTTGTCAATGGCAGTGGGTCTTAACTACAAGGCCTCTAATCACTATTTATGGCTTCTGACATTTAATGTCCAACTATTACCGCTTCTATCGTCGATAAAATCGCAGTTATGTAACAAACAGTACCCAAGCCACTTAATACCTTTCTATTAGAAAATAGGCAGACTCTGGTCATTTAAGACCTTAACTAAGGCAGACCCAGTCATTTAAGACCTATCCCCAAGGTGTGCTCCTAAATGGTACTATTATTATTTAGGCTTTAGCAATGTAAGAGACTATACCCAAGCCACTCAATACTTCCCAGTGGAAAATAGGTAAAGCCCGTCATTTAATACCTAATTCCATAAGCGTGCTCATCAACGGTACTATCTAGATGTCATTACTTGGAAATCTCATTGGACTACTTAATACTTCTTTTATAGGAAAGAGGAGGACTTTATAGTCACTTAAGACTCCAAACCTGAAGCGAACCCTTCCCGAGATATTCACTCTCGCTCTTTAATTATAAACATATCATCTTGTTAGGTTACTTCTTTCGGTAAGGAGGCAGACCCTTTAGCCATTTAAGACCTTAACATTGAAGTAAAGCGTTTTTAGAGACATCCTTATTTATTTGGAATCTCACTAGGTTACATAATAATTCCATTTAGAAGAGAGGTGGACCCTTTAGCTAATTAAGACCTCAAACCAGAAGCGAACCCCTATGGAGATATCCCTCACCACTCCCAATTCAAAATTTAGACTATTTAATACCTTCCAATTAAGAAAGCAAGCCCAATCTCTCACGTCATCATGGGTAATTGAATTAGTGATATCTCACATCAGTAGTAAGTACATCCGACTGTTGGTAGCCTCAAAGTAAAGGGCAGTCTTCCGTCGAGTGACTCTACTGACCTTGCATCACTAACCCACTAAGTCCAATTAACCATCCTAAGTCTTTATATATATTAGCTTAGGTAGACGTTGGGCTTAGCTTACAGATTCCCTTTTATTTAAGGCAATAAGATTTACCTTAAATATTTTTCTACCTATAAATCCCTGTTTAATGCTCATAAATGTCAATTTGTCCATAAAATCATAACGGACATTTCCTAAGACATTTATGTATGATTACTAAATTCAAATTAGTAACCTTTTATATTCATTCCATTTTTATCAATCCCATTAATCCATTTACCCTATTCATTTATTGCAACTCCTATATTTATTACCATTTATTGGAGTTACAACCTTATAATTTTTTTTCTTATTAGTTAATTATCCTAAACGCGAATATTACGCACAAGTGTCATTATTAGCTTTTTATCTAATTATTATAAGTGCAGTAATTACGTACAAGTATTTAGTTTTATTAAATATGTTCTAGTTATATCTTTACCAGAATATACTTTTCCATGTTAAATCATTAGAATCATATCTGAAAAGATTATCTGTTATAATTTCCATAAATTAGTCTGAAATAAAAGATTTAATTTTAAAATATTATAGATTACATCATTTGAAATTACAAGGAAAAATCATTTCTTTTTATTGCTAAAATAGACAGTATAAAATACAATGAATTCATACTTTACACATCTCTTTCTCTTTCTATTTGCATCTATTCCTTGTGAGACCAAATGCTATATCTTTCTAAAAGGGAAAGAAATCAAACTAATTTACAAATATTGAATGAATCTAAATTCCAATAATTCCAAATATAGAAAAGTTTGTATTCTAACAAGATTAGGGTAACAATCCAAATTTATAACATTCTTATACAACCTATTTCGGATCTAGAATAAATTTCATTTAAATTAATATTCTAAATTCATAATTTTGGGATTGATTTACAGATCAGGCTGTATATAATGCTAAATCAATTCATAAACAATAATATATATGCGATATTTATTATATTCATATCGTATTTAATTCGTTGCCTACAACTCATATACAATTATCCAACTAGGCATAAAAATCAAATAAACATCAACGAGATAATTTTCATATTATAACAATCTATAAAAATTCTCACTCACCTTTTAAAAGCGATCCAAATTACCTGATCTGAAGTAGAACCTTTGATTTATCTTCAAATCCTTTTTAATCCAAGAGATATGTATAAAAGGGTATATACATACATTAGAATTACAGATCTAAGAAGAGATTTGGGATTGGGAGAGACAATAGATACAAATATGTGTGTGTGTGTGTCTCTGTGTGTGTATATATATATAAATTACCTCAAATACATATATGGTTGATTCTCTTCTCTTCTCATTTTTATTAAATTTCTACTCTTCTCCGATTTGTATGAATATAGATACAAATATCTTATCTTTTATAATTTAGAAAGAAAGTGGAGAAGAAGAAATGGTAGAGCTTCGTTGCTGCCTTCATAAAAATATTAGAAGAGAAAGGAAGGTTAGGCCTAAATTTATAGGCGCTAGAATAAACCAAAACCGTTCGATTGAAATATATTAAATTTGGGCCGTTGCTGCCTAGGTTTATTGGAGCCCTAGATCGCCACCGGTCGACCGCCCTTGGGTGACCGGTCGGCCGCTAAGGGTCGACCGTCCCCAATGATGGGTCGGCATGCGGGCCCGGTTAATTAATATAAAAACGTTAATTATTTCTTATTTAATTGTTTTCGTTTTGAATTTGTTTTTCTTCTGTAACTTCTTCGTTTGGACTCTGATAGTAAAACTCCTAATATGAAAGTTGCTTAGAATTTCCCCACAAACGCAAGGTGAAAGTTTCGTGGTCAAATTCCATCATTTGCACAAATTCCATTTTCGAAGCCTAATTAATTTACTAACTAACTAATTAAATAACTATAGCCAAATTACGGGGTGTTACATTCCTCACCTCTTAAAAAGAATTTCGTCCTCCAAATTTCACCAATGACTATGTCAAGGTTTTGGCTCCTAGTTATACTAAACTACACATTTAATGAGTGTACAACCAATTTTGTAACTAAACATGCATAAGTGCATAGTGTATTGCTATATCACTATACCAAAAATATGTACGCAGAATGATTAAAAATCGAATCCTCCTATATGAATGCATTTCTTTCAAAACCATTTTTGAAAAATATGATGCAAAAACCTACATACACATTGGCAGTTCTACATGTATGCATCTTTTTGAACATATTTTGAACCAAAATCCCCGTATTCCTACAAAAAGAAGTATGAAGCACCAATTCTGCATCCACTTACTATCATCCAATAATCTAACGCATCGAAAAATCACTTCCTAAACTTTACTCTATGCCGGGAAAAGGAATTTAGGCAGAGAATTTAACATTCTTACCACACTATAATCTTCATATTCCCGTAGTAGAGTGGAAATTTCTTCGCTGTCCCAGATTTACTCTAAATTTTCCACGTAAAAAACACGTAAGGAGGCTTATTTTTAGGCTCTAAAACAGAATTAAGTCTAAAAATAGACTTGTGCACGTTGTCGACAAAGTATGGAAATAGAAATTCCAAGGCTAAAATAGCTTTTCCTTTGTTATCGCTTGCATTAATCGCATCATTGACCCTAATACACCACTAAATCCATAAATTCTAACTTTATTTGTTTTCCTTACTCCTTGCATGGGCCTTCAAAATCAAAATTTTCACAAAAGATCATTCTCGTTTTTCAAATTTGTACGCCATTTGAAAAATAAAATCCCAAAATATTTAGACGCACACTTTTCCTTCAAATAAAATTTTGAACAAAACTCTAAAAATAATTTAAGAGTAAAAAATAACTGAAATGCAAATCTTTTTCTTACTTTCTTTTTTTAAAAGGGAACTTTTCAAATCAAGGGGAAATTTTTCAAAATATTTTCTTTCTAAATTTTTTTGATAAATCAAGCCACCCTTTCTGCGTAGTCGGAAGTCGGTTATGCGCTAAATGCATAAAGCAAATTCCAAAATTCTACAACTAACCTTTACCAAAAAATTTGACATTTTATTTGAAAATGTCAACACGTCGAATTTTAGCTTTTAAGGAACATGAGCAATGACCCGTGCTATCGAAACAACTTTATCATGTCCTTCGTTAAAATTTCCTACTATTCTAAACTTTCAGTCTTATATTACATTTACTATTAATTAAGTGTCTTTACGAGATTCACATATTTATATTGTTTCTCTACTATGCATATATATATAGGAGTGGTTCACATATCCCGAAACAATATTACGAAAAATGAATAGAAACTCATAATATCGTACGTGCCTTTTATAAGAGATAACTTACAGTTTTACAACCCAACAAACCTAAAAGAAAAGGAACAAATGCTGCAAGGGAAAAGACAACAATACCATAAATCCTAAAACAATGCCTACAGATTACGAGATGCCTTGCTCTACGACTGAAACTCGATCCATTACTGCAACTCTTGAATGGTCATAGCATGACGGCTATAAACCCAATCTCGTACCGCTGGCGCTGCTGGTGTTGTTGACGACTTTAGAATGACATCTTCCTAAGGAAGGATCTAATGATGGCAGAAGAAACCTTCTACTAAACTGCCTTTCCATGGAGGTTTACCGTAATACCTAAAGACAAGACTGGATAGGTGAAAATACGGAAAGTGGCTCTGTAGAGTGCCAATCCTTGATCAACGAATTGAATCAAAAGGGTACGTGCCCAATTGATTGTGATGCTGTCAATAATAGCATAGGTGGTCTTCCGCACAATAGGATAAACCCGGTCGTAACTTCCCGCCTTAGGGATGACGTTGTGGCGAATGATGCACGTAATCAGATAGGCATTCAGGCATAGATTATCCATCTTCCAGACACCGACATCTTAGGGAAAAGATGTCATGCAAAATCTTTGAGTCGGTCACTATAAAATCATCCAAGTCCGCGTCCTTCGTGGGTGCCTCCAAAATCTCAGCGAGATCATTATTAATCAGCTTAATCAAGACATCCTTCACCTCCGAACGAATCAAACTATTGCCTCCATCAAATTCTGTGCCAATAGGACATCGAAAAGGCAGATATAGCACGAGTAACATTCCCGCTCAAAGGTCTTGAAGTAGAGGATCGGTGTGAATCCTACCGCGACGAATAGCTCTTCCAGCCCACAAGTGGTGAAACCTTCTGCTCATACCGGTTCAGCCAAGTGGCCTCTTAAGGGTTCGAACCATAATGGTGTGAGGAAAAACCAGCAGTGCGGAAAGGTGTCTTAGGTTAAGAAGTGGTCGAAGGGAGGAAATAGGGTTTAGATGTGAAGTGATGGTAGGGCAAGATCTAATGTGCAAAACCAGCATGAGGGGGAAAGGCGAGACTGATGCTCCTAGGAGAGGGAGAAAAGGTGTCGCCTAAAGGAGGAACAGAGGAGAGAGAGGCCGCTACTTGGAGGAGGAGGAGGATAAAGATTGGGTTCGGCTAGTTGAGGAATGAGGAACAAAAGAATGCAATAGGGGAAATTCAGACGCGACTTTTATAGGCCCGCTCCAGGTTCAAGTTGTGCCAAAACTTGTTAGCTGGTAGACCACTGTAGGTTTGCCGCTAGGTGGTCAACCGCTAGACGGGCTTTGGGCACTAATTAAACCTAGTCCCAATTTAGGATTGCATTAAATAATAATCATTTAGCTCCGTATCCTTCGATTCGACACGATCCGGAAAATTTCTGTCCTCATCACGGCGGTGTCAAAGTCTACTGCTCAGTCCCGAACCATGCTCTAGCAATTCACAGCAGTCCCAATAAAACTGTTGCGACCAACAATTTCGAAAACCCAAAAATATTCCAGCTACTATTTCCTGCCTACTTCGTACGGAAATATTTCTTCCAACAGCTAGTGGGTTTAATAACACTTCAAACTACATACCCCAAATAAAATTGAACTATTTTTCCCGTACCTTAAAGAGAGAAACTATAAAAACCCTCGATTTTATAAACCAAAAAACCACCGAGCTAAATATATGCTCTGTTAACCCAAAAAATGGACCAACACCCTGGATTGAGTGTGAAAGCACCAGCCCTGTTTATCAAGGCAAATAAAATAGAAAAAGCAATAGTAAATCGTAGAAAAAGTAAAGAGATAAGAGTTTTTTATAGTGATTCGGTTGTTAACGAAGCCTACATCCACTTTATAACCTTTATTGATCAACTGTTGATACAAAGGAGCTTGGATTACAATATGACTCTTCTTTCCTAAGTTAGATCAAGCCATCATTGTTAGAGACATCCGAAAGGATCTTAGTTGCCCTTTAATGGCTGTTGTGAGGGAGAAAAAGAGTGAAGAAATAATGGCAGAGTTTCAGCAAAGATCAGAGCAGATTCCTTTTCAGTTGCAGATGAGATGATATTTATAGGGGTTAGAAAGCTCTTAGGCCGAGAATTGCTTTGTAAGAAGCCTATAGTCGTCATGTAGAGAGAGCTTAGAAAGTTTGGAGCCAACATTGGCCGACTTTTTGGATCAATACCGATCCGATCCGATTGGATCAGTACCAATCCAAAGCCTTGGCCTATTTTTGGCTTCGATTTGTTTGGTCTAGCTTCTTACTTCATTGTGATGCTCTCTGTATAATTTCGTAGCTTGTTGACTTGTTTTGATGATGGTTCTCATGTGGGTTAGATTGAATTGTATTCTGAATAAGATGAGCCTTCACTTCTTGAACTTGGATGCTTGGAATGTTACCAAACTTGTTGGGTGAGCTTGATTGAGGCATAGAGTCACCATGCAAAAGGATTGGGGCCACCACGAACTACCAATTCGGATTGGTATTGATCCAATTGGATCGGATCGGTGCCGATCCGAAAAGATTGCATATTTTTTAATCAAACTTCTTGGAGTCCTTTGTCTTGTATTTTTGGGCCTTTCGATCAAGTTTCGAATCGTTCTGGTTAAATCTAAATGTTCTAACTCCCAGTGAATTCTGCTGGTTAAAAACCCGGTTAACATTTGCCCCCTAGAGTACGCTTTCGTTAAAAACAAGGTGTGCTCTGGAATTGTTTAACTTTGGGTTTTTGTTTTTAGGAGTTTCATTGGTCGTATCTGGCCATCTTGAATACCTATCTATGACGTACCAGTTAACTGTCTCTATTGTTTGTGATTATGGAGTGATCCCGAATCGATAATTTCCAGAATGAATACGAACTTCGAGTAAGTCGAATAGGGAAAATTTGAGACCATTTAGAGGAGTAAATTTGGGTCAGTACCGATCCAATTGGATCGAATCGGTACCAATTCAAGTACTTCACTTCATTTTTTGGCTTTCCCTTTCATTTTATACGAGCCGACCCACCTACTTTACTTCATTTCCATTCGATCTGAGCCTTTGTCCTCCAGCCGATCCGATCTCTTCAAGCCCTAGCTTGCCGATCCAAGCTCTCCGTCCATTTAGGATATGCCACCGTCGATCTTCCCTACCAACACCATCAACAACTGCTACCTGGAGCTACCGTCACCATTCTAAGCAGGTCCAAATGTCGTGATCTCTTTCGTTTCGAGGCGTTGTTGATTTGGTCCATCCAATACCCTAGTTTGGATTGTCTTGAATCAGAGATCGAATCACTTTTCTCCATTTTGAGGGTTGGTGATGTGGATTTTGGCATATTACTACATTAACGATTGGTGATGAAGTTGTGTTGGCGATGAATACAGTGGAAGATTCGAGCTGATTGAGACTTTGTGGAAGAAGATAGTAAATCGAGTCTTGAATTCTTCATGGAACGAGGCTAGGATTTTGCCCCGGTGCTCAACATGATTTGCTATCTTCATCCACGGAGTCAGAATTAACTTGCACCGAGTTACATAGTCGATCCCGACACAGCGTCTTGCCAATCGATTTTGGTTTTTCTAGGAGGCGATAATAGCTTAGGGTAGCATCTTGTATGCAGCTCATGCTGTTATCACTTTCCAAAGAACTAAAATCGACTTATGCTGAGAATTCTTTACTCGATTCGGACCCATCAATCTATAGTTGCTCGCTTTGGATTGGTCCTATCATTGCACAGAAGGGCTTTCCGTGTCGCTTTGGACAGTGGATCCGTTATCGATCGTTGATTGATAATGGGTAAGTATAGAAGAAAAGAAATTAAAATATAATACAGATTGCTCTTTCCGGTGTGAGTGAGCCATCTACATGTAATGGTTTGTTTACAGCGTTCAGGACACCGGACCCATTCTCACTTAGATTATACATCACACACCCCTGGTTAATACTTGGAATCTCGATCGATGGTTGGTACACATCAATTATCTTCCGGATTTCAAGTATCAACTATGCTAGGATTTATAGTTTAGAGATTAGGCATACCCGACCATTTTGAACACAAGCCTTTTTATACAGAATGACGTGCAAATCTTCTCGGCACAAATCAGTTGTGGGGAACTCAACTCTTTCTGAAGCAGAATCATTGTCGATCCCAGTTGGATCCGCCGCTTTCATAGCTTCAAGTCAATATAGTCGCCTGATTCTAGTTGGTCTCATCGTCAATCACACTCCTCCTAACTTCAGGGTCTTGCTTGATTCTTCGGAGAAAGCTCCTTCAATCCTTACACATAGGACGTTGTGTAGCATTTCCTCACAATATGGTATCCAAGAGGACGACGTGCTTCTGCCATCAAGAGGAGAATTTGCTTATAGGCCACCTTCTGGATACGTGGCTTGCCACCGATACATGTGCATGTATGTGCAGCACCCCCATTCAATCACTTCTTGAAGACAACACTTCAGAACATAAGGTTGGCCCCATTCCAGATTCTTCCAAATGGATATGCCATGTTGATGTGCTTATATGTTCTGTTCATGCGGACGCTCAATCGTGCCCCAAGTTTCGTTGAGGTGCAATATCTTCTATAATTCAAAATGAGAGAGGCAAGCCCATCACTTGTTTATATCGAGGTGCAACGTAGCCGGAAACTTATACTGGATCTTTCCAGCAAAGTTCATTCATTCAAGAATCAGTTCATTTTCGCTAAATGTCCAGAGGGATTCACCCGTTTATGGACCACATGGGGTAAGTCTCTTTCCTTGGAATTTCCTTTAATTGCAACAAGTCTTCTAAACGATCATATATTCCTTATAGTCCTTCCGAAGATTAGCAAGGATCCGGCACTCGGCACTATTCTTAGCACCCTGAAAGAAGTCGATGCTCAGGAGCACACAATTAAGTTCTTGCTCACACATGAAAATCTTCACCGATGTAGGCTTTTAAACCCTGGGACTTCCGTCGGATTCGTCAGCACTCCTTCCCGCTCTAGAGCTCGGACTGCAACAACCCGAAATTTAAGCTATAATAATTAATTAACGAATTAAATAAATGATAAAATAACTTTGTGAAATTATCAGAATTGAGCCACAGGAGTGCACCATTGTGTCTGCGGTAATTTTTTGGTCAATTTTCGTATATAGAACGTCAGAATCCGAGCTAGAACGAGAGAGATATGAATTAAATAAGAAATCAAAATGAAGAAGAAGAAAAATAATATACATGGCTAGGTCGACACCTAGGTCGACCTAACCATTGCCTAGGTCGACATGCATGTCAACCTAGCAAGGGGAAGGTTGACACCTAGGTCGACCCGCCCAATTGTTTGAACGAAGAAATGAATTCTTCGTTCCAAAGAGCTTCAAACACGTCATTTTGCTTACTTCCTCTCATCTGGTGCGTCTGTGCTCCCATCCGAAGGCTCTTATCAACCCTATGATGTGGTTGCACCAAATTCAATCTCCAAATCCAATGATCTGAGATCCACAAGTGCCACTATAAATAAGTCCCTAGGCCTAGCTATTTTTCTCATTCAAGATTTTCTCCATTTGGGTTCACCTTCTCAGGCAGGACCCTAAAAGGAATAATTTTTCGAGGAGAAAATCATTTTAAATTATAATATTTAATACCCTCAAGTGGATCTAGGAAGACCAAGGGAAGAGCTAAGGACCACATGTGAGTGATTAGTAATTATTTTAGATTTTTAAGTAATTTAAAATAATAAGGTTTCCAATAGTTGTAGTTTTTCTATGATTTTGGAATAACCTTTTTACCAGTTTATTTTCAGTTTTAGATATATTTTTCAGCCTATTCCCTTTTAGCTATTCCTTTTAGTTGTTTGTAGTTAATTATAGCTTTTCCATTTATTTACAGTATTTATAATTATTTACTGTTATTTACGTTTTATTTACATCTTTTCTACGTTGGGATTTTCTTCTGTAATTGTCAGTTTCTTTCTATTTTTTCTTTTTACACGAATGGAATAGAATAGATTAAAACGCAAATATGGACTAAATAATAAGAACACTGAAATTACAGAAAATAAGATGTAAAATGTGAAGACTGTAATAAATTAGACTTGGACTGAATTTAAGCCTAATTATGATGTATAATTATGATTAAGAAGAGTAAAAAGAGAAAGTGGCTTATTTTTATACTTAGACCTTGGGTTAAGTTAATAAGCAATATTATAACATAGGTTATAATTAGAAACAGAACAGAAAAAGGCTTATTTTAAGACTTAGAATAAATTAATAAGCAAAGATAGCAAGGATAACAGTAGAGGCTTATTTAAACAATTTATACTAAGTTAATAAGCAAAGATAAAAGTAGGACCAGTACCAACAACATTTCCTTATTTTCGATGGACAAAGGTGGTCTCACAATAGCCGAAGTGAGGCGAGGGCATGCTTATGCTGGAGAAGTGTTAAATAAGTGGTCAATAAATAGAAGTTCAAATCATAGGGAATTGGACAAGGGGTGCAACTAGATTTTGTTTGGCAGTAACCAGTACCAACAGCATTCCCTTATTTTCGATGGACACAAGGTGGTCTCACAATAGCCGAAGTGAGATGAAGGGCATGCTTATGCTGGAGCAGTGGTAAATAAGAGGTCCAATAAGTGGAGCAACAGGTAACGCAAGCTTAGTGGTGGTCATGCGTGCGGCCTCCAGTGATGGCTCATAAATCGTTATGAGTTCCAAGCGCTTAGTAGGTGTCTTCCGTAGACACCGGTGTCTTCTGTATAGGGGCCTATACAGTCTGGTCCACAGTCTTCTGTGTAGAGAGCTATAGGAGACGGTCCGTAGTAGATATATTAGTAGGAGGCCGGTCAATGGGTAGAATTAGGACTTCATCCTAATTAAAGTAGGATTGGGAATTCAGCCTAATCAAAGCAGTTATCTAAGACAAGTGCAAGCAATCAAGATAATCCTATCGTATTAATCTAAGCAATAGTTAAACCGTATTTTATTCCAGCTTTACCTTCCCTTCTATTTCCCTATTTCCTTTTATACTAGAACTGTTGCAAATTCTATTATCTTTACCTTGCTTAAGAATACTAGTAATTACTATCATTCACCAGATTTTTAGTTTGACCCACTCCTCTATTTTCCCTTTATTCCCCTCCCCATAGGCCAGCAAGGGCAAGGATGGTGTATTACGGACTCTTGGAGACTTCAGTTGCGGAGATTTTCTCATGTATTCCTCTTCTTCATTTTCATCTTTAAGTTCATTTGATGTACTGGCACTTTATTTGAGAGGGATAGTTTTGTACTCTGATTTTTTTTATAAGACCGAGGTTATGATTTTCATAAGACATGTATTGGTATTTTGAGACATCTTGTGTATTTGGTTTTATAACTCTATCTTATGAAGTTTGATTTTTAGTAAGTTATTGTTTTAATTGTTTCCACTGTTTTTATCTATTTTGTCTTGTGAATCTTAGTCTTTGCAAGTTTTAGTTATACCTACAATGCACCACATCTTTTAGTGTGTCCTTTTGGGTATACTAAGGGGTGTGGGGTGTTTCATTTGGTATCAGAGCCTAAGGTTGTAGGATTCCTAAAAATTTGTTTTAAAAGTAAAGTATTTTCCAAAATAACTTGTTTTAAAAGTATTTTTTTCAGAAATGAAGCTCTTTAATTTAGATTTAGTTTTCAAGTAATAAAGAGTTTTTCTTAAAGATCCCCTCAAAGTCCAGTTCAATCTTCTTTAGACTCTTTCGATCCTAAATTCTCTTTTCTTTGCATAATATGGCTGACTGATTCCATAGAGCTATGGTACCAGAGGTGCAAGGGCAAGCGCCTAATACATCACCGGTAGGTGGAGATCCCTTTAATCCACCTCTAGCAGCCAATTTTTCTAAGCTATGCAAGGACTTCGCTAGTCTAGGAGGCAAGAAATTTTCTGGTACGGAGACTTTTGTGGAGGCACAAGCTTGGATAAGAAGCACAGAGAGGATATTTGGGCTATTGGGATTGGAAGATCACAGCGGGTTTAGCTAGCATCTTGGCAGCTGAAAGGGGAGGCTTTTTATTGGTGGGAAGTTGTTGAGTTGGAAGAAAGAGACATTTGTTGGAATGGGTTCCGAGAGAGATTTGAGAGAAATTTTTTTTCTCAAGCTGAAGAGAGTGTTCAGTTGGAGTGGTTTATTAGCTTGAAGCAAGGAAGTTTGTCTGTGAAGGAATATATCAACCAATTTAATGAGTTGTCGCGGTTTAGAATGGAGTTAGTGAATACACTACATAAGAAGGCCATGAAGTTCACGAAGGGATTAAATCAGCCCCTTCAAGGATTGTTGTTGACTCACGTACCGATGGGAGCTACCTATGATTCACTGGTGGAGATGGCGCTTATATCTGATGCAGCTAAGGAGGGGGAGTCTAAAGAAGTTGTTAAGTCGGAAGGTTCTAAGAAGAAAGGAGAAGGCCCTCAAAAGCGGACAAAGAAAAAGTGCAAAAGTTGTGGGATGGCTGGTCATTTAGCCAAGGACTGCAAGAGAGGGAAGATGAAGGGAAAGTGTTGTAATTATGGACAGCCCGGTCGCATTAGTAAGTATTGTCCCCAGAAGACGGGGCAGGGAGCGGGTGCACCAGCAGTGCAGGTTCAGGCATTGGATGCAGCACCTTCCAGCAGCGGACCCTATAGAGGTAGGAAAGTCACCGTGGAAGGTTTGATTTATATTTCTAATTTTCCCATTTGGACTCTTTTCGATTCTAGAGCCTCACACTCTTTCCCAGTTCCTTGTTTGATTGTTTGCACTTAGATATCTCTTTAGTAGTAGACCCCATAGTTGTTTCAAACCCCATAGGAGGATCGGAATATTTATCCATGATTTGTAGGGGTTTGAAATTTTTTATATGCGTAGAGTTTGACTGTGACGCCTATGTATTGGGATTTTTGGGGTATGGGATGATTTTGGGAATGGATCGGGTATCCACATATGGAGCTATATTAGACTGCGAGAGGAGAGTTGTTAGACTAGAGACATATATCGGTAGGACTCTCGAGGTTTCTTGCAACCCGCAAGGGTCAGTCATGTTGAGCTTCCTTTATTCCCTCGATTCATCATCATCAGAGTTAGACTCAGTTCCTATCGTCAGAGATTTTTCGAACGTCTTTGTGGATGTTAGGGGACTAACCCCTAAGGGGGAGATCGACTTCAGGATTTATTTGACTGATAATGCTAAGCTAGTAGCATTACCAGTGAGGCATATGACACCTAGAGAGAGTTGAATAAGCTCACAAAGAAGAACCTTTATCCACTTCCTAGGATAGATGATCTTTTCGATCAGTTAGTTGGCTCTTCAATATTTCTCATCTTGATTTAGCCACTAGAATTCATCAGCTTAGAGTCGCAGATGAATAAGGCAGCATTCAGAACACCCGATGGATTCTTTGAGTGGTTGGTTGCACCATTTGGACTAACCAATACCCCAGCTTATTTTGTAGATTTGTTGAGCCATGTCTTTGGAAATGTCCTAAGTAAGTTCGTTGTAGTATTCGTGGACGACATTCTGGTGTTTTCCTAGAGTATAGGGGAGCATGCTATTAATCTAGAGGAGGTTCTTAAATTGAAAGCAAAATTCTTGAAGTATCACTGTGGTGTAAGGAAGTACGTTTCTTGGGGCATAGAGAAGGTCAACGCATGGAAATAGTTTGAGAAACAGTTTTGTATATTTAGGTTCGATTATGAAAATCCAAAGAGTTATAAGTCCATGTGTCAATAATTGAAAAAAATTATAACTTCTTCAGATAAGCGGAATTAACAGAAATGCCTTAGGATAAATATAAGCATAGAAGAGGAATAGGAATAAAAGACCTTAGTAAGGAAATGAGGTTTCCAAGGTTTAGGAAGGGTACTCCTAGGGTAGTAAGAAGGAAAATCCACTTATGTCTAGCCCAATAAAAAAATGGTATGAAATTTAAATTGGTTTTTATATTATGTAAATTGAAATTCTTTTTGAAGAATTATGGAGCATATATAACTCACTAGTTTCTTTGTAAGTAAACAAAGATTTTAAATATAAAAACCTAGAGTGTATTAAGTATCGAAAACGTAGATTACAACATTTATTGTTGTAATAGATGTTTTCATGAAAAATAAGGGGGCATAGACTATAACACTATTGTTATAGTAACTGACTCCCAAGAGAAATGTTTTTACATAAGTATATGAGATTTATTAGTATTTATTTTAATTGAATCCATACACTAGTATTTTTGGGTTGTAGTAACAGTGTTTTATGCAATATCTATTTTGACCCAAATAAAAATGTGTCTTGAAGGTAATTTCTAAGCATAGAAATAAAGTGGTTTGTAAGTACACTTATTTTTTTAAAATAATTATAAGAAAAAGTTTTTTAGTAATGGAAAGGTTAAAACAGTTTTGAAAATGTGTTCCTTTGAAAAAGAAGGTGTAAGTTAAATATTGGGAGATCAATAAATTTCATAGAAAATGAATCCATGTATTATACAAACTTTAATCTATAGGAATAAAATGAATAATGATATAATTTTCTATGAAACCAAATCACAAATGTTTTGTGCAAGTTTTAAGGAATACGTGAAAGAGATATACAAGGTATGGGAAGCACCATATTTTGTATAGCCTATTTCGAAAATATAAAATAAGTTCTTTGTAATTTCACATAAATATGAAGTCCTCTTTTAAGGATTCACAGAAGCTTTTAGCATTAACAGTCACTCATAAGAGAAAGTAGTTCCAATACATTAAGGTACAAAAATATTAGGTGTAATAAGAAAATGTTTTGAAAACATGTGAAGACTTTTTAAAGGTATTTTAAAGAAATATGGTTTGGTGATAAAGTAAATAAGTTTTTGGAAGCAGAAAACTTAATAACAGTTAAATTTAAAATTTTCAATTTTTATGGAAAGCTGTAAAGGTCTTTTAAAGACAGATTTTAGGATTTGATGTTTTAAAAATTTAGAAACCTTAATTTTTAAAATGAAACGATAAATACCCAACCAAACTCTTAAATGTGGAGTAGATAGGAATCTTTTCCTAAGTGTAACGGGAAAAAAGTGTAAGGCTATATAGGAGATAGCAGTAATTACTTTTAGAAGTAATAATAGAAGTTTCCGAAGGGTGTAGAGGACACTAGTGAAACCTACGATTATGGCTTCATGTGTGTAAACTATAGAAGAATGATAAAGCGATATCGGTAAGATGGTAGGACACACGTGGTTGAAGATGTGTATTCTTGATTTTGAGAAACTTGGGAGAAGCATCCTCCTTTAGTGGAATTCACATATGATAGTAGTTTTCAAGCTAGCATTGGAGTGGCACCTTTCGAAGCTCTTTATGGAAGAATGCGCAAGTCACCTTAGTGTTGATTAGAGTCTATAGAGAAATTGCTACTTGGTCCCGACATGGTTAAAAAGACTTCGGAGAAGATTGGTTTGATTAGGAAAACATTCGTATCTCATATCCTCATCTCTTCGATGGTAAGTTTTAGAATTTCCTATTTCCATCTTTAGTTTTGAATAGGTTCTTTCCTTTATTATCCTTTGGGAGGGTAGAACTTAGGATTTAGCCTGTGGATGGTAGGATTTAATGTAAGCATGTTATTAGAACATGTTATGTATGATGGATGCTAGTGTTTGCTGGTGGATGTTAATGGATGCATATACTTACACTAGGCACTATTATCCCTTAGGGATCAGCCTAACTAGGACACTAGAGCATATGCATATGGATGTGTGCGCGTTTGCATTTTTATTTTATTTTCCATGGTTGCTATAAATGGATGATTATCACATGATTGTTGCATTTGGATGATGATTATAGCACGCATATAGAACTATCAGTAATCATTAGGGAATTTGCATTCATTTGGATACATGGCACATACATGATTGCATAAAAGGAGGTCGACTGAATCAGTAGACCGCCTAATCTTCTGCATTAGTTAGGGATATTGACACTATAATAATTGCATAAGTATCATAAATCGCATTAGAAAGACTTAAGGACATTGGATGTAATGGATGATGGTTGAGTAGTTGGTTGTAGAACTTAGATGAAAACATTTATTTCATTCCTCTATCCATAGAGATTTCGGGGATGAAATCCCTTAAGGAGAGGAGAATGTAACAACCCGAAATTTAAACTATAATAATTAATTAACGAATTAATTAAATGATAAAATAACTTTGTGAAATTATCATAATTGAGCCACGGGAGTTGCACCATTGTGTTTGTGGTAATTTTTTGGTCAATTTCCATATATAGAACGTCAGAATCCGAGCTAGAACGAGAGAGATATGAATTAAACAAGAAATCAAAAAGAAGAAAATAATAATAATATACATGGCTAGGTCGACACCTAGGTCGACCTAACCATTGCTTAGGTCGACATGCATGTCGACCTAGTAAGGGGAAGGTCGACACCTAGATCGACCCGCCCAATTGTTTGAACGAACAAACGAATTCATCGTTCCAGAGAGCTTCAAACACGTCATTTTGCTTATTTCCTCTCATCTGGTGCGTCCGTGCTCCCATCCGACGGCTCTTATCAAGCCTATGACATTGTTGCACCAAATTCAATCTCCAAATCCAATGGTTTGAGATCCACAAGCGCCACTATAAATAAGACCCTGGACCTAGCTATTTTTCTCATTCAAGATTTTCTCCATTTGGGTTCACCTTCTCAGGCAGGACCTTAAAGGGACTAATTTTCCGAGGAGAACATCGTTTTAAATTAAAATATTTAATACCCTCAAGTGGATTTGGGAAGACCAAGGGAAGAGCTAAGGACCATAGGTGAGTGATTAGAAATCATTTTAGATTTTTAAGTAATTTAAATAATAGGGTTTCCAATAGTTGTAGTTTTTCTACGATTTTGGAATAACTTTTTTACCAATTTATTTTCAGTTTTAGATTTATTTTTCAGTCTATTCCCTTTTAGCCGTTCTTTTCAGTTATTTGTAGTTAATTACTGTTAATTATAGCTTTTCCATTTATTGATAGTATTTATAATTATTTACTGTTATTTACGTTTTATTTACATCTTTTGTCAGTTTCTTTCTATTTTTCCTTTTTACGCGAATGGATTAGAATAGATTAAAACGCGAATATGGACTAAATAATAAGAACACTGAAATTACAGAAAATAAGATGTAAAATGTGAAGACTGTGACTTGGACTGAATTTAAGCCTAATTATGATGTATAATTATGATTAAGAAGAGTAGAAAGAGAAAGTCGCTTATTTTTATACTTAGACCTTGAGTTAAGTTAATAAGCAATATTATAACATAGGTTATAATTAGAAATAGAACAGAAAAAGGCTTATTTTGAGACATAGAATAAATTAATAAGCAAAGATAGCAAGGATAACAATAGAGGCTTATTTAAACAATTTATACTAAGTTAATAAGCAAAGATAAAATGGGACCAGTACCAACAGCATTCCCTTATTTTCGATGGACAAAGGTGGTCTCACAATAGCCGAAGTGAGGTGAGGGCACGCTTATGCTAGAGAAGTGGTAAATAAGTGGTCAATAAATAGAAGTTCAAATCATGGGGATTTGGACAAGGGGTGCAACTAGATTTTGTTTGGCAGGGACCAGTACCAACAACATTCCCTTATTTTCGATGGACACAAGGTGGTCTCACAATAGCCGAAGTGAGATGAGGGGCATGCTTATGCTGGAGCAGTGGTAAATAAGAGGTCTAATAGGTGGAGCAACGGGTAACACGAGCTTAGTGGTGGTCACGCATGCGGCCTCCAGTGATGGCTCATAAATCGTTATGAGTTCCAAGCGCTTAGTAGGTGTCTTTCGTAGACACTGGTGTCTTCTGTGTAGGGGCCTATGGGGTCTGGTCCACAGTCTTATGTGTAGAGAGCTATAGGAACCGGTCCGCAGTAGACGCATTAGTAGGAGGCCGATCAAAGGGTAGAATTAGGACTTCAGTCTAATTAAAGTAGGATTGAGAATTCAGCCTAAGCAAAGCAGTTATCTAAGTCAAGTGCAAGCAATCAAGATACAAGTTGAGCCCTGGACATGATCCCTCACCTCCTTTGAAAGAGCCTATTAAAGGAGCTTCTCCCAAGAATGAACCTGTATCCAGCACTTTGCCAGAAGGTGCCGATATTGACTTAGGAGATATGAGTGACATTTTTGTGAATATGGGTGACTTGATGGATGAATTCACTTCGGATGGCCTTCCCAGCTTACCCAGATCTTCCCGGCAGGAATCAATGTCCTAACATTAGTTGGTGACCGATTCAGTTTGTGTACTCTGCTAGTGTAGTTAAAATACAGCACACACTTCACTAGAATTACACACTTTATATTACTATTATTTTCTAGGAGTTTTAGTTCATCAAATGCCTATTTCCTAAAGCCGTTTTGTCATTTGCTATAGGAATCATGTCTCGTGGCTTTTACAGTGATCTTTATCGAGTATTGGAGTCTCAATGTTCACAGAGATACTCTTCCAAGTACCATGCTCCCCGGGAGACTGACGAGGAGAGGAAGAGGAGGAAGGATAGGGAGGCGAAAGAGCGTCGCTGTGCAGAGAAAATCAAGGCCGTGATAGAGAAAGTGGCTATGAGAACAGTAAGAGCCCGACTGAGTGGGAAGATCCATCAAAGTGGCCAAAAAGAGACCAAGAGCGAGAACCCGCTTCATAGCTTCTTGCTTCCACTGGGAAAAACATTCCTACTTCCGGTGTCGTGACCTCCACCACTCACGCTATTACGACCGCCTCTCTCCTAATTTCTAGGCGTGCGCCTTACATTCTCCCTGCTGGTCCCTTGCATCTGCAAGCTGCATTCCCTAACTTGTTCTTAAGGGGAGTTGTTTTTAATAAGCCCAATTGAAGTCAGTTCGTGTTGAATCTTATTCACCCCATCTCCATGCGATTTAGAGCTGTTTGGAGCAAGCCGAGGGGTAGGAAAAATTATGCATGCAGCTTTCCATTGTTAATCGAAACAACCACCAAAAAATTCTCTCGTTCGAGTCTGAAAAGGATGAGTATGAGAAGCAGCTCTTGAATCGTGATGCGGAGATTGAGAGGCTGAAGAAAGAGAGGGATGACACCCTCAAGAGAGAGAGCAAAAGTGCTTCTTTATTTAAGGAGCTGAAAGAATCCACCGATCGGGCCGCACTCATATTTAGAGATGAAATAAATAAGTGTCACATTGATGAGGCGGCTTTAAAAGAAAAGTTAGGGATAAGCAAGACGATGGTTGAGATGCAAAAGAAAACCATTACCGAACAGGCTCAAGAAATTGCCTCTCTTCGTGAACAAGTTTCGACTTTGGATGCTAAGAAAAGCAGCTGGCGGTAGTGAAGGCTAGCACGGAAGCCAGCTTTTCAGAGCTTCAAGATACCTTTGCAAAGAAGATGGAAGGCTTGGATGCTACCATTCTGGGCTTTTATGTCGACTCCATACTGCATCAGGGGAGTCTCAGCTACTTGGGTTCATTGTTCCCTCGTACGCTTGCCGTAGTTTGGGAAGAGATGCTGGCCTGATTTCAAGACATGGGTGGCGGTTATACCGAAAAGGAGTTGGTTCAGGCATATCTGAATGAAGAATCCTACCAAGCTTTAGTGGAGTGCCAGGAAATCTTGAGACTGGAGAGGGAACGAGAAGCTATTTGTGTCGCTGCAGCCGCTAAGGCTGTAACCGGGCATTTTTCTTCAGGCCCTGGTGAGCCGTCTTCGCATCTTCATGCTGATGAGGGGATCTTTTCTACTTCTCCTGTGATTATGTAGCCATCAAAGGAGGGCAACGGCAAAGGCTTCGAAGTTGTGGTGCATGAGCAGACCCCTACAGCAGGTAATTTTCCTATCTCTCCCGTGCTTGAAGACTTCCAATTTACGCCTGATGAAATTGCCAAGATAACTGCCCTTTATTCTGATATTATAGATAAACCCTCTCTATCTGCAGAGTTACCACCTCATCACGATGTCGGATCTGCTGCCATTCTGACCGCATCAACCGTGGCCTTTGCATCTGGCTCGCAGTCCGGTTCGCACTCTGAGCAAATTGCAATGCTACGAGGTTTGGATTACCCTCTGTATCTCAAGAGGAGGGCTTTGCAGCTACGGATATATGAGAGTAGGCAGATCAAGCTAGCCAACTAAACAAAGCAGAGGCAGAGCAGCCTATAACCGAGCAGCAGATGGTAGCGGTGAAGAAGGAGAAGGTTGAAGAACAAAAAAGGTTGTCAAAGAGTTCTCACAGATCCCGCAAGCACAAAGGCTAAGGATGGTCAGTGCTGTGCAGTTAATACCTCGCTATTACCCTGCTATAACCCTGCTATATCTCTTAGAGGATTTCTACCGCTACGATTTTTCCATATAGCCCCAAATATAGCCTTTCCGCTTTAAGCCCCGCTATTTCCGCTATATCCCGTTATTCCCGCTATATTATGCTATTTCTGCTATATCTTCTTTAGAAGAAATGAATTGAAAAATGAAATTTATACATTATAAAACTTATGAAATTAATTAATTTAATTTAATTTTTAATATATTTTCAGAAATGAAAATACTCTAATATTCTACTAAATTCAATTATGTTATATAATAGTTTTACGTTTATTTATTGTATATTCGTACATGTTTTTATTTAAAATGATTTATGTATTAATTATAATTCAATCGAATGTTAATTTTTCATTCAATTACCATTTATATATTTGTAGAAACATTAAGTATGAGTTTTATATGTTATTTTAGAGTCATCCGCTATATCTCGCTATATCCTCGTTGTATCCCCGCTATGACTTTTTGCACCTCCGCCGCATTGAATCTGCCGAGCGCTTTAACTGCACAGGATCAGTGGCCATATTGCAGAGAGCGAGATCGCCCCGGGAAGGAAGAAGTCTGAGAAGTTGTCAATCAGAGGCAAGAAAGGGGATAGGGGAAGCGGTGACAAGATGCCGTGATTTGTCAGTGTTCTCGTGAAGTGGAGTTTTTGCTTTTTTGGTTGCTTTTTTTGTACAATTGCAGAGTCTGCACTTAGAACTTCTTATTGTTGAGGCAACAGTGGTGTTTGTATTTTCCTATTCTTGGTCGATATTGTGTGGGCATGGCCCCGCTATTTGTTGTTGTACATGAAAAACATTATAAGTAACAAAACTGTTGAAATTTTGATTGTAGCTTCACTTGTTTACTTATCTATGTTTCATGCACTTATGCCACTCTTTTTTATTCATCACTGTTTTATTTAGTCCCGTAGTTACTGCCAAAATTCTTTGTTTGGAGTAATAGAACCGTGAAGTATTTGCTACTTTGGTTGAGTGTTGGTGTGTGCGCACCCCTAGTTCACGGGGCTGTTTACTACGAACACTTGATACGAGACTGGGTGCCCCATGTCAGGTCTATACTGCAACTCCTATCTTTGGGAGCTTCTAGCTTGAGATACATAAAAAGTTCTTTAGCAGCCCCACGACAAGTACTTTACGCACTTAAGTGATTTACGTTGATTGGTGATGTCGGAGCAACACCGATTACTTGAAATTTTGTTAAGTGATTTCGTCACGATGCTGACATTCAGGCTATCCGCACATGTATCGCTCCTTGGAGTGCTATTTTCTTGGCTCTGGGGCGGTATGTGATTTTTTGCAATATGAGAGTTCCTCATTTTTGGATGCAATTTTGTTGACCCAAGTAGTAGTGTGTGGCTTACGAAATGCGCACAATAGGATCGAGGCTTGTATGGTCGCAGTTTTGCGAACCAAAAAATGATGCATGGCTTACGAGATGTGCGACTTAGGTAATTGTGTTTGTTTGGATGTGATTCCACAATCCAAGAGGCAGTGCATGGCTTAAGAAATGCGCGGCTTTGATTTGGGCCTTCCCAGTGTCGCCGAAGCAACACCGGTTCTAAGAAGGTAGGGATCGAGTTCCATCGATCCTAATTTGCATGTAAAAGTGTAAATTTTTACTTCCACATTTAATCTTCTTTTAATTAAATAAATGGGCATATTAGAGTATTTTATATGTTTAAACCAAAATTTAAATTGTTTTCAAATCATCATTTATTCATCTCCGTTTGGGGGGTAAAATGGTAATTTTGTGTATGATTTAATTTGAGAAAATTTATTTGCGCATTTTTATTTTTATTTGTAGGAAATGGAGTGCAAATATGAAAAGGTTTCATGGATGAATGAATGCACACATGTTGAAAGCTAATGAATAATGGAAATAAAAGAATTCATGCAACATGGAGTTGCCCTTATACCCACAAACATATAGTCCATAATTAAAAGCACATGCACATGTTAATGGATGCTTAAAGGCATGTTAGTGGGAATCAATTATTTTTCTAATGATTACTTAGAAGTTACACTTTCTCAAGAGAATTTTAGGTAGTACCCTAAAATATGAGTTAGGGATTTAAGCATGTATAAATACCTCTTATGTTTCATGTAATGATCTTCTCTTTTTTATGCAATATTGTAGCCACAAATCGAAGTTAAATAAAAATTTCTTTAATGGCTTCTTAGCCTAGTTCTTTACTTTCATGCAATTTTTATTTTATGCTTTCTTTTCATGCCATTTTTATTTCATGCTCTCCTACTTAGTTTATGCTTCTCTTATTTCATGTTAGTAACATAAATTTAATTCTTGTAATTAGTTTAGTTTTATTTCTTGCAAGTAGTTACCTCTCTTTTCTTTTAATTAGCTCTCATTTTTCTCTTTTTTTATGTTGAAATCATTTTATGTTAACATGTTTTCAAATTTGAGGTGCTAAACCCCTTCAATTTAGGGGTAATGAAGCTCTCATGAAACATATTAAATTAACATGACGATTTCATTTGTGATCTCTCTTTTGTGCTAAATGGAAATTTTGAATGATGGTGGTTTATGTCTCTTTTTTAGTGAATTTGATAGTCTATGTTCACATCTCAAATAGGCTATGCTTATTCTATTGTAAACATAAACTATTTGATCATTTTCCAAAGTGATTTTGATGATGAAAGTCAATTAGACTCAAAATTTGATGATCTATATTACTAATTCATAATAAATAGCTCATACATAAAATAGATTTATTTTTAATTTCATGTCATATTCATGAATGTTGATAAATGAGTTTGAATGGTGTGTCAGAGTTTGATGGTTTATGTTGTTCTAATTAATAGCACAAATAAATCATACTTATAATAAGCACATCTATCATCTCTACTCAATATTTTAATGTGAGATTATAAATAAAGTTTGTGTTGACTTGTATGAATGATTGGAAGTGGATTTGCCTCTAAATTGCTTCTTAATATCATAGTTTTATTCACTTTTTCTCTAGCTTAATTACTACAATTTTCTAGTTTAAACAATTTTAAAGACTTTGAGCCAATTTGATTGAGTATTATTAGAATTTTATTCTTTTTCTATGGTTCGACCCGTACTTACATACGTACTACGATTGTATGTCGTGCGCTTGCGGTTTTAATAACGGTTATATTTTTCGATGATTTTCTAATCGATAGAAAATCCGTCGAATTAACAAGTTTTTGGTGTCATTGCCGGGGAAAAGCAATTTGATTTTAATTCTACTTTTTGAATTATTTTTATTTTATTTTATTGTGGGTTCATTTTGTGCATTGTTTTGCATTAAAAACAAAAGAAATTTTTTTCTGTGTGTTTGTGTGTAATATTTTTTATTTGTTGCGTGCATCTGTTTGTTTGTTTCATCATTGAAGGAAAATTATTGCATTTATGTGATTGTGTTTTGTCGCTGCATTGTGCATTTGTTCACATTTTGTTCTTTGTTTTCATCACTTTTTTTGGGTTCTATTCTATTCTCTGCACTGTGCATTTCATTCTATCCTCTGTTACAATTTTTGGTTGTTTTTTTATTTTGTACATATCCCCATTCCCTCCCCAGTGCAAGTGCTGTAGGTTTTTAGGTTGAGTGCAATTGCACTATCTTTAAAATAAAATAAAACATTCAAGGCATTTTATTTACAAATTCAATTTCAATTACAAGTTTATTTTCCTGTTTGCATACATATGTTGTTTCACTTCCATCTATCTTCCATCTATCTTCCTTTCATCACCCACCACCATCATCTACAAACTACTTCACAACAATTGACAATCAACCACTATATCACTGTCAATCAACCAACCACCATCTCCACCTCACTGCTGCTCACACTACTCTCTGTTACAAAACTGCCTTCTCTATACAAGCTCACTGAAACCACCCCTCCTTCAACAGCATATCCTAACTTCAACAACTTCAACTCCATCATCATTACCCACAACTTCAACTACAGCTAGGGCTATCAACGAGTACCCGAAAAATCCAAAATCCGTCCGTATCCGTATCCGAAATATGAAAAATTATCCGGTATCCGAAAAACGGAAACGGATACGGATACGGATATGGCCATATCCGTATCCGATAATTATCCATTCGATTTTTATCAAGATTATAGCTATTTTTTATGTATTTTAGTACATAAAATGATTGTCGTTTACTATTATATCCTGGTAAAAAAATTAATATGTATATAAAAAATCAATTTTTACCACTTAAAATTATTTTTCTTAGTGTATTTATTATTTCTATATATTTAGTACAAAAATGAATATATGATAAATTAAAATTTTCTATTTATTTGTTTAGATTTATCAGTTGTAAACTGATCGAAGAATATCCGATAAATATCCGATATCCGTTCGCATCCGCGGATACAGATATCCGATATCCGAAAATGATTTCGGATACGGATACGGATATAGCACTATCTGTATCCGAAAGTATCCGTTTACAGGCCTAACTACAGCAGCAACATCACCTTCCTTCTATAAATTCTCCAAGCTCCACCATAATCACCTATCACACTTCCTCAATATCACTTCTGCTTCCACAACCCAACCCACCATCCTCTACAACCTGACCACTACACCGAAAAAACCTCTTCCAAACCATCACTTCCACTGCCATCCATAACCAAACAAATTAATAACAATTCCACCATCATCAATACTCTTTCCTATAGTACATCAACCATCAACATCTCTTTGCCAAACACAGCCCTGGCTACCTGCCTGCTTTAAGCATCACAACCATCTCAATCTGCCCCGCCACCACAAGCCTCTGCTACCATCTTTATTTATCAACCATCTCACTCTGTCATTCACAACCACAACTCTTCCACAACCTCACAACTTCACGACCACTGCTTTGAACTGACTTCTCAGACCATCATTCATACTGCCTCATCCAATCCACTCACCAAACCGCTGCTTCCTCCACATCAACTACACTTCAACTCCAACAACCCATAACCACTACCAATAGTACCTTAACATTTCACTGTTACTCCCCCTGCTCTACCTCCATCATCTCCTCCACAAAACAAAACAAAACTGCACTTCCCATTCTAAACAACCCAAACTTCTCAACACAAAAGCTGCTACCACCATCTCCCTCCACTGCAAACTGAACACCCAACCATCTTCCACTGCCTCTTTAAACAAACTCCAACCACCATGCTGCACACAACCCTGCATCACAATTCCAAGCCACTGTCTGCAAATCACTCCTCCTATAACTTCATCTACAATAGTTCATCAAACCACCATCTCACTTCATACAATCACCTGAAACTCCTCCAATAACCTTTCACTTAACCAGAGAATCAAACACAAAATACCTCACTGCCACCGTGACAGCAGCAATTCACATTCACTTCCAACTCTTTCAGCTACACTCTACATCTTCAACTGCTCCTTCACTGCAAACACCTCTGCAACCTCCAAATACCATCTAAATTCCTACAACAGCAGTCGCTCATACTTCCAAATCTTAACCAGTCTCCTTACATCCCCACCAACTGCAACGAACACAAATCCCAAAATTGCCAGGAATACTGCAACTCAAATCACACATCCACAACAACCACCACCAAATCCAATCGTGACTACCCGCAACCCCCAAATCCAATCCTACAACCCTTGAGCACAATCCGAGACCAAACAACCAACAACAATCACTTACTTTGACTTCCAATCGCAATTTGCAAACAAATTGTTTTTTCTTTTTTTTTTGTTTCTTTCGTTTTTTTATTTCAGTTTTATTTCGCGTTTGGAAAGAGAGAAAAGGGTATGGGGTGATTAAATCATATACAAGTGTGTTAAGTGGGCTTGCTTGTGGGCCTCTCTTGTGGGTTGAGTTTAATTGTTTTTTAATTTTGTGCAAATTCAATTTTGCATTCTGCTTAAAAAAAGAACAAAAAAATGGAATAAACCATAAAAATAAAATTGATTCTAAATTCCTTTTAGGCTTTTGAGTAGTGGGTTTTGTTTTGGGCTGTGTTCATTTTTATTTAGTTTGGTTTTGCAAATTCATCTGTTTAACTTTTTTTTTGCTTTTGTTTATTTAAAAAGAAAGTCTGCTTTTGTTTGTTTATAAAAATTGTTTAAAATTTTGTGTAAAAAAATATATTGAAATTTGCTTTTGTTTGTCTTTGTTTTTGTTTGCCTTTTTTTGTTTTTGTTTGCCTTATAAAAAACAAATTCTTGTTCAACACTTTTTTTTTAGATTGCAGGAAATAAAAAGAAAATGCTGCTATAAACTGCTCTGCTTTGCTTGCTAAAAAATTGCACTAAAAAAATTTCGTCACCTTAAAATAAATTGCTAATATTTCTGCACGCTTTGGTATCGTGCTCTTATCTCTTGTTTTTATTTTCTTTGCATTGTTGGTTGCTTGCATTTAAAAAATATTTTTAAAATAAAATCTCATTTGTAATTGCATTGTTAATACACGTTTATTTTCAGTTTTGCATTCATATCATCTTATTTTCCTTTCTAAAGGCAACGCCCAAATCCACATAAAGTGGGGGATTTCATCACCCCTTCCTTAGCCCACAAATTGCATATCATCTTAGAACTTGACTAATAATAACGGTTAGACGTTGGACTTAAGGGAGCCACGAGCTCATCTAGGGCTTAATTATATCTTGACAAGTTTTCTTTCAACAATCTAATTTCTTGGTGTCTAGGCTACGATAGAGCAATACTCATATATAAATATTACGATGATTCGTAAATATTATAGTAATTATTTCTTTGAAGCTACTTAAACCTTCGGTTGCATTGCTATGGTGATCTGTAGTGCACCGATAACCCATGTCTGTTACCTGGCTAAGAACTATTTTATTGGATTAAGTCAAAGTGTGATTATACAATTTTGGGTAGGAGCAACTAAGAACAGAAAATTTGCAATTAAGTCATCGCATTCATTTTGTTGCATTAGTTCATGCATATTTAAAAAAAATCTAAAAGCAAAAAAATTTACATTTTCCTTAACTTAGTTTTTTTTTTAAAACAAAAAAATCTAAAAAAAATCTTTTCAAATCTTTTCCTTTGAAAAAAATAAAATCAAACAAAATCAAAAATCCAAAAACAAGCATTTTACTTAAGTTAGTTTTTTTTAGAAAAAAAAATCCAAAAAATCTTTTCAAAAACAAAAACTAAAAAAGAACAAAAACATTTAAGAAAACAAAAAAAAAATCCAAAATCCAAAAATAAACAAAAATCAAATCCCTTTTGAAAAATAAATTCTTTTTGGTAATATTTTTCCTTTAAAGAATATATTAAAAAAAAATTCACTTCATTTCATTTTCGAAACCTTGTTTCATTCTCTTAAACTTGATTCTCACTTCTTTCTCTCCTTGACTTTTACACTTATGCATGAGTACTTGGACTCGTGTAAATCAGCGAATTGTTTAACTCGAACAAACAATCTTCTTAAGATGGCGAACGAAAATCCTCCCCGAACTCTCATGGATAGAATCTTTCCTAATAGAGTTTCTATTCCTTCTTGTATCACACTACCACCCCAGTGGGTAATCACTTCGAAATTCATTCAAATCACATTGCCACGCTCCCAAAATTTGGCAATTTTGAACACGATGATCCATACATCTTCTTAACAAAATTCGAACAAGTATGTGATGATGGAATCAAACTTCGGTTGATTCCATTTGCCCTTACCGATTACGCTGAAAAATTGTTGTATAGCTTACCGTTGAACTCAATCAAAACTTGGGAAGAATTCGTTAAAGTTTTCTTAAAAATGTTCTACCCCTTGGAAAAAAATACTAAAATCCGAAACGAAATTGTCAATTTTCATCAATTCAGGGGTGAACCTTTCGAAAAATATTTTGAAAGATTTAAAGAGCTTTTGATAAAATGTCCACACCATAATTTCGATGCCAAATCTTATATGATAGACTTGAAAATAGCTCACGAACCATGCTTAAATCGATGTGCCAAGGCAATTTTCTCACCAACGTCACGATGATGCTTGGCAATTTCTTGAAAAGTTGGCTGAAAAATCATCCCAATGGGAACGCTTTAAAGAAAAATCCATTTATTCACGATCGAGCGCACACTCGATAGGACCATCGTTGGCTTTGGAAGCTAAAATCGATGCCATGATCAATAAATTCGACAATGTTTTCTCATCCAACCAAATGAACCAAGCTTCCCAACCAATGTGTTATAAATGCAACGATCCAAATCACATAGCCGATTAGTGTCCTAATTCGATAGAACAACTCAATGCTTTTAATAAGGTTAAGAATGACCCATTTTCTCCAACGTACAATCCTATTTGGAGAAATCATGCTAACTTTGCATGGAACCAAAATAATTCTAACACAAATTTGGTTCGTCCTAATTTTCAAGCATTTCTGAATAATGCTTCGAATCCTCCCTTTCAGCCCAATCACTTGGAACAAAATTTTGCGGGTCCATCTCAAAATCAACCGCAACAATCTTTTTCTCCTCAAGACGATAAATGATTGACTTCACTTGAGAAAAGACTTGAAACTTTGGCTAAAGCAACCACTCAAAGTCTCCAATCAAATAGCAATTTGCAAAATTTGTTAATCTCGTACATGCAGAATACGAGTCAATCGATTGCTAAACTTGGAATGCAAATGAGTCAATTAACCACTTCTGTAAGTGAACATGAACGAGGCACATTCCCAAGTTAGCCAGTTCTGAATCCTAGAAATCAAAATACGAATTCGAATCAAGCCCATGTCATTCAAGATAGCAATGTGAACCAAATGAATTCTATCATGACTTTGCATTCGGGTAAACAAATCAATAACCAAGTGGACAATCCAAACGATTTACCGAAAGATCCTCTTGACACTTCAAAAGCAACAAGCGATTCAGAACAAAACATTGAGCCAAACATCGAATCAAATGATCCAAATTCTTCTTCTACTCAAGTAGACCGACCTACTGAATATCGTGTTCCATTTTGACATCGCCTTCGACCCAAGAAACACTCTAATGGAAAAGTTGTTGGAAATTTTTAAACAAGTCAAAGTGAACATCCGTCTTTTTGATATCGTTTAATAAGTCTCAACTTATGCTAAATTCTTGAAAGACTTGTGTTCTCAAAAAGGACACACTTATGTACCAAAAACATTTTGTAGCTGTCGGTCTTAGCGAAGTTTTGTCTCAATCAATCCCCATTAAATACAATGATCCTAGACGTCCGACGATCTCATGCATGATAGAAGACAAGATGATTAATAAGTGCTTACTAGTCTTGGGTGTGAGTGTCAATTTGATTCCTTATTCAGTTTACCAGCAGCTTGGCTTGGGTGAACTAAAACTGATGAAAGTAACTCTTCAATTAGCCAATCGTTCGATAAAGAAACCCATGGGAGAAATCGATCATGAACTCATCAAAATTGGTCAGTTTATATTCCCTGTCAATTTCATTATTCTAGAGACACAACCTGTGAATAATCTGATGAGTCAAATTCCATTGATTTTAGGCCGACCTTTCTTGGCGACTTCAAACGCCCTAATCAATTGTCGAAATAGTTCAATGATTTTTTTTTGAAAACATGACTTTGGATCTTAACATTTTTAATCTCTAAAATTAATCGAACGAACCACGTGATGAAACATTGGAAGTTAGCTCCATTCAAGAAAATTTGGACAACGAAACAGTTGACCTTAACCACGAACGCGAGACTAAATATGAACAACTATTTCAAGATGAGCTTAACGAAATTGAAAATGCATTTCCGTTTGAACCCCTCACCGTTGAGTCAGAATTTCAACCAAATTCTTTAATCGAGCAACCTCCTAGGTTGGAACTCAAACCTCTTCCTGATCACCTTAAGTATGCATACTTAGGTGACAATTAAATGTTTCCTGTCATAATCTCTTCAAATCTATCTCTTGATCAAGAAGTTTCCCTTCTTTTAATTCTGTCAAAAAATAAAGAAGCAATTGGATGGTCGATTACTGATATAAAGGGAATTAGTCTTGCACTTGTTCAACATCGCATCCACTTAGTTGACGAAGCCAAGCCTGTTCGTGACGTGCAATGAAGGCTTAATCCAAAAATAAAGGATGCAGTTCGAGATGAAATTCTTAAGCTCCTCGATAATGGACTCATATACCCCATTTCTGATAGTTTGTGGGTTAGCCCAATTCATGTCATGCCTAAGAAGTCCAGACTTACCGTTATCAAGAACGACACTAATGAACTCATTCCAACTCGTACTCAAACGGGTTGGCGTGTTTGCATTGATATCGAAAATTAAATGCTGCAACATGTAAAGATCACTTTCCTCTTCCTATCATCGACTAAATGCTTGAACAATTAGCCGGCCACGAATTATATTGCTTTCTTGCTGATTATTCCGGTTATAACCAAATTCCAATCCCTTCCGAAAATCAAGAGAAAACAACTTTCACGTGTCCCTTTGGCACCTTTGCATATCGACATATGCCTTTTGGGCTTTGCAGTGCTCCTGCTACTTTTCAAAGATGCTTGGTCAGCATCTTTTCTAACGTGATCGAATGCTTTCTGGAAGTGTTCATGGACAATTTTTCCATCTTTGGAAACTTCAGTGTGCTTACACCATCTTGAGTTGGTTCCAAATCGAAGTAAGGACAAACACTTAACGTTAAATTGGAAAAAATGTCATTTCATGGTCAAGCATGGCATTGTCCTTATGGTCAAGCATGGCATTGTCTTTTGGCATGTCATTTCAAACAAAGGCATTGAGGTAGATAAAGCAAAAGTTGACGTAATTGTGAATCTACCCATTCCCAAATCTGTCAAGGACATCGTTCATTTCTTGGGCATGCTAGTTTCTATCGACGCTTTGTTAAAGACTTTAGTAAAATTGCTCGACCTCTGACGACTCTTCTTGGAAAAGACTTCCATTTGATTTTAATTATAACTGTGTTTCTGCTTTCAAATGTCTCAAAAATGAACTCATTTTCGCTTCCATCATTTGCTCACCAAATTGGGATCTTCCCTTTGAAATAATGTGTAACGCTTCTAACTTTATAGTTGGTGCTGTCTTAGGGTAATGCATCAACAAAATTCTTCATGTCATCTACTACGCTAGTATGACTCTTAACGATGCTCAACTTAATTACACAACCACCAAAAAAGAACTTCTAGTGGTATTCTTTGCGCTCGAAAAATTCCGACCTTATTTGATTGGCTCACACATTACTGTTTACACTGACCACTCTGCTCTTAGGTACCTTTTTTCTAAAAAGGACGCTAAGTCTCGGTTGATCCTTTTCCTCCAAGAATTTGACCTTACGACCAAAAACAAAAAAGGATCCGACAATGTCATTTCTGACCATCTGTCGCGTCTTTCAAATGCACCACCTTCTTTAACAATCAACGAGAACTTTCTTGATGAATAACTCCTTTCTGTTTCCATCGATCCATGGTATGCCGATATAGGGGACTATTTAGTCACTAAGGAAACTCCTTCATTTTGGTCGAAAAAGGATAAATATAAATTTCTTCCCAAGTCAAGTACTTCTATTGGGATGATCCATATTTGTTTAAGTATTATTCTGACCAAATCATTTGATATTGCACTTCGGACTGTGAAATCAAGAGCGTCCTTTCGTTTTGTCATGACCAAGCTTGTGATCGTCATTTTGGTTCGAAAAAAATAGCAGAAAATGTGCTTCAATGTGGTTTTTATTGGCCTATGCTTTTCAAAGATGCATTTGAGTTCTGTAAAACGTGTGATGCTGCCAAATGTTTGAAAAAATCTCTTGACGAAACATGATGCCTTTGAATCCCATTCTTACGACGGAAATCTTTGATGTTTGGAGTATTGACTTTATGGGACCGTTTCGCAATTCTTTCGGAAATCTATACATTCTTCTTGCTATTGATTACGTCTCTAAATGGGTTGAAGCCATTTCTTGTAAAACAGGTGACCACAAAGTTATTGTGAAATTCATAAAAGAAAACATCTTCTCAAGGTTTGGAACACCTCACACAATAATAAGCGACAATGGAACCCATATCTTTGATCATTTATCTAAAACTCTAATGAAGAAATAACTCACAGGTTATCCACTCCTTATTATCCTCAAACTTGTGGTCAAGTTGAAGTTTCAAATCATCAAATGAAACAAAGTTTGGAGAAAACTGTAATAAAAATCAAAAAGATTGATCATAAAAATTAACAGATGCGCTTTGGGCTTACAGAATTACATATAAAACCAATCTTGGGATGTCACCTTTTAGGCTTGTATATGGTAAAGTGTGCCACCTATCTGTTGAACTTGAACATAAAGCGTTGTAGGTAGTTAAGAACATAAACTTTGATCTTGAAAAAGTTGACGAAAATACGAAATTGCAATTCAATGAATTAGAGGAGATTAGGACCGACGCGTATGAAAACGGGAAAATTTACAAAGAAAGAATAAAAGTTTTTCATGACAAGTCAATCCTAAGGAAAACATTTTCGCCAAATCAAAAAGTTCTTTTGTATGACTCGCGACTTCATTTGTTCCCTGGGAAATTTAAATCAAGGTGGACAGGACCATACGTCCTATGTACTGTTTTTCCATATGGTGCATAGAAATAGAAAACCCTAGGGATGGACAGATGTTTAAAGTCAATGGTCATCATTCAAAACCTTACTTGGAGTTAGCCAGTGATCGAGAGGAGGAGCTCATAGTTCTTCATGAGCCACACCACGTCTAGTAAGAAATTTTAACCCTCTCTTGTAAATATGTACATATTTTTCTTCTTTACACTCATTATATCATGTATTGACTGTGAGGACACAGTCAAAATCAAGTGTGGAGGGAGCCTCATGTTTATTTTAATTTTTCATGGTTTATTTTCTGCATTTTCTTTCCAAAAAAATTTACTTTTGAAGAAACACTATAGGATAAGTATATGTTTTTTGTTATTAAATTGAAATTTTTGAAAGTTTACTTGTCTCAACAAAAATAAAAATAAAATTTTGATTACAAGTAACTATGGTTTAACTAGTATATAGCAAGGATCATAGGTGATAATTATGAAGTATATCCTAATTGTAATCTTTGTTTAAAAGAGTGGTTGATTTAAAGTAAAGACGATAACATTTTTGATCTTCTAAGTTAAGTAGTGCTAAGATGATTTTGCATAACTCTCTCTTTCCAAAAAAAGAGAATTTTTTTAATAAAAATAAGAAACACCTAGACTCATGTATTCACACGTAAGTGTCTACACTCACCATGCTCTGTACCATTCTCACGTAAGCCCGAAAGGCAGTGCATGATCGGTATATCTGGCCTCAGTTTATTTGAGTTAGGTGTATGTAAATAATATTAAAAAAATAATAAAAACCTAGAGTCATGTGTTCATACGCAAGTGTGTACACTCACCACGTTCTGTACCCTTCTCACATAAGCCGAAAGGCAGTGCATGATCGGTATATCATGCCTCGGTTTATCTGAGTTAGGTGTGTAAATAATAATAATGTTAATATTTTTCAAAACAGAGAGAGCAAGCAATTGAAATCCAAGCACTATTTTCACTTATTTGATTCGACTTGTTATTCAAAAGAAATAAAAATACCACTTTGCAAAACTTTGATAATCAACTAAAGGATCCATTTCGTAGTTGCACTATGTTATCAACAGAAACAACTGCCAAACTAGAGTTTAATTATGATGGTAATTTAATTTTTGTTAGAAGTTTTGATGAGTAAAAGGATTAAAATTTCTTGATAATGGCCAAAACTTATATTTAACTTACTCGTGTCAATTTAAAAGTAAAATTTTCATTTGTAAATATTTTTGAAAACTTGCATCATGCAGTCGCATTAGAATATTTATATTGTATTTGGATTTTGCTGGTAGTATCTGCTTGAAACCCTCATGAGACAACACTCGTCCTACTAGGGACACCTAGAGGTTAACGGCTTGTTGCATACGCTCGATACAATTGTGTTTCCTATGAAAACGAATTTATCCTAGTTTTAGTTTATTCGAGGACGAATAAAAAGATAAGTGTGAGGGTATTTGATGTGCACGTAAAAGTGTATATTTTTACTTCCACATTTAATCTTCTTTTAATTAAATAAAAGAGCATACTATGGTATTTTACATGTTTAAATCCTAAATTGTTTTCAAATCATTATTTATTCATCTCCATTTGTGGGGTAAAATGGTAATTTTGTGTATGATTTAATTTGAGAAAATTTATTTGCACATTTTTATTTTTATTTGTAGGAAATGGAGTGCAAATATGAAAAGGTTTCATGGATGAATGCATGCACACATGTTGAAAGCTAATGAAGAAAGGAAATAAAAGAATTCATGCAACATGGAGGAGCCCACATGCCCATTAACATATAGTCCATAATTAAAAGCACATGCACATGTTAATGGAGGCTTAAAAGCATGTTAGTGGGGATCAATTATTTTTCTAATGATTACTTGTAGGTTACACTTTCTCAAGGGAATTGTAGGTAGTACCCTAAAATATGAGTTAGGGATTTAAGAATGTATAAATATCCCTTATGTTTCATGTAACGATCTTCTCTTTTTTATGCAATATTGTAGCCACAAATCAAAGTTAAATAAAAATTTCTTTAATGGCTTCTTAGCCTAGTTATTTACTTTCATGCAATTTTTATTTTATGCTTTCTTTTCATGCTATTTTTATTTCATGCTCTCCTACTTAGTTTATGCTTCTCTTATTTCGTGTTAGTAACATAGATTAATTCTTGTAATTAGTTTAGTTTTATTTCATGCAAGTAGTTAGCTCTCTTTTCTTTTAATTAGCTCTCATTTTTCTTTTTTTTTATGTTGAATCATTTTATGTTAACATGTTTTCAAATTTGAGGTGCTAAACTCCTTCAATTTAGAGGTAATGAAGCTCTCATGAAACATATTAAATTAACATAACGATTTCATTTGTGCTAAATGGAAATTTTGAATGATGGTGGTTTATGTATTTTTTAGTGAATTTGATAGTCTATGTTCACATCTCAAATAGGCTATGCTTATTCTATTGTAAACATAAACTATTTGATCATTTCCCAAAGTGATTTTGATGATGAAAGTCAATTAGAATCAAAATTTGATAATCTGTATTACTAATTCATAATAAATAGCTCATACTTAAAATAGATTTTATTTTTAATTTCATGTCATATTCATGAACGTTGATAAGTAAGTTTGAATGGTGTGTTAAAGTTTGATGGTTTAAGTTGTTCTAATTAATAGCACAAATAAATCATACTTATAATAAGCACATCTATCATCTCTACTTAATATTTCAATGGGAAATTATAAATGAAATTTGTGGTGATTTATATGAACGATTGGAAGTGAATTTGCCTCTCAATTGCTCCTTAATATCATACTTTTATTCGCTTTTGCTCTAGCTTAATTTCTATAATTTTCTAGTTTAAAACAATTTAAAGACTTTGGGCTAATCTGATTGAGTATTATTAGAATTTAATTCTTTCCCTACGGATCGACACGTACTTGCATACGTACTACGACTGTACGCCGTGCGCTTGCGGTTTTTATAATGATTATATTTTTCGATGATTTTCTAATCGATAAAAAATTCATCGTCTAACAGATCCAATGGTTCGAGTCGATTTGCTTCAGTCGACTCGACGGGTAGATGGGGCGTACCTGAGCGTGGTTCCACTATTTCAAGCAGCGATTGGATGGTTTTGAGTCAATTTGACCCCGTCGACTCAGCAGGTTACTTTTGTGAACATGGTTTTATTGGTTCAGAATGCAAAGTAATTTCGTTAATAAAAATTGGGCAAGTTCTGCCTATTACAATGCCTCAAGTATTCCAGGATGACTTATTTGCAGGAAATAGAAAATATATAAGATAGTCTTAGATAAAGTAATGACGCAGCGATTCGCTGTTCCAAGCTTGGGGACTTTTGTTTCCATCAACGGTTGTTATCTTGAACGTGTCATCCCCTAGCTTCTGGCCGATCACATAGGGCCCTTCCCAATTTGGTCTAAATATTCCTAGTACAGGGTAGACCCGTTTAAGGACAAGGTCTCCTACTTCGAAAGTACGGTTACAGACCTTGGTGTTTAAATATCGTGCGACCCTTTTCTGGTGAACAATAATCATTAACTCGGCTTCTTCCGTCTTCTCATCGACTATATTGAGTAACTCGAGCAGGAGCTGCTCGGTTTGCCTTTGATTGAAGTTTTGCCTTCAATGAGACTAGCACGACTGGGTTCATTGCTTTTGAACCATATGCCAAGGCAAACAGACAGTGCTCGGTTGAAGATTTATGCGTTGTCCTATAAGCCTATAGTGCGAGCGGAAGTTCATCAACCCAATTTCCTTTAGCTTTATTTAGCCGCTTTTTGATGGTGTACTTGATGATCTTGTTCACTGCTTCCACTTGTCAATTTGCCTGCAGATGTCCTACAGCGGAAAAGCTTTCCTCGATTCAGAAGTGTTTGCAAAAATCTTTGAACCCTGCGCTTTCAAATTGAGTTCCGTTATCCATGATGATTTTTTATGGCACACCAAAACTACAAATAATGTTTTCTGTGACAAAGTTAATAACTTTCTTTGCCGAAATAGTGGCCAGCGGTTCCGCTTCGGCCCATTTGATAAAGTACTCAACAGCAACGATAGCGTGTTTGTCTCCTCCTTTAGCTATTGGCAGTACACCAATCAAATCGATTCCCCAGATTTTGAATGGCCACGGGTTGACCGCCTGTGTTAGCACCGTTGAAGGAGTTATTTTGACCTTGTCGAATCTTTGGTATTGGTCGCACCGTCCGGCATAATCTGCCGCATCGTGGTTTACTGTTGGCCAAAAATACCTATATCGGAGAAATTTCTTTGTAAGGGTTTGCCTCCCGGTGTGATCCCCGCAGTCGCCGTTATGAACTTCCCTGAGGATTCTTCGAGCTTCATCGTTGGTCACACACTTGAGCAAGGAGGTAGACAATCCTCATTGGTAGAGTATCCATCCTATACTATGAACCGTAGTGCCTTTCGAATGAGCTTTTTTCGTTGATTCTTGTCTGCGGGGTGTATTCCTCTGAGCAGGTAATCCTTGATCGGTGTCATCCACATTTATGGTTCTTCGGTTGTTTCAATAATCCAGTCGATATCCATCTCGCCCATGCTTGGAGCGGTCAGAGTTTCAATAGCGACTAGTCACAATGACTGAGCTTCTCCGGAACTGGCCAGTTTGGCTAAATAGTATGCCTTCGTGTTTTGTTCCCTTGGGATATGAGTTATGGTGTAATGTTCAATGTTATTCAGCAATTCCTACACTTTAGATAGATATGGGGCAAGGTTCTCTCCTCGGGCTTGATATTCGCTTTTCACCTGATAGACGACTAGCTGAGAGTCATTATAGATGTGCATGGACTTTATCCCGAGTTCCTTTACAACATTTAGCCTGACTATCAATGCTTTACATTCCGCTTCATTGTTTGTTGCAATGAATTCCAAGCGTAAGGCATAGCAAACAGATCGTCCTTTGGGAGTTTCGAGCACGACTCCTACCCCCGAGCAGAAGTTGTTAGATGTACCATCAACGAACAACTTCCATCATGTCTCCACTTCTCAAGTAATTTCTTCCTCGTTATCTCGTATTGTAAACTCGATAATAAAGTCTACCAACGCATGCCCGTTGATTGCCCTTCGAGGATGCTAAGTGATTTCATATTGACTTAATTCAATGTTCCATTTGATAAGCCGTCCAGAGGTCTCGGGGCGGTACAACACTTGTTTCCAAGGTTGATCTGTTAGTACTTTGATCGGGTGTGTCTGGAAGTATGGTCGTAACTTTTTGGATGTGATCAAGAGGCAATATTCTAGTTTTTCCAGTTTTGGATAGTTTTTCTTGGCTCCAGTGAATCGTTTATTGATGTAATATACGGGTCGCTGAAACTTAGCTTCTTCTCGTACAATCACAACACTTAATGCATGGGGCGAGACTGCTAAGTAAATGAATAAGTATTCTCCATCACCGGCTTGGATAGGATTGGCGAAGTTTCCATATGTCGCAGCAGCTCTTCTAAGGCAGTCTGACAAGCCTAATTCCATTCGAAGTTCTTCTTTCCTTATTTAGTGCGTCAAAGAATGGTATACATTTGTCGGTTGCTTTTGAGATGAACCGGCTTAGTGCTGCAACATTTCCATTCAAGCTTTGTAACTCTTTCTTGTTCCTTGTGGCCTCGACTTCCCGTAAAGTGGTAATTTGTTCGGGATTTGCTTCAATGCCTCTGGAGTTTACAATGAATCCCAAGAACTTGCCAAAGGCTACCCCGAAGTGACATTTAAGTGGACTGAGTTTCATTTTATATTTGTGGAGTATTTCAAACATTTCGATGAGGTTGTCCAAGTGATTTGCAGCTATGCGCAATTTAACCAACATATCATCTACATAGACTTCCATAGTGTTCCCGATCCGATGTTTGAACGTAGCGTTCACTAGTCATTGGTAGGTTGTCCTAGCATTCTCTAAACCAAATGGCATCACTTGTAGCGGTATAATCCCAGATCAATGATGAAACTGGTGTTTTCCTGGTCAGGTTCGTTAATCATGATATGGTTGTATCTCGAGTAGGCGTCCATAAATGATAGCAATTCATGTGCAGCTGTCCCATCCATAAGCTGGTCGATTCTAGGCAGAGGAAAGCTGTCTTTTGGGCAAGCTTTGTTTAGGTCCGTGTAGTCGATACAAGTTCGCCATTTTCCATCGGACTTCTTGACCATGACCGGGTTGGATCCATTCAGGGTAGGTTGCATCGCGGATAAAGCCATTCGCCATCAGCTTATCCACTTCTTCTCTCAGTGCTTTGGATCATTCGGGTCGTAGGCTCCCCGCCTCTTCTGCTTTACTGGTGTATACTTGGGATCAATATTAAGTGCGTGGCATGCAATCTTCAGTGACACCCTACACATATCGGAATGTGTCCAAGCGAATACGTCTAGGTTGGCACGAGGAAATTTGATTGGTTCCCATCGCATCTTGTTTCCAAGATATGATCCAATTTTCAGGACCCGAGTTGGGTCATTCATATCGATTGGGACAGGCACTGTCGATTCTGTCGGTGGTTCCCGATCCTCTCTTGAACTCTTCTTTCTAGGGTCCTAAGCCTTGTCGAATCGGTTATGGTCCCCAAACCAGGAGCGGATCTGTAGTTGCTATTTGGCAAGTTCACTAATGTGGAGAATTCTCCCCACATTCTTTCCTTTTTCTTTTCTTCTAGACTCACGTAGTTCTATGATATAGCATTCTCTAGCGTCACTTTGGTCCCCTTTGATCACCCAACTCCATTCTCTGCTGAAAATTTATTGGTTAGACACCACTGAGCTAAAGCAATCCGGAAATTTGCAAAAGCGGGCCGACCTAAGAAAGCATTGTGGGTGGATATTTCATCTACAATCACAAAGGTCTGGATGAGGATGATTCTTCGGTCGCCTTCCCCAAGTTCTTTGGGTAGATCAATTGTTCCGACATGTTGGTTAGGTTCACTTGTGAATCCCTGGATCTTTTTTCGGCTAGCGGATACGTTTTTCATATCGATCTTCATCTGATCAAACGTGTGTTTGAATAGAATATTCACAGAGCTGTCACTGTCCTTGTAACGACCCGTATTTTTGACAATTAAAAATATTCAATTAAATAAGACTTTGGAATTTAATATTGTCAAAAATTAAAATTTATGATTTATAAATGAAATAAAATATTAGAATATAATTTAATAATGTTGATTAGATGTAATTGACAACCGTTTTAATGTAATTTCGATTAATTGCAATAATAAAGGTAAATAAAGATTAAAATCAATGTTATATTTAATGGTGTAATTATATGTAACTAACTGGAATTGGTTTTAATATAAAATGTGTAATCAATTATTTTGTACGTAAATTTATTAACCTTTGTTTGTAAACAATAATTTTATAAATGTGTTTAAATTACTAAGATGATGTAACAATTCTTTTATTTATCATCTTATTATTAAATCCGTTTGGAATTAATTTGGAAATCAATGAAATTAGTGGTAATTGAAATTTTGTAGTTAATAGAAGAAAAGACGTTAACTGTTGAGCGATGAGTGTAATAAAACGAAAATTTATGTTTAATAAATTCATAAGGTATTTGTTGATTTAATAATAATAATGTAAATCAAAATAAAAGAATTTGTTGAAATTTGAATTATAATGAACTGAGATTTTATTACTGTGTAATTTAACGTTGAAATTAATTTAATATTTAAATCTTGAAATTAACATGGGAAATTTAATTTTAAAAAGGATTATTAATTTCAGTTCAATCAAAATGATGATATAAAACTTTTAATTTAGAATTTAAAAGTAATTAAATTGATTTTTAAAATAGATTATTTTAATTAACGTGTAAAATTAGTCCTTTTGGGCACTTTCTTGGATTTCGACGAAAGCATTTTCATCGGATCTAATAGCGAATTATTATGGGATTGCAAGTTTCTTAGCGATTGGACTTATCGTTTGATCGTGCGAGCTCGAAACGCGTAAAAATCAATTAAGGGAATTTAAATGAATATAATTTGATTTTAAAAGCCAACTTCTGTATACAACAGAATTAGGGTTTGAAATTAGTTTCATTGAGTTTAAAAATACTGAAAACCTATATTTTGACATATGGGATGACCTATTTTCGTTTCGGGAACGAAATGGGCTTTTCGGGTCTTTGTTATTGCTTCGACCCATTCGATCTATTCCATCCATTCTTATCAATCTCTGCCTATATATATGTTGTTATAAACCCTAGCAGCTCAATTCTATTTTCTGTATGTACAATTTCTGTTCTTATCTGCTCCTCCTCAATGGTGAATAACCCAAACCCTAAATTACAATTCCAAATCAAATCGAAAATCAAAATTGCTCAAATCCTATCATATAATATATCATCCCGAAGCTCTTGACGAACGTAATCTGCATCTGCAATTCATTTTCCGATTGGAGGCTCCGTTTGTCCAGAATTGGGAAAAACATTCTCGGTCGTCCATTGTAGGGTTTGCAAATCAATGGTGGATCATCGACCAATCGACGATCGGAGGCCACTGGGGAGTAGAGGATGGCGAGTAGGGGCGATCCACGGTGGTCGATCACCTTGGATCGGCACGAAAGCGCTAGAAATGGTGAACAAACGGCGTGGCGGCGGAGGTCTTTTTCGGCGACAGTGATGGCCGCGCGAGGCCTGGTGGGTGCGGCCGGAGGTGTAGGGTTCGACGGTGGTGTCAGATCTGGGGTTTGATGGCCGTAGGTGCGGCGGAGGGAGGATAAACGTGGCGGTCTGATGGGTTGGTTACATGCGATCTGCGTTAGGGTGAAGAAGATAGGTAATTACGATTTTGCCATTATTTATTTTTAATTTAAATTTAAATTTTCAATCTTCTAACCTTCATAACTTTTGCATACGAACTCGGATTCGCACGCGGTTTCTTCCTTTGGGTTCATATCGAAATTTCGGACAATATGAAACTTGTTTGGTTGATTTTGGAGACTATTGAAATTTTGGGCTTTTATTGGATTTTTAATCGGATATAAATCAAAGGTGAGTGATTTAACCCACTCACGCAATACTAAATTTTCTTATGTTGGTCGAATTAAATTTATGAAGTGATAAGAATGTTATTGGTTGTTGTTTGGTAGTAAAATTGACATTTAATTAAAATTGAATTTTATATTGAATTAAATTGACATTTAAATTAATATTGAAATTAATTTCTTGTTAAACACCTCCAAATGATAATTAGTAACTGTTGTGATATGTTGGTTTATTTGGATGTTGTTTGTTATTGTATGCTATTGATTGATGTTGGATGTATGGGTGTTTATTTATATAGATATATCCTTGTTATTACCCAATTTATTATTTGACATTATATAAATTATCATTTATATTATCTGAAATGAACTAAGAAATAGGTTGAAATGATATGTACCTATGTCATTTAATTTTGGGTTGAAATGATATATATCCATCCATGTAATTAAAATAGAATTAACCGATCACTTAGCCATAGGGTAGAAAATTATATACGGATACCGGATTGGTTAAATTCAAGGGTTTTAAAATCTTGATTTTTGGATTTTGATTAAATGATATTGTTTTAAAGGAAATAAATTATGGATTTATATGAATTGAATTATTTCTAATTCAAGCTTTGAAATGTTGAAATTGAAATTGGTTAAAAGGAAATTGTTTTGAAGAATTAAAACTGAAATGTGAAGTATAATCGATATATGACTTCAATTTTGGAAATCTAATTATTTTAAAGTTTGAACCATAAATTGAACAATGAGGTTTAATTTGATTTAAGTGATTTAAATCAGTAAATTGAAATTGGACTTGAAATTGATATAAATCGTAATGGTTTAAAATAAGAATTGGATTGAAATTTAAATCATTGAATTGTTGAATCGAATTTGAAGTTAAAAATGAACGTTTCAAAAATTGAAGTTAATTTGAATTGAAATCAAGTTGATTTGAAACTAAATCGAAATTGAGTCAATTGAATTGAAAGATTGAAAATTGAGCTTTGTTGATTTCAAATTTGGAAATGGGCCCAGATTTGTTGAAATGGAAAGAAACAGTTTGATTTGATATTATTTTCAAAATAAATTATTTAAATATAAACTATTTAAAATCATTTTTTAATACTCAAATTATTTTGATTTTCCAAACTATTTTACTATATAAACCATTTTCAATACTCAAACCATTTTATATAAAAGTGTTTTAAATTTCTAAACTATTTATAACTATTCAAACTATTTTCTAAAATTTCAAACTGTGTAAAGTTGGAATGTTTATATTTAAATCGTTTATTTAATGCGAATGTGGTTAAATGAGGTTATAACCTAAGTTGGGATTTGAAATGATATTTTCAAGTGAAAATGACATATTTTGAGTAAATATGGTATTTTGAAATGTAGTGATATTTTTGAAGTGAATATGATATTTTGATATCAAATATGAATCGTTCGAAATGTAAAAGAACTGATCGGTGTGAAAAATGATGTTTGGTTGTTAAAGAGACCGGGGCCTCTTAATGGCATACTCTCTGTCAATATTGGAACCACTTTAACAACTGTGTATGTGGTGGATGATCCAGAATGAAGTGGTTGGATTTGGTGAACGTTTGTTGGATTTGAAGAAAGAGAACGATGATGGATGACCCCAGCACTTATGCCAATTTGAAATGACTAAAACGGGGCTGCTTGTTAGGGCCAAGTGGGCTAGCTACCCCTAGCGGACACATCTCTTCGTATTACCATATTGATGTTGGCTTGAACGGTGCACCTTGATTTGATTTTGGGGGTGTTGGAAGCGGTGGACGGTCGTGGCTACGATGTGTTACCACCAGCCCTGCGATCCGAACTGGTAGTATCCTACCTTGGGCATTACCTCACGTGCCTTGTCATACTTTTATCCTTATACGCGCCCACTACGATTTTCTTTTAGTATGGTACCTATAAGGGACTTACTGGCTACCAACATTACTGGTTGTGTTACAGGACCTACATAGACTACTTGCTTAAAAATGTGTTAAGGGGGATTAATGTAAAGCCTTAACGCTTTTTAATATTTATTTTATTGATTAGACATTACATATATAGCGTATCTTACAACATATAGATAGTTTATCGGATCCTTTGGAGATTGAAAATCCCGTAACATCTCTTAAGTTATTGTACTCACGTTATACACTGGATAGCAGATGTAAAATCCCGTAAACATCTCTGAAGCTATTACACTAATATTTACTTGTTGATTTAACTTACATAATAACTTTTAGTTCTGACTTGTGTGTTTTGTCTTTTCATTACGCTCGGGTCAGCCTGAGCATTTCAGTGTTTGAAAACATTATTTTTGGAGGACGAAGATGGAGTTTGGTATATTATATTATTAGTATTATTCCGTTGCATCATTATTGGTATGTTGTTTGTACTCTGATTATGTTGTAAAAATTGTGTAATCAAATGTATATTGTAAAACAGCTTCATGAACTGTTTGCTTGATTATTATATTTTGTCATTCCACTGCGAGATTCTGTATTTTGTTTTCCCTCTTTTCTCTTATTTTCTTATTAAATCCCATTGACAATCCTCCCTTTTTAATTGTTTGAGTTAGACATGTATGGTTTATTGTCGATTTAAACCGTCCAAAAAGGTGGGTCGTCACAGTCCACCAATACTCATCGGACCATGGCTAGCCTGATTCCTACCGTCACGACCATGGGGTCGAGGGTCAGAGCTTCTATACTATGTCATCGTTCAGGGTTCTCTTCTGCTTGGCAGGAGTTCCGTCTTCGACCGCGAAGCATGAAGCTTTCGGAGCATATCTTAATGAGCTTACATACCGCTCCATTTCTCCCCAACTCTTCTGCCGGGATAAGGTCCTCCGGATATTCTTCCGATGATGAGTCTTTGGTCGGTCCATCTGGATCCCTCTTCGCTAGTTCTAGATTGGTTTCCCCAATCTCTAGGAGCTTGAGGTGCTGCAGTCTGGTTCGGATTTTGTGGTTTCCTCACATTCTGCTGAAGCTTGTTTTCCCGAATCAGCTTTTCAATCAGGTTCTCAAGGTGACAGCACTCATTTGTGTTGTGACCATGTGTTTCATGGAAGTGGCAGTAATTTTTGGAACACTTTTGTTGTTTAGTCGCTTCCTTTTTAAGGGGCTTCTTAGACTCCTTTGTCCCTTGTGTTGCAAGGTAGATGTTTACTAGAGTATCATTGAGCGGGGTGTAGTCTTTGGGCCTCAAGCCTTTAAGTCGCTTGTTACCTCCATTTCGCTTGTTGGATTCCGGTTCTTTCTTTTCTAGTTCCCATTCTTTCCCGTGTTTCCTGCAGCGGTCCTGGAGGTACTTGCGTCTTGGTTAGCTGATATACCATTCTGGCCAGCGTTAGTTAGTTGTAGGTTAGTAGGTTTTCCTTTTAGCTCCTCTACCTCTTCCAATCTCAAGTATTGGCTTGCCTTTCGGTTAAAGTCCTTCCTCATGGTAGGTTGTTTCATTTTGATCCATTTTCCAAATTCAGTGTCGGGATGGATAGAGCGGACCAGGGCCATGAAGACCATAGCTTCGTTTAAGTTACTTACTTCAGTCACCGAGGTGTTAAACCGAATCATGAAAGATTTCAAAGATTCATTTTGTTCCTAGAATAGGCCAGATAAGGACATCACGTCCTTTGGTTATGTCGTGTGAAGCCTAAATTGATCAAGGAATTTAGTTGCTAATTCACTGAAAGTGGAGATGGATTTAGGTGGGAGCCTGGTGAACCACATAGAACCAATTCCCTTTAGTAATATTGGAAAACATCTACATCGAACAACATTTGGAGAATTTGCTCCATCCATGCACCAATTGTACTTGTACAAGAGAGGTTTGGGTCTCTAGTTTCATCGTAAGATGGAATAGTCGGCATAGTGAACTTTTCAGGGTACCGTTCATTCAGAATGTTATTAGTGAAAGGAGTCCGGCTTGGAGTGGATCCTCATTCGTCGTCTCTCCTATCATTAATTTTGTCCATCAAGCGCTTGATCATATCCGTGATATATGCCTCTGATGTCCGGTATTCCATGGGTTGGCTGTCAGTGACTATACCAAGCGTTTGATTTTGCAAATGATCTTGGTAAGTGGGCTGAAGCCTAGGCTCTCCTATCTTCGGAAGAGCCACTTCCTCGGAGTTCCATTGGCTTGCGATTGGTTGGGTAAGGGCAGTTTGGACCTCCCTGTCGTTGTTGGGTGCATTAGTGTTTTCTTCCAACTTGTCGTTGTCAAGTTGCTCACTATCTTCAGAGTCGGAGAGATCCCCCGCTATATCATCCCGTGGGGTTTTCGCCCCTAGATTCAAGTTCATAGCGGGCTGCTCTACAGTCGGTGGAGTGCTGGTGTTTCCTTCTATAGTGATTCCTGCAGCTCCTCCCACTACTCCTTTTTGATTCTGCCTTCCATTTCTCCTGTTTAGGCCAAAAACGTAGGAGTTCTCCTGCTTTGTGGCAGCCGTAGGCTCCGGCATGGTTCTTGGAGCAGCTAGTGATTGCAAGGTCGGGAGGGCATTTAATTTGTCCATCAAATCTTTTTGGCTATTCTCCATCTTTTGATCGATTTCATCAACCATCTTATTTAGTTCACCTCTAGTGACGACTTCATGCTGAATAGAATATCCCAACACCTGATCTCTTGTGTTGGCTCCAGAATTTGCTCTGATTAATGGATTATTGGCACTGTTGATCTCAACTTGCTGAGGATTCGTTTTTTCTCTAGCTATTATAGCTTCTATGGATCTTTCGAAAGTCGTTCTCTTTCTTCCCAGTGCCATTGATTCTCAATGGAAAATCTTCTAAGTAGAGATTGAGGATCTACCATCTAAACCTATCTGATCCAAAATAGATAACTAGATCTAAGCTTGAGTTGGGCTCTCAATGAAAGCACCAAAATGTTAATCCAAAAAATGGATCAATACCCTGGATTGAGTATGAAACCACCGGCCATGTTTATCAAGGCAAACAAAATAGAAAAAGTAATAGCAAGCCGTAGAAAAAGTAAAGAGACAAGAGATTTTTATAGTGGTTCGGCTGTTAACAAAGCCTACGTCCGCTTTATAGCTTTTATTGATCAACTGCTATTACAAAGGAGCTTGGATTACAATATGACTCTTCTTTCCTAAGTTAGATCGAGCCACCATTATTAGGGACAACCGGAAGGATCTCTGTTTCCCTTTAATGGCTGTTGTGAGGGAGAAGAAGAGTGAATAAATAATGATAGAGTTTCAGCAGAGATCAGAGCAGATCCCTTTTCTGTTGCAGATGAGATGGTATTTATAGGGGTTGGAAAGCTCTTGGACCGAGAATTGCTTTGTAAGAAGCCTATAGACGTCATGTAGAGAGAGCTCGGAAAGTTTGGAGCCAAAATTGGTGTAACGACCCTGAATTTTGAACAATTTAAATTGAAAATATTTAATTAATTTTAAATATTTGAACGATGATTTGACTCGAATTTCAAATTATCAGAATGAATTGGCGATTTAATTTTTGAAATTAATCTATTGAAAGTTGAATAAAATTTGAATCTTCGATTTTAAGCCGGTTAAAAATAATTTAAAGGCTTAGAAATTCATATTGATAATACTGGAGATAATAGAAGCTTCAGAATTGATTTTAAAAGCGATTTGTTCAGTTTTGAAATATCATCGTTTAAGTTGAATTTAAAAATAGTCTTCCGAGGCACAGTCTCGGAATTTGACGAAACCAATTTCATTGGGTCCGTAATATTGAATTTTTACTGGATTTCAAATTTCGTATTTATCAGAATTGTTTTGTGAATATATGGCGTATAAACGCGTAGAGAATTTAATCGAATTCAAATTGAATTTCTGTAACAACTGGGGTTTTGCCCAAAATTTTGATCATCAATAAACGATCTATGTTGGCAGCTAAATTGATGATGTTGTTGGAATTTTTATAACAATAAAATCTTCGTCAATTAACGATTTAATATCGAATTGTTAATTTCTGTTAGAATTTGGAATTTGTAAATCGATTGAAATTCTTTATTTAAATTTTTATTTTTACAAAATGAATATATACACATAGTTTAAATTTAGCAACAAAATTAAACAAAACAAATTAAAGAAAATAATTACCAAAAACAAAATTAGATTTTAAAGAGAGAAAAAAATAAATAAAATAAAAGAAAAAAATTAATACCATACCCTTAACCCATGCCTATACCACGTTCGGCCCATACCCTTTTTTTCTCGTTTAAAACCCTATACCCGATCCCCATTACTTCCCTCATTCGAAAAACCCTAGGAAACAAATAAAAAAATGGCGACTTGGAATTAGGGCTACGGCGATTTCTCGATTCTTCGTTCAATTCTAGGCGCCGACTTCAACAACTCGATCGAGTGGATATCGTGTTTATTACTCACCTCGGCTATTTCGATTCGTGATAAGGGCTTCGGCGATTTGATCTTCTGGCTTCGACTTCCTTCGCCCCGCTTGTGTCCAATCCGTGATTAAGGTGAGTAGTATACTCACATCTCATTCGAACAGTTCGAATTCATTTGTTAGTTTGTTTTCGTGGTCTTTGGCTTCGATTTGACTTCCTTGTTGATGTTGATTTTTGTGGCTTCTTCACGTTGCCGATACTTTCCTATTTTAAGCTTTGGTATTTTTGGAAAGACTTTTGATTCACGGCTTCAATTATGCACGTTCGATCCTTTTGTTTTCTGATACTTTCCTCCTTTCTTGATTTTTGACTTTTTTTCAAAATTCACAGATACACACTTGATTATCTTTACTTTCTAGATACATGTTGTCTTCGGCATTGAATGACTTGATAAATTGGAAACCATGACTTAGTTATCAATTGCGGAATTGTAGTTCACTGCATCATTATGCCCTGTACCTTCGAATCTGGATCTCGAATTGCTGTTACATTTGGAGTTTTAGTTATTGATTTCTTTGGTACTTGAACAAATTTGTTGTTCAGTCTGCATTCATGTATAAGTATGGTTTGAGTCATGTAGTTCATTGTGATATTTAAATTTGTTGCCTCCCCACTAGAATTTGTTTCACTGATGCATCTGTGTCATGCTTGCATCTGATTGTGATTTATAGTCTTTGTTGTTCTTCTTTGTGGGTCTGCATCCAGGGTGATATCTGAAACTTGTGTAGTCTTGTGCAGTTAACCATCATGTAGGGCTGTTCTGATTTGGTAGCATTGCATTTGCTTTTGATCATTTCCATATTGGTTCATTTGTGCATATGTAATTATTGGGTTGCTTTGTGTTCCCTTGGCATTAAATGTTGTACTGTCTGTATATTTGGGATTGACCTTGTTCACCTGCATGTTTTATTGACCATTCATTCATGTTCAGATCACTTATCATATAGTCTGCATTGAGTCACTTGAGTCCTTCATATCAGTAGCACTCATGCTGCTCTCTGCATACTTTGATCCATTGATGCTGTAATTTGTTCATTACATTTGTTCTGGACATTTTGTTTTCTTTGATCTTGTGCATTTTCTATTTAGGTGAAATTGAACTCTGACTTTATTATCTCGGCCGTATGATTTTATTTGAAAACTGCAAGCATGATTTTGGAAAGGAAAAAAAAACAGTACATGTTATTTGTTGCACTTAGTCGATCCATTGCAGATAAACTTGAGCATACTTGTAGTTCAATATTTCTCAGTGTCATTTTGAAGTTGTAACCTGCACACTCTGGTTCATGTAGTAGTTGGTCTGTTGGACTTGAATTAGTAGTCTGCACTTGATGTTGTAGTTGTGTTCACTCTTGTAGTATCACTGTGCATTTGTTTATGTGATGCATTCACGTCTGTGGTCTTTGCAGCTTGCATTCACACTGGTTTGCATTCATGTTGTATTGTAGCCCCCATTGACTTTCGTTGTCTGATCTGTGAAGCATTTTGATCATTTTGAAGCACTCGAGTCGGGAGTTGGTTTGTCTGTCACGGTTTTGAACACTTCTTGGTCCTGATTTGTAGATTGCCACTGCGTGGCAATTGAGTCTGGTTCATTGTAGTCATATATGTGTATGCATACATTTGTACACTTGCTTGAGTTTCACTGAGATTTGGCAGTTCGTTTGTTCATTTGGTTGTGCATTGTTATGGTTTGATTCACGTTGGCTATTTAGTCGTCTGCACCTCTGTAAGTTTGAGTTTGCATGTTATTGTTCCATGTATTTGTGTAGCCTAGGTCTGCATTCCTTTGATCTTCATTGCTGGTGTGTATACATACATTTATGTAGTATGTTATAGCATTATTGTGCACTTCATATTGTTTAACCTTTTGGTCATATATGTTGAGGCTGCTGTTCGTAATTTGACATCACTGCTCCTTCTATTAGTGCTCGGCCTATAATGTTTACTTGAGTGTTGCTTCATTATGCCCTGGTCTGGAGTAGCTCTGTTGCACTGCCTGTATTCATTGTTTCGACCTGTCACTGTTGTGATCATTGGTGGGTTGCATTGTTCCATGTATTTGTGTAGTCTGTCTGTTGCACTTTTCAGTTTCATCACTGTTTTACTTCCACACTGTTGCACTTGTATACTTCATATGCATACTGTTGATCTTTTGTAGCATTGAGTTGAGCCATGATTGCAGTGACTTGACCTTTGCAGTTTCGACGTACGGTAGTGGCGAGGCAGTGCACGCGTACGTGTGCACTGCAGCCACCCAACTCGACAGTTTCGAATTGATATTTCTTTGCGTCGTGATGCATTGATCTTTTATACCATATTGGCGAGGCCGTACACGCGTGCGTGTACGGCAGCCAATCAGATTTCAATGGTTTTTAAAGTGACAATTTCAATTGTTTAAATTGATTTAGTCGATTGATAAATTGTTTATTTATCTCTGTTGATGATTTAAATCTGCTGATTTATTGTTTAACACTGTTTAGTGTTAAAATTTTCGTTATCCGGTTTCTTTGTTTAAAGAGTCGGATAGACGAGAATTATTGTGACTGTCGTCTATTTAAATTATTACTGCCTCTATGCACTAATAAACTGGTTTGAATTAGACTGACCTGTGTATTATTTTCTTTTGAATATAATACTCGGGTCAGACCGAGTATTTTTACAGCTTGAAGATTTTCGAGCAGCGAAGTTAGAGAGAGAGTAAAGAACCATTTTTAGTTTCAGAAGAAAATTGTATTTTAAGATATTCCGCTGTATCAGTATTAAATTGTATAAACTCTGATGTATATAAAAATATTTATAGTAATGAAATAAAGATTCATTTGTTTTAATTGATTGTTATTATCTGTGTTTCTGTGGCTGATTCTGTTTAAACCTTATAAACTAAATAACAATTCGTCTTTTTGAACGTTTCTAGTTAGTTTAATTACCGACTGGAGGCGGTCAAAAGGGGGAATGTTACAGAGTGGTATCAGAGCTTTGGTTTACACAAAGCTTAGTTTATGATGTTTAATATGAATAGTTACTAGAAACACTTTTAAAAAAGAGAATGTTTTTCAAATCCAAAGAAGTATAAAATTGTTTTTGGAAATAAAGATTTTTAACTTAAGAATAGTTAAATTGAATTGAATTAGTATTAATAAATATATGATTTGAAATTTAACTTAAGGAAGTTAAATAAATTGAACTTGAATTGATAAATTATTGAGATGAAAATTTAAACATGGAAGATAAGTGATTATAATATATGAATTGGAAAGTTTAAATTAATAAGTTGTTTAACTTATAAAATGAGAAAGTTTAAGTAAACCAGTTTTTAAATGTTTGAACAGTTTTGTTAAGTGAAACAAGATCTGAATTTTGAATGTGATATGAATTTGACTTTAGTAAAGTTAAATAAAATAGAATTTCAAATAAATTTGAGACGAACTTAAGTTGTATAGTGAAAATAAATGCAAGTGAAGATAAATGAAACATGGCTTAAGTAATAGTGAATCAAATTGAATTTGATATAAAAATGAATTAATAAAGTGAAGAATGAATATGAATTTGAGTTATATAAAGGAAATTCAACTTTAATTGTAAAAGTGAATTTGTGAATATGGTGAGTATAAGAATTCAATCAGAATTAAAATATAAACCAATTGAAATTAAGTGTGTTGAACCAAATTGAATGTAAGCAAAGTAAATAAATTTGGTTAAGTTGAATGTGCATTGGTTGCTAGTTGATCGTATGGAAATTCATTAAGTGTTAATGAAATAGTATTAATGAAATTGAATTGATGGAAATTGAAAGCTAAGTAGTTGAATTCAAATTTAAAGATAAGTAAATTTAAAGAGAACCAAATTTGATTTGAATTGAAAGTAAACTAACTTGAATATAAATTAGTGAAAGTGAACTAATTGAATATGAATGAATGTTAGTAAAAAAATCCAATGTGAATGAATCAAATGTGATTAAATTGGAAATCAAGTCGATGAATGGTTTACTAAAGAACTAGTAGATTATTTTGGAAATGGAAAACTGATAAATTTATATAATAGTTTAAATTGGAAATTTTGAATTATTATAAACGGGCTATATTGAAGATTTGAAAGTGTTAATAAAATATTGGAATTGTATAAGTGTTAAAGTGAAATATTTAATGGATTTCATAAGTGGATGAAAAGTTTCAGATTTAAAAGTTTTATAATGTGAAGTTATAAAATGATTCGAAGTTGCGAAATAAAAGAATTTATAAGTAATTTCCTTATAAATTAAAATTCTGATATAAAACTGAGTTATAGAAGAGATGGTTAATGAAGTAAATTTCTATGAATTGAAATCTTTATAAATAAGAATGGAATTTATAAATGTTGTTTATAAATTCGAAACTGACTTATTTTGATAAGTAAAATTCTGTATAGTTTGTTAAAAGATGTATATTCACAAATTTTGGACCGTGAATATATTATTGAATAAAATGGACATGTTTGGGGAAGTGATATTTTAAAACGAAGCAATTGTTTTAAAAAGATGTTTTCAAAGCATTGAATATCGAAACCATAGATTTCAACTTTCATTGTTGAAATAGACGTTTTCGAATATAAGGAAATGGTGGACTATAACACTGTTGTTATAGTAAATGATTTCCGAAAGGAAATGTTTTGTATAGTATTGGGATTTATACATCTATCTAAATTTCGAATCCCTATACTAGTAATTTTGAGTTGTCGTAACGATGTTTTACGTAACATTCGTTTTGACTCAAATGAATATGTGAAGAAGAATGATTTCCTTAAAGATGAAATATATACTTAATTTTGATTTAAAGTATATCGAATATTTTCAAATGTTGAAAATAAATGGATTTGTGAATTACTTATTTTTAAATAAGTATGGAAATGTTTTTCCAAATGTGAAATGTTGTGAATATATTCCGTAAGGAATAAATGATTTGAAATTCATTTTTGAAGTCGAAGTTGAAAAGTTAAATGAGAATTTGAACAATCAGTTCAATTTGAAATTTTTCAAAAAGATTGAATCGTTAAGTTAAAATTGAGTTTAACTTCGACATCAAAGACAATATAAGTTGAGCTTTGAATTTCAGATGATGATTTGGATTGCATGTCTAACATTGTGAATTGATGACATAGCAATTGATCTCTATTAAATATATATCTGTTGGTGGCGGAGAATTTATTCTCTTAGCTTAACACCCTTCTCTGAGACGTACGAGCTTAGAGGTTATATATCGATAGACATCAATTCTGTGTTGAGAATTGACGATGTAAGCGTGAAATCCAAATTGAATGTGAAAGTCGATAATAAATGGAATTATGAAGATGAATTAGGTTTGAGATAACCTTAAATTTCCAAATCGACTTAGAGGAATTTTTTTTTGAAATCCTCTATTTGTTATGAATATGAGATATGTAAGTTTTTAGAACTTATATATATGATGAATACGGTAAATTTGAAACCGTTAGTTTAGAAAGACATTGTTATGGAAATCTTATGTATGTTTACATAGATGTTATATGTACGAAATGTGAAATGAAAGTACTACATATATGATATTATGTTTTCTAAACTGAGGATGTGGAAAAGTACCTTCCATTTATTATTAGAGAAGGTATTGGAACTCGTGAAGAGTGTCCATTTGAAATTCGTAGCTACGTAGAATTTACATTTAGTCAGAGTGACTATTTGAATCGGAAATCCTTCGCGATAGTTCATCGCGATGAGATTAGATTTGATTGATGATTAGCGTAATTTGAGGGGCGAGATGCCCACAGTTACGAGCGATTCCACTGGGATAGTGGCGTAACCGCCGAGTAAACTGCAATCTAATGCCAGGCGAAATTTGAGGGGCGTGATGCCTACAAACACGAGCGATTCTACTGGGATAGTAGCGTAACCGCCGTGTGTCCTGCAATCTATGGCGACAACCATGGCGAAATTTAAGAGATGAGAAATCTACAGCCACAAGCGACTCTACTGGGATAGTAGCGTAACCGCCGGGTGGAACTGTAATCCATGGGGGAACGTGCTTTCCATATCCATTTTTTAAAAGAATTTTTAAAAGTATTTTCACTGGGAATTGAAGCAAGTATATTTAGTACTTGGAGATTTTTAGACCTGCGCCTGGCCAGCGTATGTCTAATGTCTGTGAGAACGAAGATGGACTTGTTAAATTTCGAGTTAGCAAGTATTTTCAAACTGTAAATAGCAAATCAATGATTTGAAAGTAGAATTACAAAAATTCCTACTTAATGAACTAAGGAAGAGGATCTTTGTAATGTTTTGAAAGTCCACAGCTTTGGAAGAGATATATTATATAAATCTCTAATGTGAAGAATTTTAAGTTTGAATCTGAGTGTTGTAAATTAAAAATTTTGGTAAAAGATTTTTGTGTCTTGATTGTAGAAACCAATAAACAAAACTAGTGAGATTAAACAAACGGAGCTATATTCATTTGATTGTAATAAGTTTCAAGCTTCGAAAAACTGTGTAGAGTATAAATGTTAATGAAATTTTAACAACCTTTTCCTTTTCGTGGACGAAAAGTTTTTAAGGAGGGGAGTTTGTAACGACCCGGAATTTTGAACAATTTAAATTGAAAATATTTAATTAATTTTAAATATTTGAACGATGATTTGACTCGAATTTCAAATTATCAGAATGAATTGGCGATTTAATTTTTGAAATTAATCTATTGAAAGTTGAATAAAATTTGAATCTTCGATTTTAAGCCGGTTAAAAATAATTTAAAGGCTTAGAAATTCATATTGATAATACTGGAGATAATAGAAGCTTCAGAATTGATTTTAAAAGCGATTTGTTCAGTTTTGAAATATCATCGTTTAAGTTGAATTTAAAAATAGTCTTCCGAGGCACAGTCTCGGAATTTGACGAAACCAATTTCATTGGGTCCGTAATATTGAATTTTTACTGGATTTCAAATTTCGTATTTATCAGAATTGTTTTGTGAATATATGGCGTATAAACGCGTAGAGAATTTAATCGAATTCAAATTGAATTTCTGTAACAACTGGGGTTTTGCCCAAAATTTTGATCATCAATAAACGATCTATGTTGGCAGCTAAATTGATGATGTTGTTGGAATTTTTATAACAATAAAATCTTCGTCAATTAACGATTTAATATCGAATTGTTAATTTCTGTTAGAATTTGGAATTTGTAAATCGATTGAAATTCTTTATTTAAATTTTTATTTTTACAAAATGAATATATACACATAGTTTAAATTTAGCAACAAAATTAAACAAAACAAATTAAAGAAAATAATTACCAAAAACAAAATTAGATTTTAAAGAGAGAAAAAAATAAATAAAATAAAAGAAAAAAATTAATACCATACCCTTAACCCATGCCTATACCACGTTCGGCCCATACCCTTTTTTTCTCGTTTAAAACCCTATACCCGATCCCCATTACTTCCCTCATTCGAAAAACCCTAGGAAACAAATAAAAAAATGGCGACTTGGAATTAGGGCTACGGCGATTTCTCGATTCTTCGTTCAATTCTAGGCGCCGACTTCAACAACTCGATCGAGTGGATATCGTGTTTATTACTCACCTCGGCTATTTCGATTCGTGATAAGGGCTTCGGCGATTCGATCTTCTGGCTTCGACTTCCTTCGCCCCGCTTGTGTCCAATCCGTGATTAAGGTGAGTAGTATACTCACATCTCATTCGAACAGTTCGAATTCATTTGTTAGTTTGTTTTCGTGGTCTTTGGCTTCGATTTGACTTCCTTGTTGATGTTGATTTTTGTGGCTTCTTCACGTTGCCGATACTTTCCTGTTTTAAGCTTTGGTATTTTTGGAAAGACTTTTGATTCACGGCTTCAATTATGCACGTTCGATCCTTTTGTTTTCTGATACTTTCCTCCTTTCTTGATTTTTGACTTTTTTTCAAAATTCACAGATACACACTTGATTATCTTTACTTTCTAGATACATGTTGTCTTCGGCATTGAATGACTTGATAAATTGGAAACCATGACTTAGTTATCAATTGCGGAATTGTAGTTCACTGCATCATTATGCCCTGTACCTTCGAATCTGGATCTCGAATTGCTGTTACATTTGGAGTTTTAGTTATTGATTTCTTTGGTACTTGAACAAATTTGTTGTTCAGTCTGCATTCATGTATAAGTATGGTTTGAGTCATGTAGTTCATTGTGATATTTAAATTTGTTGCCTCCCCACTAGAATTTGTTTCACTGATGCATCTGTGTCATGCTTGCATCTGATTGTGATTTATAGTCTTTGTTGTTCTTCTTTGTGGGTCTGCATCCAGGGTGATATCTGAAACTTGTGTAGTCTTGTGCAGTTAACCATCATGTAGGGCTGTTCTGATTTGGTAGCATTGCATTTGCTTTTGATCATTTCCATATTGGTTCATTTGTGCATATGTAATTATTGGGTTGCTTTGTGTTCCCTTGGCATTAAATGTTGTACTGTCTGTATATTTGGGATTGACCTTGTTCACCTGCATGTTTTATTGACCATTCATTCATGTTCAGATCACTTATCATATAGTCTGCATTGAGTCACTTGAGTCCTTCATATCAGTAGCACTCATGCTGCTCTCTGCATACTTTGATCCATTGATGCTGTAATTTGTTCATTACATTTGTTCTGGACATTTTGTTTTCTTTGATCATGTGCATTTTCTATTTAGGTGAAATTGAACTCTGACTTTATTATCTCGGCCGTATGATTTTATTTAAAAACTGCAAGCATGATTTTGGAAAGGAAAAAAAAAACAGTACATGTTATTTGTTGCACTTAGTCGATCCATTGCAGATAAACTTGAGCATACTTGTAGTTCAATATTTCTCAGTGTCATTTTGAAGTTGTAACCTGCACACTCTGGTTCATGTAGTAGTTGGTCTGTTGGACTTGAATTAGTAGTCTGCACTTGATGTTGTAGTTGTGTTCACTCTTGTAGTATCACTGTGCATTTGTTTATGTGATGCATTCACGTCTGTGGTCTTTGCAGCTTGCATTCACACTGGTTTGCATTCATGTTGTATTGTAGCCCCCATTGACTTTCGTTGTCTGATCTGTGAGGCATTTTGATCATTTTGAAGCACTCGAGTCGGGAGTTGGTTTGTCTGTCACGGTTTTGAACACTTCTTGGTCCTGATTTGTAGATTGCCACTGCGTGGCAATTGAGTCTGGTGCATTGTAGTCATATATGTGTATGCATACATTTGTACACTTGCTTGAGTTTCACTGAGATTTGGCAGTTCGTTTGTTCATTTGGTTGTGCACTGTTATGGTTTGATTCACGTTGGCTATTTACTCGTCTGCACCTCTGTAAGTTTGAGTTTGCATGTTATTGTTCCATGTATTTGTGTAGCCTAGGTCTGCATTCCTTTGATCTTCATTGCTGGTGTGTATACATACATTTATGTAGTATGTTATAGCATTATTGTGCACTTCATATTGTTTAACCTTTTGGTCATATATGTTGAGGCTGCTGTTCGTAATTTGACATCACTGCTCCTTCTATTAGTGCTCGGCCTATAATGTTTACTTGAGTGTTGCTTCATTATGCCCTGGTCTGGAGTAGCTCTGTTGCACTGCCTGTATTCATTGTTTCGACCTGTCACTGTTGTGATCATTGGTGGGTTGCATTGTTCCATGTATTTGTGTAGTCTGTCTGTTGCACTTTTCAGTTTCATCACTGTTTTATTTCCACACTGTTGCACTTGTATACTTCATATGCATACTGTTGATCTTTTGTAGCATTGAGTTGAGCCATGATTGCAGTGACTTGACCTTTGCAGTTTCGACGTACGGTAGTGGCGAGGCAGTGCACGCGTACGTGTGCACTGCAGCCACCCAACTCGACAGTTTCGAATTGATATTTCTTTGCGTCGTGATGCATTGATCTTTTATACCATATTGGCGAGGCCGTACACGCGTGCGTGTACGGCAGCCAATCAGATTTCAATGGTTTTTAAAGTGACAATTTCAATTGTTTAAATTGATTTAGTCGATTGATAAATTGTTTATTTATCTCTGTTGATGATTTAAATCTGCTGATTTATTGTTTAACACTGTTTAGTGTTAAAATTTTCGTTATCCGGTTTCTTTGTTTAAAGAGTCGGATAGACGAGAATTATTGTGACTGTCGTCTATTTAAATTATTACTGCCTCTATGCACTAATAAACTGGTTTGAATTAGACTGACCTGTGTATTATTTTCTTTTGAATATAATACTCGGGTCAGACCGAGTATTTTTACAGCTTGAAGATTTTCGAGCAGCGAAGTTAGAGAGAGAGTAAAGAACCATTTTTAGTTTCAGAAGAAAATTGTATTTTAAGATATTCCGCTGTATCAGTATTAAATTGTATAAACTCTGATGTATATAAAAATATTTATAGTAATGAAATAAAGATTCATTTGTTTTAATTGATTGTTATTATCTGTGTTTCTGTGGCTGATTCTGTTTAAACCTTATAAACTAAATAACAATTCGTCTTTTTGAACGTTTCTAGTTAGTTTAATTACCGACTGGAGGCGGTCAAAAGGGGGAATGTTACAATTGGCCAACCTTTTGGATCGGTACCGATCCGATCCAAATCATTAGCCAATTTTTGGCTCTGATTTGTTTGGTCAAGCTTCTTACTTCATAGTGATACTCTCAGTATAATTTCATAGCTTGTTGACTTGTTTTGATGATGATTATCCTATGGGTTAGATTGAATTGTATTTTGAATCAGATGAACCTTCACTTCTTGAACTCGGATGCTTGGAATGTTACCAAACTTGTTGGGTAAGCTTGGTTGAGGCATAGAGTCACCGTGCAAAAGGATTGGAACCACTACGAACTACCAATTCGGATCGGTACAATTGGACCGGATCGGTGTTGATCCGAAAAGATTGCATATTTTTCAATCAAACTTCCTGGAGTCCTTTGTCTTGTATTTTTGGGATTCCGATCAAGTTTCGAGTCGTTATAGTTTAATCTGAATGTTCAAACTCCCATTGAATTCTGCTGGGTTAAAAACTCGGTTTACATGCTCCTTTATACTTGTTTCTAAATAATAGAAACTATTTCATACTAAAATTTCCCTCAAAAGTTAATCTTATATGTATATGTATATATATATATATATTTCAGGGTTTCCAAATACCTTTTTAAAACACAAATTTCCCAAGTTGGAAAACTATTTTCTTGCCAAAAATCAATATCAAGCCTTTACTGATATATACATGTAAATATTTAAGGATTTAAAGAATTAATCTTTTATAAACTAAAAATTTCTTAACATAAAAAATCTAAGGCATTTCCAAAATGTACTTTATAAAAATTCTTTTATAGGTTTTTAGACTAAGAAATTGGCACTAATTATTCAAATAAAAAAATCCGGTTTGCCATCAAAGAGGTGATCAATGAATGCACCCTAGCAAAGACTTACTTCCGAACAATTGCGACATACATAATCTAATTTCCCATCCTTCTAGAATAATTGTGTATCTCCGACTGAAACTCAAAATCCAAAATCACAAGGTAGCTAGAATCTCAACCGTTAAGTCGAACACCTCCAGTCTTCGAGATTTAGCCATATGTCATACTCATGCTCTTTACCAATAGCGTTTTACGCATCACCAGCACTCCATGGAGTACTTCGAAGTCAGCGTGAAAATCTTAGCTCTAAGATATTTTTAACTCATAGTTGCTTTGTCCATTCCTTCGGAGTGGAACTACTACTACTTCTATAGTCGAAACGCTTAGAATCTAGCGTGAGAATTTAATATTACTAGGTAGGAAAGTACGAATACATTCTCTCAATTTATCCTAAGACCTCAAACCAGAAGCGAACCCCTATGGAGATATCGCTCACTGCTCATAATTCCAAATTTGGACCATTTAATACTTTCCAATTAATAAAGAAAGCCCAATCTCTCATGTCATCGCGGGTCATTGCATTGGTGATATCTTACATCAGTAGTAAGTACACCTGACTGCTGGTCGCCTCAAAATGAAGGGCGGTCTTCCATCGAGTGACTCTACTAACCTCGCATCACTAACCCACTAAGTCCAATTAACCATCCTAAGTTTTTATTTATATTAGCTTAGGTAGACATTGGACTTGGCTTACTATTCCCTTTTCATTTTAGGCAATAAGATTTATCTTAAATATTTATCTTCCCATAAATCCCCGTTTAATGCTCATAAATGCCAGTTTGTCCATAAAATCATAACGGACATTTCCTAAGACATTTATGTATGATTACTAATTTCAAATTAGTAACCTTTTATATCTATTCCATTTTTATCAGTCACATTAATCCATTTACCCTATTCATTTATTGCAACTCACATATTTAATACCATTTATTGGAGTTACAACCTTTTAAATTATTTTCTTATTAGTTATTTATCCTAAATGGGAATATGACATGCAAGCGTTATTATTAGCTTTTTATTTAATTATTATAAGTGTCGAAATTATGTACGAATATTTCTTTTTATTAAATATGTTCTAGTTATATCTTTACTGGAATATATTTTTCCATGTTAAATTATTGGAATCATATCTGAAAAGATTATCTGTTATAATTTCCATAAATTAGTCCAAAATAAAAGATTCAACTTTAAAATATAAAACATTACATTGTTTGAAATTACAAGGAAAAACCATTTCTTTTTATTACTGAAATAGACAGTGTAAAATACAGTGAATTCATACTTTACACATCTCTTTCTCTTTCTATTTGCATCTATTCCTTGTGAGATCAAACGTTGTATCTTTCTAAAAGAGAGAGAAATCAAACTAGTTTACAAATATTAAACGAATCTAAATTCCAACAATTCCAAATATAGAAAAGTTTATATTCTAACAAGATTGAGGTAACAATCCAAATTTATAACATTCTTATACAACCTATTTCAGATCTGGAATAAATTTCATTTAAAATTAATATTCTAAATTCATACTTTTGGGACTGATTTCCAGATCAGGTTGTATATAATGCTAAATAAATTCATAAACAAGAATATGTATGTGATATTTATTATATTCAGATCGTATTCAATTCGTTGCCTACAACTCATATACAATTATCCAGTTAGGCATAAAAATCAAATAAATACCAACGGAATAATTTTTATATTATAACAATCTATAAAAATTCCCACTCACCTTTTAAAAGCAATTCAAATCTCTAGATCTGAAGTAGACCCTTTGATTCATCTCCAAATCCTATTTAATCCAAGCGATATGCATAAAAGGGTATATACATACATTAGAATTATAGATCTGAGAAGAGATTGGAATTGGGAAAGAAAATAGATACAAATATATATAAATATAAATTACCTCAAATACGCATATGATTGATTCTCTTCTCTTTTTTATTAGATTTCCACTCTTCTCCGATTTGTTTGAATATAGATACAAATATCTTATCTTTTATAACTTAGACAGAAAGTGGAGAAGAAGAAATGGCAGAGCTTCGCTACTGCCTCTAGAAAAATATGAGAAGAGAATGGAGAGTTAGGCCTAAATTTATAGGCGATAGAATCAACAAGAATTATTCGACTGAAATATATTAAATCCGGGCTGTTGCGGCCTCGGTTTACTGGAGCCGCCAAATCACCACCGGTCGACCTCCCTTGGATGACCGATCGACCGCTAGGGGTCGACCATCCCCAATGATGGGTTAGCCTGTGCATCCGGTTAATTAATATAAAAAAGTTAACTATTTCTTATTTAATTATTTTCGTTTCAAATTCGTTTTTCGTCCGTAACTTCTTCGTTTGGACTCCGATCGCAAAACTCCAAATATGAAAGTTGCTCAAAATTTCACCACGAACGCAATGGTGCAAGTTTCATGGTCAAATTCCATCATTTGCACAAATTCCATTTTTGGAACCTAATTAATTTACTAACCAACTAATTAAATAACTAGCGCCAAATTATGAGGTGTTACAATCGATCCACCACCTCTCCGAGTAAAAAAAATTTGTTCTATATTCATTCTGCCATCCCACTGGTTAATCATTTGGATTCTTTTAAGTAGAATCCTATATACTCGCAGGTTTCGTCATTCCTATAGGTTCTCCATTAATTGTTAGGTCTGAACTCTACAATGGAGCTCTTAACGAAATCTGTTTCCGAGTCAATCTCCTTAATTTCTATTAACTGGAAGCTCTTTATTATTTATATATCAATTGATACAATACGAAACGATATTAAAACAATATGAAATTAATGCTTTATTACACCATCTTTTATTTATATGAGGTAATTCATAGACCATACATATTGGAATTATATATGATTGATATTTTTGTTCTCTCTTTCTATCATCTTTCCACTTATCTACATCCCTTTATTTTATTTTTATTTCAAATTCACAATCATATTTTCCTGTTATGGAACGATTCCAATTGTTACAACTATATGAGTGATCCAGTCATATAGTGACTGTTTTTGGGATCTCGACAATATGAAGCAATAAGCTAGTTATTAGTTTTCATTTTTTTATATAGTAGTTGTAATTGTTAAATTAATATTAGGGATAGTTTAGAAACATACACACATATAAGGTTATTTCACCATGTATATATTCATATACATATTTTATAATTTTCTGAACATTATAATTAATGTTAACAATTTTTTAAATATTAGTTTACTAATTTTAAAATCAAAATTCATTTATATTATATATTTAAAATATATATTTATAAACTATAATGCTAAAGTTATATTTTTCTTTATATAAAAAAATATTTTGTCGAATCATATTCGATATAATATATATTTAAAATTTGTTTAATATTTAAAACAAGGTTTACATTTATTTATAATTTATATTTATATTTATATGTTAAAATAGCTTATTGTTTAAATAATAATAATTTTATGGTTGAAAGGAATTCTCACACATACACATATAATTTTTAAAAAATTATTTTAAAATAGAATACATATATTAATTTATTTATACAATTTAAATAGTTTTATGTATTAAAAAATAATTAACTATTATATTAATTATTATTTTCGGCTATTAAATATATAATAAAATATTTAAATTTATTAATGATGTTTTAATTGGTAATTTAAAAAGGTTTTACCAAGTCTTAATTACATAATTTAAATGTAAAATTTTTGTTTAAATCTAGTTAAATTAGTAAAAATCAAATAAGATATTTTAATATTTTATTTTATTTATTACACATAAATAATTTTGAATACAGACACACACACATCCATATCAACAACGCTTTTAGACAATCAATACATATATAAATAGCGAATGTATACGTAGTAGATGTAATCCCAACTTCTACATACACACGTACATACATACATACATATATGTACATACATATATACATATATGTACATACATATATACCTATATTGCACATCACACTATGTATATACATATGAGTATATATTGATGTATTCAAAACGTATAAATGTAAATTGATTAATATATATTAATTAATTAAATTAAGAAATTAAATAAAATATGCTTTTATTTAAAATAACTAGATTGCATCTAGTGCGAACATTAGACTTCATAGATCCATTAAAATCCAATTAGGATAATTTTCTGAAATTAACCCATTCTCCCACTGTAGACCGGGTCAGTTTCAACATGAGTTTATTTATTTGTATGTAGAGTTTGTTATATTGTTTCTGTTTGTAAACTCGGTTCATCATTATTCAATTTTGCAATTTTGTTTGTAATATTCTCAGAAATGGAATACTAGGGAGAATTAGAAAGAATGACAAACTTTAATAAAAATAAAAGTTGAACGACATCAAGTTTTATTTTTAGATTGAAAGACGAAATGCTAGTTATAACTAACATCATATTCAATTTTTACACTATACAGAATGCTAGTTAACCAACAATATATTCAGTTTAAACTACACATAATTAGCATTATCGTTCTGTCGAAAAAAGAAAATCTTTTTATCCTTTAGTGTAATTTTTGTTTCAAAGTTTGTTTCTGGACCTACTTTCTACTCCTTTCCAAAATTATGATTAAAATTATGGTTTTTAGCTTCAGGATCACATGTCCATTTTTTAGTATTGAAATTGAAGTAATCTACGGATTTAGATCTGTTTTAAGTTATGAATATAATAACAGCTTGGTCACGTTGAGTTTTAGGTTGCTCGGACTGAACCTGATTTCTCAAAAAACCTACTTAAAGGGTAAAGTGAATCACGATTTTGTCCACTTATTTTGTAGGCAATTGGTTTGTGCGAAACATAGAAGGTGGATTACCGTAAGATTACCAATTGTTTATTCCATGGATAAATGAAATATTAGGTTCAAATGATCTGGTCAGGTTTGGTTCATTTCTTTGACTGTTCTAATTTCTAAACTACTCTTTAATAGCTTATTGGGCTGCGATATGGACGTACGGGATATGTCCCCACTAAAATACAAGCAGCCGACAAATCAGTGGCGGTGAACACGCCGTGCAATTAAAGTGAAAAAGCAATACATCAATGAGTCAAAGAATTCGTTTATTCTTTCTACATGCACTACGCAACAACCATAACGGCACATTTTCTGCAATAGAAAAATAATAATGGGACAACGCCCTGATCCATTACAATTATTTTGAACTGCAGCCATTGGAGAGACGACGCGTAATGCCCTGCCGATTATATAATTCGATTACAAAGGGTCAAGATATAACTTGGAATTTTTATTAGTCGAGATGATAAAATCAAATAGTACAAAATGTGAATTTGAGAAAACGTACAACTTGAACGTGATATGATCTAACAAAATTAAATCCTACGGAAGGTTTTGTACTATTCTCCAAGGTTCCAGCCCAAGCTTTTTTGTTGGAAGTAAAATAATGCGTAAATTATAAACATAAAAAATAGATATATTAACAATGAAACAAGTACCCTCAAATTAAAACAAAAATATATTATTTGTTATGTTATTATAAGGTATCATTGTATTTAAATTGCTTTGAGTTTTCTAAAACTTATGTTGTGTTAATATAATTTTTTTTAGAAAAAAGAAACAAAGTAATGTTACTGACACTTTATTTTTTATTATGAGGGGATCATTATTTAATTGCACTCCACTTAAAATAGAATTAATGTGAGGGTACCACAATTTTTTAAATATTTATCTTTTTCTACTTTACCCTTCATCTCATTTTAATCACAGTTTATCATTTGTTCTCTAATTTATCTTCTCTTCGTCTCTGAGCTTCTTCATCAATGGTGAGAACTGAAAACTCCTCACGCTCGTCGCTTCTAGATCCACGATTCATTGAAAAAATCGTGGCAAAGTATAGTTACTTTTTTACTATAGTAATAATTTTTAGGGTTTAGCTAAAAATTCAACGTGCTACTTTGTCAATCGAGGTTCTGTAGTTCATATTAGGTTTTAGGGATTACGTTTATTATCACGACATTAATTGTTGGCTCGGTAGAGAACAACGACTAAGAAATCGATATGTTAATTTTAGTTCGGCACCAGTCTGCCTAACAGTAATTTAATTCGACATGGTGACGTCGATTTAAAATTTTTAGTTCGACAGTAGACTGTCATATTTTATTTCAACATACCTCTGTCGTTTTTTTGTCAATTTAAATTGATGAACTATTATCGAACTTGGTTTTGCACGATTAGCTTCATACGTCTAGATTCATATTGCATTCTTCTAGGTACGTAAATGAATCCATTTTTTGTTGCAGCAAAAAAAACATTAGGTTCATCCTCAACCACTCATATCCCTTCTACCGCTTCGACTCATAAGAGACTAGCATTTGAACGAATGAAAAAAAGGATTGACGAGAGTGTTGAACATGATGGAAGCAATAATAGTGAAAATAGTAAAACTGCGAGTGAGTAGGAATGTAGTCGACATGAGGAATTTTTGGAGAAAAATGTAGTGGGGTTGAATTGAGAGGAAGAGATTGCAAATGTGAATTAACCATCCCAAGAAATTGAATAGGAGACTGATTCAGAGATTGAAGCGTTGAAGTGAAAAAACAAAGGCAAGAAATTGATAACACAGTCATCAACTCACTCTACCAAAGCGAAGTTCAACCATCCTTGCTAATACTGTAAAAAAGTGGTGAGATATAGCAAATACTGTAAAAAAAATCTATTGAAATGGTGAGATATAGCAAATACTGTAAAAAAAATCAAAAGTGGCACAACACCCAAAAATCTATTGAAATGGTGAGATATAGCAAATACTGTAAAAAAATCAAAGGAGAAAGAAGAATTTTTACAGTGTTTCAGCGATGTCTGACCTACGTCCATTTTATATTTTGTTTATTAGAGATTTGAGAAAGGATTTACAAGCACAAAGGACTGACAGGTTCCTAAGCGTAGAACTGCCAACAACGTCTGCATTGGTGACTATGAAGAGGAGAGATAGACGATGAAGAAGGAGAAGTGCCAAAAGTCCTCCTTTGGTTGCTATAGGGTTGATATTTATAGAGGAATTCGCTAGTAGACTTAGAAGCTCATGAAGTCTAAGGCCCAGATGCAAGTCCATAGGTTCAGAAGAGTGAATGTTGGTCCAAATTCAATTATAGACCTCTTAGTACCGAGAGGTTCCTCTCGGTACCAAGTGGTTTTTGTGGGTGGAAATCCTTCTTTCTCACTTGTTTTGCCTTCCTATCTCTGATTTGTTGTGTTCCAAACTTTTTTTATGAGGGTCAAGTTCTTTTTGATAATTTCCTTGATATTGCTTATTTTTTCCTGCTTTCTTTACTTTCTTCTCGATAAATCCTTAGAGTTGCTCACCCATTCTTTAAGAAAAGTAGTCCATGATAATTTCTTGAAGTAGTACTCGAAGTATAAGAAGTTATGGTGTTCTAGGTGGAGAAATTTCCTCTTGGTAAAGAGAGGTTCTTTTCGGTACCGAGTGGTTCACTTAGCTCAAATCCCCTTCAAACTTCTTGACTCCAGTCTTCTTGCCATTCTAAGCATGTTTCCAAGTTCATGAGTCGTTTCGTCCTTGTCTTGACATTCTAACTTCCATTGAAAATATGCTTGGCTAAAAATGCGATTAACAACACCAAGTGCTGAAGCTGGAATTGTTAGGCTTCACAACCATGTTAGGACTTGGAAACGGTAGGATCTAAGTAAGGAATGCAATTTCATGAAGGATGCGGTAGCCAAATCGGGGTTTGAAAATATAATAAAACATGCTCTCGACAAACTTAATAAGGCTTTGATCAACACATTTATAGAAAAATTCTATCCAAAAACTAACATTTTCATCTTCCTGTTTGATGTGATGACAATTACTATTGATGAAGCTTTTCACATCACATGTCTTTCCGTTGATGGAAAAGTTGTTACGGGGCCACTTTGAGGTTCTAGGGGAATAAGCGATGAAGATGTGTACGAGTTGTTGGATAAGTGTCTTGGAATCAATGAAGAAACGACCGAGAGCTTTTTGAGGTGTGAGAAATAAGTCTGATTGGAATGGTTAAGAACTACATTTTCAATTTATAAAGATTCTGATAGTCTAGACCAAAAAAGATAATGTGTGATTGCATATTTATTGTACACCGTTGGTGTGTTAATTTGTGGCGATAAATTTGAGAATAAAGTCTCGATACATTTTTTGCAATGCCTACATGTGTTAAGGCAAGGGCACACTTACTCTTGGGGCACTACATGCTTGAGTTAGATGTTCTATAACTTAGCTTAAGGTACAAGAAAAGGTGTACACCATATCGTAGGTTGCATGACTTTACTTCAGGTATAAGTGAAATGAAAAATCAAATGAATTTGTTATGTCATGTATTTGATGCTTCATATATAGGTTTTTCTATACGAGCATTTCCCGATTTTAAGAGAACATAATCGGAGTATACGTGCAGGGCTTGGTGAACCGAGGTCAACTTTTTATTTTGCTATGGAACAAAGTAAAATCATGGCATATGAATTGGTGAGTCTTAGGGAGAAGATTGACGGCCTTCAAGGTAATGATGTTGTTTGGGATTGTTTGAAGGATGCACGAGATCATTAACCGTTTCAACAACTTACCTTGTACAATGGTCTCATAGTTTGTTTTGAAGTAGTCGAATTATATCTTCCACAAAGAATTCTTCATCAATTTGGATACGTTCAACCAATACCACGACTGCCTTTGCTTTAGAGACAAAAAAAATAAAGTAAACAGTAAAATCATATAAGACGGCGTATTCTAATTTAGGCGATTTCAGTTGGAGCAAGTGGAGAAACCATCTTCTTAATAAGAGTTTAACATCAAACGACGTCGTATAGCCTTGGGATTGCGATGCAATGTATATGAAGTGGTATAAATCTGTCTCACATCCCATTGTCACCAATCCACAAACACAATTTACCGAGCCAATGCAAGTGAGCGAATAGAATTTGCTTGTTGTCCGCAGTGTAAGTCCATTGTTTAAACAACTTTGTTTTTTAAGTTTTTTTAATTTCATATTTTTAATTATGAAATTAATACTTGAAGAAGAGGAGACTTTGACATATTATGAACTTTAATAAATCATGTACACCTAGCGACTCATTGTCCCAAGTTCTTGAAAGGGTTGAACGAATTGAGAAAGAGAAGTCACTTAATATCTTTGGCGAACTAGTACATGTAGAAGAACAAGTACATGTAGAAGAACAAGTGGAAGGATCTAAGGCAAAGAAGAGCAAGAACCATGACGGTGAAGAAGCAAGCAAACCTACAAAAAAAGCTTCGAGCAAGAAGAAATCTTGATGTAGAATTTGCTGAAACCGTCTTATTTTGGTATGGTAGTTTGTAATAATGTATGTGACAGTTATGAGACATATCTATGTGTGTGGTGATTATAATGTATGTGACGGTTTGACACATATCTAAGCGTGTTGTAATTATAATGTATGTGATGGTTATGAAACATATCAATGTATGGTGATGATATAGCCATATTTATGTATTTTGTTTATGTAGGACGATGATATTGTGTTGTAATTATAATGTATGTGATGGTTATGAGACATATCAATTTATGGTGATGATATAGCCATATTTATGTATTTTGTTTATGTAGGATGATGATATTGACATATCTATGTGATTAAATCATGTATGATGATTCGGCTCGGTTATTATGTATTTTGTTTATGTATTGACATATCAATGTATAATTATTATGTTACTTTGCATAACATCCCCCCATTTTGAGGTTCGAGACTAAGTGCTATAGATCCTGCAGTCATCTATAGTATTAATCTCCGGTGATAAAATGCGGATATGTTAATCATATCAATAATCAGAAACACAAGAATATGAAGTATTTTAAACATAATTTCAAACCTCATTTATCAAATCCTTTAGTTAATTAAAACCCTTTGGAATAATTCTAAATCGTTTCACTTTTTACTCAGGGAAAACATTTCCAAATTATTCATTTAAATCTCATATTGAAAAACATTATTGAGTAAAAAGGATCATGAAAATTTTACGAATTCTACTCAATATCAATTTCTATATTCAACATTTACTATCTGTCGAATAACGGTGAAACTATCTTCTAAATTCACACGGATAGTACAGATTCCCTCCTCGGAATTTAATACCAAGTATAAGAAGATCATTTCTGTGAAAAATTTGTTTGAATTTGGAAAATTACATCTATTATACTTTGGGAAATTTTGGTCCGAGTAAATCAAATTTACTATCCCCTCCGTCGGGCCAGTCCGGGTAGCAAGGGAGGGCGGACAACTGGTTTTCCAAACCCAAGCCTAGAGACTACCTCTTTATCACCTATAAGGTGGTCAAGTTATTTGATCGACTCTAAATCTTTTAACATACTTAATTTACTTTTAATAATTTTATAGCATTCGGGCTTTTCCATCGACCCGTTCCATTCCTCGGTCGGATTTTCTATGACACTTACAAATAGAACAAATGTACTAGTCGTTTTCGCATACTCATTTTTAAACCTCTTAATCATCTTTAAATTGCTTAATCATTTATTTGAAAATGTTCAAAAAAGATTCGGGAAAGAATAATTAAGTTAAAACCATTGTTTGCAAAAGTGCTGCGAAAAAGTGTTGCAAATAGTGTTTTAAAAGCTTATTTGGTTAAAACAACTTTTCTATCATTCTGGAAATCCATTTATATAACACAAATTTCTTTTAATAGATTTATAAAATTTATTTCATATTTTTAATTCATTTTGAATTAATTTCAAAATCGGGTTTTAAATTGCAAAACCGCGATTTTTCTTAAAACTTGTTTTGGACTTATTTAAAAACTTACTAGACGAAATCTTGATTTTCTTTCTTCATTTAAAAACTATGGATATAATAGTTTGAAAGATTCTTATCTTGAAGAATTCCGAGCTATATTCCATTCTCCACACTTGTTTGAACTCTATAGCGCGAAATCGCGAACTACCGTTGCGCGACTTACCTAGTTTTGACTTATTTTACAATTTCTTTTCAAACTTCATGAAAAAACTTTTAAATGTTTATAAAATATTTCTAAATCATTTTAAACTCATTCAAACAAATAATTTTCATATTTCAAACTCATTTTCCATTTCATTTCATTTCATTTTATATTATAATATTATATTATTATAATATTCATTTTAATTCTTTTTAGATATTTAAAACCAATAAGAGGCTAAACAACTCCACACACATATTATTTATGGATTAAATTTCCATTTAATTAAATATGGTTAATTAATAACCATTTCCCTTATAATTTATCAAATTAGGTTATCGACCATATCACAACCATATAACCAATCATAATATCAACCAAGTTATCATGTAATATCAAACATTTAATCATCCAATATATTTAAACTTTCAAATCATTATACTTGAAATAATTTAGAGATAATTAAAAAAATGTGAGTACTCACCATTAACCAAATTGTTTCACTTCCTACCAACATTCGTTCAATACAAAACTTCACTTAAACTTTTGTTAACTTCAACTAATCATCATTACTAAACCCATTCTAAGCATCACTTAAACCCTTCTCTTTCCTCCTAAGTGCACTCCATCATCACTACCATCATAAAGCTCACGGCCTCCATCTCCTCCACCACTCTATGATGCTCACAGCCCAAGGGGATATTTCCCCATACTCAATCATTTTTCTACTTTTTAGAGGCTAAAGCATGTTTTCTAGATGATATAAGAACTTTGACAAAGTTCAGTAGAGATTGAATATGATTTACATAGTTTTGTAGAAAGCTAGAGAGGAGAAAGAAGAGAAATAGAAGCCATTAGAGAGCATGGAAAAAGAAAATGAAGAAGGAGATGTGTTTGGAATGAATGAAAATGAATAGGGTATGCATGTGTATTTATAGGAAAAGTAAAAAGTGGTAATTTACCAAATTAATCCCTTACTAAATTAGAAAAACAGCCTTGGATATTTCTCTTAACTTCACATCATCCTTTTTCAACACTTACCATCACCACATCACATCCTCCTTTGTCCCCTTACCTTGGTTGCTAAGAAAAACATGCATTTATGTACATGTGCACTAATGTACTTAAGTTGTCAAAATGTCACATCAATGTTTTACTTAACTTAATTAAGTTGTTTAAACCTTTTTATATCTTCTTAAATCATATCTTATAATTAGTATATATGTGTGTACGCAAAAGTGTACATGACATTTCATACAAATTTTATACGATGAAACATCGAAAATTCGGAAAACGTCCTTCGGTCACATTTTCTATTTTTAATCAAACTATTCATTTATGTAAATAAAACATGAAAATAAATTTTTTATTATCTCTTAATTATTAAAATAATTTTATTTGAGCTATAAAACCATTTTAAATAATATTAAAATTCAATTGTAAAATACGACGTCGATTGGTCGAAGTGCGACGAAGTTTGTTTATCTTTATAAAACAAGTATATATATATATATTTATAAAACTTTTATCAATCAATTATTATAATTTGATGACAATTTAAAAGGAGTTATTTATCATATAAAACAATTAGTTGATTGTATATTCAATTTTATTGAAAACCCGCTTTTGTCAATTTTTGGATGAAACTCCAAAATCTCTTATTTTTGTAAATCAATTCTAAAAATAAGTTCACCATGCTTATTTGTCACATAAAATATGATTATTTAAGTTTGAAAATTCTATATTTGAATATTTAAAGTTAATTAAATATTCCGTTTAAAAGTGATAAAATTTTGGGTCATTACAAAACGCCTCGTGGAAAAAGGGTATATGTTATCAATGTCATTAATTATTTTTACAACAAATAACACAATGTTATTAATATTGTTATATTTTTTACAAACACATTGTTATCCTGCCTTTTGGAAAGGCCGTGATATCATCGACTTGGATGGGAACGAATGGTCAACAGCCTTAGGAATCGATTACGTACAGTAGTATAGACGATGGTCAGGCAGATTTGGACCAAAACCCAATTGAGGTGCAGTCACCATGGAGTAACTAGCATGGCCCCATGAAGTTATATTTCAAATTTGGAGTCGATCGGAGTTCATATGCTCGAGTTACAAACGAAGCAAGGATTTGCATGGATCGATCAAGAACGATCCATAAGATAGTCCAAGTCATCGAAGAACGCTCAATATCTCAAGATCCACAAGGCCAATCCATTTGAAACTTCCAGGACATTAACAAAATGAAGATTGGGCCTTACAAAAAAGATCGCGAGTCCTAAAGTTTCGTTTAGAATTTGGCCGATCGTTCTGGCCAAGACGTAAAAACGATCAGTATGTTCCATTGCATAATCCAATTTCGACTAAGATCGATCCATATCTCCTAAGTTACAAGTCAGAATGATTCCATACTTCAGAAGTAACATCAAGAGACATGTGGGTCCCACCAAAAACGATCGCACTACAATTGGAGACAAGAAAAAGGATCGGCTAAACTTAGGCCGATCGTTCCTAATGGTCGAGTTAGATATGCCGATCATTATGGTGAGCCCCTATGGACCTAGAGAGCCTTCTGCCGAAATCTTAGCGAAATATCTCATCCTCTCTCCTTATAAATATAGGCCCCATGGTTCACTTTAGAGGATTTGGACACTGCCGGTTACTTTAGTTTTTATTGTAATCAAGATTTTCCTATTTCTTGCTGCTGTAATCAGATCATTAGTGGATCAATAAAGATAATCTTCAAAGTGGACATAGGCATACAACGCCGAACCACTATAAATTTCTATGTTCGTGATTATTGCTTTTATTAGTCTGTTAGTTAATTCTACTCCTCAGTTTCAATTTTACTTTCTTCATTTACTTCTCCACACAAATCCATTCTTGGGTGTTTGTGACCAATTTAGTTGCAAACATTTTGATGATTTCACTAAGAACCCTAATTCTCAGCCTGCAAGGATCCCATTTGTTGCTACTGGATTGGATAAATCCCCCAAGGAGATCCATTGTTATCTTCATAAGGTTGCTTATATTACTCAGATTTGCTGAAATCTAAATAAGGAGATTGATGATGGTGAGACATACCAGATCTACTACTCAGAACGAGGATGGAAATGAGACTGCTAGCATTCAACAAGGAGGCCCAAGCAATCAACCAGCAAATGTGAATGATGATCTGGTTGAAATTCAAAATCCCATCGATTCTATTACCAAAGCTAAATTTCATAATTTAATGAGAGAGCTAATGGAGAGCCATCGGTAGCTGAATCAGCAGATTCAGACCAACATCGACTTAATGAACCAAATCAATCAGCAGCAGCGGGGCAAAGCTAGGAGGGATCCCACTCCCTACACGACGTCGGAAAGCTCTAACTCATTAGATGGATACCATAGACATAGGCGTCACAGAACTGATGGATACCATGTAGAAACTTCAGGACGTCAACAGGTAGACCATCATGGTTTGCCAGGAATGATTAGTGCTGGTCCCTCCGCTAGAGAAGGAAATTTACCTATGCATGCTGGGATTCAAACTAAAGCTGCTACAGTTAATTTGGATAATGAAGTCTGAATGAATAGTGATCGGGTTCTTCCCCAGGATGATGGTGAAATCAACGTACAAGATGCACATCGCGAAGATGGTGGCCCAAGAAGGCATGAAACAACACGTAGACATCGACGGACCATACACGTGAGGTGGAACATGACCACCGCTTGACGCCACCCATCCAAATGTCGAACTTATCTGCAATGGTCAAACAGGTTATGAGAGAGAACCAAGGCTTGACTAATGATGAATGGGGAATCTCGAGAAGCCGTACCCCTTTCACGGATAATATTCTACACCCAGAATATCTGAGGAGATTCAACATGCCATCAATGCTTGCCTACGAGGAAAAAATCGACCCCATGCAGCATATTATGAGATATGAATGGCTGATGGATTCTGCGCGAGCCAATGGAAACGAAGTGCAGATGCTTTCCTATAACCCTTTCCGAAATAGCGATAATGTGGTTCACGAGAATACCCCTACGATCAATTTCCAGATTCGATGAGTTGGCAACCAAGTTTGTGGAGAAATTCTGGATGCATGCGACTCGTCCCAAAGACGTGATGTCCCTTTTCCGTGTGATCCAGGCTCCAGGGGAGTCGTTGAAAGATTATTTGGAGATATTTCATATAGCTGCCATGGAGGTCAGTAATCAAAATGATCATGCAATACTCATGGCCGTGACAAGAGGAATTGATCCGGAGTCCCAGTTTGGTGACTGGCTGGCTGGTAAACCGCCTGCCACGTTGGAGCACTTTTATTCGAAGGCAGCTCAGTTTTTGGGAAAGGAGAAAGCCAGGTCCTTCAATAAAAATAATGTCGCGGGACCAATCGGAGAAGCAGTACAGTGTAACATTGCAATAAAACAGCCCGGTGACAGTTTTGGAAAAGTCCAAGTGAACGTTCAGAATAAGCCAAAGCAACAAAAGAGAGGTGGAGATTGGATCGAGAGTGAAAAAGGGATTCTGGAAGGTTGAAGCCTAGGATTCCAATGTATGATAATTATACGCCGTTGAACATGTCCCTGGAAAATATCTATCTGTCTACTTGCAATACCATGTAATACAGGAAGTCGCCTCCAAAAGAGTTATCAGAGAGACAGAAGCAGACCGGGAAATATTGTTGGTTTCACAAGTGTTATGGGCACAATACAAATGAATATAGTCATCTCCAGGATGTTATAGAAAAATTGGTCAAGGAAAAAAGTTACAACAGTTTGTGAAAGCCCCGTGGGATGGTGGGCAGGGAACTTCTGACCCCAATTGAGGACAAGCTCCACGTAGGGTTGAGGAACCTACACAGACCGGTGGAAGACTGGTGATAAATACGATAGTCGAAGGACCGCACCCGACGGATCAGAGTTGGCAAGAAATGGAGCGCTATGCTAGCGCGATTAGGCATGTAGATTTTGAATGTTGTTCGAATATGGAAGATGAGACTCCGACAAAACAGCAATGTACAATGGCAGATGATACTGTGTTTGGGAATATGGATACAGACAAAGTAAAGGCTCCAACAATCGACCCGATGGTCATTTCAGCTATGATTGGTCCTGCATTGGTAAGAATGATTTTGATTGATTGTGGAAATTCGGTGAATATAATTTTCAAAAGGTATATGATCAAATGAGAATGGAAGCCAAAGATTTAAAATCATATAAAGCTCGTATACATTGTTTTAATGGCGTTGCAACCGAAGCTGTTGGTTACGTGGAATTGCCTGTTGAGTTGGGAGAAGGTGAGCTAAGGAGAGTGCGAATATTGCCGTTTATTGTTTTGGATGTTGACTCTCCGTACAATGTTTTTCTTGGATGACCGGCCCTGGCAGAATTCCGGGAAGCTCTTGCCCCATGATGTTTGACTTTAAAATTTCCGATAGATAATGGTGTAGGAGTTGTTCGTGGCGATCAGGCGACTAGACGTGCCTGTTATGTGGCTGAGTTGAGGGAAGCTTAGCGTAAGGAGAAGGGTAAGGGAGTGGACAAAGCTGTATGCATCCATGCTACTGACGATTGACAATTGGCGCCTGAGCCTTGGCTCAGGCGCCATAGTTGGTTTTATAGAGATACAGATCCAAGGGATGATGAAGAGGAGCCCAAAGAGACCAAGGCTGCACTGGTTGAGCTGACGATTGATATTACGGTCAGCCATGATGACCCATCGCGAGTCCTAAAGATTGGGTCACAACTTAGCCCTTTGATGATGAAGGAATTTCTGGTTTTCTCCGAGCAAATCTAGATTTATTCGCTTGGACTCATTCTGGGATGTGTGGAACCTCGCCTGCCATTGCGAGCCATGCATTGAATATCGACCAAAAGTATGTTCCGATGAAGCAAAAAAGACGCGGTATGGATCCGGAGAGATCCGTCGCTCTCAAAGAGGAGGTGGATAAACTAAAAGTCAACGGGTTTATCCGAGGCGCCCTCTACCCTGAATGGGTATCAAATCTTGTTCTTGTGAAGAAGGCGAATGGGAAATGGAGAACGCGTGTTGACTATTCAGATTGAACAAGGTGTGTCCTAAAGACAGTTTTCCTCTTTCGAGGACTGACCAGCTGGTGGATTCAACCGCAGGACATGAATTGTTATCTTTCATGGATGCATACTCAAGATATAACCAAATCCCGTTGCATATCCCCGATCAGGAGCACACCAATTTCATTACCGACATTGGATTGTACCGTTACATGGTAATGCCGTTTGGATTGAAGAATGTTGAGCAACCTATCAGTGCTTGGTTAACAGGATGTTTAAAGACTAGATTGGAAAAACAATGGAAGTGTATGTGAATGATATGCTCGTGAAGTCACGACGATTAAGCGACCACATTAGAGACTTGGCGGAAATGTTTGACATCCTCCGACATTATAAAATGAAGAACAATCCTTTGAAATGTTCTTTTGGTGTCGCATCAGGAAAATTCTTGGGCTTTATCATCAATGCACGTGGAATAGAAGCTAATCCCGAGAAGATTCTGGCTATCCGTGATATCCAAGTGCCGAGAACCATTAAACAAGTGCAGAGCTTGAATGGGAAGGCTGCTGCCTTAAGTCGATTTATCTCTCGAGCTACCGATAAGTGCATTCCTTTCTTCAATTTGATTAGGAAAGGAAAAAGAAACTTTGAATGGACGCAAGGTTGTAAAGACGCATTTCAAGCTTTGGTGAATAATTTGGAGAGACCTCCTATCTTGTCAAAGCCGATGGATCATGAGGAGTTGTACATTTATTTGGCTGTATCGGCACATGCTATTAGTGCCACCTTGATTCGTGAGGAGAATCAAATCCAGAGGTCGGTGTATTACGTCAGTAAACGATTTACAGGAGCAAAAAGAAACTATCCAAAAATAGAAAAATTGGCGTGCTGTTTACTAATTACATCATGGAAGCTTCGTCCATAATTCTAGGCACATCCGATCAATGTTTACATCGACCAGCCGTTACGACAGGTCCTACAGCGACCTGAGACATCTAGGAGGTTACTCAAGTGGAAAATTTGTAGAATACAATAGCCTACAATTTTTGTTTGATGATAATAAACATATATATATATATATATTCATTTAAATGTATTTGTTATTGTACTATTTTATTTTTCCACATAATAAAATAAATATTTGTTTAATAAAATAAATAAATGGAATTCATATTTAAACAAATATTTTATTCAAACAGATATTTTATTCAAACAGATAAATAGCAGCGGATAACGAAAATGTATGAAACGGTGAAAGTAGCAATCGGTGGATTGAAAGATACCAAATGCCCAAATCCGTTGATCCAAAGATACTGGATTCTAGCTATCTCAAACACGTAGATCGCGCACGATACCGTGTTTAAAGATCTACGATTCTTCGTACGTTGATCAAGCGCACTAGATTCCGTGAATCGGCTTCAGCAGTCGTTGATTCGAGCGCACTCGAATACCGAAAGTGGAGATAGGAGATCACAGTCAACTACCAATTTAAGAAGAGGCACAAAGCTCTCAAACAAAAGTTTATTCAAAATCAACTAGCTATTACAAATGACCAACACTCCCTATTTATAGGGTTACAACTCACACACTTCCACGACACAACACATTACAACACATAGGTCGGCAACGACCTAACTCTTGCGACCTAAAACAAACAAACACATTACAAAGCCTTCTCGACCTAAACAAACAGCGACTTACGACTTAACATATTTACAACATATACGAGTAACAAACATAACGACCTAAGAACTCAAACGACATAACATATCCTCCGGGAGCGACTTAGCGGCCTTTCTTCCAACGACTTAAGCTTTAGCATTCGGTAGCGACCTAATGGAACTCGGTAATAGGACGTCTTCACGATATAAGGAATCAGCGGCATATCTTCTGGAGCGACCCAACTCAATCACGCGACCTAACCATGGAGCGACCTTAAAATATAGCTTGGTAATGTTAGGTTGCGACCTTCTACGTCGTAACACATTGTTTCGTAGCGACCTAAGATCAGGTGGCTTCTTGCTAGGTCGTTGGCGACCCAAGAATAAGAGCTTCCTCGACTTAAGAGTTTGATCTTCAAGCGACTCAAGAACTTTCGGCGACCTAAGTAAGGTCGTTCGCGACCTAAAGATGGAAGGTCGTTCGCGACCTAAGTCAATTGGCACACTGGAGCGACCTATCTTGTTAGCTCGTTCATTGTTAGGTCGTTGGGTTTCGTTTGAGCGACCTAACTCTTCACGCGACCTAAGAATCTTGTTAGGTCGTAACTCATTTAGGTTGCCGCTTGTTAGCTCGCTTGGCGACTTGTCATAGGTTGCTAAACTACTCTTTCCCGCATAACTCGCATCATTCTTCACCCCGTTAGGTCGCACGCGACTTAACAGCTCGTTAGGTCGCTCACGACCTAAGACTTCTTCTGGCTGGGCTGCATCATCCTTCCCCGGTTGACAGAAATTCATCCTCGAATTTACAGTTTCTTCGTCTTCGACATTCTCATCTTCGTGAAACAGAACCAAGTGTTTGATATTGTAAACGTTAGTAATAGGACGATGATCCGGCAAGCTCAACTTACGATCATGCTCACAAATTTCCTTCACAATTTCCAAACGACCCATTCTTCCAACATCTAGCTTATTGTAAGTACCAACAAGAAATTGTTCAACCATCGAATAGAAAGATTCATTGCCACTTTGTGTCTTCATCAAATCCAATACAGAGTCCATACTTACCTCCACCCATGATCTAGTATGTATAGGTAATGACATACATAATCCTGACTTCGTCGCGGTCTCTTTTGAAATTTGATAACTCTGACTCTTCTGAACAAACCTTTCAACCCCTTTCCTTATTGACGGCCCAAAACAAAACGTTGTAACCAATTGCATGGTATGATCACGACCCACGTGTCTTTCTATACGTACATCTTCGATAACTTTTATTTGCCAACTGTGATCAGGAGTATACCACTGTCTTCCTTCAAATAGAAACCCAATAACCAGTCTTTTCAACTCTACCTACTCTGTTGAACACATATGATTACATGGCATATGCGGTACAATAGCACCTGGTACTTGATTAACATGATATACGTTCCTCAGTGGCAGTAATTCCTTGGACAACTCTGCAGGAACTACATCTTCACATTCATTCACCGCTGGTTTAACCTCTTCATCTTCTGACTTACTTTCTTTAACCTTATCAAACTTTGCTGGTTGTGTATTTCCAACCTCATGTTCATCTGATTTCGTTGGTTGAAAATTATCAACTTCATCTTTATCACACTTTGCTGGTTGAAAACAATCGACTTAATCTTCCACATCAACAAACTCCTTTAAAGACAACAAAGTCTTTAGCTCCTCGATTTCCTCCAATTTGTTTTCACTCTGTTGACACTTTTTAGGAACCAAAATGATTCGTGTATCATCGAACATAAAACTGTAGTTGTTGGTGCGACCATCATGTTGCACAGCTCTATCGTATTGCCATGGTCTCCCCAACAATAGATGGTAAACATTCATATCAACCACATCACACCAAATTTCGTCTTTGTATTTCTTCCCAATGGAAAAATTAACACAAGCTTTCCGATTAACCTTCACTTCCCCTCCTTTCCTCAACCAATCTAATTTGTAGGGGTTTGGATGTTTCTCTATTTTCAATGACAACTTCTTTACAGCTTCTGAAGAAATGATATTATCACAGCTTCCTGCATCGATGACAAATTTACAAACCCTTCCCAAGATAGTGCACGTTGACTGGAAAATGTTACTCCTCAACCAACTGGAATCATCCTCTTGCTTTGGTGTCAAACACGATCTCCTCATCAACAAACTACAACCCTCATCTCCAGACAATAATTCTTCTTCTTCAACTGGTATTGAATTGACACACTCTACCTCTGCATTTTCATTCTCAATCTCCGCAATCATTGCTCGTTTCTTTGGCCTTGGACATTCATTGCTTTTATGGCCCAACTCTTGACAATTAAAACATTTGAGATTACTATTGACCTTTGCTTTGCTGGCTTCATTCACAATCGACTTACTGACGACTTTGGAAAAATCCACACTGCTACTAACATCCTTGTTCTGGTTGTTGGAATTCGTAAACACACCACCTCCTCTTCTGCCTTGCTTCTCCCACGCTAACGCTTTCTGGTGCGCTTCAGCCACAGACATTGGATTGAACATATTCACCATGTCTTGAATCTGCGTTCGCAACCCTCCAACATACCTAGCTGTTAGCTACTCCTCTGTTTCCATAATATCATTCCTCGCAATCAATTGGTAAAAATCATCTCCATACTCATTCACTGATTTCGCCCCTTGTCTTAGGTTCTGCAAACGTTAATACATAAGAGATTGATAATTGTGCGGCAAGAAAGTAGCTTTCATCAACTTCTTCATCTTATCCCATGTAACAATCTTTGACTTTCCCATTCTCTCCCGTGTAAGTTTTGTCTGCTGCCACCACGCCATAGCTCTCCCTCTTAATCTTGTAGCAACCAACTTAACTCTTCGATCCTCGGGAACTTCTTTGAAGTCAAAAATTTCCTCAACATTTGAAACCCAATCCAAAAATTCCTCCGTTACCATTCCTCCCTTGAATTCTGGAATTTCAGTTTTCATCCTCAACTCCCATCGACGATCATCTTCTACAACCCAATATGCATTTCGTACTTGGTCTCGATCTCGCGAATGAACACTACATCTACCACCATCTTCATCAAAAACAGATGTACTTCGATAACGATCTCGACCACCCACATCTCTATGATCACGCATATCTCTTCTACTTTGTCTTTCATCATCACAGTATGGTTCATGTTCAAACTCATGTGGAGTTCTTCTCTCTTCATCTATATACTCATGATGTTCTCTTCTCATTGAAACTGAAGATTCTCTTCTTTCTCGATAAGATTGCGGCGACACCCTCCTCGCTTCCGTAACCGATGGCGAAACTCTGTTTCCTCCATGGTTCGAGACTGGCGATCTTCTCCGTTGACTTTGATTCATATCATTCATCAGTTTCTCTAACTTCCCAATGCCTTCATCAAACTTTTCATTGATGCGTTGTTCCATTTTCTCGGCTTCTTCTCTTCTATACAATGCTTCAACATTTTGATGGCGATTAGCTCTTCTTGGCGGCATGATTGAATCTTCACAAACTTCAACTTTAACTCTCCGCCTTGATCAAAAAAATGTACTTCACACTTCACTTAGCTCGGCTTCGCTTGATGTAGCTCGGCTTCACTAACTCGGCACAAAGTCTAACACTTTCCTTGGCTCGGCTGAAACTCCTCAAACTCTTCAATAAGAATTGGCTCCAAGACTCGGCTTAGCTATGATTGGCTAAGTCTAGCTCGATACCAAATGACGCAGCAGCGGATAACGAAAATGTATGAAACGGTGAAAGTAGCAATCGGTGGATTGAAAGATACCAAATGCCCAAATCCATTAATCCAAAGATACTGGATTCTAGCTATCTCAAACACGTTGATCGCGCACGATACCGTGTTTAAAGATCTACAATTCTTCGTACGTTGATCTAACGCACTAGATTCCATGAATCGGCTTCAGCAGTCGTTGATTCGAGCGCACTCGAATACCGAAAGTGGAGATAGGAGATCACACTCAACTACCAATTTAAGAAGAGGCACAAAGCTCTCAAACAAAAGTTTATTCAAAATCAACTAGCTATTACAAATGACCAACACTCCCCATTTATAGGGTTACAACTCACACACTTCCGCGACACAACACATTACAACACATAGGTCGGCAATGACCTAACTCTTGCGACCTAAAACAAACAAACACATTACAAAGCCTTATCGACCTAAACAAACAGCGACTTACGACTTAACATATTTACAACATATACGAGTTACAAACATAACGACCTAAGAACTCAAATGACATAACATATCCTCCGGGAGCGACTTAGCGGCCTTTCTTCCAGCGACTTAAGCTTTAGCATTCAACAACGACCTAATGGAACTCGGCAATAGGACGTCTTCACGATATAAGGAATCGGCGGCATATCTTCTGGAGCGACCCAACTCAATCACACGACCTAACCATGGAGCAACCTTAAAATATAGCTTGGTAATGTTAGGTCGCGACCTTCTAGGTCGTAACACACTGTTTCGTAGCGACCTAAGATCAGGTGGCTTCTTGCTAGGTTGTTGGCGACCCAAGAATAAGAGCTTCCTCGACCTAAGAGTTTGATCTTCAAGCGACTCAAGAACTTCCGGCGACCTAAAGGTGGAAGGTCGTTCGCGACCTAAGTCAATTGGCACACTGGAGCGACCTATCTTGTTAGCTCGTTCATTGTTAGGTCGTTGGGTTTCGTTTGAGCGACCTAACTCTTCACGCGACCTAAGAATCTTGTTAGGTCGTAACTCATTTAGGTTTCCGCTTGTTAGCTCGCTTGGCGACTTGTCATAGGTCGCTAAACTACTCTTTCCCGCATAACTCGCATCATTCTTCACCCCGTTAGGTCGCACGCGACTTAACAGCTCGTTAGGTCGCTCGCGACCTAAGACTTCTTCTGGCTGGGCTGCATCATTACTCAAGTGGAATATTTGTAGAATACAATAGCCTACAATTTTGTTTGATGATAATAAACATATATATATATATATATATATATATATTCGTTTAAATGTATTTGTTATTGTGCTATTTTATTTTTCCACATAATAAAATAAATATTTGTTTAATAAAATAAATAACTCGGAATTCATATTTAAACAAATATTTTATTCAAACAGATATTTTATTACAAATTCAAATAGTACAAATTTAAGCTCTCACTACATTTACACATTTTCAATTACAATACAATTTCAATTACAACACATTTTTCACTACACAATTTTTACATACATGTTTCACCTCACTACATAATTCACTCATCACTCATATTTTATCTTCAACTTTGTTCCAGCATGTATCCAACATCTAAACTATCTGCAAAATAAACACTGACGCAGTAAAATAGAAAAAGAAATATTTTGCAGTACACAATGAAGTGTGTGTTTGAAAATATTATTTGCCTCAGTTATTTGGGTTGTTCGTCATCCTTTCTTTTAATTCATCTTAAATGAACAACTTGTGACATGCACAGTGTATCACAGTACATGTTATAAGGTCGTGCACATCGATATACACTTGCTTGTTAAAATTGTTGGGACAGGTGAGCACAAGGTCAAACCCAAGCCGAGACTGGATTCAACAAAAGTGCAAATGGGCTAACATGCTTCAGACATGTGTATATGCAACCAAGCAACAACATACAAAGACCAGACTTCAAGAGTAACAAAACCATATTAATGAAGACAACATGTGCACCAGATTTAAACATGAAACAGAGGAGACCCGAACCAAGCAACAAGGCAGTTCTCTTAATCAATGCATACCAGCTCTATATGCAACCAGTGTTGACATGAATGCTAACAACAACAAAAAGCGCTAGACATGTACAAGTGAAACCACACCAGTTCTAAACATGCATGTATGTACATGACTAAGTGCATGATTTTCAAAATCAATGAGCATATGCAAAACAACAACACACACCAGTTCCACATATGACAATGGCCTCAACCAAACAAGTGCACCAGAACTAGACATGCAAGCATTCAGGCATGAACATACCCATGACGATTCAATAAATGTACAAAACAACATGAAACCAGAAACAGACTACAAGAACAGACTCATGAACACACACACACAACAAACAAGACACCAACTAGAATTGAACCAAGCATGAATACAAGTGCACCAGTTCTTACATATGCAACAGAGGTGACAACAAAGCTTCAAACATGCTCAGGAGCAACACAATGTAACCAGACTTCAATTTCAAAGCAACATGAAACATGACTCGAACTAAAATAACAAAGTCACCAGAATCATATCAAGTGGCAGCGGTGTGTTAAAGAGTTGCAATAAACAGTGAAGCAGTTTACATGATTACAGCAAAAACAGTCACAATTCGAACATAGTCAAGGTCATGTTTCAAAAAGAAATAACAAGTCAAAATTCATCAAGTCAAGATTATCTAAAATTCAAATGCCAAAGTCGTAGCAGCAAAGAATGGAACCAACTCAATCAATTCATTCAAATTCGAATTCATCATAATTATCTTCGATCGATGAACAAGTCAAAAAATCACACAATCGTTCGATCAGGAATCAACTCAAGCACCAAACTCACTGACTAATCAAACCCAAAATATACGAACGAGATTATAGGGTTTCGATCCCTATAAATACCAAAATCATCATCGGCAAAAAATCATCGAGTTCGAGTTCAAGCAAATCAACAGAGAAATAAGTAAAAAATCACATACCGATTTTATTCCATTCGAACTCGACTTTGAAGCAGCCGAAGAAAATCGAAGAACAAAGATCGAAGAAGCATCAAAGTGAATTAAGGAACAAAAGGCAATCAATTTGAATCCAAGTGGCGGCTTCAAGCAAATCGAAACCCTAATTTTGAAGTGGGAGAAAAGATCGATCAAAGTAATTACTTGAACGAAAAAGGAAAGACAGTCTTTTAATTATTACTTGGGCCGTGTTCTTTTTTATTGGGCTACATTTTTAAATTGTAACTTTCTATTTTTTATTTAAGTCAAACTCTAGTTTTAACTAGGTTACGAACTACGGTTTTGTAGTTCGAGAATTCGCAACTCAGTAGCTGAGTTGTGGCAGAGTTTTGAGCTTAGAGTTAGATTAATCGAGTTAGCGGGTGTCGCGAGTTTACGTGTATTTGTAAGCGTCTGATTACCTAATTTCTAGTAGAAACCTTGGGGGTAGCACGTGGGCAGTTTTTGCCGAAGCTGGGTAAAATTGTGTGTGATCTTATCTGCATTGCTTTCTGTTTTTGTTTTTGTTTCCGCATTAACTTTTAGTAGACCCTATTCATCCCCCCTCTAAGGTGAAAACGATCCTACAAGTGGTATCAGAGCTAGGAACAAAAACCTTTTTTTTGTTAAAAATTTGATTTTTTTTCTTTTAATGGCTTATTTTAATAATGCTTTTGATGAGGGTCAGTCCATAGCTCGACCACCCATGTTCAATGGTGAATATGCATATTGGAAAACTAGAATGAAATTTTTTCTAAAAACCATAGATGCATGGAATATTGTTGAAATGGGATATAGCACACCAACAGTAATGGTAGATAATCAAGAAGTAGAAAAACCTATGGATCAATGGACAGATCTTGAAAAGAAACTGTAAACTACTAATGCTAAAACTATGAATTCTATTATTTGTTCATTAGATCAAATTGAATTTACCCGTGTCGCGCATTGTTTAACTGCATAGGAAATCTGGCACATGCTTGAAGTGTTTCATGAAGGAACCTCCCAAGTTAAAGAATCTCGCCTTGCCATGCTTAGTAGAGAATACGAGAACTTCACAACGGCAAAGGATGAATGTGTCAAAGAAATGTTAGGACGACTTTCTAATCTTGTATACAAATCAAAATCTCTAGGAAGACCATACACAGAACTGGAAATAGTCCAAAAAATCTTCAGAATTCTTCCACGAAATTTTGAAGCAAAGGTGACTGCCATCCAAGAGTCAAAGAATTTGAAACAGGTTAAAGTTGAAGAACTCATCAAAAACCTCGCCACTTATAAGCTAAAAATAAAATTCAAGGAAAAACATGAAGGAAGAGATACACGAAAGAAATCAATAGCTCTCAAAAGAACAACGAAAAGCGAAGATGATAATGATGATGATGAAGGAGCAGCTGAACTGGCACTGATAGTAAAGAGATTCAAAAGGTGAAACCGCAAATATGGAAATCCAACCCTAAATCAACAACTAAAGAGCAGAATCGTCAAAGTTCTAGACAACTCAGAAAAGCAGGAGATCATTTGCCACAAGTGCTATAAACCTGGTCATATCAAGCCAAATTGTCCTCAAAATCGATTCATCAAAAGAAAGAAACCAAAAAGGAGAAGTTTTGCAGTAACTTGGGATGAAAGTGATGAAGATAATGATGAAAGCACTGGTAGTGAGAATGAAAAAGCAAATCTGTGCTATTCAGGAGAAACAAGTAACAGCGATGATGATGAGCCAAGCGAGGTATCAAAACTTACTCACTCTCAATTACTTATATATTTTCATGAAATAAATGGCTGTTTTGAAAGACTTAAGGAGAAGTACTCCAAAATTGAATCACAAAAAGATAGTTTGACAGAACTAAATATGCAGCTCGATCAAATGGTTCAAACCTATAGAAATAAGCGCCCTAAGTGTGATAAGTGTCCGTCATTTGAAGAGGAAATAAAAAAATCAAAAACTAAAATTAAATCGCTTGAAAATGAAATCGCTTGAAAATGAAATTCTGATTTTGAAAGAAAGTGAAAATACTAGGAGAGAAAATTCTATTAAAAAATGCACTTTGTTATTAAATGAAAATGAATCTCTCAAGTCACAAGTCCAATAATTGTCTACAACTTTAGGAAAATTCTCCAAAGGAGAAAGATCGCTAAATATGCTATTAGGGAAACAAACTGTTAATCCTATTAGACAAGGACTTGGGTATACTCAATCTGAAAAAGGTAAAAGTGAAACTAATCATGTCAACTCCAAGTGCACGATTTGTGAAAAAATTGGACACAAGCAATACAATTGCTGGTATAGATCCAAACACACGAAAACCATACCAATTTGGGTTCCTAAAGGCACGAATGTGAAATCCCTTAAAGTCAAACAAATCTGGGTGCCAAAAGGAACAAACATAAACTTCCTTGGTTCTACACAAATTTGTTTTTCAAAATCTTTTGTCACTAACAATTATGGACCTATAAAAACAAATAGGTCACAAAACTCTTTCCTCGTGTAGGTGTGTTGGCAGGCTAAGGAACAGCAAGAGTGGTTCCTGGATTCTGGCTGTTCCAGGCACATGACGGGTGACAAATCAAAGTTCCTTAGCATAGAGAAGTACAAAGGTGGTAGAGTCACAATGGGCAATAATGATAAATGTAAAATCATCGGTAAAGGTAAAGTAGGTAACGGTACATTTACCTTAAACGATGTATTATATGTTGAAAATCTGCACCATAATCTGATTTCAATCAACCAATTATGTGATAAGGGAATGAATGTTGTTTTTCTGATTTGTGCAAAATTGTTGACCAATCATCAAAAGAAACATTATTTTCAGGTAAGAGGAAAGGTAATATGTACACTATATCTTTTGATGGTCTCACTCTTTCAAAATGTTTGATAGCTAAGGATGAAGAAGTAAACTTATGGTATAGATGATTAGGACATGCTAGCATGAATCTGTTAAACAAATTAAAAAGAAAAAATTTGGTAAGATGTTTACCGTCTCATGATTTCAAAACAGAAACTCGATGTAAAGCATGTACTATGGTAAAATTTACAAAATCATCTTTTCATGTCAAGAACACTGTAAGTACTTCTAGAGTCCTTGAACTAGTTCATATGGATCTATTTGGACCTAACGATATTGCAAGATTAGGTGGTAAGAGAGATAGTTTTGTATTGGTTGATGATTACTCAAGATACATGTGGGTATACTTCTTTATCTTACTGCTTCTAGACCAGACATTATGTTCTCTGTTTGTTAATATGCACGGTTTTAATCAAATCCAAAAGAATCTCATTTAAAAGCTGTAAAAAGGATTATAAGGTATCTATTGCACACCCCATGGTTTGGCCTATGGTATCCAACTAATGATAACTTTGAGTTAAATGGGTATTTAGATGCTGACTATGCTGGTAGTTTAGTTGATAGAAAAAGTACGAGTAGAACATGTTTTATGTTGGGACATTCGTTAGTTGCATGGTCAAGTCGAAACCAAAATTGTATTGCATTATCTACCACTGAGGCAGAGTATATTGCTCTAAGCGGTTGCTCTGCTCAAATCTTATGGAATATACAAACCTTGCAAGACTATGGTCTAAATTTTAAACTAGTTTCACTTATGTGTGATAGAAAAAGTGCAATTGATCTCACAAATAATCCTGTACATCATTCTCGCACCAAGCATATAGATGTTAGACATCATTTCATTAGAGATCACATTTCCAAAGAAAATATATGCATAAATTTCATTTCAACTGATTTTCTATTGGCAGACATTTTTACAAAACCCCTTCCAGAAAATAGTTTTTGTCGACTACATTTCAGTTTAGGCATTTTAGAAATTTGATTATATATTTTTGGATTTGATCTTAAATGCTTATGTTAACTAATCTGACTCCCTACTGATTATCAAAAAGATAAATAGTGACTGAAAAAAGTGATGAATATTGATCATGATCATACATTATGTCTTGAAAGAGTATATTTAATAAATTTCTTTAAAAATTTAAACAAAATTTGTAATAACTTTGGTTGGTAAAAATTCCAGGACCATTTCTATTCCTATCATATTTCTACGACAATCACTCATCAAAATCCAATATAGTATGTCAAAATGTGGTATTTAAATAGGAAATTATTCATTTTTTTAATTAGCAATACAATCGTCCAAAAGTACTCACTCTCGTTTGAAAGTCCTCACGGTTATGCATGGGTGAACTACTTGGAACCTTTGATTATGTGCTTTCATGCTCATTTAAAAGTCCTTACGGTTATGCATGTGTGGAACACATATCAAAATTTATTGAAATATGCGAGTTGAGTCTAACCCTATTTAAAAGTCATCACCGTTATGCATGGTTAGAAGATGCTTGGAATTCTTTTTTAATAAAAAAAGGGAATACTACTAATCTCATCTACAAGTCCTAACGGTTATGCATGGTTAGTAAGTATTCGAATTCCTATCATAAATATACCACAAATGAACACGACTATATGGTTTTCTATGCCGACATCACCCCTATCACTGTAAAATGGAATATGGGCCTAATAGAGTATTTATGATTTTTGTTTGATTTTTTTAAATTTAATATTTATACTCGATTAGGTATTAATGTTGTATTAATGTCTATCATTTTATCGCTATTATCTAACACTGTTATTCTTTTGCTGATAACAAAAGGAGGAGAGAAGTTAAGATTTTGGCAAATAAGTTCGAATTTTTATTTGCATATTCTCACCTAGGTTCATTACATTTTTTTATTTGCATTTTTTTTTATTTTCATGCGTATGTGAAGGGGAAGCTTTGTTGTAGGGGGAGTATTCAAATAAGGGGAGCTAATAGAATTCATCACGACCAAATACATTTAATAGAGTCAAAATATTAATAATATTAAGCTCATCCAATTCGATATTACTTATCTCCCTCGAAGGGCTATCCAAGGTCAGGCATTGGTAGATTTTATAGTAGAGTTTACTATGCAAGATAATTTTCGAAAAGGTAGCAAAATCCCTACTGTACGATGGAAATTGTATACTGATGGAGCATCTAATGATCATTGTTCTAGAGCTGGGATTGTGCTTGTAACCCCTGAAACCGGTCAATTTTTTATGCTTTGAAGCTTGATTTCCAAGCAACAAACAACGAAGCTGAGTATGAAGCTTTGATTGCTGGACTTAAACTCGCTAGAGAACTTGGAGTTAAATCTCTTGAAATCTTTTGCGATTCACATTTGGTGGTGTATCAAGTTAGGGGAGACTATCAGGCTAAAGGACAACGGCTTGCCCCATACCTTACCAAAGTTTAGGACTTGTTGATAGAATTTGAATACTATGACATCTCATGTATTCCATGCGATCAAAACAGAGAGGCTAAACCATTGGCAAAGTTTGCTAGTACCGGCAATGCACAGCAGATAGGCTTGGTTTCGGTCGAAGTATTAAATACCCAAGTATAAACATGATGGAAATCGATCAAACGCTGGAAGCGGAATTTGAAAGGGAATCGTGGATGACTCCAATCAAAGACTATTTACTGCGTGGAGCCTTACCTGACAAAAGAAATGAAAAGCGACAAGTCCTTCGCAAATCTTCATGATATATTATGTAAGAAGGAATTATGTATAGGAAAGGTTTCTCAGTCCTTCTACTCCGGTGTATCGCTCATGATGAAATAAAGCGTATTCTAAAAGAAGTTCATGAAGGAGAATGCGGTGATCACACTAGGGGGGCAAACTCTGGCAAAGAAAATACTCCCTTACGGGTATTATTGGCCAACCGTTAATCGGAACGCCACTGATTATATAAGATGATGTAATAAATGCCAGATGTATGCAAAATTTTCAAAAGCTCCGCCAACAGAAATCATGCAAATGGTCAGCCCATGGCCTTTTGCTATGTGGGGTATAGACATTACCGGTTCTTTACCGGTCTCTAAATGTGGCGCAAAGTACGCTATAGTTGCAGTTGATTACTTCACCAAATGGGCCGAAGCGGAACCTTTAGCCACAATCAGAACTAAGTAAGTAATCAACTTTATTGTCCAAAACATCATATGCCGCTTCGATCTCCCACGAACTATTGTGACAGATAATGGGACTCAATTTGACAGTGTTGAATTCAAAGACTTTTGTCAAAGGTATCGTATTGAAAAGAGATTTGCAGCGGTCGCCCACCCTCAGGAAAATGGAGAGGTTGAAGCTGTAAATAAAATCATAAAGTCTATTCTGAAGAAGCGGTTGGAGAAGGCTAGAGGCAGGTGGGTGGATGAACTCCCTACTGCTTATGGGCTTACAGGACCATCCACAAGTCCGCGACTGGCCATACTCCATTCGCCCTTGCCTACGATTCTGAAGTCGTTATTCCTGTTGAACTCGATGTCCCTTCACATCGGGTGACTTTCTACAATCCTAAAATGAATAAAGATCTCCTCTTGGAATCTCTTGATTTTATAGACGAGAAGCGTGAAGAAGCTGATTTGAGGGCAGCTGCACATTGACATCGAGTTGCCTAGTATTACAATGCAAAAGTTTGACCTAGAACCTTCGAAATTGGCGATCTCATCCTGAAACAAGTTTTCCCTACCCCATCGTACATGAATCTAATCTGGGAAAGACCATATGTCATTGAACAGAGGCTTGGAGGAGGAACTTTCAAGCTAGCGATTGTCGGTGGCATTACACTTCCAAGGGCGTGGAATGGCGAATATCTTTGATGTTATTTCACTTGATTTATTTCCTATATATTTCAGTTGCATTTATTTTCAAATTTTGCTTTAGCATTTGATTTTCTGGATGTGAAATAAAACAGTTTATATTCCTTTCCATTAAATGAATAAAGTTTCAGGCTTCCTTGATATATGTGTTTGCTATTGCATTATATGCTAATTACATAGCTGTGCAGTTAATGCCCCGCTATTACCCCGCTATAACCCCGCTATATCTCATAGCGGATTTCTACCGCTACGATTTTTCCATATAGCCCCAAAATATAGCCTTTCCGCTTTAAGCCCCGCTATTTCCGCTATATCCCATTATTCCCGCTATATTCCGCTATTTCCGCTATATCTTCTTTAATAAAATGAATTGAAAAATTGCAGTTATACATTATAAAAATTATGAAACTAGTTTATTTGATTTAATTTTTAATATATTTTTAGAAATGAAAATACTCTAATATTCTACTAAATTCAATTATGTTATATAACAGTTTTATATTTAAAGTATATTCGCACATGTTTTTATTTAAAATTATTTATGTATTAATTATGATTCAATTGAATGATATTTTTTTCATTTAATTACCATTTATATATTTGAAAAAACATTAAGTACGAGTTTTATATGCTATTTTAGAGCCATCCGCTATATCCCGCTATATCCTCGCTGTATCCCCGCTATGACTTTTTGCACCTCCACCGCTTTGAATCCGCCGAGCGCTTTAACTACACAGTTACATAGTGAAACTGATTGAAGTCGATATGTATGAACAGGCTCCCGGAGTTTGAAATTAATCAATCATGTTAACTCCCAATGAGATTAAACAAGATAATCTCAATCTACTTGTTCATTTAACAACTCTCATTCACAATCCAAAGGACGGGATACACAATAAGGAACAAATGTAGCCGACAATCAGATGATCGAACAACTTCTGCCCAATTATGGAACTGAGATAAAATCAGGACGATTGTGATACGACCAGTCACTCGCTGAACCAAACCCCAGACCTTGGGGGGGGGCAAATCAACAAACCAAGGGGAGTGTGATCTGATTGTTCTCCGAAACAACTCTAAGTCCCCAGAGTGCGGACTAGAGTATAAACATAAATCGGGTGGAGACCGACCGCTCACGACACAACTCTAAGTCCCCAGAGTGAACACTGGAGTATAAACATAAATCGGGTGGAGACCGACCACCCACGAAACAACTCTATGTCCCCAGAGTGCGGACTTGAGTATAAACATAAACCAGTGGAGACCGACCGCTCGTGAAACAACTATAAGTCCCCAGAGTGCGGACTGAAGTATAAACATAAATCTGGTGGAGACTGACCGCCCGCGAAACAACTCTAAGTTCCCAGAGTGCAGACTGGAGTATAAACATAATAGGGTGGAGACCAACCGTCCGCAAAATAACATAAAGTCCCCAAAGTGTGGACTAGAGTATAAACTTAGATTGGGTGTGATCCGATCACCCATTAACTAAATCATATCCCAGAGTGTGGATACGAATATGAATGAATATTTGAGTGGAGTTCGACCGTTCACTATTCAACACTCTGGTCTGAAACCGACGGGAGGAGTATAAACTCGCTAAGGATGGAGATCGACCGTCCTACACCTGACCCAGATAAACCAAATCCAGGGGTAGAAGTATAGTTACTTGAAAAACCAATGAAATTCAACGGCATAACACTAAGGCCAGAGCCAAGTGTTTGATACGACTCAAGGCCCCGACCTTAGGGAGGCCTCGGGATGGATGAATTACATCGACTTCCGATACAACAAGCAACGAATCACAAGTGCATGAATTAAAATGTGGTGGTTCGGACATTTGAATAAGTAAATACAAGAATCATACACAAGAATAAAAGAATTCTTATTTACACCAACGAAGGCGAAGTGATCATCTAAGCTATTTACATGTCGTTCCAATCTGAAGATTATTTCTTGGATTTTCTATCTTTACTTTGCTTCTTTTGAGTGCCTCCTTCCGAACTACCGCTCGACCCTCTCTCCGACCCTTTGCCACCTCGACTTTTCTTCGAAGAAGTATCCTTATTTGTGTGAATCGAGGCGGTATCATCTTTGGAAGTAGGAGGGATGGAGGCGCTTTCAGCACAGGAAGCAAGGGCAATGTCATCCTAGGGAATTGTCCCGTCAGGAGGGATCATTTGGAGCGGGATGGGAAATGGTTCATCGAAACCCGAATCAGCAGGCCCAATTTTCACCTTCCTTTTCAATAGTTCTTCTTTTTCAATACGCTCTTTCATGCTAAGCTCCCCAGTGGGGTTATAGGAACCTATGATCACGACCTCTTCGTCAAAAGAAATTTCATGGTGTGGGTTGCTTCCCTCCTTTGAATAATGCCTCCATGAATTGATCATCAATAACGAAGGCTTTTTCCTAAGCATCTTGAGTAGCGGCCGAAGTTGCGACTTTAACAGATTCTACAGTGACTGCTTATGACTCCGACCGAGGCTCTTGGGAAGGAAGAGGAGAAACACCCGATAGGTTCAAAGTTGAGAAATAATAGCCAAAAAGATTAGAAATATCAACTGATAACACCCCAACTTTGCGAAAGACGGGAAAAGTCGAAGGAATACCTTCCTCGGTATGACTTCCAGGTTGGGTCGGAGCATCCTCAGAACTGCGCTCGGGAATTAGGGAAAGTTGTGGCTTGTCTAGATCATACCCAAGTATGGCCGAAGAGCTTGCTATGGAGCTAGAGATGACCTGGGGAACCGGGGATGATTCAACTATAGTATCGGGTTGCGTCGACTCGGATTCTTCACCCACTTCATGGGAAGAAACAACAACGGACTCTTTTTGCAGCGAGAGCTGGATATCGTGCAATGTTTTGGGTTCGTCACCCAAGAGTATCTCGTTTTCAAGTTTTTATGAATTGATATCCTCTAAGTTAAGAAGTTTTCTCTCTTCCACAACGAGAAATTCCCAAGCACGACAGAGTTGGTAGGGATAGTCTTCACCGAGCCACGTCAATTCCTATGCTTGAGAACATTAGCATTATAAAGAATGAGAGGCGGGTCATGCTCCTTCATTATATATTCCATGAATTTGTCCTTGGTACCTTCCGTTTGACATTGAATGAGTGCATCGACATTTTTGGCCCTCTCAATAGCCGTGTCTCTCTCGAGTCTGACGTTTACTGGCTCATCGCAGGGATCCTGAGCAATCTTCTGAGCGTAGTATTTTTCTTTATTTGCATACTCAAGTTTGGCCTTGAGGTCGGCTATTTCCTTCAAGGCCGTCGATTCATTATTCCGAGCCGTATCCCGCTCAAGCGCTATCTCTTGATTCTGATGATGCAAAACTTGAATCATAGCGAGATGGCTGGATTTCATCTCTTCCATGGATTTCATAACAGCGTTAGCTTTTCCTTCAGCTTCTGCTAAGGAGGTTCTAAAGGATTCTAGTTCATTTTTCAAAGTGTCAATGGTTCTTTTAACTTCAGCTTCTTGGTGGTTTTTTTTCAATCTCCGCCGCACGCTTGAAGGAAACATTTGACATATTTTTCTGTTGCCTTCATCCATTCCTGATACTGCATGTGGATGCCAGTGACACAATCAATGGTCCTCTTCTGAACATGATCCGGAACCCTCTTTAAGTTAGGGGGAATATAAAACCGTTCAAAGCATAAATTCAAAAATTCTTCACGAAGCTGTGCCATGCGAGCAGTTGGATCGATCGTAGAATCTTCAGTAGCAGCTTTGACTTCGGTGCCTTTTTGTCGGGCTTGTGAGCAGTAGTATATTTGCCATGGCGGCGACGATCGCTCAACCGTTGAGAATGAGATGGATCCAAAGGCTATGGAGGCATTGGAATAGTAGAAGGACCGTAAGAGGGATCGATAGGCAAGTCCCTGCAATCAGCTGGTCTTTCGGGACCCTTTGAAGGAGGAGATCTCGATCTCGATCTATGTTTATCCTAGGATGGCCTATCCTTATTATCTCTATCTTGATGACCCCGGTCACGGTTGGGGCGATATTTGGAATCGTAATAATCTCGACCGCCATGGTAAGAGCCAAAACGCGAACCAGATGACTGGTGATGTATGTCCCAGAGAGAATCAAACATGTTCCTCTTCCTCACCATCGTTTCTACAAAGGAAAACAGAAGTCAGTCAACTCTAAACATTAAAAAGCATGAGTCAAGTACAATGTAGTGTTGAGGGGTGCAAGTGTGTGCAAGTGTCCTAGTGTAACCCCCCAACAGACCAGGTGCAGGAGCCTTGCTCATTGGTGTAACTTCCCCTCCAGAAGTAGGATCTCAGTGCCAATTCTGATGGAAGATTCCGACCCTTCGATGCCCACATCAATAAAATGGAAAGCGTCGAGATCAAGTGGAATTGGTAGACCAGACAAAGAGTCAAGTGGTAAACTCAAACGCTCTGATGGTTGGGAGGCAGATTCATATTGAACAACTTTAGAAGCCATTGACGACTTAGATTGGTCGGACAGGCGAATTATTGGAAGTTTATGTACGAATGTTTTATTCTTTCTCCTATCAACAACCAAGGGTCGTGAGGCTTACGAAGATCCTAAATCAACTCCGGGACCGGATTTGTCGCCATTATGACCAAGTAAATCACCTCTATGACCCTCGACGTCAATATCAGCAAATTCATTAGCACTCATAACTGGAGCTCCATGAGATCAGCTCGATTTTCCCTTTGGCCGATTGCGGCCTATGGTTTTATCCCTACTGTCTGAGTAATTTTGGTTAGCCCCACACCAAGGCCCTCCTCTATCAAACAAAAAGTGACGAGGCGTTCGTCCCAAAGAAAATATTCGATATTCCTGTCCTTGGATGGAGCATTCTTCAGAATTAAGACCGCCTCTACATAAATGTCGCCGCTAGGCCGGGTAACAACACCTGCAAAGGATTAACATAGTTAGGAAGGCAACCTGGATATCATTTTTCTACGCTATCATGAAAATGGTAGGTAACACTGTAACACCCCTAATTTTTTATAACATTATTCAGGAGATTTAATTAGATAAATTAAATAGAATAATGTAAATATTAGAGTGATAAAGGGATTGAGATTTGAAAATAAACTAGAGGCCGAGCTTAATTAAATAAATGAGCTTATGAATGGTTTTATTTGTTAATTAATTAACGCAAGGGTATTATAGGGTAATGGTCGCACCTTATAATCTCGTTTCCACTTTCTTTCTCACATTTATTTTCTCAAAAATACAAAATGTAAACAAAAAGAAGAGCAAAGCCGGCCATTACTAGGGAAGAAAAGGAGATAAATCAAATTAAAGCTAAGGAATTAAGCAAGGGGAATTAATCTCAAGTTCCTTATCCTAATCAAGGTGAATAATAATCAAAACCATCTCTATTTTGTTTATATGATCATTTGATTTACGGGTTTAAGTTTAAACCCAATATGATAATTTTAGATGATGATATGCTTGATTCAAACAATCTGTGTTTTATACGGTTTTAAGGCTAAAATCGTTTGTTTTGGATTTAGAATGCCATGAGGAGTTTGTACGTTATGTAAAACATTATTTTGGGGATGGGTTTAATTTTCTGTAATTTTCCAAGCTATGGAAAATTTATTAAGAATTTTCAAAGGAGAAAATGAATAATTTGGGTTTAAAATTATTTTGGCTAGTATATGAAAGACTCTGGGTCTGAAATTTCTATATGTTAGATAACATATTAAAAGTGAATTTCTGTGATTTTTAGGGATTTTTCCTAATTTATTTACTATGGAAATTAAATTATTTTAGAAGGAGGACTTAAATGGTTTAATTGTTTTGCTTAATGGAAGGGCTTATTTGTTAAATTAATCTTTGTTTAGACATGAAATTATGCGGCAGTTTTATTTTAAGAAAGAATTTGAAAAGTTTATGGCAACTAATTAAATGTTTACAAATAGGCAGGTTAGTTAAAAAGCATTTACTTTAAAAGGCATTAAAACAGTCTTTGCCCAGAAATTATGTTCCGCCTCTTTTAGAAGCAACCTTTCGATCCTATGCTTCCTCCTCAACCAAGTCGAAACTAACTAAGTCGAACCCAATACACAAGGTATCAATACGTTGGTACGTAGTGGATTGGAAGAAAAGGCAGAAGGCATGCTGTCGAAACCAATGCTTTCGAAGGGGTCGAAGCCTTTGCTTTACTTTCGAAATATATGTGCTTGCCTTGTTTTCAAAAGGATGCTTTCAAATGGGTCAAAACCCATTTAAATAGCTTTTGAAAATGATGCCGCCTTTTTTTTGAAAAGATAGCTTTCGAAAGGGTAGTTTCAACCTAGTCGAAACCTTGCAACTGACCTTATGCCTTTCGAATGGATTGAAGTCATCAATTAGATCGAAAGGTAGCTTTTGTTTTATAAATAAAGTAAGCCACTTCTTAAAGCTTTCGAAAGGGTTTAATGGCTTCGAAGGCAATGGCTTCGAAAGGGGTTTTGAAGCTATCCTTCAAATGTCTAACTTAAGTGATTTAAGCTTTCGAAAGGATGGTTCTTAAGCCATCAGTTTTTCCCCAAATTCTTTTATATGAAGATTGATGGTTTCAAAAGAGGTACTTTTGTTTATGTTCACTTTGACCCAAAAGATAATTTTTAGAATAAATCCAATGGTTTCAAAAGGGATACTTTCAAATGGTTTCGAAAGGGGTACTTTCGTTTATGTTCACTTTGACCCAAAAGATATTTTTAGAATAAACCCAATGGTTTCGAAAGGGATACTTTCAAATGGTTTCAAAATGGGTACTTTCAATGGTTTCGAAGCTATCCTTCTAAGAGTTAATGAGTAATACTTTGATACTTTCGAAAAGTATGTTTTGAGGGTTTCGAAAGAGAAGATTTAAAGTATTTCGAAAGGCATATGCTTAGTGTTTTGAAAAGAAGATTTGAATGCTTTCGAAGGAGGTTATCCAATGGTTTCGGAAGTAATAGTTAAAGGTTTCGAAAGCCTTAGTTTTCAAAACAAAGAACCCAATCTCATTTTTAAAGGAAAACCATGGCATAATAAAGGAGTTTTAAAATGGCTTTTAAGTATGAAGTTTTTGAAGAAGCTTTCCTTGATAAAATAATATGTTAAAGGGATTAACCATGTTTTATATGAAAATGATTTCAAGGATATTAAACCACAGATGTTAGTGATTATTATGTTATTATGTTTGCTTCTTCTAGTTTACATATTCACTTTTATATGGACCCATAATTGTATTCTGGGAGAAAGGGAAGAATAACCAACTATGTTGATCCAGTAGTGAATATAAATTGAGTTAACTCCTGTATGAGTAGAATTGCATCCAGGAGGTCAGGTAGACTAGAATATAAGATGTCTAAATACTGATTAAAGAAGTTGTCAGATAGACAGGTTCATTGTAAACCCATGAAAACTATGTTTAGAAAAAGTTATTGCAGGGGCCAATAACTTCATAGTAAACCCATGAAAACTATGATCAGAAAGAGTTATTGGCAGGGGCTAATTGGTTTGTAGTGAACCCATGAAAACTATATTCGGATTAAGTTATTGACAGAAGTCAATAGGCTCCTAATCAACCCATTAAAACTAGGATAAGAGGGAAGTTATTGGAGATATTAATAGGTTCAGGGAGAACCCATGAATAATGAAGTTATTGGCAGAGGCGAATAGGTTTTTAATGATCCCATGAAAACTATGAAACCAAGCAGGGAGTCCATAAACATTAAACGGGTTATTAGTCAGCCCATGAAAACTAATAGGTTAATAGTGACCCTAGAAACTATAACTGAGACAGATAGTCAATATGAACGGGGGTGGGTAATCCTGAATTAATTTACTTATTTGCATATTATCATAATATTTTGAATTGTTATGTTTTAACCATCATGGATGTAGGAGCACAATATATGGTTTTTATAAAGTTTTGGATAAAATACTAGTGAGGGAAAAACCCGTTCCGCTAAGCGGCGTGGTCTCACTAGATATCTAAATGGTGAGATGGTAGGTTATTATTCATACCAGGCTTTATGTCTGACCCGAAGTTTATGTTTTCCCCTTAAACTCTCGGGCGCTCAATTAACTTTGAGTAGTTTGAGAGTTGAGTTTTTCAGGTACCTCTTTAGACGAATAAGCTTCCAGAGACGTGCAGGAGGCATGATAGCTATTAGGAGTTCTTTTCTATTTTGATTCTGTTGTGTTATGTTGTAAAGGCAAAGTTGTTTAATTGCCTAGTTATATATACTCTGATCATCCAATGGGGCATCTTCATATGTCACTCTTGGCCTATATTGTAATAATTATATTTTCTCTGAACGTGGTTCTCGTATTGGGATTATGTAATGAATGTTGAAATGATTTGAAATGGAATGTGAAAGTTGTTTAATGATTTTAATTTTTTTCCATATCCATGTGTTTATGTAATATCAATGTATCTAACATTACCGTATTCGTCGAGGATTAATAACTATGGATGACTGCAGCATCTGTAGCCGTTAGTTTTGGGCCTGGAAGTGGAGGATGTTACAAGTTGGTATCAGAGAATAGGTTTATGAAAACTTAAAAGAAATTTAAACCTAAAAATTTTCAAACTTAATCCAATGTATCAGAAAATAAGATCAGGGTTTGGGTTAACGCTATAGTAACGTACTTGTTTTTTATATAGATATATATAAGTACATATTCCCCTCTCTCTTAGACCGTTCTTATGTATCTTACTAAGGTTGGTATGCAGATTTATTAGAAAGAAGATATGGAGGCATGAAACGAAAGATGAAATCTCGGTGGAGGAAGCATCACAACCAACGAAAATGCTCGACCCACCAGTAGAAACTCAGGTCGACAGGCTAATGCTAATCAAAATGCAGATGCCAATGTTGGTGCTAGAAATCCACCAGTAGATATGGTGACGATGTATCAGTTTTTCATCAATCTGATGCAAGCTGGAGCAGCTGCTGGAGTTGCTGGGAACATTAGAGGAGCTAAACCTATGGCTCCAGTAGGGAATAATTATGCTAAGCTGAGCAGAGACTACACCTGTCTTTGTGGGAAGCCGTTTATGGTAACGGAGGATGATATAGAAGTGGAAAATTGGCTGGTGCATTGTGAGAGAATCTTCGCTGAATTGGGTTTGGATAATGAGTAGAAGAGGTGGCTGACCCTTTGGCAGTTGCAAGGGGCAGCACTTTATTGGTGGAATAGTGTTACTGCCGGAGTTCCTGAGGAAGAGTTGACTTGGGCAGAGTTTCGAAGGAGATTCGAGCAGAGGTTTTGGTCTGAAGTTGCCAGGTCGGCATTGCTTAAAAAGTTTATGGATTTGGTGCAAGGAGAGATGTCGGTAATTGAGTATGCTACTAAGTTTGATGATTTTTCCCGATATGGGTATGCTACCATAGACGCCATCATCAGGAGGAATGAGAAGTTCATTCAGGGATTGAGACCCAAGATTGCTAGGGTAACCCTGCCACATCTCCGTGATCCTTGTAATGTTGTTGTGGAGATGGTAATTCGACATGAGGAATTGCTTGCTATTTGTGGGAAGGATAAGCCAATTGAAACCCAGGGTTCTCAGGGAAAGAAGAGAAAGTTCTTTAAGAAGAAGGGATCCCAAAAGGGAGAGGCTGCCAAGAAGGCAAAAGCTGATTTAGTTTGTTTCAAGTGTGACAAGAAAGGTTATTATGCTCATGAATGCCGGTCAGGCAAAGGGAAGATGGCTGCAGAAAAAAAGGGTGAGAAGTGCTTCAACTGTGATGAAGTTGGGCATTATAAGAATCGGTGTCGAGAACCAGTCAGGGCGGATAAGGGAAAGGTCTTTGTTGTTGGACCATCATCTGCTAGCCAACTGCAGCTGAAAAAGGGAAGACTGTGATGGAAGGTACGCTTTTTATTCAGAGTATACCAGTTAGGGTACTATTTGATACCGGTGCGTCACATTCATTTATATCTTAGTGTTTGATTGATAGGTTATGCTTAGAACCCACTTACCTTGTTACTTCCTTAAGGGTTGGGAGTTCGATAGGAGGGTATGCAACTCTAGGGATGAGATGTGACCAGTTAGAACTTGATTTGTTAGGTCATAAGTTTGCATGCAGTCTGTATGTTTTTGATTTCATAGATTTTGGGATCATCTTAGGTATGGATTGGTTGGATAAGTATGATGCTAGAATATTTTGCCTGGATAGGGAAATATCATTGAGACACCTTGATAGTCATAACCAAATTATATTCTCAGTAGAGAATTCTGACCGGAGTTGTTGTGCTTTGTTAAGTGCTATGGAAGTGGGAGAAGAGTTAAGTCAGGTTTGCGTAGCAAGAGAGTCTGCAGATGTCTTTGAGCCGGTTATAAGACTACCACTGAAATGAGCTGTTGAGTTTCCGATAGATCTTGTGCCAGGAGCTAAACCTGTAAGTAGACCACCTAGTATGATGACATCGACCGAGATGAAAGAATTGAAGGTGCAGCTAGTGGATCTAGAAGGAAGGAATTTTATTAGACCAAGCAGTTCTCCTTGGGGAGCGGCCACAATGTTCGTGAAGAAACCGGACGGGTCGTTGAGGATGTGTATCGACAATCGTAAGTTGAACGACTGGACAATTAAGAATAAGTATCCTTTGCCGAGAATTGATGATCTATTTGATCAGTTGTGTGGGGCCAGAGTGTTTTCCCAATTGGATTTGGCGACAGGTTTCCATCAGTTAAGAGTGGCAGAGGACAGTATTCCATTGACAACATTTCGAACTAGGTATGGTTTGTGTGAGTGGTTAGTAATGCCATTCGGGTTAACGAATGCACCTGCTTTCTTCGTGGATCTAATGAACCGAGTTTTCCAAGAGTACTTGGATAGGTTCGTGTTGGTGTTTATAGATGACATCTTAGTGTACTCTAAGGATGAAAGAGAGCATGAACATCATCTTAGAGTAGTGCTTGAGACGCTGAGGCAGCATCAGCTAAAAGCGAAGTTTCCCAAGTGTCATTTTTGGAAGAAAGAGGTTAAGTTTCTTGGTCACGTGGTTTCAGAGAAGGGCTTGTCAGTCGAAGAGACCAAAGACGGTAACTGAGATTAGAAGTTTTCTTGGACTTGCTGGCTATTACCGGAGATTCATTAAGGATTTCTCATGTATAGCAGTGCCTTTGACTAAGCTAACTAGGAAGGATGTGAAGTTTGTCTGGCCCGACAAATGTGAGGAAGCATTCCTTAAGTTAAAGCATTTGTTAACCAATGCATATGTGTTAGTAGTTCTAGACAGAAACCAAGGGTTGGTGCTGTATACTAATGCATGCATAACTGTATTAGGAGCTGTGTTGATGCAAAAGGGTAAAGTGATTGCATACGCTTCGCGACAGCTTAGACCGCATGAAGTGAGATATCCTATTCATGATTTGGAGTTGGCTATGGCAATCTTCACATTAAAGATTTGGAGGCTTTATCTCTTAGGGTAGAGATTTGAGCTATACACAGATTATAAGTCCTTAAGATATTTATTCTCTTAGAAGGAGCTGAATATGAGACAACAGAGGTGGCTGGAGTTTTTAGCAACTTGTGATTTTGGTATAGAGTATACACCTAGGAAAGGAAATAAAGTAGCGGATGCTCTTAGCAAAAAACATCAGAATGTGGTGTTAGCTATGTTGGCAGAATAGAAAGATTTAGAAGCTTTGACTACTTGTAGTGTGCTATTAAGATCGACTGCTAGTTCTAGTCAGAGCACCGCCATGTTTTCCTGTTTGGAAGTTCGACCAGTGTTGATCGAAAGGATTTCTTCTAAGCAGAAAGAGGATCCATTATTAACCGAGAAGATTAGAAGGCTTGAGGTTGGAACTGAGATCGATGATCTAAAGGATTTTAGTCTTGATCAAAGAGGATGGTTGGAAAGAAGGGACGGTTATGTGTTCCAAATTTTAAGGATTTAAGGAAAGAAGTTCTTGGAAAAGGTCATCGATCCAAGTTTACGATTCATCCTGGAGGGACCAAGATGTATCAAGATATGAGGAGGAACTTCTATTGGGAAGGTATGAAGAGGGATGCTGGCTTGTGGATTAGGCGGTGTGCAAACTGTCAACAAGTGAAGGTCGAACATCAGAAGCCGAGTGGGTTGCTTCAACCTTTGGAGATATCAGTTTGGAAATGGGATTCGATATCCATGGATTTTATAGATGGGTTGCCAAGGTCAAATAGAGGAAATGAAAGTATATGGATCATAGTGGATAAGTTGACCAAGAGTGCCCATTTCATCCAATTAAGTCAACCAGAATGGCACTTGTTTTAGCAAAGTTGTTCATGAAGAATATAGTTAGACTGCACAAAATTCTTAGTAGTATAGTCAGTGATAGAGATGATTTGTTTACTAGTGAATTCTGGAAGAGTCTACATGATGTATTGGGTACCAAGCTTAAGATGAGTACTGCATATTACCCTCAGATGGATGGGCAGACAGAGAGAGTCAATAAGGTACTCGAGGATTTATTGAGAGCTTGTGTATTGGACTTTGGTTGATCTTGGGAAGATCGCCTACATTTGGTTGATTTTTCCTATAATAATAGTTATCGGACTAGTATAGGAACGACGCCTTTTGAAGCTTTGTATGGAAGGCCATGCAAATCACCAACATGTTGGTTAGAGATAGGAGAAAGATTAGTCTTAGGTCCCGATTTAGTTAGAGAGGCAAACGAAAAGATTGAGTTGATCGGAGAAAGGATGAGGGAAGCTCAGTCCAGACAGAAGAGTTACGCATATAAGAGACGTAAAGACCTAGAATTCTCAGTTGGAGATAAGGTTTTCATTAAAATATCACCGATGAAGGGTGTGGTACGATTTGGAAAGTCAGGGAAACTGGCACCGAGATATGTTGGTCCATTCCAAGTTAGAGATAGGATCAAAAAGCTCGCATACAGAGTAGAGTTGCCAAGCAGTATGGAAGGTGTCCATAATGTGTTTCATATGTCTCATCTTCGCAATTATGTGCATGATCCAGAGACTATTATACCTCCGACAGGGCTGGAAGATTTGATAGTAGAGCCTAATTTGACTTTTTTTAGACAACTAGTTCGGGTTGTAGTGAGAGATGAGAAAAGATTGAGGAACAAGATAGTCAAGGTGGTGAAAGTTCAGTGGAGCGACAACGAGAAGGATTGTACTTGGGAGACAGAAGACAGGATTAGAGATACTTTTCGTGATCTGCTTTGAGGGTATGTCTATATTAGCTTTATATAGATAGTTGCTGGTCATGTAGGTTAGTATGGTTGTTAGAAGTTGTTACAAATGATTACTATATTTATTATTTAGTCCTTACTGAATTTCGAGGACGAAATTCTTCAAGGAGGGGAGCCTATAACACCCCTAATTTTTGATAACATTATTCAGGAGATTTAATTAGATAAATTAAAAAGAATAATGTAAATATTACAGTAGGGATTACTATTTGAAAATAAACAAAAGGCCGAGCTTAATTAAATAAATGGGCTTATGAATGGTTTTATTTGTTAATTAATTAACGCAAGGGTATATAGGGTAATTGCCGCACCTTATAATCTCGTTTCCACTTTCTTTCTCATGTTCATTTTCTCAAAAATACAAAACATAAACAAAAAGAAGAGCAAAGCCAGCCATTACTAGGTTAGAAAAGGAGATAAATCAAATTAAAGCTAAGGAATTAAGCAAGGGGAATTAATCTCAATCAATCTCAAGTTCCTTATCCTAATCAAGGTAATAATCAAAACCATCTCTATTTTTGTTTCTATGATCATTTGATTTTCGGGTTTATGTTTAAATCCAATATGATAATTTTAGATGATGATATGCTTGGATTTTATGATATGTTTGATTCAAACAAGATTGTTTGATAAGTGTTCTATACGATTTTAAGGCTAAAATCGTTTGTTTTGGATTTCGAATGCCATAAGAAATTTATATGTTATGTAAAACATTATTTTGGAGATGGGTTTAATTTTCTGTAATTTTCCAAGCTATGGAAAATTTATTATGAATTTTCAAAGGAGAAAATGAATAATTTGGTTTTAAAATTATTTCGGCTAGTATATGGAAGAATTTAGGTCTGAAATTTCTATATGTTAGATAACATATTAAAAGTGAATTTCTGTGATTTTTAGGGATTTTTCCTAAGTGATTTACTATGGAAATTAAATTATTTTAGAAGGAGGACTTAAATGATTTAACTGTTTTGCTTAATGGAAGGGCTTATTTGTTAAATTAATCTTTGTTTAGATCTGAAATTATGCGGCAGTTTTATTTTAAGAAAGAATTTGAAAAGTTTATGGCAACCAATTAAATGTTTACAAATAGGCAGGTTAGTTAAAAAGCATTTACTTTAAAAGGCATTAATCTTTACCCAGAAATTATGTTCCGCCTCTTTTAGAAGCAACCTTTCGATCCTATGCTTCCGCCTCAACCAAGTCGAAACTAACTAAGTCAAACCCAATACACAAGGTATCAATACGTTGGTACGTAGTGGATTGGAAGAAAAGGCAGAAGGCATGCTGTCGAAACCAATGCTTTCGAAGGGGTCGAAGCCTATGCTTTATTTTCGAAATATATGTGCTTGCCTTGTATTCAAAAGGATGCTTTCAAATGGGTCGAAACCCATTTAAATAGCTTTTGAAAATGATGCTGCCTTTTTGTTTTGGAAAGATAGCTTTCGAATGAGTTGCCTTGTTTTTAAATCAAAGCTTTCGAAAGGGTAGTTTCAACCAATTCGAAAACATGCTGCCGACCTAATGCCTTTCGAATGGATTGAAGTCATCAACTAGATTGAAAGGTAGCTTTTGTTTTATAAATAAGCCACTTCCTAAAGCTTTTGAAAGGGTTTAATGGTTTTGAAGGCTATGGCTTCGGAAGGGGTTTCGAAGCTATCCTTCAAATGTTTTATTTAAGTGATTTAAGCTTTTGGGAAGAATGGTTCCGAAGCCATCAGTTTTTTCCCAAACTCTTTTATACGAAGATTAATGGTTTCGAAAGGGGTACTTTCATTTATGTTCACTTTGACCCAAAAGATATTTTCAGAATAAACCCAATGGTTTCGAAAGAGATACTTTCAAATGGTTTCGAAATGGGTACTTTCGTTTATGTTCACTTTGACCCAAAAGATATTTTTAGAATAAACCCAATGGTTTCGAAAGGGATACTTTCAAATGGTTTCGAAAGAGTTACTTTCAATGGTTTCGAAGCTATGCTTCTAAGAGTTAATAAGTAATACTTTGATACTTTCGAAAGGTATGTTTTTAAGGCTTTCGAAAGAGAAGATTTAAAGTGTTTCGAAAGGCATATGCTTAGTGTTTTGAAAAGAAGATTTGAATGCTTTCGAAGGAGGTTATCCAATGGTTTCAGAAGTAATAGTTAAAGGTTTCGAAAGCCTTAGTTTTTAAAACAAAGAACCCAATCTCGTTTTTAAAGGAAAACGAAGGCATAATAAAGGAGTTTTAAAATGGCTTTTAAGTATGAAGGTATTGAAGAAGCTTTCCTTGATAAAATACTAGGTTAAAGAGATTAACCATGTTTTGTATGAAAATGATTTCAAGGATATTAAACCACAGACATTGGTAATTATTATGTTATTATGTTTTCTTCTTCTTGTTTACATATTCACTTTAATATGGACTCATCACTTTATTTTAAGGAGAAAGGGCAGAATAACCAGCTAGGTTGACCCAGTAGTGAATATAAATTGAGTTAACTCTTGTATGAGTAGAATTGCATCCAGGAGGTCAGGTAGACCAGAATATAGGACATCCAAATACTGGTTAAAGAAGTTGTCGGATAGACAGGTTCGTAGTAAACCCATGAAAACTATGTTTGGAAAAAGTTATTGGCAGGGGCCAATAGGTTCATAGTAAACCTATAAAGACTATGATTAGAAAGATTTATTGGCAGGGGCCAATAGGTTTGTAGTGAACCCATGAAAACTATATCCGGATTAAGTTATTGACAGAAGTCAATAGGTTTCTATTCAACCCATGAAAACTAGGATAAGAGGGAAGTTATTGGAGATACCAATAGGTTCGGGGAGAACCCATGAATAAGGAAGTTATTGGCAGGGGCCAATAGGTTGATCCCATGAAAACTATGGAACCGGACATGGAGTCCATAAACATTAAACAGGTTATTAGTCAGCCCATGAAAACTAATAGGTTAATAGTGACCCTAGAAACTATAACCGAGACAGATAGTCAAAATGAATGGGGATGGGTAATCCTGAATTGATTTACTTATTTGCATATTATCATAATATTTTGAATTGTTATGTTTTTACCATTGTGGATGTAGGAGCACAGTAAATGGTTTTTATAAAGTTTTGGATAAGATACTAATAAGGGGAAAAACCATTCCGCTAAGCGGCGTGGTCTCAATAGATATCTAAATAGTGAGATGGTAGGTTATTATTCATACCAGGCTTTATGTCTGACTCAAAGCTTATGTTTTTCCCTTAAACTCTCGGGTGCTTAATTAACTTTGACTAGTTTGGAGTTGAGGTTTTCAAGTACCTCTTTAGACGAATAAGCTTCCGTAGACGTGCAAGAGGCATGATAGCTATTAGGAGTTCTTTTCTATTTTGATTCTACTGTGTTTTGTTGTAAAGGAAAAGTTGTTTAATTGCCTAATTATATATACTCTGATCATCCAGAGGGCATCTTCATATGTCGCTCTTGGCGTATGTTGTAATAATTATATTTTCTCTGAACGTGGTTCTCGTATTGGGATTATGTAATGAATGTTGAAATGATTTGAAATGGAATGTGAAAGTTGTTTAATGATTTTAAAATTTTTCCGTAGCAATGTGTTTCTATTATATCAATGTATCTAACATTACCGTATTTGGTCTTTGAGGATTAATAACTATGGATGAGTGCAGCATCCGTAGCCATTATTTTTGGGACTCCAAGTGAGGCATGTTACAAACACTTACATCTTTCTATCCACTATCGAGCAAAGCTGGGCCGGCAGCGAACAAAATACCATTCACTTTTAAAGGCACTTAGCTTGTTCCATGCGCCGGTCAGAATCTGGCACCTCTTTGTCGATTCAAGAAATGTAAACGAGAGACTCCCTGTTTGCCGTTTGAAAGTAAAAATAAATCGAATATCTTCGATGGTGGGAGGACAGTGTAGGAACTCCATAAATGCCGTATAGGTATAATTAAGGAGAGCATAGCTATTTGGGTGGAGTTGTACTGGAGCTATCCTTAAATAATGTAGAATCTCCCGAATGTATGAGTTGAAAGGCGGGATGCATCCCGCCCAGCACATAAACTTATTGCACGTTGTATACCATTCAGGGGGTTTGTGAGCCCTTTCATCTTGTGACGGAACAATTGGGAATTCCATGCCTTATGCAAATTCTTTGGAGAGCATCTTCTTTAATTTTTGAAGCTACCAAATCAGAAGGATTCTCAAGAATGACCGCGTCTTCTAGAGTATCGGGAGCATGATTTATAACCTCCGGTGGAATGACGGGGACAACTTTGGAGAGATCAAATTGAGGACCCGGACTTTTTGGTTGTTCCGAATGATGGCTGGATGATGGACTATCGGACTAAGTTGTCAAACTTGATTCTATGTCAAAGTTATTCCTTTGGGAAGATGATCCAAACGGCATAGTTGCAAGACGCCCAGAACGTCTAGATCCCACTACTATTAAACTTATTAAAAATCATAATTAGATAAAGTAACCTGTACCCCCCAGTGCATAGTGTTTGCGCCAAAATTGGTCAAAAACCCCGAATGTTGTGAAAGCACCAGTGTATGAATATAAATCAACAATATTCACACACAAATCTTAAATCTAAGCAAACAGAGTATCACAATTCAGAGATAATGAATATAAATGCGAGATTTATAGTGGTTCGGCGATCTTGCCTACGTCCACTCTGAAGTTGATGATTTTATTGATGTTCACTTGAAGATTACAATTTCTTGTAATGTAGTACAACTGATTTTTTGAGCTAAGTCTGAATCTAAGGAAGCAGTGGTGATTCTGAGTAAATCTGGCAGAGTCTGGGCGATCTTTAGCTCTCAAAATTGTCTCCCCCCCTTTCTAAATGACCAGGGGCTCTATTTATAGGTGTAGGAGGCTGATATTTCGCCTAAATTGAAGGGAGACCAGTTCTGGCACGTGAGGGGGCCCACATGCCGCTTTTTGGAAATCCGGGCCCACTTCGGGATCGATTCGAAGCTTCCTTCGAATCGATCAAGAAATCATCCAATCGAGTTGAAATTTGGTGTGAACATTCTTCATCATGTGCTTAAGCTTCTGTGAAAATTTCATGGCATTTGGACTTGTAGAACTCGAGTTATGATCGATTCAATATTTCATTTCTGGTGAACTTGAACACTTCGAATCGATCCCTTCGACTCGATAGGGCCGAATCGATGGTTGATGCGCGCGAGTGATGACGTAGCGTGCGCATTCCTCGGGTTGACCTGGTCGTTTCTCCGAGTTTTACTGGGTTGCTTCCGCGTTTCTCGTTACTTTGATTTAGTGGATTCGAAGTTTATGGATTCGAACGTTCGCTCCTTCGAATCGATTATGCTATGCCATATCCACTCGATTCAAAGTCACTCCTGCAGGATGGATTCAAAGTGCGATGGATTCGGGGTGAAGTGGCATCATGGATTCGACGTGACTTGTCTGAATCGATTTGTAGCATCCTGACTCGATTGATTCGAATGGTATCCTTTCTCATTGATTCGAAGCAGAGGAAGTTCGATGGAGTCGAACGAAGACTGTCTCATGGATACGAAGCCTGGTCACCTGATGGATTCGAACACAAGCTCCTCCTATGGATTCGAACATATGACCGTCTACTCCATTTTTGTTGGTGATAACTTGAGCGTACGAACTCGGATTGTCTTGAAATTTGGAATGTTGGCTTTCATGGCTTTTCTTGATGTGTCTTATCAATTGCAGCCCGATCCGGACTCGGACAAAATTCATTGACATCCACAGTGTTCTTGTGAGGTAACTAATTTTCGGGACGGATTGTCATTGATTCTAATCAGTTTCTTGGTGTCACGGCCTTGCCAAAACGTGGGATAACATTTGCCCCCCAAAACATGCCTTGCGATAGGAAGGTGTGTTTTGTAGTTCCATAAGTTGGATGTTCATATCCTGTTGATGACCTGTGGTACAACCTGCGAAGAGTTTGACAGTTTTATATGACCTTAAATGACGACCATTCGCGATCTAGCCATTTGAGGTGGAATGCGACCGTTCGCGATCTAGCATTTTCTATATGACCTTAAATGACGACCGTTCGTGATCTAGCCATTTGAGGTGGAATGCGACCATTCGCGATCTAGCATTTCCATATGGCCCCAAATGACGACCGTTCATGATCAAGCCATTTGAGGTGAGGGGTGCCGTTCGAGGTGAGTTGTGACCGTTCGTGGTCGAGTGCCGCACGAGGCAGATTGTGATCGTTCGTGATCGGGTGCTGTTCGAGGCGAATGGTGACCGTTCGAGGTCGGGTGCCGATCGAGGCGATTTGTGACCATTCATGGTCGGGTGCCGTTCGGGGCGAATTGTATGTGCCCGGGGGGGACTTAGTATCATCGATACCAGGTTTCACGTTCGGGTGAATTCCCATATTGTTTATTGCAACGGTTTATAGCCATCTCAGAGCATGCCTAGGGACCGTTTGCGATCTCGTACATGCGTAAGTGGCTTAGCCGTTATGAAATCACAAGTAGCATTTTTTCATTAAGAATAAGTTTTTAGCAGAAATGCTAAACAAAATCAAGTTCAAATGTTCAAATCAAGATGAAACAAAAGCAAAGCAAGGATGTCAAAGTGTAAACTCCCATAACGATAGGGTTAATAGTCATTCAGAGCATGCCTATGGACCGCTCGTGATCTCGCACATGTGTAAATGACTTACCCGTGTTGGTGAGAGGTTTACGACTTGTTCATCGTTATTTCAATTAATTGATAACCATACGGTGTCCCGGCTCAGGGTCACTCCTAGCTGATGTAGACGGTGGTCGCTCTGGCTCCACTGCTGGAGCTCGCCTTCTCACATACTGAAGTAGCATACCGTTCCTGATGTGCCCTTCCACCTCATCCTTTAGATGTCTACAGTCGTTAGTGTTATGACCGTTCAGTTCGTGGAACAAGCAATATCTGTCTGATTTGCTCTCGTCAACAGTAGGGTATCTTCGTATTGGCCTTCGGTAGGGAACTTGCTCTCGTGTATCTCGGTAGATTCGCTCCAAACTCTCATTCAACTCTGAGTAGGTGGTGAATCGTGGCTCTCTCCGCAGTCGCTTTGGCCCGTCACCACTATCCTCAGCCTTTCGTTTTCCTTTATCCTTGCCTGAGTCCTTTTCGAGAGGCTTTTTGTCTTTAATTGTATAAACTTCTATTCCCTCTCCTTCTTCTCTTTCAGCATTAGCGTCTTCCAATCGCAAAAACTTTTCTGCCTCGTGATAGAATTCTCCTAGGTCCATAGGCGGATCCTTAGTTAATGAATTTTTGAATTCTGTGCCGTCAGCTATTCCAGACACAGCTGCCATCATAACCATGGATGGATCTGGCCGATCCGCCGATGTTGCTGCCGCATTGAACCGTGTCAGGAAATTCCTCAATGACTCTCCCGCTTTCTTCTTTAGGGTTGCTAAACTCATCACATTCTTGGGTCTTGAAATGTGAACCCTGAATTGCCTCATAAATTTCTCAATCAAATCGGTCCATGTCCCAATGGAGCCGCTCTCTAGCTGTCTGAACCATAAAGCTGCTATGTCTGTCAAATACAATGGAAAGCACCGGGCCATGACTTCCTGTGATGCCCCCAGCACTTCCATGTGCCTTATATACCTCGTTAGATGGACCGCAGGATCCGTCCTCCCATCATACCTTTCCACTGTTGGCAGTTTGAATTCTGGTGGGTTCCTAGCCAACCTAATCGCAGGAGAAAAGGGACTCCTGTTCACGTCTTCAATATCTCTGTTTACTAATCCGCCTCTCATGGCTCGCCTGACCATCTCTGCCAATCTATCGTTGTCTCCAAGCTGTAGTCCTCGTTCACTACCTTCGATCTGCCCCTCGAGTCCGTGTGAGCTTTCGGGTGTCTGCCCCCCTGGCTGAGCGTTCATCCCTCTATTGCTGCCAGGTTGCTCGGATGTCCTTGTCTCTCTTCTCGAGTTCGGATCAACATGCTCTAAGTGTGTGCCCCCCAGCTCCGGCGCTGCGCCAGATGGTCCTGCTCCGTTTTTCACGCCGGTTGCTCCTTGATTTTGCGCTCCAAGTTGTCTAATCTGTTGAAGCAAATTCTGGATCATTTCCTCCTGCCTCTTCATCATTGTCTCCATCTCATCCCTGGTGATAAAGATCGATGCTTGGTTTGCTCCTGAGGAAGCCTCTTGACTTCCTTCGTGCTGACTTCTCTCAGCTCTTTGCCTTCTACTTGTTTGTCGAGTCATTGTCTTTCAAATCTCCAAGCTTTCAGATTCGAACTTCAAATCTTGTGTAGCGGGTGCTGAGTTCAGTTCTCAGTGAAAGCACCAAAGTGTTTGCGCCAAAATTGGTCACAAACCCCGAATGTTGTGAAAGCACCAGTGTATGAATATAAATCAACAATATTCACACACAAATCTCAAATCTAAGCAAACAGAGTATCACAATTCAGAGATAATGAATATAAATGCGAGATTTATAGTGGTTCGGCGATCTTGCCTACGTCCACTCTGAAGTTGATGATTTTATTGATGTTCACTTGAAGATTACAATTTCTTGTAATGTAGTACAATTGATTTTCTAAGCTAAGTCTGAATCTAAGGAAGCAGTGGTGATTCTGAGTAAATCTGGCAGAGTCTGGGCGCTCTTTAGCTCTCAAAATTGTCTCTCCCCCTTTCTAAATGACCAGGGGCTCTATTTATAGGTGTAGGAGGCTGATATTTCGCCTAAATTGAAGGGAGACCAGTTCTGGCACGTGAGGGGACCCACATGCTCGCTTTTTGGAAATCCGGGCCCACTTCGGGATCGATTCGAAGCTTCCTTCGAATCGATCAAGAAATCATCCAATCGAGCTGAAATTTGGTGTGAACATTCTTCATCATGTGCTTAAGCTTCTGTGAAAATTTCATGGCATTTGGACTTGTAGAACTCGAGTTATGATCGATTCAATATTGCATTTCTGGTGAACTTGAACACTTCGAATCGATCCCTTCGACTTGATAGGGCCGAATCGATGGTTGATGCGCGCGAGTGATGACGTAGCGTGCGCATTCCTTGGGTTGACCTGGTCGTTTCTCCGAGTTTTACTGGGTTGCTTCCGCGTTTCTCGTTACTTTGATTTAGTGGATTCGAAGTTTATGGATTCGAACGTTCGCTCCTTCGAATCGATTATGCTATGCCATATCCACTCGATTCGAAGTCACTCCTGCAGGATGGATTCGAAGTGCGATGGATTCGGGGTGAAGTGGCATCATGGATTCGACGTGACTTGTCTGAATCGATTCGTAGCGTCCTAACTCGATGGATTCGAATGGTATCCTTTCTCATCGATTCGAAGCAGAGGAAGTTCGATGGAGTCGAACGAAGACTGTCTCATGGATACGAAGCCTGGTCACCTGATGGATTCGAACACAAGCTCCTCCTATGGATTCGAACATATGACTGTCTACTCCATTTTTGTTGGTGATAACTTGAGCGTACGAACTCGGATTGTCTTGAAATTTGGAATGTTGGCTTTCATGGCTTTGCTTGATGTGTCTTATCAATTGCAGCCCGATCCGGACTCGGACAAAATTCATTGACATCCACAGTGTTCTTGTGAGGTAACTAATTTTCGGGACGGATTGTCATTGATTTCTAGTCAGTTTCTTGGTGTCACGGCCTTGCCAAAACGCGGGATAACACATAGTGAGTGCTAGTGCGATGCGATAAAGTGCTGTTTAATATAGTAATAAGTTGCGCAAAACTAAAGACAGAAAATACAATGAGACTTTGAAGTTTTGCCAAAGAGACCGTTTTTCTTGACCATCTCAACTGTTTCTGCATGTCATTGGGAAACGATGCTGCTTGAGTTTCAGGATTGATCATCTACCAGTAAAAGCTTGGTTTTTATCTAAGTTACTGGTGAGCTTCAAGATGATTATTAAAGGCATTGGTTTGTGTCACGGTTCAAAATGTTTGCTACCAAGTATGCAGTTCAGATCATGTGCAAGTCGTATACAAGTTTTAATGTTTGTCCAAGTATGAAAGGCCAAATCTCGTCGTTTAGTTCAAGTTTACCCATCTAAATTCGATTTTATAAAAAGAAAGGTTCATTTGTAAACTAGGCCGATCGTTCGTGTATGTGAATTTAGGCCGATCGTTTCCCGAAGACAACATTTGCTGATCGTCACCACGAGCCTTTTCCCACTAATCGTTCGAATGAGCCTCTAACCCCAAGGTATAACTGATCGTTCGTAGGTGATATTTGAGCCCCAATGTCCCAGAGCTTCGCCAATTGACCAAGAACGATCATGGATGATCAAACGTACACCTTCTTCATGTCCAAAGCACCATCTCCATCAGCAAGCGATCGACTAAAGTCGTAATTCATTCATCCCTAGCCACTTCGTCTTCATTGCATATGGGTGTAAGAATAAAGAAAAGTAGGGATTCACTCATCCCTAGCCAATCCGTTCTCAAAATTATGAAGCAAGAATAGGATTCGTGCTACCTAAGTTTGAATCTGAAGAAGGATGATTTGAAATCGATTCGAAGGATGACGACTTTGTCGTGATTGTTGCTTGGATCGGTAGGAAGAAGGCGAAGAGGCTCGGCTTTTCTTTGTTTGCTTCAGAATGGAACGATGGGAAGAGAGTGAAAGAGACTTACTAAGTGTAGAGGCTTACATAGGGAAAGGAATTTAGACGAATGTTTTCGGTTTAAAAAATTTTAGCCGATCGTCTCAGCCCGAAGATTTAGCCGATCGTCCCCTATCCAAGCCTTATGCTGATCGTTCCACTCCCAAGCCTTATGCCGATTGTTTCACTTCCAAGCTTTATGCTGATCATTCCACTCCCAAGCCTTATGTCGATCGTTTCACTCCCAAGCTATATGCTGATTGTTCTACTTCTAAGCCTTTTGCCGATCGTTCCATTACCTAGCTTATGCTGATCTTTTTCATGATCATGAGTAGTTTGAAAAAAAATTCTAAGCAAGGGAAGATTACGGATATAAAAAAACATACGGATTTAAAAAAAAGAAAAAAAAGAGGAGGGGAAGAGAGCATGCTCGAAAGAATGACGACTGGCGAAAACTGTTTATAGAAAGTTATCTCCATTAACTTGACAACGACTCGTGAACGTGCAATCGTGATCAGGAGCCAGGTGCTTACACGTATACGTACAAGTACACGTTTCAAAATTTAATTTTAGGAAATCAATATAAAAAAAACTAAATAGTCACCTGGAACTGACCAAAGGAAAACTAAAGCTAAGTTGCTGAAGCTTGGAAATTGCTAGAATAAAAACAAAATGATTGTTAACAAGTTGCAATCCCATGTTTATACTATTGGAAATCGAGCAATCGTCATGATAAATAAAGAGAATACGACCTTCAATAAGAAAACAACCCGACAGAAGGATATCGACTATTTGATGAACCAGATGGTTTTCTTTCGGATTGTTCTAGCTTACGACGATTCAAAGCACATCATATATGATACAAGACATACTTTGGGGGGCAAATGTTATCCCTTCTTTTGGCAAGGTCGTGATATTATTGACTTGGCTGGGAACGAATGGTCAACAGCCTTAGGAATCGATTACGTACAGTAATATAGATGATAGTCGGGCAGATTTGGACCGGAACACAATTAAGGTGCAGTCAGCATGGGGTAACCGGCATGACCTCGTGAAGTTATATTTCAAATTTGGAGTCGATCGGAGTTCATATGCTTGAGTTAAAGATGAAGCAAGGATTTGCATGGATCGATCAAGAACGAACCATAAGATAGTTCAAGTCATCGAAGAACGCTCAATATATCACGATCCACAAGGCCAGTCCATTTGAAACTTCCAGGACATCAACAAAATGAAGATTGGGGCTTATAAAAACGATTGTGAGTCCTAAAGTTGCGTTTAGCATTTGGCCGATTATGATTGGCTGATGGTTCTGGCCAAGTCCTAAAAACGATTGATATGTTCCAGTGCATAATCCAGTTTCGACCAAGACGATCCATATCTCCTAATTACAAGTGAGAATGATTCCATACTTCAGAAGCAACATCAAGAGACATGTGGGACTCCCCAAAAACAATCACACTAAAATTGGAGACAAGAAAAAGGATCAGCCAAACTTAGGCCGATCGTTCCTGATGGTCGAGTTAGATATGCCGATCGTTATGGTGGGCCCATATGGACCTAGAGAGCCTTTTGACGAAATCTTAGCGAAATATCTCATCATCTCTCCCCATAGATAGAGGCCCTATGGTTCACTTTAGAGGATTTGGATGCTGCTGGTTACTTTAGTCATTATTGTAATCAAGTTTTTCCTATTTCTTGCTGCTGTAATTAAATCATTAGTGGATCAATAAAGAAAATCTTCAAAGTGGACGTAGGCATACAACGCCGAACCACTATAAATTTCTATGTTCTTGATTATTGCTTTTATTAGTCTGCTAGTTAATTCTACTCCTCAGTTTCAATATTACTTTCTTCATTTACTTCTCTACACAAATCTATTCTTGAGTGTTTGTGACCAATTTGGTTGCAAACACACATGTATCCATCTTTCTCTTTCTTCTTGATCCTATCTTACTCGTTGTTAACATTGTTCACTAGGATTTAAGTAAAAAACAGATGTAGACTAGAAGTTTAAAAACTAATAATTTATGGTTATTGTTGTTCAATATGAATTTTTTTTAGCATAACGTTTTCATACAAGCCTTGAAAAAAAATCAATTCCAATTATAGGCCTCTTTTGAAACTAATCGTGAAAATAGATTTCTTTTGAGATTTCAACATTTATTCTTGCACTTTTATAAAATATTCAAAAACTAAAAAAATTCTAAATTGTAACGATTTTGCACTTGGTAAGTGTTGACTATTAAAGCTTTATATAATTAGCCCTAGTTCATGAGTTTAATTCCTACTTTCATCATATTTTTTGTATCTAATTTGATTTATTTCTTTATTGTCAACCTTTAATTTTATTAATAACTTTTGCAGTATACTTTTTATCACTTACTGACTATATTTTCTCATTCTGATAAGTTTATTTTATAAATGCATTATTATATTTAATCGAATTGCATAAATATTATAACAAATAATTTTCATTTGGTTTAAAATTCTTATGCAACATATATGAATAACTTTATTATCAACAAACTTATTTTTCATTTGTACAAAAGTTAATAATAAATTGATTTACTTTTTCTCAATTACTATTTATATTTTAACATCAGGATTATAAAAAAATGAAAACTATTCTTTACGATATTTTGAAAATGTAACCGCTAAATATATTTTAGATATATTTATCTTAACGACTTAAGGGAACGTAGAGCAAGTTTCTCTCTCAAGGTGCTTGGCCTTTCTAATGAGACGCTTACCGAAGGGATCAATGGTGGGACTAGTTTTGATTTAATTGCGAAAGCTACTGATTTGAGAACAAGAGTAGCTTCTTCCTTGGTATAGCTACCAACTAGAGTAAATAGATTGAATTTGAGGGTCTCAACGAGTGTTCCCGTTAATTAATACTTGCCTGGATGGGCTACTCTTATGTGCTAAGAATCTTAGATTTTCCACCAATCACACTCATATTTTTAATATCAATTTCTTATTTATTGATAGCTTTTGTGATAGATAAAAATTGTTTGCGCCAAAATTGGTCACAAACCCCGAATGTTGTGAAAGCACCAGTGTATGGATATAAATCAACAATATTCACACACGAATCTCAAATCTAAGCAAACAGAGTATCACAATTCAAAAATAATGAACATAAACACGAGATTTATAGTGGTTCGGCGATCTTGCCTACGTCCACTCTGAAGTTGATGATTTTATTGATGTTCACTTGATGATTACAATTTCTTCTGATGTAGTACAACTGATTGTATGATTATAATCTGAACCTAAAGAAGCAGTGGTGATTCTGAGTAAATCTGGCAGAATCTGGGCGCTCTTTAGCTCCTAGAATTGTCCGACCTCTTTACTGAATGACCAGGGGCTCTATTTATAGGTGTAGGAGGCTGTTATTTTGCCTAAAATGAGGGGAGACCAGTTCTGGTACGTCAGGGGGCCCACACGGCCGAAATCTGGAGATCCGGGCCCACTTTGGGATCGATTCGACCCTTGGTTCGAATCGATCAAAAAAGAGTCCAATCGAGCTGAAATTTGGGGTGGACATTCTTCATCATGTGCTTAAGCTTCTGTGAAAATTTCATGGCATTTGGACTTGTAGATCTCAAGTTATGATCGATTCAAGTTGACGTTCTTCGCCCTATGGATTCGAACTGAGCTTCGGCCTATGGATTCGAACTGAGCCTCGGCCTATGGATTCGAACTGAGCCTCGGCCTATGGATTCGAACTAAGCCTCGGCCTATGGATTCGAACTGAGCCTCGGCCTATGGATTCGAACTGAGCCTCGGCCTATGGATTCGAACTGAGCCTCGGCCTATGGATTCGAACTGAGGCTCATTTCCTTATCTTGTATCGACTATATCTTGAGCATACGAACTCGGATTGACTTGAAACTTGGAATGTTGGTTTGCATGCCCTTACTTGTCATGTCTTATCAATTGTAGCCTGATCCGGACTCGGACAAAATTCATCGATATCCATGGTGAACTTGTGATGTAACCGTCCTATAGGATGGACTGTCATTGATTTCTAGTCAACTTTTTGGTGTCACGGCCTTGCCAAAAGGCGGGATAACAAAAATTATATTACAAAAGTTTTTGTTATTACTAAAAATTATATTTTATAATGATTATATAACATAATGAAAAATATTCTTCAAAATAATTTGAAAATGGAACTACTTACTATTGTTTCTGACAAAGTTAGTGGTATGCCCTAGGGGTAGTTTTGCAAATGTGTTATATAGCTAACTCCAAAAAAGAATTATTTCGTAAAAAAAATTGTTTTCGTTGTTTGATTTCTTTTATATACTGTGTTATATTGTGATATAAATAATTTGTTATTTAATTTAAAGTATATAAATAATAAAATCTTTAAATGAAATGTTATATGATTATAGATGCACATAGTTCGACCATGAGTAATTAGTCATATATTAAATAGTGTTTTGTTTTAAATATTCCTAGTAAAATGTTCGAAAAAAGATATAGATATATCCGTTGAGACTAGAGTACGTAACGCCCTCCAAATGTTGAGTAGTGCATTACTCATGGCTGTTGGGACGCCAAGGGGTTACATACTTATAGTTACTCGATAGCTATGGAATGATTCGACCAATAATTTTTTGTTGGTTGATAACAACTAGGTCAAATAGAAAACCTCAATGTGATGGGTTACACAGTTCTATTGATATGAGAAACCATGGAATTTCTATGTCAATACTCTCTATAGTTATAATTAAATCATGGAATAGCGACTATTGGATGACCAGTTGGATCAAAATGAGAACTACTTACTATTGTTGGCATAATTCGTCTTCTTAGATGTATGAGATTATAATCATGGTCAACGGTAGTCAATTTAAAGTCAAAATCTTTGGCTGGCATAATAATAAATGTTATTATTAAATTAAGGACTTTATAGATGGACAAAATAGTATCGATGAAGAGAACATGTGTATAATATATCATTGCTTAAGGTTACAACTTAAGTTGACCTCAAATATGACTTTACCAAAAAACTTTGCAATGCCAAATTTAGCCAAACTATCACATCATCGACTGAGGTGATGTATGGACATTGTTATCCCGCTTTTTGGTCAAAGCTGGAATATCAACAAATTGGCAAGAAAGGATGGATATCTGGATTGGAGATCGATTAGAAACAAGGTTGTGATTGATGTCGTCAAAATTTGGCCAAACTCCAATCAAAACAGAATCGATTGGGAGTGATGATCAAGGCTAGGAGAGGCTACGTTTCAATTTTATCGGATGATCGGAGTTCGTATGCGCAAGATATGAATGGTTTAAAATGTGTAAGGAAAAGTTCTGAATCGATACATTTTGTATTGATGGATATTGGTTCGAATCGATGATGTTCGCATCGATCAAGATCTACCGCACTTCGTATCGATACACTTCGTATCGATGAAAATTGATTCATTCGCTAGCTTTGGTCAACATGGTTACAAACAGATATTCGTATCGATCGGATAGGAAGGATTTTGACTCAATCATAATGGATCTGGAATGGACAGATAGGCGCATGATGATTTGATCAGTTCGATGGCTTCGTATCGATCAGGATGGAGATGAAAACATATTTCGAATCGATACTATTCGTATCGATCGGGATGGATTCAGGCTACAGGTTTCGTATCTATACATTTCGTATTGGTAGGAAGGCAAGGATTGAAGATGCATTTCGTATCGATCGTGGCTGGAATCGATACGAAGGACTCACATATGGATCGAATCGAAGAAGATCGAAGGCATTAATAGATGGATGGATGCATATGGATACGACGGATTCAGGAGCAATGTTCGTATCAATCGTATTCGAACCGATCGATACGAAGGGAGCAGTCAAAACGAGCACGAATCAATGGATGTGAATGCAACAATGCCAGGTGGAAGTGAATATGTCAACACGGTAAAATCTTTGGAGTGACTCTATCAACTCGGCGAAAAATGTGGATCGATGCAAAGAATGCGTGCCACGTCAATCTGCTAGCGCGTGCTTGGATCGATTCGAAGCAATGGATTCGAATTCATCGGTTCGAACAGAGCGTTGCTACCGGAAATACAATTTCGTATCGATCATAACTTGAGATCTACAAGTCCAAATGCAATGAAATTTTCATAGGAGCTTACATACATGTTGAAGAATGTTCTCACCAAATTTAAGCTCCATTGGATGTGTTCTTGATCTATTCGAATGGAGTTCGAATCGATCCCGGATTGGGCCAAGATTTCCTGGACGAGGGCATGTGGGCCCACTCACGTGCCAGAAGTGGTCTCCCTAAATTTAGGCGAAATATCAGCCTCGTACACCTATAAATAGAGCCCCAGGTCATTCAGGAAAGGGGATCGGGATTCAGAAGCGCCCAGACTCTACTGGATTCAATTCTACACTTCATCATCGCTGTTAAACCCGAATTTCTTCATTGTAATCGCTGTAATCAACTGTAATCAGCAAAGAACATCAATAAAAAGATAAACCTTTGAAGTGGACGTAGGCCGGAGACAGCCGAACCACTATAAATCTTGTGTTCTGTTTGTTATTCTTCATTTTATGATTATCTTCTTTACTTAGATCTGAGATCTGTGGTTATACATTGTTGATTTGTGTTCATACACTGGTGCTTTCACGACATTCGGGGTTTGTGGCCAATTTTTGTGCAAACACTTTGGTGCTTTCACTGAGAACGACTAGCACCCGCTACATCGGATTGAAGTTCAGATTTGGAAAGCGTGAAGAGTTGAGATTTGAAAGACAATGACTCGACAAACAAGACAGAGAGCTGAGCGAAGTCAACAAGGAGGAAGTCAAGAGGCATCCTCCGGAGCTGGAGAAGGACAAGCTTCGATTTACATTACTAGAGACGAAATGGAAGCTATGGCAAATTCATTGCAAGAGAGATTGTTGAAGAGTCAACAGGATATGATGCAGACCTTCTTTGAACAGATGAGAGCTGCAGGGACACAGAACCATGGACCAGCTACAGCGGCTGTGAATGTGGAACAAGGAGCTAGGGTTGCGGACACCAATGGAGGACAGAATACGGAGCCAGGAGACAATCAACAAGGACTTGGGGGAAGACCCTCAGGGTTCGACACTGGAAGACCAATGGAAGGAGCTCCATAGGCTAGAGCTAACGTTAATGCTAACGAGCCACACGAAGAGTATGTACCAAAGTTCCCTTGGGGTTGTAGGGGGCAACCTTTGACAGACAATGCTGGATTAGTTGAGATCATTAGGAGAACTATGCGTGGAGGTTTGACTAGCAGAGATTTGGAAGGAGTGAACCGGAGTCCATTTACTCGGGAAATCAGGGTAGCTCGGAATCCACCCAAGTTCAAGCTACCTAGCGTGGAGGTATACGATGGCAAGGCTGATCCAACCGATCACTTGATGAGATACACTAGACACATGGAAGTGTTGGGGGCATCGGAGGAAGTGATGGCCAGATGTTTCCCATTGTATTTGACAGATCTAGCTGCAATGTGGTTTAGGCAGCTGGAAGAAGGATCTATCAGGACTTGGAGGGAATTGGTGGATAGGTTTTTGGGACAGTTTCGGGTTCATATCAAAAGACCTAAGAACATGATGACGTTAACATCGGTAAAGCAAAGGACGGATGAATCGCTTAGAGCATTCCTAACTCGATTCAATGCGGCAGTTGCTTCGGTTGATCGGTCGGATCCATCGATGGTTTTAATGGCGGCGGTGCCAGGAGTCAGGGAGGATTCGGATTTCAAGGTATCTTTAATACGAGACCCACCACTGGATCTCGGAGAATTCTTTCATGAAGCTGAGAGGTTCCTTCGGCAAGAAGACGCATGTATGGACTTAAAGTTAAAGGAGGTGAATGTGACTGAGGGTGGAGGACCATCCAACGGAAGCTCGGATAAAGACAAAGGGAAAAGGAAGTTGGATGATGATTCTGAAAAAGCTAGGAAGCGATGGAAGGGTCGAAAGTTTTCCACATACATAGAATTGAATGAGACGTTGGAGCGGATTTACTTGGAAACCTAGAATCGCCTTCCTTACCGAAGGCCAGCTAGGAGAGAACCCTCCGAGCGGGAGAGGGCATCAGGAGGGCATTGTCTCTTCCACGATTTGGACGGGCATGATACCAATAGCTACAGACACTTAAAGGATATACTTGAGGAGCATGTGAGGAATGGACAATTGAGGCAGTATGTTGGGGCTCGGAATGCAGCGGCGGAGCAGGAGCAACCACCGCCTACCTCAAGCCATGATGGTGTGAGGCCCAGGAATGATGGTCGATTGGTTATCAATTGGCCGAGGTAATATAATATAAGTAACAAACCATTGGCAAGCAACCAAGTCATTTACACATGTACGGGGATGGAGATAGCCCCTAGGCATGCTCTGAATGATGATGAACCGTGAAGCCATGGTTTGCGAAATCTGTTTTTTCCTTCTGGTTTAAATACATGCTTTTTTTGCTTTGGTTTTAGAATTTGGATTGACCTCCTGATTTTGCTTGTTTTCTGGTTGTGGCTTTCATTCAGATGATTGTTCTCCGTTTTGATGATGATTTTGATTTTTGATATGGATTTCTGGTTTCCCGATTTGATTTGAATGTTGATTGGATTTTTTCTGGTTTTTGATAAACGGTCGTCGGGTATGGATTATGCCTGGCAAGGGGTGAGTCGCTTTTCCCGAACGTGGTAAAGTGACTCATTCAGGTCGTCGAGTATGGACTATGCTCGACAAGGGTCCAGAGAGACTAGGATTCGGCCTAGGACATAGGCCCTATATTATCGGCTATTGTTTCAGGTCGTTGGGTATGGACTATGCTCAACAAAGGGCCGGAGCGACCAGGATTCGGCTTAGGACTTAAGCCATGACATTATACAACATCCAGGGACACTGGACCACGGTCGTCAAGTGTGGATTGCGCTTGGCAAGAACCCGGAGAGGTTAGCTCAACGTCTAGGGACACTGGACCACGGTCGTCAAGTGTGGATTACGCTTGGCAAGAACCCGGAGAGGTTAGCTCAACGTCTAGGGACATTGGACCACAGTCATCAAGTGTGGATTGCGTTTGTCAAGAACCCGGAGAGGTTAGCTCAACGTCCAGGGACACTGGACCATGGTCATCAAGTGTGGATTGCGCTTGGTAAGAACCCGGAGAGGTTGCGGATTTTTGATATTGACCCAAAGGGGTCCTGAATTCGGTTATTGGCTATTGACTAAGGATGGATTAAAACTCGGTTATCAAGTTTGGATGGGCATGGAATTGGCTATGGACTTTGGATATCGGATTCAGAGTTATTCAAAACACGCCTTATTACCACAAGGCATGTTTTGGGGGGCAAATGTTATCCCGCTTTTTGGTCAAAGCTGGAATATCAACAAATTGGCAAGAAAGGATAGATATCTGGATTGGAGATCGATTAGAAACAAGGTTGTGATTGATGTCTTCAAAATTTGGCCGAACTACAATCAAGACAGAATCGATTGGGAGTGATGATCAAGGCTAGGAGAGGCTACGTTTCAATTTTATCGGATGATCGGAGTTCGTATGCACAAGATCTGAATGGTTTAAAATGTGTAAGGAAAAGTTCTGATTCGATACATTTTGTATCGATGGATATTGGTTCGAATCGATGCTGTCCGCATCGATCAAGATCTACCGCACTTCGTATCGATACACTTCGTATCGATGAAAATTGATTCATTCGCTAGCTTTGGTCAACATGGTTACAAACAGATATTCGTATCGATCGGATAGGAAGGATTTCGACTCGATCATAATGGATCTGGAATGGACAGATAGGCGCATGATGATTTGATCAGTTCGATGGCTTCGTATCGATCAGGATGGAGATGACAACATATTTCGAATCGATACTGTTCGTATCGATCGGGATGGATTCAGGCTACAGGTTTCGTATCTATACATTTCATATTGGTAGGAAGGCAAGGATTAAAGATGCATTTCGTATCGATCGTGGCTGGAATCGATACGAAGGACTCACATATGGATCGATTCGAAGAAGATCGAAGGCATTAATAGATGGATGGATGCATATGGATACGACAGATTCAGGAGCAATGTTCGTATCAATCGTATTCGAACTGATCGATACGAAGGGAGCAGTCAAAACGAGCACGAATTAATGGATGTGAATGCAACAATGCCAGGTGGAAGTGAATATGTCAACACGGTAAAATCTCCGGAGTGACTCTATCAACTCGGCGAAAAATGCGGATCGATGCAAAGAATGCGTGCCACGTCAATCTGCTAGCGCGTGCTTGGATCGATTCGAAGCAATGGATTCGAATTCATCGGTTCGAACAGAGCGTTGCTACCAGAAATATAATTTCGTATCGATCATAACTTGAGATCTACAAGTCCAAATGCAATGAAATTTTCACAAGAGCTTACATACATGTTGAAGAATGTTCTCACCAAATTTAAGCTCCATTGGATGAGTTCTTGATCGATTTGAATGGAGTTCGAATCGATCTCGGATTGGGCCAAGATTTCCTGGACGAGGGCATGTGGGCCCACTCACGTGCCAGAAGTGGTCTCCCTAAATTTAGGCGAAATATCAGCCTCGTACACCTATAAATAGAGCCCCAGGTCATTCAAGAAAGGGGATCGGGATTCAGAAGCGTCCAGACTCTACCGGATTCAATTCTACACTTCATCATCGCTGTTAAACCCGAATTTCTTCATTGTAATCGCTGTAATCAACTGTAATCAACAAAGAACATCAATAAAAAGATAAACCTTTAAAGTGGACGTAGGACTAAGACAGTCGAACCACTATAAATCTTGTGTTCTGTCTGTTATTCTTCATTTTATGATTATCTTCTTTACTTAGATCTGAGATCTGTGGTTATACATTGTTGATTTGTGTTCATACACTGGTGCTTTCACGATATTCGGGGTTTGTGGCCAATTTTGGCGCAAACAGACATTAATATTAGAATTGTTCATTAATAATTGCTTATTGAATTCATATTTGAGTCACACAACTATATCGATGCAGTCCCCAAAATAAGGTCTGATTAAATTAGTTTATGATGTGTTACAAATTAATCAAATTAACTAATATTTTAAAAAAAATTATGAGTGTGGGATTTCATTAGCAATTTTGGTTGCTCTTGAGAAATTTTTCGATGCCCTTAGTAATTATTTGGGTGTGTGTATAAGCGTTATACATGCAGATATTAATATATGATATTAATACATGTTTGAATGAGTTAAATACGAAAATAAATGCACAAATAAAGGAAAGGGGGTGCGGGGGAGTAGGGCCATTCTAGATAGGAAATGAAGGGTTGTTTTTTGCTTCTAAGAGTGAGTAATTAGTTGTAGATAACTCTCCAAAAAGCTCTCTATAAAAAGCATCTCAAACTTCTTCATTTCTTTTTAGTTTGTTCAAACCTAGCTTCCTATAACTCCATGGTCGCCCCTTTCATCTCCCTCCTCTTCCAAATACAACACTCAATTGGTGGTAGAACTCGATACATTGCAAGTTCGAGTAGCGGATTCGGGAGGGAAATGCAGATCGACATGTTATGAGTGATAAGATACTCAAGTTAATTTATATCTTATAGGTCCACATATATGTTGTTCTCAAACCTTTGTATGTGATGGTATTGCCACATATATATTTTGTTCGATACTAGTAGAATTGATAATTGTTTAATATGAATCTTGTACAAAATCAAATGTTTTAAATCATTTAAATATTATTAGAATAATTTTCTACCTATGATAAAATTAATGTATTAAAACTATTTTACATGAATTATTACTTATTTTCCTCATTCATACATTTATCATTTAAAGTATCAAACATAACATTGATTTAATTTCACGTATATGTATATATCTGAACTAAACAAAATATATGTATATTTTAATCACAAAATATTTTCGACAAAAAAAGGTAATTATATTTATTAACTTTAATTTACTTGATTTAATCAATGCATTTGATATTCATGTTATGATTTTGTATAACATATGGTATTTTGATGTATCATATATGTTTTAAATTCAAACATAACATATATTTGATCTAAATTTGAATTAACTCATTTGTAAACTACTAAGTTTTGAATCAAAATAAACATCCTCATTTAGTCAAGGTAACTTGATTTTTTTACAACTAATTTGATTTTAAATATATATATATATTTAATGTTTTCAAAATTATATATATATATATATATTAAAATTTATTTAAATGTGGCAATACTTTATACACATATGTATATACATACTATGGATTTAAATCTCAATACCCATATAAATGTATATACATATATTATTCACTTGTTGTGTTATCATTCTTTTTTATTACTATGTTACGTATATATCTCATTTGCTATATTAACCATTTTTTATAAACAGAAACACATTAATATTGGATAGATAACTCCATCTAACTAGTAATTGTAGTAGTTTCATAGGTGGAAGGTGATAAGTTATGTATTTATGTATATTTTGGAAACACAACTCATTATGACTAGTAATTGTGGATGTTTCACATATGGAAGTTGACAAGTTTCGAATTTATTATGTTTTGGACAAACAACTCATTATGACTAGTAATTGTAGATGCTTCATATATGGAAGGTGAGAGTTTTAATTTTATGTACTCATAACGCAAACACATTAAAATTAAAATAAAATATTAACTTAAAATGTCAGTTGGATATGAATGCTAACTAGTTATTCGTATAGGCCCCATTAAGATCCATTTAGGATTTTTTTTCCAAAATTGACCCTATTTCTATTTCATTCACTTTCAGACGGACTAGAACCAACAATGATATCATAACCCGGTTGGTTTATATGGATAAATTAGTCAGCATTAGGCCAACTACTCGGATTTACTATCTAACCAGTTTCTATAATAGAAGCGTCTAAGGCTTGGGGTTTTAGTAATAAATACCCTCCCCTTCTTGGCTCTTGGCCTGACCCAATGGATCAAAGAAGTTTTCAAGGTTGGCCCAAGTGTAAGTCTAAAAATTATTGTGTGCCTTAGGCTAATTCGAATAAGCATATTCGAACAATAATTAATATATTTTACTTTAAATGTTAAGTTAAAAATATGAAGGATTTTATAATTGTCATAAAATATTTTTAAAATAATTTAATTTCTCAAAATTGCTTTGAGAAATTAAATAAATTTTGAAATTTATTAAATATTTAATTAAAATGTTTAATTAATTAATTTATTTATTAAAGGTTAATTAGTTAATATACATATATGTTGATATATGTATAAAACTATAAAGGTTATAGTTAAATATTTTTCTTAAATTGTTTATGTCGCACCTCGTCCTAGTGACCTAATTATTAAAGAGTGGAACCACTATTCGATGGCCCAGATCAAAGGGCTTTGGAGGAGCCTTCTCTCATATAAACTACTTTTGGTCGACATGGATATATTACGATAATTAATCACATCTAAAACAATAAGAATCTCATCTCGACACAAAGTAAAATACATGAGTTGTGAGGATTGAGCCATTGTATAAATCACATATCAAAGACAAATAAGTGATAGAGATAAATCATAGTGCAAAGATAATGTATACATATCAAACTGTGATAAACAATAGAACATCACAATATGTACATCAGCGGTACCATAAAAATCAAAAATATCTGCTTTCAAAAATAAAGTTTGACTATCAAGTCATACACACACATATACATATACACATTATCAAACAGGCACAACTACTCTAAATCTATAGACTCTAGAGGCAACTCTACTGCAACACCATTCTAGATGACTCGAACTGAACAACGCATGTTGGTCTCTACTGTATGGTTCAAGTCTTCCATAACAATGGTGATAGTGACATAATATACACTTTGAGTGATCTCATCAACAATATGTTGTATAGTCACAACAGAAAGGCGTGTGAGAGTAATCGTCCAATAAATAGATAGTCCTCAATCTGATCCGAGGAAATGTCACAAAACAAAACCTTGAGTCACGCAAGAAAACTATCTATGAGTATAATCATATTATTGACAATAAATATGCAGTGTTAGGTATAAACATGATGTTTTGAAACACACAGATGTCATTAACACCATACCAATTCCTGCCCATAATACATTTTCACAGTTCAGTGATAACATATGTATCACGGCTATATTCATCGTAACTTACAGCAGCAACTCTAGTTAACTAAGATATTATATCCTATCTACATTATATGAGTTTCTTTTTGTTGTATAAATACAGATCATCATTCAACTCATTCAATTTACGAGATCAGCATTTTTCACTTTTTCTTACGAGAGTTCTATTTTATACTCTATTTTGTGAGTTCCCAACAAGAAAACACGTTGGTAATGCTGGTTGGATTCACCCTCTAATAGACTATCTTCCTTAACGAGCATCCCCATCTTTTTCACCCGTACACTCTCAATCATTTGTGAGTGCACTTCACAAGATCCCATAGTTGCGCCTGCACATCTTCCATATAAAGTCTTGATAAATCTTTTTTATGTTATAGTCTACTTCATGTCTCCATCACGTGGTGCTATTTCTCCTCGTTTGCACCATGCCTCTGAAAATCTTCAGTTTCTTCGTATATCCGTCAATAGACCATTTGGACATAGCGAGGCTGGACAAGCGCATCACTAGTTAGGTTGCGACCCTCAAATTAGTTCGCTAGAATAGATACTAGCATTCAATATTCATAACATTATACTGCACTTGTCAAGAAAAATTATTATTTTGCAAAACATTTGGCTTTTCTAATGTCAATTATTCACAAATGACATTATATCCCATTTTCATCAAATAAATGTCGTGTAGATTTCATCACATCATATTATAATGCATCATAATTAGGAAATTTAAAGATGATAATTCATATATTCACATCAATATAATCATGGGATATAATTAAACTTTCATATTCTAATCGTGAGTGAAGCACACATCATATGTACTTGTATTTAAAATAATCAAACAAGTATTCAAAAGCACCCATAGTCATCCAATGCGCGCACTTCATTCAAATCATACTTGGTAATACTACTATATACTTAGTATATTTAACACATCATAACCAAACATTATACAATCCATTCATTGTCAAATCAAACAATTATTTAATCACTTAGCACATGAGTATACTTGCGTAGCATGGGTGAAAACAAACATTCAATCTCTTGCATCAGAATCAAACAAGCCTTCTATTCACCCAAATATATACTTATACTTCACATTTCATAAAATATACTCATGTTTTTTACAATATATATATACTTGATATTACTTTTCCAAGATTATATTATAGTCATTTAATAAATCAAATATTTAATAATACCATTTAGTATTCATATCAATGCCATATACTTCAATTCATATGCAAAAATGAATTCAAATTCATTTGTATAATATACTTTTCTCAATCCTCATTCAACACTTCCAATATCATATTTTAATCGAGTCTATAAAATTCTTTACATATAAAATCTTTCATGTTATATATATCTATAAACTGAATTAAACTCATTTACAAAAATCATATAATAATGGTTACTATTAAAAAAAATGAGTTGAATCTCATCAATAAAATCATATACAAATGAATTTAGAATTCATTTAAAAATCATTCCCAAATATTCATAAGTTTCAGTTTAAAGATGTTTATCAAATTCATTTCAATCCCGCCTTTAAATTTCTACATATACTCAAAACAATTTATATTCAAGCATCACATATAAATGTTTATTTAACATTTAAGGCATTGATTTAAACACTCAAGCATTACATAATATGGAAGTTAATAACTTAAGTGTTTATTTTAAGCAATTTATAATAGACCTCATACAATTAAAATGTCAACCAATATGTAGATAATTTATTTTTCATTTTTATTTCCATCCATTTAAAATTCAGAAAAAATAACTTTCATTTGAAGTTTCTCCATAATTCGATATAAATAATCTCCAATTTTTATACTATGAAACTCGTTTTGAATCATTTGTACGAGCTATCTTTTTATTTTCAATAAAACCATCTATTTGATCATTTCAGTGACTAATATAAGCAAGATGATGCACAAAAATCATCATTTTAACAACTTAAAGCAACTAGTAATTCCATCACAATCAAATTGTGAGATACAATCAGTGTATTTCGAAACTAATTCACTATAATTTATTTTCACAACCTCTCCTACAAATGATAATTGTTTGAACCAAAAATGGCACAAATACCCAAAAGAGTAAGAGAGTATAGATTAAACGAAGAAAGGAAATAAAACTGAATAATAACGAGCACACACAAATTTATAGTGGTTCGGCAATCTTGGTCTACGTCCACTTGAATGATTTTATTGCTTTTCCGCTAGTTTTTGTGATTACAAATAGGAGGGGTCGTCGGTGATCTCGGAGTATAATGGAGTTTGTGTGTAGTAGCAGCGTAAAAATCCTTAGAATGAAGCATTTCCCATGTATTTATAGGGGAAATGACCAAACATCTTGCTGAATTTTCTCATGTAGAACCTCACTGCCAAGACCAAGTCAACTAAAAAATCTCGACTACATATCGGCTAGGGATGGGGATTGGTACCGATCCCTATAGGGGGATCAGTACCGATCCCTATATATGTAGGCAGGGATCTCGCAACTTTTGTGTTGAATCTCTTGATGTTGGCTTCATGTTTCCAAGGTTGTTTTGCATAGTCGCCTAGGTGTTTTTTGGTCCAAGCGATGGATATATAGAAGGTTGAATTGCTACTTTAGGCCGTATATGGAGATTATTAATACGACGCATAGAAACTCCGAAACAACACTTGAATCAGGCTCTATGTAGATAGAGAAGAGTGCCATAGGATTAGGGGCTACGTTGAGTATACCCTTAGGGATCGGTATTGATCCCCTTTGTAGGGTGAAGCACTTAGTGAATTCTAGCATGTTGTTTTCCTTAGTTCGTTTGACTGTCGTCTCGTGGTGTTGTTTGTATTTGGTTTTTGGACCCTAGGATCATCTCTCTGGCTGCTTGCCCGATAATCGTCGTTTCAAACTTGTTCAATCAGATGGAATATAGCCAGATCAAAAGGCTGGATAATACTTGCCCCTCAAAGTACATCTTGTTTCAAACATGACGTGCATTGAATCGAGACAAGTTAGGATCGTCGAAAAGGATTTCACTCTGTGCCTTGAATGGTTGTTATCCTTCCAGTTGAGTTCCTTTTTGTGAAAAGTTGTGTCCCTAACCGTTCGTTGCGTTGCTTAGTCGATATCCGACATTGTAAAAGTGAAATGTATTCTCTCGATAATTGTCTATTCTCGATTTCATTAAGCTAGTTGATTGAACTAGTAGGCCTCAGTTATCTAAACCGATTTCTTTTCTGAAAGTCCTAGGTAAGAATTCAATTTCGATCAATTCAAGAAATTGCTTATCGAGTATGCACACGCACTCGTACGTCCAGGCATGTACTTTTTCCTTTGGCTCCAAAGCATGTTCATTTTCCTATAGGTCGCTGCCAGGTTCCTTGGAATTGTAATCACAAGTTGTTGTTTTTTATCCTAAGGCATCCTTTCGGTCATAGGCTTAAGCTATATTGGACATTAGGCACGGGCCACAGTGTTAAGCTATCATATCCAGCTTTCAGGTGATTATACTCCTGCCCCCAGTCTTGGGTTAATGAGGTTAGTGCATAGACGGTCGAGTCTCGTTGATGCAACGCGACCTTCTTGTTTCTTAGGTTGCCCACGACCTAACGAGTCACGAGATAAGGAGTTGCGAATTAACGAGTTAAAGGTCATTTCCTTAGGTCGCTCATGACCTAACAAGTCATGAGATAAGGAGTTGCGACCTAACTCTATCTGCAAGCTACGACCTAAAGAGATATGACCTAAAGGTCTACCACCTAAAGGGCTACGACCTAGCGAGTCATTCCAGAAACCAATTCTTAAAGCGCAGAATCTTAGGTCGCAAGAAGCATTAAGTCGCTCAGGACGTACGAGCGAGCTACGACCTATGCTAGGTTGCCCACATAGACCACTTCCTGTTAGGTCGCTCAATCCGTTCATGTTGATGTGCATTATCCTTAGGTCGCTGAAGATGGTAATCCTTAGGTCGCAAGAAGTTATGTCGCTCTTTCTTATGTTGCTATATTCCTTATGTCGCTGTCGTGTTTCTTATGTCGCTCCTACCTTGAGTCGCTCGACCATAGGCCACATCAATCTTAGGTCGCTCAAGCCTAGGTCGCTCAACTTCTTATGTCGCTCGTCCTATAGGTCGCATAAGACATTCCTGAAGCTGATTCTCCTCATGTCACTGAAGCTTATGCCGCGTGGTGTTATAGTTTTAGGTCGTTATGTTGTAACTTGTATTTGTTATGTCGTTATGTGTTGTTGATGTTGAGTCGTTTGATTTTAGGTCGTCTTGTATTTTGTTAGGTCGTTAACGACCTATGTTAGGTCGGTCATGTATGTTAGGTCGTGATGGCCTTGTAATGTGATGTGATGTAATGTGTTGTATTGTATTTGTTTGTTTTTAGGTCGCAGGTGTTAGGTCGTTCATGACCTATGTGTGGTCAGGTGTTGAGTCGTGTAAGTGTGTTGTTGTAACCCTATAAATAGGGATGGTGGTGTCATTTGTAGAGTGAGTTGATTTTGAATAAACTTTTGTTTGAGAGCTTTGTGCCTCTTCTTAAATTGGTAGTTGAGTGTAATCTCCTATCTCCACCTTCGGCATTCAAGTGCGCTCGAATCAATGATTGTTGAAGCCAATTCACGGTATCAAGTGCGCTTGATCAACGTCTGAAGAATCGTAGATCTTCTTTTACGGCATCGTGCGCGATCAATGTGACGAACATAGCTAGAATCCGGCATATTTGAGATCAACGGATTTGGGCGTTTAGTATTTTCAATCCACCGATTGCTACTTTCACCGTTTCATACATTTCTGTTATCCACCGCTGCGTCACTCGTCCTTATGAAGTTATATTTTTTTCAGTCGGGTCTAAGGTCTGAGTTAGCAAATGGGTGGTCAGGTCACACCCATCTTGAGCTTGCACTCCTCTCGTCGGATCAGAGGTTGGAGTTGGCGAATGTTGTCAATTGATGGATGGTCAAATCACATCCATCTCGGGTTGTGCTTCTGCTCCCATGTCAAGGGCAGAAGCTGGTGAGTGGACGGTCAAGTCATGTCTACCTTTATGATTTGTGCTCTTTCTATCAAGTCAAGGAAAAGAGCTAGAAGCTAGATAGTCGGGTCACATACACTTTGAGTTCGATGATGGATGGTCGGATCACATCTTTTTATGTTTAAACTCCCTATGTCGGGTCAAGGGAAAGAGTTAGGAGATGGATGACTAGTCAGGTCCGCTCGTTTATTGTTTAACATCCCCTTGTCAGATTAGGGGAAAGAGTTAAGTTGAGGATGGTCAGTCACATCCATTTTGGTTTGAACTCCCCCTTTTAGGTCAAGGGATAGAGTTAAGTTGATGGATGGTCAGTCACATCCATTTTGGTTTAAACTCCCCTTGTCGGGTCAAGGGATAGAGTTAAGTTGATGGATTGTCAGTCACATCCATTTTGGTTACAACTCCCCCTGTCTGGTCAAGGGATAGAGTTAATTTGATGGATGGTATGTCACATCCATTTTGGTTTATGTTTTGGGCCCCATGACGAGGGCAAGAGTTAGTGCATGGATGGTCATGTCAGTCCACGTTAGACTAAGTTCCGAGTTTGCCGAGCTCCCAGTAAGGCGTAAGTGTTCTGGAAAATGCCGGGTATGAGCTTGAGAGTGAATGGTCAAGTCACATCCACTTTTGGATCATTGCCTTGCCCCCAAGTCAGGGGCAACTGTTGGCTGATGGGCGATCGAGTCATGCTCGCCTCGGTAGAGCTCCACAGGTCTGATCATGGGACATGGAGATTTGGTGGGCACCTAACTGTGAGTACCTACACACATGCATTATTCATATGCAGTTTCATTTGAGTTGGTCATGATTCATAGAAAAATTGCATAGAGGTAAAGTTACATGGCTGGAAAGCCATTTTATTGAAATATAACAGAGTCTGTCTTATGAAATAATTCAAAGCAAATTGGAATAAGTTTTATTCTCGAGCGAAATAGCGTCGTAAATGCTTACTATTCCATTCCACTCCATCCCTTCACAGCTGGAAGATGACCATCAATGGTCTAGTTTATAATCAATCTCCTTTCAGGTCACCTAGGTTCGTCAGCTCTAGGAGCGATCTATCCTTGTTAGGGGTCGGATGTTCCATGTCTCCATCTTGTGGGTTTTTCACAAATAGTTGGAGCCTTTTCTTTTGGATCAATTCTTCGATCATATCATGAAGGTGTCTACACTCATTTGTGTCATGACCTTATGTCTCATGAAATCTACAGAATTTTCCAGACTTCCTTCGGCCTTCAGTTGACTTTCACAGGGCTTATTTCCTGTATTGCTCTGAGTCATGGGTAGTTAAGTAAATATTTTCAGTCGAGTCATTCAGTAGGGTGTAGGTGTCAAATCTTAGGATTCTCGATCGTCTCCTTGAATTTGGGATTTCATCTATGGCCCTGCTATGGCTTTTGCTCTGACCACTGCTCTTATTCTGTACATTCATAGCTATGTTCCCAGAACTCGCTCCGTATTGTCTCACAACAACAATGCTTCGCACTGCTTCGACCTGATGGCCTATATCATTACCTCTCCTAGTCAGTGTAACTCCTCCTTGTGCAAGTACTGAACCACCTTGTCGTAAAAACGATCTAGAGTAGCAGAAGGCTTTCCCGATAACCATTCATCAAAGTTTGTATCAGGGTGTATCCCCCTGATCAAAGCCATCAAGATTATGTTGTCCTGAGGGTTGCTCACCTAAGCCATAGCGGTATTAAATCTTTGCAAAATGTCCTCAAGTGATTCCCCTAGTCCTTGGAATAAGTTAGACAACAACATAGCATCCTTGGGGAAAGTCGCATGCATTCCGAACTGCTCGATGAATTTCCTTGCCAACCGATCAAAAGAAGAGATGAACCTTGGTGGTAGCCGAGTAAACCACATGGTCGCCACTCCTTCTAGGAAGATTAGGAAGCACCTGCACTTGAGTACATCTAACACTCTGGCGAGTCCATATGCCACTCACATTTCATGAGATTTTGTTTATAATCAATCTTTCCTGAGTATGAGGGCATCGTTGGCACGTTGAATCTTCGTGGGCACTTTTCACGTAAGACTGCTTCAACGAAGGGATTTTGACCAGGGGAAGTGCCCCAGTCGTTCCTTAGTTTGCCTTGCCTTTCTCTCACAGGTTGCCTTACCATCTCAGTCAAGTTTGGCTCTTGGTAACTGTTAGGTTGTGGTAATTGTACTCTATTCCTTGTGCTTGGCCCGGTAAACGATTCCGGATCATGCCTCATCGCTAGGTTCTCCTATCTCTGAAAGAATCGTTTGCCCGGTAGCTCCACGTCATTCCTTAAGGGCAATCCAGCAGCAAACTCTTGATTTCTGTGGCCTTGATCAATCACAGTGCGCCCAGATTGTGTTCTAATTCCAGCTTGAAGTCCTGCTCCTCAATGGATGGATTTGGTACCGAATCTTATAGGGGAGGGATTGGTATTGATTCCTATGCCTATGTGTTAGTTGTCGCATAATCTCCAGGCAGTTGCCTTGGTGCTCCAGCTGTTGTGCGTCTGTCCTTTGCCTTCTATTCCTCTGGAGATGTTCAGACGATGAGGAACTTCTAGATTCCGAGTACGAAGGAGATGGCTCTCTCTTAGTCTTCCTACGGTGAGAAATCAGTTAGGCCATCAAGTTTCTGTTCTCTTGGATTTTCCGGTTCAACTCCGCACGGCTATCTTGTAGCTCTTTCAACGTACGCTCAAAATTAATCCTAGTGATAACATCTGAAGGATTCTGGACATTAACTACTTCTTGTTGCGCATCTTCGTCCAGGATGTGAAGGTTATCATTCTTTATTTCATCAGTAGCTCTTGATGGGGCAACAACTTTGTCTTTTCTGTGGGCCATTGAAGATAGCTTCCTATAGACTTTGCTTAAATCTGAGTAGTAGGGAAACTAGCTGAGAAGAAACTAGATCTCTACTTTGGATTTTAGGCAATTCAGTAGAAGATATGGATTCAAATAGCTTGAGAATCAAATTTCTCAATGAAAGCACCAAAATGTTTGAACCAAAAATGGTACAAACACCCAAAAGAGTAAGAGAGTAGAGATTAAATGAAGAAAGTAAATGAAAACTGAGTAATAACAAGCACACACAAATTTATAGTGGTTCGACAATCTTGGCATACGTCCACTGAATGATTTTATTACCTTTGCACTAGTTTTTGTGATTTCAAGTAAGAGGGGTCGTTAGGAATCCTGGAGTGCAACGGAGATTGTGTGTAGCAGCAGCGTAAAAATCCTTCAAATAAAGCATTGCCTATATATTTATAAGGGAAACAACAAAATATCTCATTGATATTTCTCCTGCAGAACCTCACCACTAAGACCAAGTCACCCAAAAAATCTTGACTCCATATCAACTAGGGATAGGGATCGGTACCGATTCCTATAGGGGGATCAATACCGATCCCCATATATGTAGGCAGGGATCTCACAACTTTTTGTGCCGACTCGTCTTGATTTTGGCTTCCTATTACCAATCCCTATAGAGGTATCGATACCGATCCCCATATATGTAAGCAGCGATCTTGCTACTTTTTGTGTTGACTCATCTTGATGTTGGCTCATATTTCTAAGGCTATTTTACATAGTTGCCTAGGTGTTTTTTTAGTCCAAGCGATGTATCTACAGAAGGTTGAATTGCTGCTTTAGGACATATATGGAGATTATCAATACGACACATTAGAACTTCTGAACAACACTTGAATCAGGCTCTATGTAGGTAGAGAAGAGTGCCATAGGAGTGGGGGCTACTATGAGTGTACCTTTAGGGATTGGTATCGATCCCCTATGTGAGGTGAAGCACTTAGTGAATTCTAGCATGTTGTTTTCCGTAATTCGTTTGACCGTCGTCTCATGGTCTTGTATGTGTTTGGTTTTTGGACCCTAGGATCATCTCTATGGGCTGCTTTCCTCGATAATCGTTGAGTCTAACTTGTCCAATCAGCCTGAATATAGTCGGGTCAAAAGGCCGGATAACAATAATTAAAAGAAGAAGAAGTTTAACTCACTTCATTATTCAGCAATCCATTACTTGTTCAAACATCACAAACATCAAAATAACATGCCTAATTCAATTATCAAACCAACAATCTAAATTATTAATGTTATACTCACTAATTCACTGTTAACTTCCTATAACATTCCAAAAGTACTACTGTCTCAAACCCTAGCTTCAACTAAGAATAATCGGCAGCATCCGCCACCGTGACTACATCGGCATGCCACCTGCATATTGAAACCCAGCTCGCGTTGCCATCTCCTGACGCCACATTCAATTGTGCACGCATAGCGAAGGGCTGCTGCCCTTCACCTCTGACATCGACGCGCCTCCTTCTCCCCTACACACTCTCTCTTTTCTTTTTCCCTTTTTTATTTCCTTTTTCCATTTTGAATTGCATTTGAATAAGGGGATGAAAGAGGGAACATGCTTAAGATAGAAGGAAATAAGAATGAAGAGGGGGGAGTGGATGGGCTTCATAGTTGTGGTCCAATAAAATTAAAGGAAATTTATTAATTCCTATTTAATTCATTTAACACGCCGAACCAAACTTAAATCAACGAGTTCTACCCATTTCAAAATCAACGTAAGAAGTTTTATCAATTTTAAAAATCTATTCAAGATGTTATAAATAATTTTCATAATTTTATTTCTTTTATCAACACACCACCTTTCGACTTTAAGTAATTTTAAAATAATTGTTTTATTTCTTTAAAATTTCACAAATATTACTTGTTTTGCCAAAATAAATTTTCGAACAACTTTTGGATTTTAAAAGACTATTGATTTCAAGATTTGAAATCAGTAGTCTCCTTTTGTTATTAATTAAATCCAAAAATTTAGTTTACTGAATTAAATTTAATAAACTATCCAAATAATTTTCCAATTTAAAGAAGGATGTTATAATTTAAGGTAAACTAAAATAAAAAGTTTAGAATTTTTAAATAAAATTTACTTAAATTAGTTAGTTATTAAGAATTAAAATTAGTTAAAGTTCTTAATTTTATAAGAAACACAAACATACATATATAAGTTAATTAAATTATAGAAGTTATAAATAAATTAAACTTATATAAATATATGTATAAATAAAATGTAAGTGGAATTAAAACAAACCCAAAATAGAATTTTGGAATAAATACATATGTATGGTATGTATATCGTGATATCAAATGCATCCAACACTTGTATAACGAGGGTATTTCATAAGAAATACATTGTTTCTTAAATAGATATCACCCTAAATTATTAAAGATTATGTATTTTTAATAAAGTTTCCCTCGGTTATATCTATATTAGATAGATTACTTGCATACGCATTGGTTATTGATAATAATCAAGTTAGGGCTGCTATGTGTAGTACTATTTAGTGAATTCTAGATGGGTAAAATATATGCTTATATTTACTTAGAAAACTTAAGGTTTGAGCATCCATACTTAGGCAACTGAGAAATTGTAGGCCAGAGTGACTAACTCTCTTAGCTTATTGAGCAAACTCTAAGTCAGGATTAAGATTAGGGAAAAGACCGTAGTTAGGAGTTATATAGGGTATAACCGATAAAGAGTTATCCACTACCTGTAGGGCAATGGCTTGTTAAGCAAACACAAAGTCAGTAATCTAAGGCAAATGTATCCTAACACTTATTAGAAAAATTGAAGAGTTTTATATTTCTCTGAGGGTTTGGAAAATATAAAAATGTTGTAGGAGTCTTATTATAAAAATAAAATGATAATGTTTAGACTTTCTAATATTGTAAGAACATATGCTAGATAAACTATACTAATCTACTTCGAATTAAATTTGCAGATAATAACCAACCTAAAATTATTCTCTAAACTAAAAACTCACTGGGCCAAATTACACCGACTGATTAAGAGCGACTAAAATAGCACTAACATATGAAAAATAATGGTTAGTTTTAATCCCACTTTTAAAAACCAAACCCGTTGAGGATGCAGATCCTGAAATAGTTAAATGTTATAAGACCTGGATAACTTATTATGACATAACCCAAGCTTATATGTGTTCTACTTTAGCCATATTATTGCAAAGACAACACAAGCACATGATTGTTCATGAAGTCTTCAAAATCCTACAATAATTATTTAAGGAGCGGTCCCATTCCATAAGGAACAAGATAGTTAAGAAATTGTTTAACATGAAGATGAGCAAGGGCGGTAGTGTGCAAGACTATTTATAATGATGAAAGGCTATATTTATATACTATCCGAGCTCAGTGCTAAGATCTAAGACCAACTGCAAGTAGACCTGATTCTAGGCTCATTGAATCTGTAGTTTGAGCCGTTCATATTGAATTTATATATGAACAAAATGAAAGTATGCTTCATTGAGCTTCTCAAAATGTTAAGGACTATTAAAGCCTCATTTAAGGATCAGGATACAATGTTAGCTGTGAAAGGGGAAGCATCATCTTCAAATGGTTCGAAAAAAGAAAGCGAGGTAGTAAGAATGGTGCCCCAAATGATAAAGGTAGATGTCATTATTAAGAAGGGAATTAAAAGAGGAACTACCAGCAATATCTAAAGTCAATGAAAGAGAAGAAGGAATCAGATTCCTCAACTCCTAAAAGTATGTTTGTGATTTAAAATTGTTTTCCAATTAATAAAAATTCTTGGATTTTAGATACAGGATTTGGAACTCATATCCATAATCCACTACAAGAATTTAGGAGCAGGCGGCCCATGGCAAGGGGAGAAATTAGTCTTCAAGCTGTATATGAATCTATAATAGATGCAACTGAAGTTGGAGATTTTCATTACATTTTCCTAGTGGATATGTTTTCATTTTGAATAATTGCTATTATGCTCAAAACTTTATCTGCAGAACTATATCCATGTCTAGATTGACTAAGATCGTATATGGTTTTTATTATTACAATGGTGTTATGAACATTATGTTTGATGGAAATATGATTATTCTGATGTTTGGAATATTGGCATTTATGTTCTTAGTTTTAAACATATACTTATTATCAATAATTCTTTTGTTTTTAATGTTAAAGGTAGTTATTTATGACACGGTAAATTAGGTCATAATTGTGACAAGGGAATGCATAAGTTAAGAAATAAAGGTTTTCCCCCCTTTTTTGATTATGATTCATTTGACACTTGTGTGTCATGTTGTAACATCCTCTATCTAGAGGCTGTAACATCCCACGTTAAATTACAATCATATATGCAAATAATTTAATTAAGTTATATACGTTTGAAATTTTAAAACAAAGAAATGTTTGTAAATGGGGCAACTAATTAATATTATTTGGAACATATATATATTTGTATAACAAATAAATTAGAGAGAGAAATTATATAAAATCAATTAATAGGGAAGATTAATTGACGGTGTTTGTTTATAAGGGAAATTAATATTCAATTAATTAGTAGAGGTGATTAATTGACAGGAACTGATAAGAAAGGGAATGTATATTGTAGCAACTAATTGATATGATTAGAAACATATATGTTAATGCAAGGGAATAAAATAGAGGAAGAGTAATTTATGCAAGTAATCAATTGTCAATTAATAAACATGGAGACTTATGGTAACATATATAATTATGATTGTGATTCAAAATTCAATTGTAGAATATATGCATGCAATAATTATGGGAATAAAATAAATTAATATGCATATATGTGATGAATTAATATGGTGTTGATCGGCTTATTAATTTGGTAAGAAATCACAGTGCAGGTAGGGATTAATTGGATAGTAAATTAATTCTAGGTATATATGAAATCTATTAATTGGGTGAGTAATAGGGGAATCTTATTTTAAAGGAACGTCACATTTAAAAATATATGTTTCCATAGATTAGGAGAGAGAAGGGGAAAGTGATTAATGAAATGACTGTTGGAGAATCAATATGAAATAAAAAGAAACGTAGAAGATAACATATTAATTTAATGTCCATAGACTGAGTGTACACTTTAGATTTTAGGGTTTTATATCTAATGGTTAGTATTGATTTGAACCACTATAAATATAGGTTAGAGCCTCATTTTTATTCTCATTATTTTTCTCTTGCCTACAGAAGCTCTGCCATTTTTCTATCTCTTCTACACTTTCTTAATAACAAAATTTTAGATCTAATTCACATGAATTTAGATCTAAATAGAAAGAGAATAGAATTAATTAGGGAATTAGGAATTGGTTCAAATCAGAAAGCTATGTCAAAGGTAAAACCCTAGATCTGAGTTTTATTTGCTATTTCTAATCCAAAATCTCTTCCTTTTCTCTTTCAAATATTATAGATCTGTAAATATATCGTTTGTAATTCCAAATAGGGATTACAAGGGAGGTGAATATAGATGTTAGGGACAGATCTGAAATAAAAACAGGAAGATTTGGAAAGCTAGCAATGTGAGTGGATTTATTTATATATCTTTTAAGTTTAAGATATATTATCGTTAAATTCCCGTTTAGATAATTTTATTCAAAAATTAAGTTATGCTGAACTATAAGAAATTTACAGTTTATTTACATTATTAGTATTTATTTACATTTGTTTCTACATTTTGGATTTCTATGCAAGCGTCATTCTTCTTCTATTTTCTCCTCTTTCTTTGCATATGGATTAGAATAGATTAAACGTGAATATGGATTAAATAATTAAGAATACTGAAATGAAGGAAATAAGATGTAAAGTAATAAAAGTTTGAGGAATGGAATTACTGTAATCAATTACGTTAAAATGAGAAAAGTTAATTAATCTAATAACTGGATTTGGGAGTAACTAAAAGGTTAATTGGTTGGTTTACAAAATAGGATACATTTCTATAATTTAATATTTAAAAGACAACAATGAACGTAATTGCTAGAATAAAAGAAAGAAAAAGAGAATTAGTGTAAAATAGAGAAATCACTGTATTTTACACTATTCCAAAATAGTAAAAGAAATATCTAGTAGTTACGGATTATTGTTTATAGTATTATTTAATATCAAAATAAGAAAATGGATTTTTAAATATAGTTTTCATAACCAACCAAATAAAATAGAATTACTTCCTAGAATAGAAGATAACAAAGCAAAGTACGACATGAATCAAGTAAATTAGTAGATAAGAACTTGAAGTTGTAAACGATAATGAACATAGGTCTACATTCACTGCGCAGACTATTTAAGAAGATAGTTATTATGATAAGTGAATTATATAATATAAGGGAATGAAAGAACATTCTATATCATAATAAAAGAAGGCAGATTAGAATAGAAAAGAAATGCTGGAATTATGTACGGACTATAAAAGAAGAGAAAATGACAATTACAGGTAGAATTATAACATAGGTTATAATTAAGTAATAAGAACGAAAAAGCTTATTTTGAGACTTTGAATAAATTAATGAGCAATAATAATGGTAGAAGCTTATTTAAATAATTTACATTAAGTCAATAAGAAAATAAATCAGGAATGATAAAAGAGGCTTATTTTTATGAACTTAAGATTTATATTAAGTTAAATAAGCAAGATAATGAATGTGCCTCATACTAACAGCATTCCCTATTAAATAAATGGAAATATCACAATAGATAGAGGTGAGACAAGGGCAAGAATATGCTAATTAGGGTAAATAAGTAGCTAACAAAATAAGGAAGTAAACTAAACGCAAATTAAAAGATTAGACTTAGGGTTTAATAAAAGAATTGAGACGTGTTTGGAGCAGCCCAAAGGATGAAGCGTCTAACGAAACAGTTTATCACGGATTTCAGAAATGGAGAAGCACGTCCAACTTAGTATTTTTGGGCTTCAAGGAAGTACGAGACTTCAACAGGACGTGAAGACACTCTAGGATGGCCCTTTGGGTAGGCCTTACGAAGCTGCACCCCCGGAGGCAGGTCTGTAGGTGTTCCATCAAGAGAGTATGCATTGACTGCATTTGCATTGCAGGCCTAACGAAGCAGACCTTTGTAGGCAGTCAGAAGGGCTTGGTGTTCGGAGTAGGGTATTCGTATGTCCAGTACTTGCAAGTAAGTTTAAGGATAGTCGCATGCGGATATCGGCCAGCATCAAGACCAAGAGCGATTTCGGGAAAGACTAGAGTTAAACCAGGCCAATGATTGTTTCACTATCGAGACATTGGATGAGGGGCACCGCCATTTGGATGTTAGATTGTTTCTGTAGTAGGGCACGACCACTTAACTCTTTCGAAGTCTTTCGGTTAGTTGAGGGGTGGGTGCGTGGGGCCATAGCCACGATGAAAAAGAGACAGACCAACTAGAATATATGTATTGTAGGCCTAACGAAGCAATCCTTTACAGATATAGAAAATCCCCGACTGAATTCTGTATAAGGTAGACCTTGTTGGCGGGATTCAGATAGTAGACAGAACGATTACGTAGTCCTCAATGTATGCACTATGTGGTACATTGTGGATGTCCGAGCACGGGCATAGACTAGTGTGGATGCGATTTACGTTTTCATAGTAAGTAGTGGAGCATCTGTATTGTAGGCCTTACGAAGCAGTCCTTTATAGATGTAGCTACAGAACGCTCGCAGAGCAAGACGATGGAGTATCTGTATTGTAGGCCTTACGAAGCAGTCCTTTACAGATATAACTATGGAGCAAGACGATGGAGTATCTATATTGTAGACCTTACGAAGCAGTCCTTTACAGATGTAGTTACGAAACGCTCTCGAAGTAAGACGATGGAGCCCTTTTTGAGGAGGAAACGGAAGGTACCATTGGTGGTACCTAGGACCTATATGGTCATTGGGCATATAGCTACATATATGTATATATTAGTCATTAGGTTTTAATCTACTATGGAGTAGATGGTCACGGTTCACAAACAGAGGCGAGAGTATTGTAACCTAATGAACCAAATATAAGAGTAAACGGAAATAAAACGATATATGTAGAATTAAGCCTAGAAGTATATAATTTATTCATTCACCAGAACTTTTATTCTGGCCCCCTCCTTATAACATCCTACAGGTTAGGTAGATGGCAGAGACTTCTCAGCTTTATGACATTTGCTTAGAAAGTGTTATCATTTGGGTGAGTATTTACTTACTATTATGTCTTAGTCAATCACCCCGTAAGATAAATTATTGAGCTCTGATATATTTGTCTTTGCCTATTTGCAGGATACTAGATTCCCAACTCGGGTTTCAGTAGGCTTGGGTTTTAGCATTTTTGTAAAAAATCCGGACCCACTGGAATTCGAGTTGTTAAATTTGGTATTAGAGCCTAGGTTTAGGATTCCTAGGTAGATAGAAAGTGAACGTATTTGTATTTTTGAATAAAATATAAATATATTATGTACTAAAATCCAAATAGTCCCCAACCATAGATTTTAACATATGGAAAGTTTTTAGAAGTATATTTGTGCGTAGTTTGCTAGTTGGGTTTGGGATGACCCAAGTATGTAGAGCCCTATGTTATTACCGATTTATAGCATACAAATAAGCCTTGTTTTGAGAGAAAATTTGTATCCATATGTTTTAGGAAGTAGGGAAGTTCCTTAGGGATAGTAGGGAGAGTGTTTTTATTTCAGGAAGAATAAGAGGTTTTAGTATGAAGAAAATTCACTTTATGTCTAACCCAATAAAAACGAAACTTTTGAATTAAAAAAGTTGAAAAATATAATTGTTAATACATTTGAGGAAGTAAATATTGGGTTTTTGAAAAAAAAAGTGGTATGAAATTTAAATTTGTTTTTATATGATGTAAATTTTGTTAAAAGTGAAATTCTTTTTGAAGAATTATAGAGCATGTATAGCTCGCTAGTTTCTTTGTAGGTAAACAATGATTTTAAATATAAAAACCTAGAGTGTGTTAAGTATCGAAAATGTAGGTTACAATATTTATTGTTGTAATAAAAAATTTCAGTAAAAATAAAGGAAGCATAGACTATGACACTATTGTTATAGTAAATGACTCCCAAAGTAAATGGTTTTACATAGCATACAAGATTTATTAATATTTATTTCAATTGAATCCATATATTAGTATTTTTGGGTTATAGTAACGGTGTTTTATGCAACATCTGTTTTGACCCAAATGAGTTTTGGAGATAATTTCTAAAGTGGTTTGTATGTACACTTATTATTTAAACAAGCACATGAAAATATTTTCTAGTTATAAAGAAGTTTTAAAAATGAGTCCTTTTGAAAAATAATGTATGATAAATTAATGAATTTAGTAGGAAATATCTTATGTAAGTAAAGATGTTTTGTGCAAGCTATAAGGAATACGTGAAGGAGATGTACAAGGTATGGAAAGCGCCATATTATGTATAGCCTATTTCGATAAAATATAAAATAAATTTCTTATAATTTCACATAAACATGAAATCCACCTTTAAAGGATTCATAGAAGGTTTTAGCGTTAATGGTTTCTCATAAGAGAAAGTAATTCCAATACATTAAGGTATAAAACCATTAAGTATAGTAAGTTAGTAACTCCTTCAAGGTTAAGTAATTGTAAGAGTATGAAAGTTAAGATATTTTTGATAAAATAATTGTTCTTATTTACCCCAGTTTTAGTAAATTTGAAAGTCTATATAAAAAAAGAAGGATATTTTGAAAACATGTGAGGACATTTTTTTTAAAGTCAAGAAAGAAGAAAAATGTTTTAAGAACAAGCAAGACATGTTTAAAAAAAAGTTTGGTGGAAAAGTAAATAAGTTTTTGAAAAAATAAAATTTAGAAGTTTTAATTTTTGAAGAAAAATTGATAAATACTAAACCAAATCAGACTTTTAAATATGGAGTAGATAGGAATCATTTCCTAGGTGTAACGGGAAAAGTATAAGGTTATAGCAGTAATTACTCTTAGTAATAATAAAAGTTCCCGTAAGGTGTATAAGACACTAGCGAAAACCTAGAAATGTTGTTTCATGTGTGCAGACTATAGAAGAATAGTGAAATGATAAGACACGCATGGTTGGGATAGGTAGACCTTAGTTGGGGAAAAACGAAAGGTAAAGAGAAAATTTCCCCAAGCTTAGTTGTCTTTTTAGATAGAGACTACATAGATTGAAACCCTTATCCATTACAGTAAATGAGACTTGGTTATTCCTTTTTGAGCATGGAATAGAAGAGATGAATAGATCTTATTCGTCATGAGTAATACAGCATAAGTTGGTAACAAGTAATAGGCGGTAGGAGTAGCATATGAGTTACTTGGATTCTTAGAGTAGGACCTTTCTGTGTCAAAGTGGACATGGTCCTAGACCTCCTTGCCCTAGATGATAACCGTGTTTAGTTGCTGTATAAAAAAAAAGATTAAAAGCAGAATAAGATAACTAAAAGAAAAATAACAAATTTAAAGAAAGCGACAGAAACGTCAACAGAAAAATTTAAAAAGAGATATTTTCTTATGTAAACTGTGTTTGGGGAAGTAAATAATTTTTTTTAGAATAGTAGCCCAAATCCCAAGTACGGAGGAAGATGTGCACAAAAGAAAATCAGAGAAATATGAAGTTTTTCCATTTTCCACCTTCTTTATAACATAAGAAATTGAATTTGGAAAATAAGAATTTTTTAAAATTCGAAAATTAGAAGTTGTGTGGTAGGTTTAGATGTAAAAATTTGTTGAACCATGCTCCTATTCAGTAGGAGTGTGGGAAAAATTGAATGAAAAATGTTTTGAGTTTTCAAAAGATTGTATTCATATAGAAATTGCAAGTATATTTAGGATGTGTGCATCATGTTTTAAAAGGAGTTTCTAAAAGAAAAGGCATTTATATAGGAGGTACCGCAAAGAAATTCTTATACATGCATATATTTTATGATGTATTGCACTTTGCACTATGCACGGATTGTTGCAAAATTGGATGTACACAAAATGGATGTGATTAATATGAGAAATTACATAATTGAACCCTTATAAAATTTCGGGGATGAAATTTCCTAAGGGGGGAGAATGTAATACCCCGCATTAAATTATAATTATATATGCAAATAATTTAATTAAGTACATACGTTTGAAATTTTAAAACAAAGAAATGTTTATAAATGGGGCAACTAATTAATATTATTTGGAATACATATATATTTGTATAACAAATAAATTAGAGAGAGAAATTATATAAAATCAATTAATAGGGAAGATTAATAGACGGTGTTTGTTTAAAAGGAAAACTAATATTCAATTAATTAGTAGAGGTGATTAATTGATAAGAACTGACAAGAAAGGGAACATATATTGTAGCAACTAATTGATATGGTTAGAAACATATATGTTAGTGCAAGAGAATAAAATGGAGGAAGAGTAATTTATGCAAGTAATAGATTGTCAATCAATAAACATGGAGACTTATGGTAACATATATAATTAAGATTGTGATTCAAAATTCAATTGTATAATATATGCATGCAATAATTATGGGAATAAAATAAATTATTATGCATATATGTGACGAATTAATATGGTGTTGATTGGCATATTAATTTGCTAAGAAATCACAGTGCGGGCAGAGATTAATTGGATAGTAAATTAATTCTAGGTATATATAAAATCTATTAATTTGGTGATTAATAGGGTAATCTTATTTAAAAGGAACGTCACATTTAAAAATATATGTTTCCATAGATTAGGAGAGAGAAGAGGAAAGTGATTAATGAAAAGATTGTTGGAGAATCAATTTGAAATAAAAACAAACGTAGAAGAAAATATATTAATTTAATGTCCATAGACTAAGTGTACGCTTTAGATTTTATGGTTTTATATCTAATGGTTAGCACAGATTTGAACCACTATAAATATAGGTGCAGAGCCTCATTTTTATTCTCATTATTTTTCTCTTGCCGACAGAAGCTCTACCATTTTTCTATCACTTCTACACTTTCTTAATAACAAAATTTTAGATCTAATTCACACGAATTTAGATCTAAATAGAAAGAGAATATAATTAATTAGGGAATTTGGAATTGATTCAAATCAGAAGGCTATGTCAAAGGTAAAACCCTAGATCTGAGTTTTATTTGCTATTTCTAATCCAAATCTCTTCCTTTTCTCTTTCAAATATTATAGATCTGTAAATATATCATTTGTAATTCCAAATAGGGATTACAAGGGAGGTGAATATACATGTTAGGGACAGATCGGAAATAAAAACAGGGAGATTTGGAAAGCTAGCAATGTGAGTGGATTTATTTATATATCTTTTAAGTTTAAGATATATTATCATTAAATTCCCATTTAGATAATTTTATTAAATATAATCCTATTAATTAAGTTATGTTGAACTATAAGGAATTTACAGTTTATTTACACTATTAGTATTTATTTACATCTGTTTCTACATTTTGGATTTCTATGCAAGCGTCATTCTTCTTCTATTTTCTCCTCTTTATTCGCGTATGGATTAGAATAGATTAAACGTGAATATGGATTAAATAATTAAGAATACTGAAATGAAGGAAATAAGATGTAAAGTAATAAAAGTTTGAGGAATGGAATTACTGTAATAAATTACGTTAAAATGAGAAAAGTTAATTAATCTAATAACTGGATTTGGGAGTAACTAAAAGGTTAATTGGTTGGTTTAGAAAATATGGTACATTTCTATAATTTAATATTTAAAAGATAAAAATAAACGTAATTGCTAGAATAAAAGAAAGAAAAAGAGAATTAGTGTAAAATAGAGAAACCACTGTATTTTACACTATTCCAAAATAGTAAAAGAAATATCTAGTAGTTACGGATTATTGTTTATAGTATTATTTAATATTAAAATAAGAAAATGGATTTTTAAATATAGTTTTCATAACTAACAAAATAAAATAGAATTACTTCCTAGAATAGAAGATAATAAAGCAAAGTACGACATGAATCAAGTAAATTATTAGATAAGAACTTGAAGCTGTAAACGATAATGAACCTAGGTCTTCATTTACTACGCAGACTATTTAAGAAGATAGTTGTTATTATAAGTGAATTATATAATATAAGAGAATAAAAGAATATTCTATATCATAATAATAGAAGGCAGATTAGAATAGAAAAGAAATGCTGGAATTATGTACGGACTATAAAAGAAGAGAAAATGACAATTACAGGTAGAATTATAACATAGGTTATAATTAAGTAATAAGAACGAAAAAGCTTATTTTGAGACTTTGAATAAATTAATGAGCAATAATAATGGTAGAAGCTTATTTAAATAATTTACATTAAGTCAATAAGCAAATAAAGCAGGAATTTTAAAAGAGGCTTATCTTAGTGAACATAAGATTTATATTAAGTTAAATAAGCAAGATAATGAATGTGGCTCATATCAACAACATTCACTATTAAATAAATGGAAATCTCACAATAGATAGAGGTGAGACGAGGGCAAAAATATGCTAATTAGGGTAAATAAGTAGCCAACAAAATAAGGAAGTAAACTAAACGCAAATTAAAAGATTAGACTTAGGGTCTAATAAAAGAATTGAGATGCATTTGGAGCAGCCTAAAGGATGAAGCGTCTAACGAAGCAGTTCATCGCGGATTTCAGAAATGGAGAAGCACGTCCAACTTAGTATTTTTAGGCTTCAAGGAAGTACGAGACTTCAACAGGACGTGAGGATACTCTAGGGTGGCCCTTTGGGTAGGCCTAATGAAGCTACACCCCCGGAGGCAGGTTTGTAGGTGTTTCATCAAGAGAGTATGCCTTGATTGCATTTGCACTGTATGCCTAACGAAGCAGACCTTTGTAGGCAGTCAGAAGGGCTTGGTGTTCGGAGTAGGGTATTCGTATGTCCAGTACTTGCAAGTAAGTTTAAGGATAGTCGCATGCGGATATCGACCAGCATCAAGACCAAGAGCAATTTAGGGAAAGACTAGAGTTAAACCAATAGCCCAATGGTTGTTTCACTATCGAGACATTGGATGAGGGGCACCGTCATTTGGATGTTAGATTGTTTGCAGTAGGGCACGGCCACTTAACTCTTTAGAAGTCTTTCGGTTAGTTGAGGGGTGGCTACGTGGGATCATAGCCACGATGAAAAAGAGACAGACCAATTAGAATATCTGTATTGTAGGCCTAACGAAGCAGTCCTTTACCGATATAGAAAATCCCCGACTGAATTCCGTACAAGGTAGACCTTGTTGGAGGGATTCAGATCGTAGACAGAATGATTACGTAGTCCTCAATGTACGCACTGGGTGGTACATAGTGGATGTCCGAGCACTGGCATAGACTAGTGCGGACACGATTTACGTTTTCATAGTAACTAGTGGAGCATTTGTATTGTAGGCCTTACGAAGCAGTCATTTATAGATGTAGCTACGGAACGCTCGCAGAGCAAGACGATGGAGTATTTGTATTGTAGGCCTTACAAAGCAGTCCTTTACAGATATAGCTACGGAGCATCTGTATTGTAGGCCTTACGAAGCAGTCCTTTATAGATGTAGTTACGGAATGCTCTCGAAGCAAGACGATGAAGCCCTTTTCGAGGAGGATACAGAAGGTACCATGGGTTGTACCTAGGACTAATATGGTCATTGGGCATATATCTACATATATGTATAGATTAGTTATTAGGTTTTAATCTACTATGGAGTAGATGGGCACGATTCACGAACAGAGGCGAGAGTATTGTAACCTAATGAACCTAATACAAGAGTAAATGGAAATAAAACGATATATGTAGAATTAAGCCTAGAAGATTATAATTTATTCATTCACTAGAACTTTTGTTCTGACCCCCTCCTCATAACATCCTACAGGTTAGGTAGATGGCAGAGACTTCTCAGCTTTATGAAACTTTCTTAGATAGTGTTATCATTTGGGTGAGTATTTACTTCCTATTATATTTTAGTCAATCCCGCTGTGAGATAAATTATTGAGCTCTGATATATTTGTCTTAGCCTATTTGCAGGATACCAGATTTCCAACTGGAGTTTTAGTGGGCTTGGGTTTTAGCATTTTTGCGAAAAATCCGGACCCACTGGAATTCGGGTTGTTACAGAGGCCCAAAGCTAAGCACTACAGATGTTGTAGTCACCCATAGTATTAACTTCCGACGACTAAATACGGCTATTTTAATGGTATCCATAATATCAGAAGCATTTGAATATGAAACAAAATCACAGATTTCAAAAATGTAATACCCCAAGATTTTGAGGAAAATCCTTTTAAATAAATGATTAAAATTCTGGGGGAAAAATCAGAATTATTATATAGGTGGGATTTTCAGTGGTGCAAGGTTGTGTGCATGTGTGCACGTGCACACTAGTTATGGCACTAAGAGAAAATCCAGAATTCCTGAATAATAAAACAAAGAAGGAAAACATTTAGATAAAATGTTTTAAATAAAGGAAATATAGGCCTAGACATGAATATTAAAATTCCTGAGGATATGTATATATATATATATATCTATATATATATATATGCATATGTATGACTTGTCTGGAAATTAAGACAGAAGAGAACATTGATTTATAATGAATAAGTGAAATTTTATTTGAATAATAGGAGTATAGAAATGCATATAAGAATGCACATGTTTTCTGCAAATAAAAGAAGGTTAAAGTTAAACTAACACCCATAGTTGTATAAATGTATATATACAGATATTATTTGAGCAGAAAATTAATAAAGGAAAAATAAGTAAAAGAAGCACTAAAATAGTAAGAACCAAAGTGCAAGAAAGCAAATGTATAAAGGCAGAAAATAGAAAGTCACACCATTATCATGTTTGAGGTAAGTATAATAAAAATACTTAAAGTAATCACTTTCTGAAAAGAAAAGAAAATGGGCACAACTTAGCCTTGTTTTAAAATATTGGCCGGGACATTAAGGGTTAGGAGGGAGAGAATATGCAATGTCAAATGCATGATTCTGGTTTGGGCTAAAATAGGGATTTTGCATCACCCAAAACCCTAGGTAGAACCCTTATATAAATCAAGAGCCTAACCAGAAAACTACTCTCTCACTGAATTAATTAACCTAAGGAAGAAGAGGAAGAAAAGGCTAAAGATTTGAGGGGTTTTCTGGATTAAGCTTGTGTAAGCATTTAGGTGAGTATCCTCACTCATATACATGGCATTAAGACCTAAGATTAGGCAGCTAAGCTTTTATATGCTATATTTTGCATGTTTTGATTTACAAACCATGTTGACTACTGATGGTTTCATGAATGCTTGATGAGATATGATCTTCTATGATGGATGTATAACTTTGTTGTTCTATTTTCATCCCTGTATGTTATACCAAAACCTTAAAGAACATGTAAGAGAGTATTTGTAACTAGTCTGAATCATGGCTTAAGACAAAGAATGAAGAAAAAAAAACTATGAGCTGCATATACAATGGTATAGTGCTGAGGCTTGAAATAATTGGTTAAGGGTGCAATGGAGTCTTTCTCTATAAGTGCTGAGCCCTAAACCAAACAGAAAATTTACAAGCCTAAAAATTATGTTTAAACAAGGTTAAAAATCTGGCTAAACATAGTTGCTTGCAAAATCAAAATAAACCCAATAGAGCCATGCATTTATTCTCAGTTGCAAACATTCTGGTATATGTTTGAATAGGGTGTTTATATGCTAAATAATGTGAGATGGAATGACTGGGTGTTATACCTCTAGAAAGTAACCTTTAACTTGCTTGCAATATTATGTCTACAAGGTAACTAGTATGTTTCATGTATATAAGTGGTCTGTACACCTAGCTATCATTGATAAAATGAACATGAATACACTTAGTAATATAACTAAGGATTTTGTGCCAAGAAGGCTGCTGGAATGCTTGTCCTATTTGAAGTAGACAAGTTGACACATGGCTTGTTTAAGTCCTGAGATCTTTGTGCCATGATGTTAATTAGTTCATGGCAATGTGTCCCTTTGATTCCTTATAGCAGATGAGGCCAGGAATTTATAAGAAGAAAATGCAACCTTAAATGATGATATAGGAACTTGGGCCTTTCCGGGATTAGGGTTGGTATGAGGAACCTTAGTAGTTCCAGATAAAAATTGTTTTAATGCATATGTTTGCTCTTGTGTATGTATATGGGAATACCTGATTAATTTATACATTAATCATTCATGATAATACCTGTCAAGTTATGCAAGGTACATTTATGCTGTATCCTTAGCTTAATATCATGGATATGTTAGAAATGCTCACACCAGATCATAGATCTGACCCTTATTGCTCATGGCACATGGGGGTGTCTCATTCATAATGGGGCAGCCGCTAATGCTTTTGCAGGTTGTGATGGAGCTAAGTAAGCAAGATTAAAAAGATATGGAATAGAGAATGCTAAGATAATTAGAAATAAGAGCTAGAATGTGTTAATTCATGCATGTATTTCCTGATTGATATGGCTATCTAAATGTATTAAGAAGGAAGAACTTGTAAGAAATGCGTGTTATGTTGTTTCTGGTTATTTCTGGTTTGGTATGTATTAAGGATATTGATGTTAAACTGATTTGAAAATCTATTTGCTAAAGTTGTTTTTGATTTAGAGGAAAAAACCTGGATTTTATAAGCATAATCATTTTATGATGATTTTAGTTCATCCTAAGTCCTTTCAAAAGATAGATATATAGGAAATTATATTGGGAAAATCCAGAAAGAATTATAACTGTTATATTTTCAAGTCATGATATTGATATATGTCCAAATGCAAGTAAAAGTGTATATACCCTGAATATGCATTTTTAAAAGAGAATTATGGTTAGGAAGGATGATATAAATCTGATCACAAGGTGTCTGATTCATACATATATAAACATGCTTTTGAAAAGAAGGAGTATCAATGTTTTGGGTAGATTCTGGTTTGTAAAATGCAAATAAAAGAATGGTCAGATTAACCACATGGTTAGACCATAGGTCAGGCCAAATGTTCACTTCAAATCAATGAAGCAAGGAACCATTTGAACCCAGTTTTCTGGAAAATGAGCAAAGACATTGACATGTACATGTATATCTGTGTACATGTTGATATTTGGGCAAAAATATAAATATAAATTCCTAGAACAGTTGTAGGAATGGGTTTCAAAAATAATAAAGCAAGAAATATTGTTTTGTATGTTAGATTATAGGCAAAAATTAAGTATATATGTGTAGATATAGGTAGATATCAGATTTTAAACCATACAGGAGAAAAATAAAAAGAAAAACAAAAATTGGGTTTGAACCGACCAGCATAGCACTCGAACTCGTGACCTCTCATGTGTAAGTTAGGCGCGTTTCCATTACGCCTAGATGTTGCTTGTGTTCACTTATGATCCACTTTCTTTTAGCCTGAGTTTGATACTATACAGACTTTAACACAATCATCCATATTAAAAGCTTTCTTCCACCTGATTATTACTTGATCATTTCTTAATTAGAATAACAGACTAAAGTACATGTTTCCAGTGGATTCTATGGTCAAAAATCAGGATACAATAATTAATCTTTTATCAGGGAATTATCACATTTTAATAGATTTAAAAGGATTTCTACTTACATATTATCATGCTCTGATTCTAGTAGAATATAACATAGATATCTTCATATATGTATGTTAGGAATGATTTAGATTTAAAACAATATTTTTATATTGTGAAAGATCCTGGATAATATGAGAATAGGGAAGGATGACCCTAGGTAGTCTTAGCTAAGTATGAAAAAAAAAATTGGTTAAGAATTAGGGTCATTTCATTTGGTATCAGAGCTATGTTTTAATTAACATAGCAAAATATTTGTATGCTTATGTTTATACTAGGTTTGTTTGTGATATATTTGACTGTTTATAAGTATTCCCTGAATGTATGTGTGTGCATGTGACATACACAATGATTAAATAGGAAAGATACAACCAATTTAAAATTAAAGCGAAGTATTATAAACTAATATAATGAAATACATATACATTTAGAAATATGGTAGGAAGAGGGTCTCATCATCAAGGAGGATCTAGCACACCACAAATGCTTGACATGCAGGAATTTGTGAGAGTTTTGAGAGATGGAATTGGGCACAGACCTGAGAACCCATATGAGGAGCTCTCCAAGTTAGTGAAGACTTATACCAATTTGGGAGGCAAGAGCTTTGAAGGAACTGAAAGTGTAATGGAGATTCAAGCATGGCTGAGGACATTAGAGAGGATCTTCACTGATATGCAACTAGATGACCAAAGGAAGAGGCAAGTGGCCTCAAGGAAATTAAAAGGTGCAGCTTTGAGTTGGTGGGAGGTGATCATAGCTGGCCGGAATGAAAATGATATTAATTGGAATCAATTTAAGGAGATGTTAGAGGCAAGGTTTGTTCCAGCCTCAGCAAAAACCACTTTACTTGAGGAGTTCATCAAACTTAGACAGGGGACTATGAATGTCACAGAATACACCCAGAAGTTTGAGGGATTGTCAACCTATGGGGCAATGTTAGTGGCTGATGAAGCATCCAAAAATGATAGATACATCAAGGGATTGAACCCAGGGCTTAGCAGGGCTATATTACCTTATGCTGACAGAACTTTTGATCAAGTGATAGATTTGGCTCTGAAGATTGAGCAGCATGACAAGGAAAGAGATAAGTTTAGGAGCTTCAAAAACAATAGCAACAAGAAGAACAAAGGGAAGTACCATCCTTATGATAAGAAGAAAGGAGAGGCAGATGGTAAGAAGGCAGTAGATGCAAAACCCAATGAAGCCAAAAGAAAAATAGTTTGCAACCATTGTGGGAAAGAAGGCCATATTAAGCCAAGATGCCCAGAGCTTAAAGGGGGAGCTTTCAAATGCTTTCTATGTGGGAAGGAAGGGCATATGAAAAGAAATTGCCCAGAATACAAGCAACAAGGGAAAGTGGCAAACCTGGAAGGTAGGGGCAAGGCCATAATTGAGGCTAATGCTGAAAACCATGGTCAAGTGGAAGGTACACTATTTATTTGTACCATACCTTTAGCTGTAATATATGATACCGGGGCAACCCACTCACTCATTTCCCATGAAATAGTTAAAAGGTTGAAAATGAACTGCAATTTGGCTGAAATACCTCTGTTAATACAAAGCCCTTTAGGAAGTTCTAGTGTATTAGATATGATTTGTGTGGATGTGAATTTGAACATAGGGGGAAACACATTTGTTTCCAATTTATATGTTCTAAATTTCCCAAATATAGGAGTTATATTAGGGGCAGATTGGCTAAGACAATTCAAAGCCATAATTGACCTAGATGCATCCACCATTTCACTACAAAATTCTAAAGGCCAAAGGGTTACAATTCTGTGTGAACCTATCAAAGAAAACAGGCTAAATCATTTAATTGAATTAGAAAATAATCCCAAGGAAATAGCTATTAATGAAATCCCCATAGTTAAAGAATACTTGGATGTATTTGGGGAAGTAAAAGGTGTCTCACACCATAGACCTGTTGAATTCCAGATTAACCTTATGCCTGGGGCTAGCCCAATTATCAAAAAGCCTACAAGGATGGGGCCAAGTGAATTAAAGGAGCTAAAGAACCAGCTGGAAGAATTAGAAGCCAAGGGGTTTATAAGGCCAAGTAATTCATGCTGGGGTGCTCCTGTAGTATTTGTTAAAAAGCATGATGGTACCTTAAGAATGTGTATAGATTATAGAGAATTAAACAAAGTAACCATCAAAAACAAATACCCATTACCCAGGATAGATGATCTCTTTGATCAACTCAGTGGAGCTAAAGTGTTTTCTAGGCTAGACTTGGCATCTGGGTTTCATCAGATGAAGGTTGAGGATTCAAGTGTTAAATATACAGCATTTAACACAAGATATGGTTTGTATGAGTTTCTGGTTATGGCATTTGGGCTAACAAATGCCCCTTCTTACTTTGTAGACCTAATGAATAGGATATTCAGAGATTACTTAGACAAGTTTGTTCTGATTTTTATAGATGACATTCTAATCTATTCTAAAACAATAGAGGAACATGAGAACCACTTACATTTGGTCTTATCTAGATTAAGAGAAAAAGATTTGAAAGCAAAGTTCTCTAAGTGTGTGTTCTGGCAAGAGGAAGTACATTTTCTTGGACATATTCTCTGCTAGAGGGATTTCTGTAAACCCCAATAAGATAGTAGCAATCCAAGCATGGAAGAAGCCTAACAATGTTAGTGAAGTTAGGTCATTCATGGGGATGGCAGGATACTATAGGAGGTTTATACAAGGATTTTCTAAAATAGCAATGCCACTCACTAACCTGACTAGGAAGAACCAAAAGTTTATATGGACTGATAAGTGTGAACAAGCTTTCACCCAGATCAAGGAGGCTTTGGTAAAATCACCAGTGTTGAGAGTACCAGAAGGCAATGAGGGATTAGTTGTATATACAGATGCATGTGGGTCAGGGCTAGGGGCTGTGTTGATGCAGCAAGATCAGGTCATAGCCTATGCATCTGGACAACTAAAACCCCATGAAACTAGATATGGAACTCATGATCTTGAGTTGGCAGCAGTAGTATATGCCTTGAAGCTCTGGAGGCATTACTTATTAGGTGCAAAGTTCATTTTATACACTGATCACAAGGCCTTAAAGTATCTCTTTTCACAGAAAGATTTGAATATGAGACAACACAGATGGGTTGAATTTCTTGCTGCTTATGACTTAGATATACTTTATACACCAGGCAAGGCTAATAAAGTGGCAGATGCATTGAGTAGGCAGCATGCAAAAGTGGCCATGTTGATGATGGAGGAGTTTAGAGACTTGACCATGCTCACTGATTTGGAAATAGATGAGAGCAGTGGGATAAGTATGGAGATAGTTGAGGAAGAAAGGAGTAAAGGAAGGTTAAGTTTAATTACTTTACAATCAAATTTGGTCTTGAAGGTGGCAAAGATGCAAGAAGAAGATCAAGACTTAGCAGAAAAGAGGTCTCTCCTATTAAAGAAGGAGGAAGTGAAGGATTATCACATTGATGGAAAAGGATACCTAAGGTACAAGGGTAGGATATGTGTCCCAAACATCATGGAATTGAAAGAAGAAATCCTTAATGAGTACCATAGGAGCAAATATTCCATACATCCAGGCAGCACCAAGATGTACCAAAACTTAAAAAGGTACTATTGGTGGAAGGGAATGAAGTCTAATGTAGCAAGACATGTTGCTAAGTGCATGGTTTGTCAACAAATAAAAGCTGAGACCCAAAGACCTTTAGGGTTGTTGCAGCCACTTAGCATACCACAGTGGAAGTGGGAAAACATATCTATGGATTTTATAGATGGTCTTCCTAGATCCAAGAGGGGAAATACAAGTATTTGGGTAATTGTAGATAGGCTGACTAAAGTAGCCCACTTCATACCAGTAAAAGCAGACAGAAATGCACCTAGGCTAGCCCAAACTTTTATGAGAGAAGTGGTAAAGTTGCATGGTGTTCCTAAAACTATAGTGAGTGATAGGGATACAATCTTCACTTCAAGATTCTGGAAGAGCTTCCAAGAAGCTATGGGGAGTGAATTGTGCCTAAGCACTGCTTATCACCCCCAATCAGATGGGCAAACAGAAGTGGTAAACAAGATTTTAGAGGATTTGCTTAGAGCATGTGTGTTAGACTTTGGAGGAAATTGGGAGGACCATCTCCATTTGGCTGAGTTCGCATACAATAATAGCCACCAAAGCACAATTGGAATGGCACCCTTTGAAGCCCTATATGGAAAGCCATGTCTATCACCTATGTGTTGGGCTGAGGCAGGAGAGAAAGCTATCCTAGGGCCAGAATATGTCAAGGACATCACAGAGAAAATAGGACTGGTGAGAAAGAGAATGGCAGCAGCTCAAGATAGGCAAAAGAAATATGCTGATGCAAAGAGGAAGTCAGTGGAATTCAAAGTAGGTGATTATGTCTTCATTAAGGTTTCACCAATGAAGAGAGTCTTGAGATTTGGCAAGCAAGGGAAACTCAGACCCAGATATGTTGGACCATACAAGATTTTGGAGAGGATAGGCTCACTAGCCTATAAGCTGGAGCTTCCAGAGGAGATGAGTGCAATGCACAATGTGTTTCATGTGTCACAACTAAGGAGATGGGTACATGACAAGGAGGAAATCTTAGAAAAGCCTACTGAAGTTCAGATTAATCCAGATCTAATCTATGAGAAAGAGCCAGTGGGAATTGTGGCAAGGGAAGAAAAGAAATTAAGAAACAAGACATTGAAGCTTGTAAAGATTCAATGGAGTATAGATCCTAGTGATTGTACTTGGGAGCTAGAGGATAAAATCAGGATGGATTACCCTAGGCTCTTTGCAAATTTAAAAGGTAAATTCTTAGATTACTAAGAAAGTTTAATATGTATGATAGACAGTGACTAATTGATTTGCTCATGCATATGCTGAATAATTTTTCCCTAAGAAATTAGAAGTACTCAAAGATTATGTTGCAAATTGTGAGGACACAATTCCTAAAAGAAGGGGTGATTGTAATACCCCAAGATTTTGAGGAAAATCCTTTTAAATAAATGATTAAAATTCTGGGGGAAAAATCAGAATTATTATATAGGTGGGATTTTCAGTGGTGCAAGGTTGTGTGCATGTGTGCACGTGCACACTAGTTATGGCACTAAGAGAAAATCCAGAATTCCTGAATAATAAAACAAAGAAGGAAAACATTTAGATAAAATGTTTTAAATAAAGGAAATATAGGCCTAGACATGAATATTAAAATTCCTGAGGATATGTATATATATATATATATCTATATATATATGCATATGTATGACTTGTCTGGAAATTAAGAAAGAAGAGAACATTGATTTATAATGAATATGTGAAATTTTATTTGAATAATAGGAGTATAGAAATGCATATAAGAATGCACATGTTTTCTGCAAATAAAAGAAGGTTAAAGTTAAACTAACACCCATAGTTGTATAAATGTATATATACAGATATTATTTGAGCAGAAAATTAATAAAGGAAAAATAAGTAAAAGAAGCACTAAAATAGTAAGAACCAAAGTGCAAGAAAGCAAATGTATAAAGGCAGAAAATAGAAAGTCACACCATTATCATGTTTGAGGTAAGTATAATAAAAATACTTAAAGTAATCACTTTCTGAAAAGAAAAGAAAATGGGCACAACTTAGCCTTGTTTTAAAATATTGGCCGGGACATTAAGGGTTAGGAGGGAGAGAATATGCAATGCCAAATGCATGATTCTGGTTTGGGCTAAAATAGGGATTTTGCATCACCCAAAACCCTAGGTAGAACCCTTATATAAATCAAGAGCCTAACCAGAAAACTACTCTCTCACTGAATTAATTAACCTAAGGAAGAAGAGGAAGAAAAGGCTAAAGATTTGAGGGGTTTTCTGGATTAAGCTTGTGTAAGCATTTAGGTGAGTATCCTCACTCATATACATGGCATTAAGACCTAAGATTAGGCAGCTAAGCTTTTATATGCTATATTTTGCATGTTTTGATTTACAAACCATGTTGACTACTGATGGTTTCATGAATGCTTGATGAGATATGATCTGCTATGATGGATGTATAACTTTGTTGTTCTATTTTCATCCCTGTATGTTATACCAAAACCTTAAAGAACATGTAAGAGAGTATTTGTAACTAGTCTGAATCATGGCTTAAGACAAAGAATGAAGAAAAAAAAACTATGAGCTGCATATACAATGGTATAGTGCTGAGGCTTGAAATAATTGGTTAAGGGTGCAATGGAGTCTTTCTCTATAAGTGCTGAGCCCTAAACCAAACAGAAAATTTACAAGCCTAAAAATTATGTTTAAACAAGGTTAAAAATCTGGCTAAACATAGTTGCTTGCAAAATCAAAATAAACCCAATAGAGCCATGCATTTATTCTCAGTTGCAAACATTCTGGTATATGTTTGAATAGGGTGTTTATATGCTAAATAATGTGAGATGGAATGACTGGGTGTTATACCTCTAGAAAGTAACCTTTAACTTGCTTGCAATATTATGTCTACAAGGTAACTAGTATGTTTCATGTATATAAGTGGTCTGTACACCTAGCTATCATTGATAAAATGAACATGAATACACTTAGTAATATAACTAAGGATTTTGTGCCAAGAAGGCTGCTGGAATGCTTGTCCTATTTGAAGTAGACAAGTTGACACATGGCTTGTTTAAGTCCTGAGATCTTTGTGCCATGATGTTAATTAGTTCATGGCAATGTGTCCCTTTGATTCCTTATAGCAGATGAGGCCAGGAATTTATAAGAAGAAAATGCAACCTTAAATGATGATATAGGAACTTGGGCCTTTCCGGGATTAGGGTTGGTATGAGGAACCTTAGTAGTTCCAGATAAAAATTGTTTTAATGCATATGTTTGCTCTTGTGTATGTATATGGGAATACCTGATTAATTTATACATTAATCATTCATGATAATACCTGTCAAGTTATGCAAGGTACATTTATGCTGTATCCTTAGCTTAATATCATGGATATGTTAGAAATGCTCACACCAGATCATAGATCTGACCCTTATTGCTCATGGCACATGGGGGTGTCTCATTCATAATGGGGCAGCCGCTAATGCTTTTGCAGGTTGTGATGGAGCTAAGTAAGCAAGATTAAAAAGATATGGAATAGAGAATGCTAAGATAATTAGAAATAAGAGCTAGAATGTGTTAATTCATGCATGTATTTCCTGATTGATATGGCTATCTAAATGTATTAAGAAGGAAGAACTTGTAAGAAATGCGTGTTATGTTGTTTCTGGTTATTTCTGGTTTGGTATGTATTAAGGATATTGATGTTAAACTGATTTGAAAATCTATTTGCTAAAGTTGTTTTTGATTTAGAGGAAAAAACCTGGATTTTATAAGCATAATCATTTTATGATGATTTTAGTTCATCCTAAGTCCTTTCAAAAGATAGATATATAGGAAATTATATTGGGAAAATCCAGAAAGAATTATAACTGTTATATTTTCAAGTCATGATATTGATATATGTCCAAATGCAAGTAAAAGTGTATATACCCTGAATATGCATTTTTAAAAGAGAATTATGGTTAGGAAGGATGATATAAATCTGATCACAAGGTGTCTGATTCATACATATATAAACATGCTTTTGAAAAGAAGGAGTATCAATGTTTTGGGTAGATTCTGGTTTGTAAAATGCAAATAAAAGAATGGTCAGATTAACCACATGGTTAGACCATAGGTCAGGCCAAATGTTCACTTCAAATCAATGAAGCAAGGAACCATTTGAACCCAGTTTTCTGGAAAATGAGCAAAGACATTGACATGTACATGTATATCTGTGTACATGTTGATATTTGGGCAAAAATATAAATATAAATTCCTAGAACAGTTGTAGGAATGGGTTTCAAAAATAATAAAGCAAGAAATATTGTTTTGTATGTTAGATTATAGGCAAAAATTAAGTATATATGTGTAGATATAGGTAGATATCAGATTTTAAACCATACAGGAGAAAAATAAAAAGAAAAACAAAAATTGGGTTTGAACCGACCAGCATAGCACTCGAACTCGTGACCTCTCATGTGTAAGTTAGGCGCGTTTCCATTACGCCTAGATGTTGCTTGTGTTCACTTATGATCCACTTTCTTTTAGCCTGAGTTTGATACTATACAGACTTTAACACAATCATCCATATTAAAAGCTTTCTTCCACCTGATTATTACTTGATCATTTCTTAATTAGAATAACAGACTAAAGTACATGTTTCCAGTGGATTCTATGGTCAAAAATCAGGATACAATAATTAATCTTTTATCAGGGAATTATCACATTTTAATAGATTTAAAAGGATTTCTACTTACATATTATCATGCTCTGATTCTAGTAGAATATAACATAGATATCTTCATATATGTATGTTAGGAATGATTTAGATTTAAAACAATATTTTTATATTGTGAAAGATCCTGGATAATATGAGAATAGGGAAGGATGACCCTAGGTAGTCTTAGCTAAGTATGAAAAAAAAAAAATTGGTTAAGAATTAGGGTCATTTCAAAAAACAACATTTTAACTAATTACATTTCAAAACATATGTTTCACATTCAAATTACATAATCTCATAATCGTTTCCCAGGTTCAGATAAAATATAATTATTACATAAATACGCCAAGAGGACATATGAAGATGCCCCTTGGATGACCAGAGTACTATATAGACATAATTGTCTTAAATACAACACAGCGGAATAACACAAAACAAAACAGCAACTCCTAAATAGCTATCCGTCGCCACCTGCTCGTCTCTGGAAGCTTTATTCGTTAACCTACTAAAACCTGAAAAACCTCAACTCTCAGCTTACTCAAATCAATTTTTGAGCACCCAAGAGTTTAAGGGGAAAAACATAAGCTTTGAGTCAGACATAAACCCTGGTGTGAATAATACTATACATCTCGGTTATATGATATTAAGTGAGACCACACCGCTTAGCGGAACGGGTTTCCCCTCACCAATATCCTTTTAAAACATATCTTTTGCAAACCTTTATCCTGCAACCATAACTTGTTAAAACTATAAAGCATTATTATGCAAACATACATATCAGGTAATAAATGAACTATCTTTCCAAACACTATAGTATTGTTTGGCTAACTATTAACCTTTGGCCGACTTGGGCCTACCAGACAATATAATAAAAATAATCTAATACCTGTTAGACACTCCTCTTCTAGATGGTCTGTCCCTAACTTAACATCTCCCAGGGTCACCTAATCCTAATGGTTTTGCGGGCTCACCAATAACCTATCTGTATACAAATATATATTCCTTCTGTGTGTAATCATAATTTTAGTCTTACCTATGACAAAGCCCTACACATTGGAATTTTGGACTAAATTAGCTGGGACTAATAGCTAATGTATAGGGCGCGACCCTATACCAGTCCCTTCTAGTATTCTAATATTTGAGTCATTTTACTTAGGGTAACATTCCCTTAAATTTTCCTTGAAAACCTTTTTTCATCTCAAATTGATTTAAGACCTTTAAACCAAACTTAAACAATGAAAATATATACTCTATGCTTTACTCAAAATCACCTTGCCATGTTATATATACTTTACTCAAATCTTGGTTGATGAAAACATTTAAACCTTTGAAAGTACCCCTTTCGAACCCATTGAAAGTATCCCTTTCATAACAAATAAACCCTTTCTTTCATCTAGGACAAAAGGCCAAAACCTTCCTTTCGAAACCATTTAAGTAAACCTTTCGAAACCATTGAAATAACTTTTTCTCCAAAGGCTAAAAACCTAGACATCCTATCTTTAAAACCTTTAAACATAGCCTTTCGAAACCATCAGAAAAACATTTCCTTTAAACCTTTCGAAACCATTGGGGAACCACCCCTTCGAAACCATCCATTCAAGACCTCTTGAAACAGTTGGAAAACCACTCCTTTTAAACCCTTCTTAAAAACCTTTCAAAATCATTAAAACCTTAAACCTTTCGAAAGCATTTGGGTTCAATTTTAAAACATGTGGAAACAAATTTCGAAAACATTCAAAACCATCTCTTTCAAAACTTTTGAGTTAATCTTTAAAAATTTCTAGGGGTCACAAGCAACAGGGTCGAAAGCAACTCTTTCGAAAGCCAAAACCAAAGTAAAGAAGTGATGGTGTCGAAACCATCCTTCCGAAAGCATTAGAGAAGCTGCAACAAAAGGGCTTCGACCTAGCAAAAAGCACATACTTAAAAACAAAAGCGCAACCTCTTTAAAACCATTCTATTAAAACCATTAACCTAGTCGAAAGCAAACCAAGTCTAAAGCTATACTGTCGAAAGCAAAGCAAGCGCATTTTTATTTAAAACAAAGCAGCGCTTCGATCCCTTCGGAACCCATGGTTTCGACCTCATACCTTCCGCCTTCTTTCCAATTCACTGCGCACTAAGTCATTGATGCCATGCGCGTTAGTTTCGATAGTGATGGAGGTGGAGGAACTAAATCGAAAGCCATCTAAGTCGGAAGCAGGGTGCCGAAAGTGGCGAAACATACATTTTACATGTAAAACTAATTTTTAACCTTTTTAAGTAATCTTTTTAACTAACCTGCCTTATTTGTCTAAATCTTATTGGTTGCAAATTTTCTTTTCTAAAAGCACTGCCAAAACTTCAGAAATAAACACTTTAATTTATTTACAAAATACCCCTTCTCCATTTATAAATATATAAAACATTTAAGTCCCATACCTAAACTAATTTTATATATTCATCAAAACACTTAGGAAAATTCTACAAAAATTCCATAAAATCACTTTCAATATGTTTTCTAACATATAAAATTTTAGAGCCAAATTATTTATAATTTAACCTTAAATACTTTATATCCCAATAAATCATTTTCTTCACTAGAAAATTAATATAAAATCCACATTAGTTCAAAAAATTACGAAAATTGAAACCCACCTCTAAAATAACATCTCTGAACTATATATAAAATCGCAAGGTATTTGGATGTCATTAAATAGGGTTTTCACATCAAAACATATCATAAAATCTATATGAATAAGCATAAGTCATCAACAAGCATAAATAAACATTTTGTCCTTCAAAATCATGGCTAAACTATGCAAAATAAATTCGGATTTCCTTAAAATCGAAAACATTTAAGAAATAAGAGATGTGGTCATTATTTACCTTAGCTTTGTGATTTAGAATGTGAGATTTGATCTTGGTTAAGTGATTTGATTCTTCCTCTTGAATCCTACCTTTATCTTCTTCCTCTTTGCTAATGGTGGCCGGCCTTAAGACCTAAAATTTTGATAATGAAATGAACGCATGAATGAGTTTCCAAGGGTTTAAGGCATAAGAATATTCTTGTTTCAACTTTGCCTTTATCTATTTCCTTTGTCTATTTTGTTTCATGTTATCTCGTTTTGATTTACTCATTAACATGGCACAGATACCCCTATTAATCAAAAATCTCAATCCATTAATCAACCTACATTAATTAATTTAATTTAACTATTAGGTACACAACAATCAAACATAAAGGTAAGACATACCATCAAATAAATCAGGATAAGCGTCTCTAATCCTGTTCTCAGTCTCCAAAGTACAGTCTCTCTCATTATCGATCCATTGGACTTTCACTAATCTTACTGTCTTGTTCCTTAAGCTCTTCTCATCTCTCGCGACTATACGAATCGGTTTTCTAACTATAGTCAAATCTGGTTCTACTACTAAGTCATCTAACCCAGTCGGTGCTATAGTAGTTTTTGGATCCCTAACACACTTCCTCAAATGAGATACATGGAAAACATCGTGGACTCCTGCCAAATTACTCGGTAACTCTACTCTGTATGCGAGTTTCTTGATCTTCACTAAAATAGGAAAAGGTCCTACGAATCTCGGTGCTAACTTCCCTATCTTCCTGAACCTAATAACACCTTTCATCGGCGATACTTTGACGAAAACATGATCTCCAACAGAGAACTCTAAATCTTTCCATCTTCTATCTGCATAGCTCTTCTGCCAAGACTGAGCTTCCTTCATTCTCTCCCTTATCAGCTCAATCTTCTCTATAGCTTCTCTTACCAAGTCGGGACCAAGGACTAATCTATCTCCGGTCTCTAACCAACATGCGGGAGATTTGCATTGTCTCCCATACAAAGCTTCAAACGGTGCCATCCCTATACTCGTCTGATACCTATTGTTATATGAAAATTCGACTAGGTGTAGATGGTCTTCCCATGATCCCCTTAAGTCTAATACACAAGCTCTTAACAAGTCTTCCAAGATATTGTTAACTCTTTCTGTTTGCCCATCTATCTGCGGATGGTAAGCGGTACTCATCTTGAGCTTGGTTGCTAAACTTTCCTGTAGAATTTTCCAGAACTCGCTATTGAATAAGAAATCTCTATCACTAATAATACTACTAGGAATTCCATGCAGTCTAACCACATTCTTCATAAATAACTTAGCCAATACATGTGTCATACTATTTGACTTAACAGGAATGAAATGGGCACTCTTGGTCAATCTGTCCACTAAGACCCATATACTTTCATTTCCACTATTAGATCTCGACAACCCGTCTATGAAATCCATAGAAATAGAATCCACTTTTTCCGGAATATCCAATGGCTGAAGCAACCCACTTGGCTTCTGATGCTCAGCTTTCACCTGCTAACAGTTCAAACACAGTTTCACCCATAAGCCTACATCCCTTTTCATTCGTTCCCAGAAGGAACTTCTCTTCATATCCTGATAGATCTTCGTTCCTCCTGGATAAATAGTGAACTTCGAACGATGGTGTTCCTCCAAAATTTCCTTCCTTAATTATGTCTCCCACATCTAGAACAAATAATCTACCCTTCTTTCTCAACCACCCACTTTGGTCAAGACTGAAATCCTTCAAGTCATCGCCCTCTGTTCCTTCCCTTAACTTCCTGATCCTTTCAGCTAACACTGGATCATCTTCCTGTTTAGAAGCAATCTTCTCAACCAATACCGGTCGGACTTCTAAACAAGATACCATAGCAGATTCTCCACTAGACCTAGCCTCGGATCTCTAATGCACTCTACAAGTCGACAATGCTTCTAAGTCTTTCCATTTTGCTATCATAGCCAATACTGCATTCTGATGCTTCCTACTAAGCGCATCTGCAACCTTGTTGCCTTTTCTTGGTGTGTACTCAATTCCTAAATCATAAGCAGCAATAAACTCTAACCATTTCTGCTATCTCATGTTAAGATCCCACTGAGAGCACAAGTACTTCAACGACTTATGATCCCTATAAAGCTCAAACCTCTCTCCCAAAAGGTAATGTCTCTACACCTTCAAAGCAAAAATAACTGCAGCTAACTCCAAGTCATGAGTCGGGTATCTAACCTCATGCGGTCAAAGCTATCTAGAAGCATATGCAATCACTTTACCACTCTGCATTAACACTACTCCTAATCCAGTTCCACACGCATCTGTATAAACTACCAAATCTTGATTCCCTTTCGGAACAACTAATACAGGTGCATGGGTCAATAAGTGTTTCAAGCTATGGAATGCTTTCTCACACTTATCGGTCCAAACAAACTTCACAACTTTTCGCGTTGGCTTGTTCATCGGCCCTGCTATCTGCAAAAAATCCTTTATAAACCTCCAATAATATCCAGCCAATCCAAGAAAACTTCTTATTTCAGTCACTATTTCTGGTCTCTTCCAACTATTCACTACTTCGACCTTAGTTGAATCTGCTGCCAATCCTTTCTGAAACTACATGACCAAGAAACTTCACCTCCTTCTTCCAGAATTGACACTTCGAAAACTTCGCCTTTGGCTGATGTTCTCTCAAAGTCTCAAGAACCACTCTAAGATGAACTTCATGCTCTTTCTCATCCTTAGAGTATATCAAAATATCATCTATGAACACCAACACGAATCTATCCAAGTGCTCTCAGAAAATTCGGTTCATGAAGTCTACAAAGAATGTCGACGTATTAGTTAGTCCGAACGACATAACTAACCATTCATACGACTCATATCTTGTTCTAAATGCCATCAAAGATATACTATCTTCTGCTACTCTAAGCTGATGGAAACCTGTAGCCAAATCCAACTGAGAAAATATCTTGGCTCTACTCAACTGATCGAACAAATCATCAATTCTAGGCAACGGATATCGATTCTTTATCGTTTTCTCATTCAGCTTACGATAACCGAGACATAACCTTAACGATCTGTCCGGCTTCTTAGCAAACACTGTGGCTTCTCCCTAAGGTGAACTACTAGGTCTGATAAAATTCTTCCATTCCAAACCCACCAACTGCACCTTCAGCTCTCTCATCTCTGTAGGTGTCATCCTACTTGGAGGCCTATTAAGTGGTTCTGCACCAGGCACCAAATCTATTCGAAACTCAATGGCTCGTTTCGATGGCAATCCTACCACCGGCTCGAAGACATCCGCGAATTCTCTAACCATGAATACTCGATTCAACTCGTCTTCTAACTCCATAACACCCAACAAAGCATTCACCTCACAGCTAGGGCTTTCTATGGTATATATAATCCTATCACTACAATCAGGATGTCTAAGTGATTATTTCCTATCGTGGCAAAATATCCTTGCATTGTACTTACTTAACCAATCCATGCCCAATATAATTCTGAATCCTACGAAGTCAAATATATGCAAACTGCAAACAAAGGTGTAACCTAGCAAGTCAAACACTAAGTGGTCACACTTCATCCCAAGTGTCGCATACCCTCCTATCGGATTTGCAACCCTTAAGGAAGTAACTAAGTATGTGGGTTCTTGGTTAAGCTTATCTACCAAACAACGAGATATAAAAGTATGTGATGCACCAATATCAAACAGAATGCTAATAGTCATACCATGAATCTGAAGCGTACCTTCCAACACCGCCTTTCCTTTCTCCTGCGTTGTTACCCCGATGTAGCAAGCTTCAATGCAAATACCTTGCCTCTCCCATCCTTAGCGGGCTCTTTACATTGATTCTTATAATGGCCAATCTGATCGCAGTTAAAACATCTGATGTTCTTTTTCCCAATCACTTCCTTCACCTTTCCAGTACGACACTCATTAGCGAAATGCCCTTCTTGTCGCACTTGAAGCACACAACCTCTGACTTTCCCTTCTTTGCTGCTCCACCTTTCCGAGCACCCTTCTTATGAAAGAACTTCATTTTCTTACCTTAACCAACCTGGACCTCCTTCACCTTACTCTTCTCTAGGCAAGTAAGCATCTCCTCTTGCCTCAAAGCCATATATACAAACATATCACAAGGGTCTCTGATATGAGGTGAGGTAGCCCTTGCCAACTCAGGCTTCAACCCCCTTATGAACTTCTCATTCCTCATCAACACAGTATCCATAGTAGCATACCCACACCTAGCCAACTCCTAAAATCTTCTAGCATACTCAAAAATAGACATCTCTCCTTGTTCCAACTCAGCAAACTTTTTGAGCAAAGCAGACTGCGCCATCACAGACATAAACCTCTCCTGAAACCTTTTCCTAAACTCAACCCATGTCATCTCCTCTTCATTTACTCCAAATAAAGCTGCTCCCTGAAGGTGTGTCGAAGCAAGCCTCCACTTTTTCTCATCATTGATCCCCATGTCCGTAAAAATCCTCTCACAATGCAGCAACCAGTTCTCCACTTCTATAGCATCCTCAGTTCCAATAAAGGACTTCCCTCCAAGCCTAGCATAATCTCTGCTCAAGATAGAATAATTGTTAACTACTGGAGCTTCCTAAACTCCTACTCCAGCATTTCCTTCAATCATTCCAACAGCCACACCCACCTGCATCATATTCATGAAAAACTGATACATAGCTCCCATATCCACTTGTGGGACTCCAACACCAACATTCCCTGCTTGTGCCTGACCTTGGTTTCTCCTTGTATTCGGTTTGGCATTTCCATTTGTGGTGGTGCTTCCTCCAAGATTCACTCTTCCATTTCTAGCGTCCATATCTAAATTCAAGCCTTGTGAGATACAAAAGAATAACCCAAGAGAGATAGGAAACTAAAGATATAACGTATACTTATATATAGTAAATACAAGTACGATACTATAGCGTTATCCCATACCCCGATCTTACTCTAATTCCTTAGGATTATATTTTCAACAATCATTTTAGTTTAAATTTTTTCATAAACCTATGCTCTGATACCAGGTTGTAACATCCCCTATCTAGAGGCCTAAAGCAAAACACTACGGATGATGCACTTATCCATAGTACTAACTTCCGACGACTAAATACAGCTATGTTAATGATATCCATAATATCAGAAGCATTTGAATATGAAACAAAATCACTGATTTAAAAAACAACATTTGTACTGATTACATTTCAAAACATATGTTTCACATTCAAATTACATAATCCCATAATTGTTTCCCTGATTCTGATAAAATGTAATTATTAAATAATTACGCCAAGAGCGACATATGAAGATGCACCCTTGGATGACCAAAGTACTATATAGACATAACTGTCTTAAATACAACACAGCGGAATAAAACAAAATAAAAAAGCAACTCCTAAATAGCTATCCGTCAGCCACCTGCTCGTCCCCAGAAGCTTTATTCGTCAACCTACTAAAACCTAAAAAACTTCAACCCTTAGCCTACTCAAATCAATTTTTGAGCACCCGAGAGTTTAAGGGGAAAAACATAAACTTCGAGTCAGGTATAAAACCTAGTGTGAATAATACTATACATCTCGGTTATTTGATATTAAGTGAGACCAAGCCGCTTAGTGGAACGGGTTTCCCCGCACCAATATCCTTTTAAAACATATCTTTTGCAAACCTATATCCTACAACCATAACTGGTTAAAACTATAAAGCATTATTATGTAAACATATATATCAGGTAATAAATGAACTATCTGTCCGAACACTATAGATTTTTTTGGCTAACGATTAACCTTTGGCTAACTCGGGTCTACCAGACAATATAATCAAAATAATCTATCACCTGTTAGACACTCCTCTTCTAGACGGTCTATCCCTAACTTAACATCTCCCAGGGTCACAAGATCCTAATGGCATTGCGGGCTCACCAATAACCTATCTGTATACAAATATATATTCCTTTCTGTGTGTAATCATAATTTTAGTCTTACCTATGAAAAAGCCCTACACACTGGAATTTTGGACTAAATTAGCTGGGGCTAATAGCTAATGTATAGGGCACCACCCTATAACAGTCCCAACTGGTATTTTAGTATATGAGTCATTTTACTTAGGGTAACCTTCCCTTAAATTTTCCTTGAAAACCTTTTTTCATCTCAAATTGATTTAAGACCTTTAAACCAATCTTAAACAATGAAAATATATACTCTACACTTTACTCAAAATCACCTTGCCATGTTATATATACTTTACTCAAATCTTCGTTGATGAAAACATTTAAACCTTTGAAAATACCCCTTTCGAACCCATTGAAAGTATCCATTTCGTAACCAAATAAACCCTTTCTTTCATCTAGGCCGAAAGGCCAAAACTTCTTTTGAAACCATTTACATCAACCTTTCGAAACCATTGAAATTACTTTTCCTTCAAAAGCTAAAAACCTTAGACAACCTATCTTTAAAACCTTTAAACATAGCCTTTCGAACCCATAGGAAAACCCTTTCCTTTAAACCTTTTGAAACCATTGGGGAACCACCCCTTGGAAACCATTCATTCAAGACCTCTTGAAACAGTTGGTAAACCACTCATTTTAAACCTTTCTTAAAAACCTTTCGAAAGCATTAAAACATTAAACCTTTCGTAAGCATTTGGGTTCAATTATAAAACATGTGGAAAAAACTTTCGAAACCATTCAAAACCATCTCTTTCGAAACATTTTGGTTAATCTTTAAAAATTTCTAAGGGTCACAAGCAACAGGGTCGAAAGCAACTCTTTCGAAAGCCAAAACCAAAGTAAAGAAGTGATGGTGTCGAAACCATCCTTCTGAAAGCATTAGAGAAGCGGCGGCAAAAGGGCTTCGACCTAGCCGAAATCATATATTTAAAAACAAAAGCGCAACCTCTTTAAAACCATTCTTTTAAAACCATTGACCTAGTCGAAAGCAAACCAAGTCGAAAGCAAAGCAGTCGCTTTTTTATTTAAAACAAAGCAACGCTTCAATCCTTTTGGCCCCCCTGGTTTCAACCTCATACCTTCCGCCTTCTTTCCAATTCACTGCGAACTAAATCTTTGATGCCATGCACATTGGTTTCGATAGTGATGGAGGTGGAGGAACTAAGTTGAAAGCCATCTAAGTCGGAAGCAGGGTGCCGAAAGTGGCGAAACATACGTTTTACATGTAAAAATGATTTTAACCCTTTTAAGTAATCTTTTTAACTAACCTGCCTTGTTTGTCTAAATCTTATTGGTTGCAAATTTTCTTTTCAAAAAGCACTCCAAAACTTCAGAAACAAACACTTTAATTTATTTACAAAATACCCCTTCTTATTTTATAAATATATAAAATATTTAAGTCCCATACCTTAAATAATTTTATATATTCATCAAAACACACAGGAAAATTCTATAAAAATTCCAAAAAATAATTTTTAATATGTTTTCTAACATATATAAATTTCAGACCCAAATTATTTATAATTTAACCGTAAATATTTTATAACCCAATAAATTATTATTTTCACTAGAAAATTAATATAAAATCCATATTAGTTCAGAAAATTACGAAATTTGAAACCCATCTCTAAAATATCATCTCTGAGCTATATCTAAAATCGCAAGGTATTTGGATGTCATTAAATAGGGTTTTCACATCAAAATATATCATAAAATCTATATGAATAAGCATAAGTCATCAACAAGCATATACAAACATTTTGTCCTTCAAAATCATGGCTAAACTAAGCAAGATAAATTCGGATTTCCTTAAAACCGAAAACATTTAAGAAATAAGAGATGCAGTCATTATTTACCTTAGCTTTATGATTTAGGATGTGAGATTTGATCTTGATTAAGTGATTTGATTCTTCCTCTTGAATCCTAGCATTATCTTCTTCCTCTATGCTAATGGTAGCCGACCTTGGACCTAAAATTTTGATAATGAAATGAACGTATGAATGAGTTTCCAAGGGTTTAGGGTATAAGATCATTCTTATTCCAACTTTGCCCTTATCTATTTCCTTTGTCTATATTGTTTCATGTTATCTCATTTTGATTTACTCACTAACATGGCACGACTACCACTATTAATCACAAATCTCAATCCATTAATCAACCTACATTATTTAATTTAATTTAGCTAATTAAATACCCTAAATAATGTTACTAAAAATATGGGGTGTTACAATCTCCCCTCCTTAAAGAATTTTGTCCTCGAAATTACGATAAGGTACACAACAATCAAACATAAAGGTAAAACATACCATCAAACAAATCAGGATAAGCGTCTCTAATCCTGCTCTCAGTCTCCAAAGTACAGTCTCTCTCATTATCGATCCACTGGACTTTCACTAATCTGACTGTCTTGTTCCTTAAGCTCTTCTCATCTCTCGCGACTATATGAATCGGTTTTCTAACTATAGTCAAATCTGGTTCTACTACTAAGTCATCTAACACAGTCGGTGCTATAGTAGTTTTTGGATCCCTAACACACTTCCTCAAATGAGATACATGGAAAACATCGTGGACTCCTGCCAAACTACTCGGTAACTCTACTCTACACGCGAGTTTCCCTATCTTCTCTAAAATAGGAAACGGTCCTACGACTCTCAATGCTAACTTCCCTGTCTTCCCGAACCTGATAACACCTTTCATTAGCGATACTTTGACGAAAATATGTTCTCCAATAGAGAGCTCTAAATCTTTCCATCTTCTCTGCATAGATCTTCTGCCTAGACTGAGCTTCCTTCATTCTCTCCCTTATCAACTCAATCTTCTCTCCAGCTTCTCTTACCAAGTCGGGACCAAGGACTAATCTATCGCCGTTCTCTAACCAACATGCGGGATATTTGCATGGTCTCCAATACAAAGCTTCAAACGGTGTCATCCCTATAGTAGTCTGATAACTATTGTCATATAAAAACTTGACTAGGTGTAGATGGTCTTCCCATGATCCCCGAAGTCTAATACACAAGCTCTTAACAAGTCTTCCCATGAAATCCATAGAAATAGAATCCCAATTCCATACCAGAATATCCAATGGCTGAAGCAACCCACTTGGCTTCTGATGCTCGGCTTTCACCTGCTGACAGTTCAAACACGGTTTAACCCATAAGCCTGCATCCCTTTTCATTCCTCCCCAGAAGAAACTTCTCTTTATATCCTGATACATCTTCATTCCTCCTGGATGAATAGCGAACTTCGAACGATGGCATTCCTCCAAAATTTCCTTCAAGTCATCGCCCTCCATTCCTTCCCTTAACTTCCTGATCCTTTCAACTAACACCGGATCCTCTTCCTGTTTAGAAGCAATCTTCTCAATCAATACCGGTCGGACTTCTAAATAAGATAACATAGCAGATTCTCCACTATACCCAGCCTCGGATCTCCACTACACTCTGCAAGTCGACAACGCTTCCAAGTCTTTCCATTTTGCTATCATAGCCAACTCTACATTCTAATGCATCCTACTAAGCGCATCTGCAACCTTGTTGCCTTTCCCTGGTGTGTACTCAATTCAAAAATCATAAGCAACAATAAACTCTAACCATCTCTGCTATCTCATGTTCAACTCCCTCAGAGAGAACATGGACTTCAATGGCTTATGAACCGTATAAAGCTTAAACCTCTCTCCCAAAAGGTAATGTCTCCACACCTTCAAAGCAAAAATAACTGCAGCTAACTCCAAGTCATGAGTCAGGTATCTAACCTCATCCGGTCTAAGCTGTCTAAAAGCATAGGCAATCACTTTACCTCTCCGCATTAGCACTGCTCTTATTCCAGTTCCACACGCATCTGTATAAGCTACCAAATCTTTATTCACCTCCGGAACAACTAATAGAGGTGCATGGGTCAATAAGATTTTCAAGCTCTAAAATGCTTCCTCAGACTTATCGATCCAAACAAACTTCACATCTTTTCACGTTAGCTTGGTCATCGGCGCTGCTATCCGTGAAAAATCCTTTATAAACCTCCGATAATATCCAGCCAATACAAGAAAAATTCTTATCACAGTCACTATTTCTGGTCTCTTTCAACTATTCACTGCTTCGATCTTAGTTGGATCTACTGCTAATCCTTTTTTGAAACTACATGACCAAGAAGCTTCACCTCCTACTTGGCAGCCTAATACCTGGTTCTGCTCCAAGCACCAAATCTATTCAAAACTTAATGGCTCTTTTCGGTGGCAATCCTACTACCGGCTCGAAGACATCCGCAAATTCTTTAACCATGAAAACTCAATTCAACTCGTCTTCTAACTCCATAACACCCAACAAAGCATTTACCTCACAACTAGGGCTTTCTACGGTATATATAATCCGATCACTACAATCAGGGTGTCTAAGTGATATTTTCCTATCGTGGCAAAATATCCTAGCATCGTGTTTACTTAACCAATCCATGCCTAATATAATTCCGAACCCTACAAAGTCAAATATACGCAAACTGCAAACAAAGGTGTAACCTAGCAAGTCAAACTCTAAGTAGTCACACTTCATCCCAAGTGTTGCGTACCTTCCTATCTGATTTGCAAACCTTAAGGAAGTAACTAAGTATGTGGGTTCTAGGTTAAGTTTATCTACCAAACAATGAGATATAAAAGAAAGTGATGCACCAGTATCAAATAGAACGCTAATAGTCATACCATGAATCTAAAGCGTACCACCCAACACTGCCTTTCCTTTCTCCTGCGCTCTTGGTCCTGATGTAGCAGGCTCCAATGTAAATACCTTGCCTCTCCCATCCTTAGCAGGCTCTTTTCATTGATTCTTATAATGGCCAATTTGATCGCAGTTAAAACATCTTATGTTCTTCTTCCCAATCACTTCCTTTGCCTTTCTAGTATGACACTCATTAGCGAAATGCCCCTTCTTGTCGCACTTGAAGCACACAACCTCCGACTTTCCCTTCTTTGCCGCTCCACCTTTCGGAGCACCCTTCTTATGATAGAACTTCCTTTTCTTACCTTACTCTTCTCTAGGCAAGCAAGAATCTCCTCTTGTCTCAAAACCATCTTTACAACCACATCACAAGGGTCTCTGATATGAGGTAAGGTAGCCCTTGCCAACTCAGGCTTTAACCCCCTTATGAACTTCTCATTCCTCTTTAACACAGTATCCACAACAGCATACTTATATCTAGCCAACTCCTCAAATCTTCTAGCATACTCCAAAACAGACATACTCAGCAAACTTCCTGAGCAAAGCAGACTACGCCATCATAGACATAAACCTCTCCTAAAACCTTCCCCTAAACTCAGCCTATGTCATCTCCTCTTCATTTACTCCAGCTGTTATACTATTCCACCAAAATAAAGCCGCTCCCTGAAGTTGTCTCGAAGCAAGCCTCCTCTTTTGCTCATCGTTGAGCCCCATGTCTATAAAAATCCTCTCACAATGCAGCATCCAGTTCTCCATTTCTTTAGCGTCATCAGTTCTGATATAGGGCTTCCCTCCAAGCCTAGCATAATCTCTGCTCAAGATAGCATAATGGTAGACCACTGGAGCTTCCTGAACTCCTACTCCAGCATTTCCTCCAACCATTCCAGCAGCCACACCCGCCTGCATCATATTCACGAAAAACTGATACATCTGTTTCAAGATCTTGTTAACTCTTTCCGTGATGGTCTTCCTATGATCCCCCGAAGACTAATACACAATTTCTTAACAAGTCTTCCAAGATCTTGTTAACTCTTTCTGTTTGCCCATCTGTCTGCGGATAGTAAGCGGTACTCATCTTGAGCTTGGTTCCTAAACTTTCCTGTAGATTTTTCCAGAACTCGCTAGTGAATAAGGAATCTCTATCACTAACAATACTACTAGGAATTCCGTGCAGTCTAACCGCATTCTTCATAAATAACTTAGCCAATACAGGTGCCATCCTATTTGACTTAACGGGAATGAAATGGGCACTCTTGGTAAATCTGTCCACTATGATCTATATACTTTCATTTCCTCTATTAGATCTCGGCAACCCATCTATGAAATCCATAGTAATAGAATCCTACTTCTATACCAGAATATCCAATGGCAGAAGCAACCCACTTGGCTTCTGATGCTCGGCTTTCACCTGCTGACAGTTCAAACACTATTTCACCTATAAGCCTACATCCCTTTTCATTCCTTCCTAGAAGAAACTTCTCTTCATATCCTGATACATCTTCGTTCCTCCTGGATGGATAGTGAACTTCGAACAATGGCATTCCTCCAAAATTTCCTTCCTTAGGTCTCCTACATCTGGAACACATAATCTACCCTTCTTTCTCAACCACCCACTTTGGTCAAGACTGAAATCCTTCAATTCATCGCCCTATGTTCCTTCCATTAACTTCCTGATCCTTTCAGCTAATACCGGATCCTCTTCTTGTTTAGAAGCAATCTTCTTAATCAATACCAGTCGGACTTCTTAAAAGGATAACATAGCAGATTCTCCACTAGACCCAGCTTCGGATCTCCACTTCACTCTACAAGTCGACAATGCTTCCAAGTCTTTCCAATTTGCTATCATAGCCAACACTACATTATGATGCTTCCTACTAAATGCATATGCAACCTTGTTGCCTTTCCCTTGTGTGTACTCAATTCCAAAACCATAAGCAGCAATAAACTCTAACCATCTTGCTGTCTCATATTCAGCTCCCTCTGAGAGAACAAGCATGTCAATGACTTATGATCCGTATAAAGCTCAAACCTCTCTCCCAAAAGGTAATGTCTCCACACATTCAAAGCAAAAATAACTGTAGCTAACTCCAAGTCATGAGTCGGGTATCTAACCTCATGCGGTCAAAGCCATCAAAAGCATAGGCAATCACTTTGCCTCTCTGCATTAGCACTGCTCTTAATCCAGTTCCACACGCATCTGTATAAACTACCAAATCTTGATCCCCTCTGGAACAACTAATACAGGTGCATGGGTCAATAAGTGTTTCAAGCTCTGGAATGCTTCCCCACACTTATCGGTCCAAACAAAACTTCACATCTTTTTGCGTTGGCTTGGTCATCGGCCTTGCTATCCGCGAAAAATCCTTTATAAACCTCCGATAATATCTAGCCAATCTAAGAAAACTTCTTATCTCAGTCACTGTTTCTGATCTCTTCTAACTATTCACTGCTTCGATCTTAGTTGGATCTGCTGCCAATCCTTTTTCTGAAACTACATAACCAAGAAACTTCACCTCCTTCTTCCAGAAATGACACTTCGAAAACTTTGCCTTGAACAGATGTTCTCTCAAATTCTCAAGAATCACTCTAAGAAGAACTTTATGCTATTTCTCATCCTTAGAGTATATCAAAATATCATCTATGAACACCAGCACGAATCTATCCAAGCGCTCTCTGAAAATTCGGTTCATCAAGTCTACAAAGAATACCGACGCATTGGTTAGTTCGAACAGGATAACGAACCATTAGTACGACCCATATCTGGTCCTAAACGCCGTCTAAAGTATAATATCTTCTGCTACTCTAAGCTGATGGAAACCTGTAGCCAAATCCAACTGAGAAAATATCTTGGCTCCACTCAACTGATCGAAAAAATCGTCAATTCTAGGCAACAGATATCGATTCTTTATCGTCTTCTCATTCAGTTTACGATAATCGATACATAACCTTAACGATCCATCCAGCTTCTTAGCAAACACTACGGCTGCTCCCCAAGGTGAACTACTAGGTCTGATAAAATTCTTCCCTTCCAAATCCACCAACTGCACCTTCAGCTCTCTCATCTCTGTAGGTGTCATCCTACTTGGCGGCCTACTAGTTGGTTCTGCTCTAGGTACCAAATCTATTCGAAATTCAATGGCTCGTTTCGGTGGCAATCCTACTACCGGCTCGAAGACATCCGTGAATTCTCTAATTACGAAAACTCAATTTAACTCATCTTCTAACTCCATAACACCAAACAAAGCATTCACCTCGCAGCTAGGGCTTTCTACGGTATATATAATCCGATCTCTACAATAAGAGTGTCTAAGTAATATTTTCCTATCGTGGCAAAATATCCTTGCATTGTACTTACTTAACTAATCCATGCCCAATATAATTCCGAATACTACGAAGTTAAATATATGCAAACTGCAAACAAAGGTGTAACCTAGCAAGTCAAACACTAAGTGGTCACACTTCATCCCAAGTGTCGCATACCCTCCTATCGGATTTGCAACCCTTAAGGAAGTAACTAAGTATTTGGGTTCAAGGTTAAGCTTATCTACCAAACAACGAGATATAAAAGAATGGGATGCACTAGTATCAAACAAAACACTAACAGTCATACCATGAATCTGAAGCGTACCTCCCAACACTGCCTTTCCTTTCTCCTACGCTGTTAGTCCCGTTGTAGCAGGCTCCAATGCAAATACCTTGCCTCCTTAGCAGGCTCTTTGCATTGATTCTTATAATGGCCAATCTGATCGTAGTTAAAACATCAGATGTTCTTCTTGCCAATCACTTCCTTCGCCTTTCCAGTACGACACTCATTAGCGAAATGCCCCTTCTTGTCACACTTGAAGCACACAACCTCTGACTTTCCCTTCTTTGCTGCTCCATCTTTTTGAGCACCTTTCTTATGAAAGAACTTCCTTTTCTGACCTTGCCCAACCCGGACCTCCTTCACCTCACTCTTCTCTAGGCAAGCAAGCATCTTCTCTTATCTCAAAACCATCTCTACAACCACATCATTAGGGTCTCTGATATGAGGTAAGGCAGCCCTTGCTAACTCAGGCTTCAACCCCCTTATGAACTTCTCATTCCTCTTAAACACTGTATCCACAGTAGCATACCTATACCTAGCCAACTCCTCAAATCCTCTAGCATACTCCAAAATAGACTATAGCCAACTCCTTGTTCCAACTCAGCAAAATCCTGAGCAAAGCAGACTGCGCCATCACACACATGAACCTCTCCTAAAACCTTCTCCTAAACTCAGCCCATGTAATCTCCTCTTCATTTACTCTAGCTGTTACACTATTCGACCAAAATAAAGCCGCTCCCTGAAGCTGTCTCGAAGCAAGCCTCCTCTTTTGCTCATCGTTGAGCCCCATGTCGGTAAAAATCCTCTCACAATGCAGCAACCTGTTCTCCACTTCTATAGCATCCTCAGTTTCGATATAGGGCTTCCCTTCAAGCCTAGCATAATCTCTGCTCAAGATAGCATAATGGTTGACCACCGAAGCTTCCTGAACTCCTACTCCAGCATTTCCTCCAACCATTCCAGCAGCCACACCCGCTTGCATCATATTCACAAAAAACTGATACATAGCTCTCATATCCACTTGTGGGACTCCAGCACCAACATTCCCTGCTTGTGCCTGACCTTGGTTTCTCCTGGTATTCGGCAAGGCATGTGGTGGTGCTTCCTCCAAGATTCAATCTTCCACTTCTAGCATCCATATCTGTATTCAAGCCTCGTGAGATACAAAAGAATAACCTAAGAAAGATAGGGAACTAAAGATATAGCGTAAACTAATATATAGCAAATACAAGTACGTTACTATAGCGTTATCCCATACCCCGATCTTACTCTAATTCCTTAGGATTATGTTTTCAAAAATCATTTTAGTTTAAAGTTTTTCATAAACCTATGCTTTGATACCAAGTTGTAACATCCACTATTTAGAGGCCCAAAGCTAAGCACTATAGATGCTGCAGTCATCCATAGTATTAACTTCCGGCAACTAAATACGGCTATGTTAATGGTGCCCATAATATCAGAAGCATATGAATATGAAACAAAATCACAGATTTCAAAAACAAAATTTTTACTGATTACATTTCAAAACATATGTTTCACATTCAAATTACATAATCCCATAATCGTTTTTCAAGTTAAGATAAAATATAATTATTACATAAATAAGCCAAGAGCGACATATGAAGATGCCCCCTTGGATGACCAGAGTACTATATAGACATAACTGTCTTAAATACAACACGGCAGAATAAAACAAAACAAAATAGCAACTCCTAAATAGCTATCCGTCAGCCACCTACTCGTCTCCGGAAGCTTTATTCGTCAATCTACTAAAACCTAAAAAACCTTAACCCTCAGCCTACTCAAATCAATTTTTGAGCACCCGATAGTTTAAGGGGAAGAACATAAACTTCGAGTCACACATAAATCCTAGTGTGAATAATATTATACATCTCGGTCATTTGATATTAAGTGAGACCACGCCGCTTAGCAGAACGAGTTTTCTCTCACTAATATCCTTTTAAAACATATCTTTTTCAAACCTTTATCTTGCAACCATAACTTGTTAAAACTATAAAGCATTATTATGTAAACATACATATCAGGTAATAAATGAACTATTTATCCGAACACTATAGTTTTGTCTGGCTAACTATTAACCTTTAGTTGACTCGGGCCTACCAAACAATATAATCAAAATAATCTAACACCTAATAGACAGTCTTCTTCTGGACGGTTTGTCCCTAACTTAACATCTCCCAAGGTCACCTATTCCTAATGGTTTTGCGGGCTCACCAATAACCAATCTGTATACAAATATATATTACTTTCTATGTGTAATCATGATTTTAGTCTTGCCTGTGACAAAGCCCTACACACTGGAATTTTGGACTAAATTAGCCGGGGCTAATAGCTAATGTATAGGGCATGACCCTGTACCAGCCCCATCTGGTATTCTAATATCTAAGCCATTTTACTTAGGGTAACCTTCTCTTAAATTTTCCTTGAAAACCTTTTTTCATCTCAAATTGATTTAAGACCTTTAAACCAAACTTAAACAAGGAAAATATATATTCTATGCTTTACTCAAAATCACCTTGCCATGTTGTATACACTTTGCTCAAATCTTGGTTGATGAAAAACATTTAAACCTTTGAAAGTACCCCTTTCGAACCCATTAAAAGTATCCCTTTCGTAACCAAATAAACCTTTTATTTCATCTTGGCCGAAAGACCAAAACCTTCCTTTCGAAACCATTTACATAAACTTTTCGAAACCATTGAAATAACATTTCCTTCGAAAGCTAAAAACCTTAGACATCCTATCTTTAAAACCTTTAAACATAGCCTTTCGAAACCATCGGAAAGACCTTTCCTTTAAACCTTTCGAAACCATTGGGGAACCACCCCTTCAAAACCATTCATTTAAGACCTCTTGAAATAGTTGGAAAACCATTCCTTTTAAACCTTTCTTAGAAACCTTTCGAAAGCGTTAAAACCTTAAACCTTTCTATAGCATTTGGGTTCAATTTTAAAACACGTGGAAACAACTTTCGAAACCATTCAAAACCATCTCTTTCGAAACCTTTGGGTTAATCTTTAAAAATTTCTAAGGGTCACAAGCAAAAGGGTCGAAAGCAACTCTTTCAAAAGCCCTTCCAGTGGAAGCAGCGAAAGATTTAACGAACTCTTGGGTCTCGTACATACTAATGTACGTTGTCCAATGTTTGTCGTGGCAAAAGATAGTTCCTCATATTTCATAACATTTACTAATGATTTCTCTAGACTAGGACATGTAAATCTTATGAAGAATAAATCTGGTGTCTATGAGAAATTTATGGAATATAAAAATGAAATAGAAATTAGGACTAACCATAAGATTAAAATACTTCAATTTGATCGAGGAGGAGAGTACGTTGGACATGAACTTTAATAAGATCAAAAAGATAATGGAATTATCTCTCAGGTCACTCCATCCTACACTCCATAATACAGTGGTGTTTTGTATAGAAGGGATCAGACCCTATTAGATATGGTTTGATCTATGATGAGTGTGGCTGAATTACTACTGGGGATATGCATTAGAATCCACAATGCATATGTTCAATTTGATATCATCTAAGTCTATGCTAAGACACTAGCATAGGAAGAAACCCCCCAAAGTATTTGTAGGTGTAGGGTTTACCTACCTACGTTAAGAACGTTCGCCCTAATAAGCTTGAGGCAAGATCAATATTATGTAAGTTTATAAAATATCCCAAAGTTTCTATCAGATATATTTTATACAACAGGAGGAACAAAAGGTTATTGTTTTTTGACATGTTGCCTTTATGGAAAGGGAATTTTTGTTAAAAGAAATTAATAGTGAATTTTAGACATGGATGAGATATGAGAAAACAATATAGAGGTTAAACACGTGACATAAACAAATTCACCCATATACGATGACACCCAACCTATTAGGAGGTCTAACGGACACTCCCGCACTAGAGAGATACTATGGATTTTTCACAGATGATGAAAAGGAGATTCTACCTTAGAATATGACACTCCTTTCGCATTCTGACAAACATTGGGGAGTAAGGACTCTTCCATATGGCGCCATATGGCTTGAACCTATGAAAACTGAGATGGATTCCATGTGTACAAACAAAGTATGGACTTTGAACGATGTACTTGATGGGATAAAACTCATTATCTACAATGTACCTTTAAGAAGAAACTAAATGCAGATGGAAAGGTAGATACCTTCAAAGCAAGGCTAGTCATGAAAAGTTTATGTTAGGTTAAAGGTGTTGACCATAATAAAACGTTTTCGCACATAAGCATGCTAAAGTCCATCCGGATATTGCTCACCATTGCAGCCTTCTATGACTACAAAATATGGTATATGGATGTGAAAACGGCCTTTCTAAATGGTGATCTAGAATATATGGAATACATGTCTCGGCTTGAGGATTTTAAGGTCAGTAGGATCATATGAAAGGCTTGTAAACTATTAAGACAATATACAGTCTTAAACAAGCTTGGAGAAGTTGGAAGAAGTGTTTCAATAAGTGATCAAATGGTTTTTTGTCAAAACGTAAAGGAAATGTCCATATACTAGAAGGAATAAGGAAGTGCCATAGTATTTATTATAAGTTTTTAACCCAGCAGAATTCGGTAGAAGTTAGAACATCCAGACTATGCCAGAATGACTTGAAACTTAAACAAGGCATCCAAAAGTACAAGCCAATAACACTCAAGGAAAGTCATCCAAAAATAAGCTAAGGGGATGGATCTCTAGCGATCCATAGGGATGCTTCATGAGTCATCGTAACCTCTTGCATCTCAATCCATTGCCTCTTCTAAGTACGTTTTCCAAGTTACATAGCCTTCCAAGCAACCTAGTTCGAGAAGCGAAGACCCATCTAATTCTAGTCATGGATCAATCTAACTCGTGTATGAATCGTCACTAAAACTAAACAACGTACTACCAAGACAACTTGTCTATGAGGAGTACAACATAAAAATGATGAAGCAAAAATACTCCAAGTAATTGGATCGCTAGCGATCCATCACCTATGGATCGCTAGCAATCCATCAGAGTGGCTCGGGTCTTCATGAAACTCTCTATGCTCCTTTATAGCATCAATTATAGGACTTTGGTAAAGCGGCTATAACCCAATTGCTCTCCTGTGCCTATAAATACAATCCTAACTGCAACATAAAGTGGATCCTAGGGACTGGCTACTGGAGCTCTATCATTGCTATTCTTCACTCTTATCCTCCCACACAATAGTCATCTAGGGATTCACTGTGATTCTCCAGTGAAATCTTGTACTTGTGACTTGATCTAACTTAGAAGATTCAATCATATTGTAATTCAATTCCACTTGTAACAGTAGTCAGTTAATAGAAAGTTATAAAGTGGACGTAGGCTTCATTAACAGCTGAACCACTATAAAAATCTTCTTGTCTTTTTACTATTTCTACTCTATTTACATTTATTTTCTATATTATTGCTCTTTAGGAACAGGGTTGGTGCTTTCACACTCAATCTAGGGTGTTGATCCATTTTTTGGGTTAACATTTGGTGCTTTCACTGAGTACCCAACTAAGGCTTAGATCTAGCTATCTACTTTGGATCAAATAGGTTCAGAAGTTAGATCCTCAATATCTGCTTAGAGGATTTGTTGTTGAGAATCAATGCCACAAGGAAGAAAGAGAACTACCTTCGGAAGATCCATAGGAGCTACCATTTCTAGAGAAGAAACAAATTCTCAGCAAATTGAAGTCAACAAACCCTAACAACCTATTGTTAGGAGCTAACTCGGGAGATCAGGTTCCAATATCCTCAACACAGCATGAAGTTATGACTAAGGGAGAATTGAATAAGACGGTTGATGAAATTAACCAGAAAATGACAAACAGTCAAAAGGCTCTTATGGAAAAGATAGATGCTCTCTTAGTGCTCCGATCACTAACTACTCCCGAAACGGTGCCTAAAGCCGTGGCTTCTACAGAGCAAGAGTATTCTTTTGTTTTTGGCTTGAATGAAAGAAACAAAAGGCAAAAGCAAAAGGAAGTAGTGGGCGGAGCTCCAAGAATCATGATAGAAGAAAACGTTAACACTCCAACCACTGCAAAAGCACCTGCTACAAATCCGAACTTAGGAGTGAAAAACCCACGGGGAGACATAACGATGGCTCTCTACGGCTTTGAAGATGACAAAAAATTTGAGGAAAACAAATTGGATGAAAATGCTAACGTGCAAAATGCTAGAAGAAGCTCTAAAACTCGTGTCGTGGCTAGTGCCAACCAATGGATGAGGAACTACTACTTAAACGGTACTCCCAAAGGTAGGAGAACCAAGAAGATATGACACAAACGGGGACCGATTACAAGGCCAAGCTCCCATGGTATAGTGTGACCACTCCCAACTGACCAGCTTCCAATCCCATCATGGAGCTCCCATCATCGAATCACGAATGGTCGTCGTCGAAAATCATCAAAACGGTCGTTTAAAAACTCACTTCAGGGTTGACTCGAAGTCAAACTCGAGTAGTCGCCTATTTGTCAAAGCAGATTTTGGAAGTCCTGACTCAAAAGTCGAACTCGGGTAATCACCCATTTGGCACGAAGCAACCTACGAAATTATGGCCCGAAATTAGACTCGGGAAAAACCAAGATTTTCTCCAAGCAAACAGGCAAATGACTCCAAGCACCGTTCGTCACCAATCCAGCACTTCAAATTCTGTGACTCCAAGCGAACCATGTGCTGACTCCAAGCAAATGGAAAATTTTCTCCGGTTAGACCCTAGGTAAAATACCACTGATCCATCAACGCCGGTCCATCTTCTTTTGCCCATAACTCGAACATGGGAACTCCAAATGCCTTGAAATTTGGAATGCAAGCTTATGAGACCTTGCTTGTCGCCCCAGACCGATCTCACCTAGTTTGAAAATTTTTGGGGATCATCACCGATCCATGACCCTATCCTAAGTGATTTGCCTTTCAATCGACATTTCCAATCATTCAAGCATAGGACAATCATGCATATATCATTCTCAAGCATTATAAACAACCATAACTCGAAAACGGACCAGACTGACAAAGATTAGAGCATCTTCTCTAATCGAAACCCATTCACCAAAGTCGTATCACTTGCATATGGATGATGCGATAGTGATAGATGCAGTCTACTGCAAGGCCCTCGGGAATCATTAAAGGATGAAACAACCTACTACCCTAGAAGAATTCTATGGGAAGGCAATCCAGTTTTAGAGACTAGAGGTAGTTCAATTGGCAAAAGGCAAACCCGACAATTTGCAAAAGAACACACCAAGCGGTGAGGAGCTACAGGACCTCAGGGACCTTCTACCCAAGCAATGCCACCAAGACCTAGTAGAAAAGCTCCCTGGCTAACTGACGAAATCAGACGAAAGGATGATTATCAAATAACACTATGGCTAACTAGCTACTAAGGAATGAGGCAGCAACCTAAAGCGGTGCATTCTCATCCATCCTTGTCTACTTTCCTTTTCCAAATGAGTTGTACCGGGACATTGGAGGCATTGCAGATAGCATGGAGAAAGAAATGCTTCTATTCCCTTAACGAGTCTTGTCGATCCCCTTCTAAGAACTGGCATTGCTCTGGTAGCATCGAGAAGGCTTGTCTAAAGGATTGTCGAACAAACAGATTCAATCCCCTAGTCTCCAGGAACCGATAAAACTGTGTTCCCGCGAGCCGAATCCCAAATTTTTTTCTTGAAGTCGATGAATCATTGCTTTAAGACCGCCAGGCCGTTGGACACATGACCCAAAACTCTTCTTGGAGTCGATGAATTATCGCTCCAAGGCCGTTTGGTCACCGGACATCCAACCAAAATTCCTCTTGAAGTCGATGAATCATCGCTTTAAGACACCGGGTCATCGGACACATAACCCAAAAATCTTCTTGTAGTCGATGAATAATTGCTCTAGGGTCGCCTGGTCGTTGGACATCCGACCAAAATTCCTCTCGAAATCAATAAATTATCGTTCCAAGGCCGTCTGATTGTCAGACATCTGACCACAAAAACTCCTTCATGAACGAAAGCGTCGTGAAGGTCCTTCACGAACTAAAGTGTCATGAAGGCAAAAAGGTAGATCAACAGTCATCTGATCCAAAAATCCATCATGAACTAAAGCATCGTGAAGGCCAACTGGAAGATCAGCGGTCATCTCATCTAGAACTGCCCGAAGTCAGTGAAGTCATGCTCCGAGGCCATGAATCACCAATCACATTAGTTACTCCACAAAATTAATAGAATCACTTCCAAAAACCAATGAGACAAACAATACTGAATTCCAGAGCTTCAAAGTCGCTCAAAGAAACTAAGCCAAAATTGAACCGACCTTGTGACCAATAGAAGGCCGACTCGAATAAAGCCAAGATTCGCCACCTGGGAGAACCAAGTGTCTCAATTCATTAATATATATAAGTTTCTGAAGATAGAGGCTTTCCCATGCTTTAATCGTCTAGAAGACACAGTTGCATCCTTTGGACCGTGTGCAACCAAACGGTTTATGGAGAAACCCCTGATACAGCTTAAGCGCTTGAACAACCTTGTGGCATCTGTGGCATGGGGGGCACCATACATACTTGAATAGCTACAAGGAAAGCCAAGACTAATCATACCACAATTCTATTACGCCCGATCGAAAATTCTGGCATGCTGACAACTACAGAGTTAACGACTTAGCCAACGCAACAAACAAAATAGAAGCATAGTACTTGCTTACTTCTTCCCAACTCCTCGTTTACTACTCTTGGTGACCAGTTCCTTTTCCTCTTAGACTGTATGCCAGTTGAAGACCAATTATTTAAAGGCGGTTTGGACCAAAAACTGAGACTCTTGCACCGAACTCCCACAAGCTCTTTCTTAATAACCATCTCCATGTGGTCGGCTGTAGATCTCTCCACCATGGCAACCCTATCTGTTTGGCCGTGCACATCTTCTCGAAATATGGGAGGATCTCCAAGCCATGGTTACCCGATCCAAAAATCACTTATCCCTTAGAACTGAAAAAATCGTATTCCAGTGAAGTCAAATCGCCAGATTGATGGTTAAACTCAATCCTTACCTTTTAAGAACTAGTATCGCTCCTCTAGCACTGGGAAGGCCCAAACCATTATGTGCATCCTCTAAGTCGCGCCTAGCTTCTTGAACCAATAAAACCATGTTTAAGCAAATATCCTACCGAGTCAACGGGGTCAAATCGACTCAAACCGCTGGATCAGTGGAACTCGGTCCCTGTCTCCTCCAAAACTGGTGTCGCTCCGACAACACCGAGAAGTTCCAAACCATTCTGGATCGATGGGTTGTATCGATCCCATAAGCCGCGCATCACTTCTTGAGCCGTGGAACCACGCTCTCGAAGCATGAACTCCTCACGTTACCCGAAGATTGGCAACGTCGAGGTGTTCCAATCCATTTCGGATCGACAGGTCGTATCGATCCCATAAGTCCCGCACTACCATAAGCCGCGCATCACTTTTTAAGCCATGGAACCATGCTCTTGAAGCACGAACTCCTCACATTATCCGAAGATTGGCAACGTCGAGAAGTTCCAAACCGTTTTGGATCGGTGGGTTGTAACGATCCCATAAGCCACGCACTGCCATAAGCCGCACATCACTTCTTAAGCCATGGAACCACGCTCTCGAAGCATGAACTCCTCACGTTACCCGAAGATTGGCAACGTCGAGAAGTTCCAATCTGTTCTAGATCGACAGGTCATATCAATCCCCTAAGTCGCGCACTGCCATAAGCCACGCATCACTTCTTGAGCCGTGGAACCACGCTCTCGAAGCACCAACTCCTTATGTTACCCGAAGATTGGCAACATCAAGAAGTTCCAAACCATTCTAGATCGACGAGTCGTATCGATCTCATAAGTCATGCACTCCCATAAACCGCGCATCACTTCTTACGTTACCCGAAGATTAGCAACGTCAAGAAGTTCCAAACCGTTCTGGATCGACGAGTCATATCGATCCCATAAGCCACGCATTTCATAAGCCGTGCACTCTCAAAAGCCACGCATTTTGTAAGCTGGGCACTCTCAAAAGCCGCGCATTTTGTAAGCTGAGCACTCTCAAAAGCCGCGCATTTCGTAAGCCATGTGCTCTTAAAAGCTGCGCATTTCCTAAGCCGCTCAAGCACCGCTTGATTTTGCTCTGGAATTATCAGCAAACCATTAAGATTTTCTAAGCACCGAATTGTCCTAAAAACACCGGGAAACATGTCTATTCCAGGATTAACAGGGATCAACCCCCATTACCTGAAAGAACCGACATTGCTCTAGTAGTATCGCAAGTTCACAAACCAAGAAGTCGACAAAGAATTCTGATCTTTGACCAAAGTTAATGTACAAAATGTCTAAATTCAAGACATCCAAGTCACGAGTTCCCAAAGATAGGAGCTATGATGCACCTTTGACTGGGGGCATCCAAGGAGCCGCCCAGAACATCAAGTCTCGCATCAATTGTTCAGAATAATCAACCATGTGGACTGAGGGGCACATAGCACATTAACACTTGGTCAGGATAAAAAATCGCTCCAACTTGCAATAAAAGGAGGAACTTACCATCATCTAGAGATATACCACAATGGAAGGCATTTCTAGAATCAAATCATCAATGCACTAGTTTCCAAAGACAGAAGTAGGTGCTCGACTGAGGTCTCAAACCCCAACTTGTAGAAAACCAGCCGTTATCCAAAGACAGACAATGGCAAGGAGAGAACGCTCGAAATCGAGCAGCTGAACCATTGATTCCCGAAGATTGGAACCAATTAATAAGGTTGATATCCACAATAATGCTATCAGCCCAGCATAACGCATATGGCCTGAAACAAGCAAGGTTAAGTGTCATAAATTGAAGACAAACACCATCGAACTCTACCGGTCCGTGATTAGGATAGGAATGAGCACGGTCCTACTGGGGGCAATGTGATGACTCACTCCATAATTTCTAATTTTCTATAAGAACCTGGAATTTGACACCTAGAAATAAAGGGCTCCACAGATAGAAATCAGATCATAACAAAAACCGATTTGAGGAAATCTGATTTTTCGTGAATTAGAATAACCAAGAAATTGGTTAAGCAACAACCCTGTGTTTCCAAAGGTAACACTTAACGGTGATAAACAAGGCTAGGCAATGGAAACGCCTGGGACTCCCATCCTTCCAGAACATGGCGTATCCCGAAGTTAAGCAACATTGAGAAAAACAGCCATATTGGGTTGAAAGGGATCTACTCAACTATACAGGATCGAATGAATGATTCAATCCTAACCAACATGACTTTAACATTGCCCGAAGACAGGCAGCACTAAGAAAAGACTTCTATAATCCAATCATCGAAGTGCAAGTTTTCGAAGATCGAAACTAGTGCCCACCTGAATTAAAAGCATTATCGGATCGGTGGGGAAAATCAATTCCAACCTCATGAGTGTTGGTGTTGCTCTGGCAACACTAAGGCCTTTTCTCATTTCCTAAGTATCGGTATTGCCCCGGCAATGTCAAGAATCTTTCTATTTCATAAGTATCGGTGTTCCCCTAGCAATGCCGAGAAACCCTCTATTTCCTAAGTACCGACATTGCCCCAACAATGCATGGAAATTTGCTATTCACTATGTACCGGTGTTGCCTCGGCAACACCAGGAAAACTTCAATCTACAGGTTCGATGAGAAACACTCATCGTTGTAAACCATCAATGCACTAGCTTCCAAAGATAGAAGTTGGTCCTCAATTGAGATTCTACCTTTGTCTTTAGAAAATTATCATTGCCCGAAAATGGGTAACAACGGGAATACATAACCTTTCATAGGTCAGCCGCATGGTTCAACCTTTCATCACAAGGATAAGTCATTGCAAAGAGGAATAAAGCAGCGCCGAAAGGAAATCCTAGGATTGATTGCTCGTGTGCTAATTTCTATGGATGGAAGCTGGTGCACAACCGAATTTCCTAAATTCAACTTAGAAAGAATTTAGATACAGTGAAAAGATAGGCAACCTCGAGGAAATGTTGCTTGGAACTAAGAAGATAGGTTATCAATTCCCGAAGATAGCAATTGGAGTATGAACAGAACTTCCGTGACAACAGCAATTAAGCAAAGCATGCACAACTAAGGACATGTAGGGACAATCATGGAAAGTTGGAACTAAAACCATTGGACTTCCTCAATCCTAGAATAGGATTGAGAGCTAGACCAGGGGTAATTGAATCATTTGTCCCAAACCTCTCCATCATTCACAATCGCCCAAATACAAGCGTTCGAAATAGCTAGTCCCTCGAGCAGGGATAGACGCTAGATACTTAATCGAAAGAAATGTTGCAAAGTCCAAACACGAATAACCACGAGGTTGGTTAGATAACGGTTCTATATCGCAAAACAGAGCATTCTGGCAACAAAATTGCCAACAAAGGAAATGAAGGATTTGATGTCCAGAAATCAACCGTCGCTCGCAGTTTGGCAATGTTGAGAAGGATCGATGACCTACTTATGGTCTAACTAGATCATTTGGTTCCAACTTGCAGGAATATGCCATTACCCGAAGTTTGGTGATGCTAAAAAGAAACCCTCAGAATGAAACTACCGATACATCGACTTTCGAAAATAGAAGCAAGAGTTTGATTGAATCTTTTGCCCTACTTTCTGGCATCTCACGCTATCTGAAGATTCATAGCCTTGAGGAAAAATCCACAGAGTTGAGTCATCCACGCACGAGTTTTTGGAGGTAGAAATTGATACATGATTAGGGTCTCAACAATGGACTCGAAAGAATTCACTCTAGCAAAACATGACGGCGACGCATCTTTCTAGCACATGTACCAAGAATGTCATTGGATGATGATGTCAACTTGGAGGAATTCAATTACAATCAAGAAATAGACATCATTGAAAAAATCAGAGATTGGAATCAAGCAGCAAAGTCCCTAGTTCCTAGAGATAGGTGTTATCGTGTCAATTAAACTGGGGTAATCGAACATATTGCCTAGGAGACCTAGTTTCCCGAAAACATATAGACTTAGTATTCAGAGAAATCAACCTTATGGACTAGGGAAGATACACCAACACTTTGTTGAAACGAGCTCAATTGAGCATAAGTAGGGATTAGCTACAGAACTGGCTAGACCAAGCTACCTCATAATTCTGAACAAAGCTATGAAATAGAATATGCTGAAATGACAGTAAGAGTATTACTTACATGTATAGAATTACGATAAACGAGTATGATGCACATGAACACAAGAGGTGCAACATCGAAAAAAGGCAATGCTTGGAATTAAGCCAATAGTCCTCAGAGATAGAGGCTGGTGTGTAGGTTAAATTTTGAAAAACACAAGGGAAGGATAATCGCAATTGAATAAGTCATGCATATGAAGCAAGACTCGAATTCAGGTCATTGGTGAAATCATATTTTAAATGAAAATCAAATTTTCAAAAATGCATAGAGCAAGACTCGAACCCGGGTCACTAGTTTAGAAAGCAAGTGCTCTAACCAACAGAGCTAAGGCAATTTTCATTCATCAACAGAATTCAGCCGACTGAACAAGATCATAGCCGGTTGAATTTGTGCATATGCACATATTATTTTTGAATATTCAACCGACTGACTGACAATATTCAGCCGGCTGAAAATGGGCTAAAATGAACTGTTTTCTTGCTGTTTTAAAAAATTGTTGATTCAGATGGCTGCCAAATTTTATTCAGCCGATTGAATCTCTATAACGACTAGTTTTCTGAAAGGGAACCTCTTCATTATGAAGAGATACATCTCTTAAATCAAGAGTTGCAGTCATAACTTTTCACTGTTTCTTTTCACGAATGATTACAACTATTAAACTTTATATAAAGAAATTCATTTCATTGTTTCAATATTGAATTCTACTTATAAAGCTTTCTATCTTTTCTATTGAATTCTCAAGCATTCAATTCCAAACTGCTTCCTATTTTTTGACCACACGATCTTTCAAGAATATTATCTTGTGATCAAAATTACTTCCTTTCTTCACAAACTACACGATATACCACAAAGGAGAAGATTATAGGAAGGGTGTACGTTATTGACTTATCGGTGCTATTCAAGAGCATATTTTGTCAAATACTATTCTATTGTTTACAGTTGAAGTCCTGTTGTAGTATCCTCAGGCGGTTGAAGTCCTATTCGGTTGTCTAGGCGGTTGAAGTCCTGTTCGGTTGCTCAGGCGGTGTAATACCAGTTCCTTCGGGTTAAGTGAGGGTATCGATTAAATCCAGAAGGAGTCTGGGACTGGATGTAGAACGAGAAGTTCGAACCAGTATAAAAATCTCTGGTGTCATTTACTTTATTACTTTTACTTTTATATTTATATTCCACACAAGTAGATAGTTTAATTAATATTTCTTATTACATGATCCTTAGTCACTTTCACGTCTTCCTTCAAGGACAAGGATACATCCTTCAGGTTCTCTAAAGCTATTACTTTCTCGGAATCGGGCCCTGGGTCAGAACTTAGAGAAGTGATAATTCCCAAGGAGATGGAGGCCAATGCGATGAAGATTTCCATCGGGCCCATGCCTTGAGTGGCCGGTAGTGGAGGAGGAAGGTGCGAATAACCTACAAGTTGGCAAATAGAATGGTAAAGGTTAGAAATAGACTTGGACGAGAACTAAAGTTTCTCGAAAATTGGAGAAATAAGCAATATACCTTTGCATGGACCTTGGTGCGTAAAAGATTTAGAAAATTCACCTTCTTCAGGTGAGTGCTGAATAGGTTAATCGATGGAAGGGGGATGTAAGCCTCAACAGAAGTGGTCGTTGCAGATTTGAAATGATCTGGGTAGCTTCGAAGCTAGCCCCTATGGTAATAGGAATATCTGTCGAAGGCTCCTAAGATTTTTGAGTTGGAGATTCAGGCTGACTCGATGCACTTGGGCCCGAGGAACCTTGACAGCAGCAATAACAGCGACAACGTTTTCTTCAGCCAAGATGGCATTTCCCTCCTTAAGTTTAGCTATATCATCCACGTCGAGGTACCTGGCTATTAGTTCCACTTCGGTGAGTCCTTTACCAATTGCCTCAGCACGATGCAGTACCTCTTCCTAGGCGTCAGCAAGAGTTATGGCATATGTACTCCCCAACTATTTTAGATTCTTGTACTGAATCACGTCGATAAAAAACTGCTGGAGAGTATTGTTTAGTTCTTTCCTCTCTTTTGCCTTTTCCAATTTAAGATCTTTCAAATCTTGTGCGACGATGGCATGCTCGACTTCGATGTCCAATATCTCGATCTTCGCCAATGGAAACTCGTTCCCGAGTTTCTCATTTTCGGTGCAAAGCTTTTGGATCTCGGCTGCCTATTCTTTTATGGATTTGTCCCTAGCCCGAATGGTTTCATCTTTTATAGTAAGGGACAGGCCTTTCTCAGCAATTTGCATTTTCAAGGCAGCGTTGTCTTCGTGTGCAATTTTTAGCAGGTCTTTCAGCATAAGTTCTACGTTGGTATGAGCCACTCTCACTTCCACCATCAGGTTGTCGGTACTAGCCTTGGATTTTATAACGGCATCGCTTTCTGCCTTCATCTTCTCCAAATCTCCATTGTACCCCTCAATGAGGCTATCATAAGTCTTTTTCTCAGATTTGAAGGATTGAATGTTCATATGATTAATATGGTTAACCTTGGAGAGGGCGTAGCATAGCTTCTTGCTCTAATAACCATTGTCGATGAGCATCTGAATCTGCTGTACTTCCTGGTCTGCTTCTTCTTCATAATGTTTTGGATATCGCAGTCAAACATGACACCGTATTGCTAGAAGAGGTCCTAAAAAGGATCCTGTATATAGGATGATGGAGTAGGGATAGGAGTTGGTGGGGCAGCATCTCCCTTAGAGTGAGGAGGCACGACAGCGGTTAGGGAGCGAGAAGTTGAAGTTTGCTCATGCGTAGGAATTTAAGGACTAGAATAGGGCAGAGGAATGTCGGACGAGGAGTTGTGATGATCATGCGAGTCTTTGTGTCGCTTGCTTAGATCATTAGGCTACCTTTCTTTGGCCTGCCTTTTCTTTCTCTCCCTTCTACACGGTGATCATTTTCCACCCTTCGTTCTCTTTCCTTGCATCCAGCTCTCTCCTCCGTAGACTCTTGTCCTCTGTGATAGCTAGAACGAGGTGGATATGGATCAGGAGTCCGTCCTTTCGATTCTCCAATGCCATATTAGAGCTTGTTGTATCTATCTCTTACCATGGTACTTGAAATAAGAAAAAAGATTGTATAAGTCTTGGAATTTTGGAATGCAAATGAATACAGGGATATGTGTTCATGATCCTAGAAAAGTGCGTAGAGTGCCAGTGCTGCCCTAAGTACTCTACGGACCCGTGTTCACATGTAATTAAAGACGGAGTCTCATGTCCATCAGCTAGGATATCGCTGGATGGGAAGACAAAACTCGGAGATCCATCCTTGAGAAGGTCGAGGGTCAGAATGTCGAAATCACTCAATGAAGCGAAAATATCATCAAAAGAACTGCTGGAGGGATCGCCTTGGCTAGTGGCGACGCATATAGTTCTATATACTTCTTAGGAGAATTGATGATTATATGTTTTGAATGAGGCTAGGTAGGAATTTCGGTGACTAGGGGAGATTTCTCGTTGCACGACTCGTCTCCCTCCAAACTAGCATCGTAGTCACTATCACCTCCCTCGACACTCTCTTCTTCTCCTTCTCTTTCTTCTTCTTCCTCTATCTTTGTCTCTTCTTTTACATCTCTCCTTCACTCATCTTCACTTTCTTCTAGGATCGTTCGCATCCTAGGTCCTTCATTCTCTTCTCTCGGAATTTCACCAGTGGCGGGCTCTTCTGCTGCCCTATCAACATGTTCGTCAATATTTATTGTTCCTGACAGGCCTTCAAAATTCCCTTAAAGATTGTCGCCAATGATACGAGCAGTGGCTATAGACCGGGTAGGCAATCTAGAACTACTAGGTGGAGTAGTTGTAAGGACAACGAAGCGATTAGAAAGTAGTAGTCTGCACCGTCGAAAATTTTCATTGGTTAGAAGATGCGTGGTGCTGCGGTGTAGGAAGTTGACTCCTTTCAAAATTTCTAAGGTTGCGGCATGGTCTTCACTGGTATCTCGAGCAAGAATATCTACGAAGGAATTAGATTAAAAGTTAAATGCTTGGATGGTAGAAATCCGAGTGTGGGAAGAGAAGAAGAAAGATAGACTTACTATTGAAAGACCATTGCTGGTTGAAGCCATACGAGCAGCGAACGAAGAAGTACTCGTTCTTCAAATACAAGTGTTTGTTGCGAAGCATCTCAATAGCTTTACATCGACATCATGCCTCGATTATCATAAAAGATGGTGAGCCTTGCCTATTGTTGAAGCTCGGAATATGGGATAACTCCCTAAAGTTTGGAGGTCATCGGCATTGATTCATGAATAGCACGTATAGAGAGCTCAGGATGGCGTATCCTTTAGGGTGAACTTGGAACGGAGCTAGTCCAAGATCTTGGAGAATCATGTGTAGGAATGGTTTAAAAGGCGGTACAGTGCCGCCTAAGCACATGTATTAATTACACGCTGTGTAACCCACTGGAGGGTTATGTGCCTGCTAGATTTGTCTTGGGAGAAGCACATCATCTTCAAGAATCCCGTGTTGTTTGCATATGTTACGGAGCATCTTGGCAGTCAAAATAGTTGGCACCTGTTCAGGTCGATCATCCAGGCCTCGTAGACCAATATATTCGTTCAAAGGGGAAGGTGGATCTTGCATTGGTTCCACTGGTATAATCATTCTTTGAAGCTCTCTAGTGATTGAACGCTTAGGTCCAAGGGGTGTAGAGGTCGAAGTCTGAGCAGTAGTAGACCTAGCTTCGGGAAGAGTAGATGGCCCGGCACCAGCCTTGAAATAGGGCGATTGGTAGGTCACACTGGATAGGAAAACTTCGCGTTCAACACGGTCAGATATGTTTAATTTCAGAATTCTATTTCAAATTTATATCCATGTGACCGACACTCAGAATCCAATGGATGTCGATTTATATTGACCAATCAGATTCTAAATGTCGTCCATGACAAGTTGAAGTGTAAATCTATGCAGTGTGAATCCCGTGTCCTATAAACTACGAGTGGACCATCCTATGTAGATATCTCGCTTGTGGAAGAAAAACGAGGCACCGCACGATGGAACTGTGCATTTGATCTTACCCGCTACCATCGGATAATCAATATTGGAACCATTGCCTAGAGCAATATGGAAGTTTTCTTCTATAGGAATATGAGAAGTGCAGTAATTGGAAGTGCTATGTAATGGAGTCATCCAAATATTGGAATACATTCAATACAACCATTCCTTGGGAAGAGAACCATCTTATCAACGTTTTAATGGTGATACTCAATCGGATAGAAGATGATATGGGTTAGTTAAGGGATCTTGGAGAAAAAAGGCTCAAAATTGAAACTAGGTGAATTCCCCTCGTGTACAGCCCGAGTGGAACTCTAGGTTGAGCCCGAGTGCGACTTCAGGAAGAATCAGAAATCCCTTAGTCGACCTTACACCAGAAACTTATAGTACTCGGTAAGAAATGAAAACGTGGTTGAAATTTTCTAAGTCCCGAGTACTTATAGTACTCAGGAGTGAACAAAAGAACTCGGTACTGAGAAGATCCACTTTGTACCGAGTAGAACTTTTAGAACAAAAATTAAGGAAAAAGCAGAGGAGGGAAGGGCATACCAGAATAAGGCATGGAACGATCTCCAGAGTGTAGATCTTGTCCTTAGTATAGAGAATGGAATCTCTATCATGTGAAGCAGTTGAATGGATATTTAGGGAAGGGATACAACACTTCGAAGTAACTCTTGGATGACCAGTTGAAACATGGGGATAATAGCCAATGCTTGTCTTATTTAAGAGCATGCTAAGCATACTCTGATGAGCAAGTGTTATCCGGTTTTTTGACCAAGCGGTTTTAATTGGATTATAACATCGGGATGAAGATCAAACGATTCATGGACTTGGGAATATGCTTAGAAGGGCAATAAGAGTGGACTTAAGAATTTGGAGAACAAACAGAGTTATAGGAACCACTCGGTACCGAGCACTTCTACTCGGTACCAAGCACTACTTTTGCCTTCGTGGTCCCCCAAAGCTCTTGTACATGGAATAATGACATGTGTAATCATCATGGAGTGATTTTCTTAAGGAATAAACGAACAACCCTATGGATTGTCTGGAGGGAAAGCAAACAAGTACGTGTGGTATCAGAACCTTTTGGAAACAACACAATCTCAAAGGAAAAGTGCTCCGAACATAATAGATCGAAGGTAGAAGATCAAAATAAGGAAGAAGGGGAAGTTTCCCCCAAAAAAATCAGGTCAGTACTGACCACTTCTAGTTGGTACAGAGTTGATTTTATAGCTTAGTGAGCCCCGTTATCATCTCCTACACTCTCAGATCTGAATGTGGATTTGGTATCTCGTTGGCCTCCGATTTTGCTAGACGGCTCCCTTATAAATACAGATCCTATAGCGACTAGAGAAGGATTTTGGCTCTCTTATTTTCTTCGTTTTTTTATCTCTCTTGACCATAGTTGCTAAGACAGACATTGTTGGTTGTTTTAGGCTTTAAGAACTTGTCAATCCCCTGTACTAGTGAACCTCGATCAAATATTCAATAAATTACAATGGACGTAGGCCAAAGATTGCTGAACCACTTTAAAAATCTCGTTGTTCTATCTATTTTTTGTTTATTCTCTGCTAGATTTCAGTATTTCTACAAAACTTTGAGTGTTGTGCCACTTTTGGCGACAACAAATACACGTTAGAAACTATTCCTATATATTTGCCACTAACTTTCTACCTGTGACTTTTAATTTGTTTGACTTAGTCCTTTCTGACCATTACTTGACACGTTTGCCACAAAACTAAATATGGTCCCTTGACCCAATATTTAATGTTTATTTATATTAATACACACTCCAGCAACAATTGTTTGCCTTCCAGCTCCCTATTATACCCCTCCATGATACTTAATTTCTTTCTAAAATGACTTAATTCCTCTATAGATAGTCATAGTAAAATTAATCATGATTTGTTTCTATGAAATTACTCGCCTCCTTTTCCCATTCATTTTCTACCCATACGACCTTCTATTAATTCATAATAATTTTTTACTTATGGGGAAATCGTATAACCCAAAACCTATCTCTAAAAACATGTTTCTATCATCATATTAAATTCTCGGATCTTAAAGATTTTTAAAAGTATGAAAACTATTTGACAAAAACTTGGCCGTGTGAAATTTAAAGAAGTAGGAAGACTAGAGAATATATTACTAACATATATTCTTTAGTTTCTTTTTCCCTTAGCAACTACATAGACCTAGGTAAAACAGGTTTATTATATCCATAAGGCAATGACATGAATGACATCACTAAAAGCTAAGATAACAAAGCATGAAATATGATAAACAACCCTCATCCTCTGCTCCATCCTCAAAATGCATCTCAAAACATTAACTCGTCCAAAACTATGCATCTTGCACATAATATCACTCTGACCCAAGGTTTCTAAACATTTAATAAATCCCGAATCAGGATGGAAACTAGTTGTGAGTGTAACAGTGCATAATAAATAATAAAGTGTAAGTGTTTGGCATATGTGATATGTATTTAATTTCATATATGTCGCGCTCTTGATAATCTATATCCGTTGACATCTCATCGCATGTGCAAGTTTTAAAAACACATGTCATAGCACTTTATAATGTAACTCAAAGCTACAACTCTAACCAACTAAGGAGTTACTTCTATTCACATTTATAAGCTGCATCATTATTGTTAATATTCACACATTGTTATAACTATACAAATGATTGATGTATCTATCACAAGTGAATCCTACTCAGTTTCACTCTAACAAACGTTGAGTAGACGCTAAATATGCGGCATGTTTCATCCACATACCCCTTAACTAGTATTGTGGGTGCCCATACACGATCTCTTTGTTGCATAATCTTACTCCTCTTATCCACGTTGGTGCACCCCATTGTACTTCATATAACTCCTTATTTCCATCAAGCATCATCATTATATCATTAGTGCCTCACCTCGTGGTTATGTCCATGCAATAGATCATTTGGACTATATTGACTATAAGATCAGGTCGCCACGATTAGAGGGCGACATTGAATCAATCTAGCTAGGATGGATCACTTGCATATTTGGTAACTCACCTCGATCAATATCATCAATACATTCAATTATTCATTTACACAGCCTCACTAATGATAGTTTCCCTCTAGATGTCATTTTATCCTAGTGTTAATAAGGGTTTATCATTTATTTCACATATATCTCACACATAGAGAGACATGTACATACACACACACACACACATGTATATGTACACACACACACAACCACAACATCAAAGTGATTTGTATAGTACATGAACATGGGATAATAGTCACGTAATATGTCATCATCGTATAAATAAAATAACATAACTGAGGCTATGTGACTTTAATGAAGCAAGCATTCATAAGGTAACATGTATCATTTCGTCAACCATAACCACAAAAGCATTATTAACTCATAGAAAATAATAAGACAATAAGCATGAATAATATGTAATAACATATCATGGCGTACTCATAAACATAGTTTAATAAGGTAGAAATTTCCACTTAATATCATTTCTTAGTAATATGGCATACGATCAATCATCATAGTTCAAATCTTACATAAAAAGTTCAACATGAAGAAAGTTGTTCATTTCGTATGTATATGTGTGTGTCTCTTTCAACTTATTAATATATTTACATAAAATTATCTACACTGGGGTTGCATTCCCTTTTCTGAAAGCCTTCTTTACTTCAAATCATTTTAATACGAAAAAGGAAAAAAATTCAAATGGAAATAATTACAATAATTTATAGGATATATATTTACATAAAATATCTCCTTAATATATTCATTGTTTTAGACTTAATTTATTAATTAGGTTTAATGACCCTATTAAATAATATGCCCTTTAGATATTATCAACATATCTAGTGTTTTAATTATTAATCAATATTAATAATTTCAACCAGCATAAAATAATTATCATTTAATAAATATTATATTCGACAAATATAAATAATTAAATAAAATATAATAGTAATATATTTTACCAATTAATTCAACCGTCTAATAAATTTAAAAATAACAGTTAATTGATTATTATATATATAATAATAATAATTCATCCGTAATAATAATTTATAACTTATCTTAATAAATTATTTAAAGTCATAAATTGAGAGTTACGGTTGTGTGACTCCCAAGTGTAAACTCAGCCCTAGGTAATCTTTAAATAATTTGAATATTAAAGCTGTACAGACTTTTGTGAAGCATAGTAATGGACAAGAGTTTAGTTGCTTATTGACTATCTAAATGAAATCCAATTTCTTATCTTTTAAAGTGATAACCTTAAGCAACAGTGCATTGTGCATGTTTTCTCTTTGTCATCATTATATCACCTTGATATCCAGAGCTCGTTCGATAGCCAAAACTCTAATAATATCCATATTTATTTATGAAGTCCAACTTTAAAGTTTATGGTTCAATCCAATAACAATTATCGACTAACCATTTTTTCTTTAGTCAAAGACTTTGATTTTTCGCTGACAATCAATTATGGTGATAGTAACCTTCTATTTGAAGGAGACAAATCCTTCCTTGGATAGTATTTCACTTCAAGTGGTTCAACTTATACCCAAATATTGCCTTAACATGATTATCGTTATCATGTGGTTGACCATTCTCAAAGCATAGCTTAGACACTTAAGATTTACAGTATTCTCAAGTCAAAAGAACATTGCACATCATTATGCAAGATCTTCTATATGACTTTAATAAAAGACTCTCAAGAGTAGCTCTGTACCTTTTCCAAACAATTACATGTACGTAACCCATTGATGCTCCTAATGATGATGAGCAATTCATCATCCATTTCACCGTCCATCATATGGAGAGTATTATTCGTACTAGTCTCAACAGATATATCGATACCTCATTCTCAATACATCATACCTAGGAAAATTTGGGGACAAATATTTATTTTATATGATTCAATGCTCATGGTTATGAACACATTCGTGACTACAAACGATTAAACACTTTTCCTAAGTATTTTCTACTCGTATATATTTGACAGATTTGAAACATTAATTATATCCCGATATAACAATATATCCAATAAAAAAATCAAAAGCTTACTTAATTTCGAACAAGATCCACTCTAAGAGTTAAGTTATATAATCAAATTACATAATTGCCCCCAGAGCACAGCCTTAACACTTTCAGTAAATACGTGCCTTCAATATTTTGAAATCGAGAAACTCAAAGTCGTGTGCTAATGTATCAAACCATGTACACGCTAACATATAGTACGACTCTATGCACTAGCCATCTCATCACATGATTCATACAAGCATCTCAACACATGTCTCTCTTCCCGATCACATTCTTGATCACCACACTGGTCAGCATGTCAATAATCTAGAAATCTACCTTGAAGTACATGTTATCTTGTCTTGAAATTCAGATCAATGGTTCTTAGGCTCGTCGAACCTAAGTCAAGCAGTTTCGGACCTCTCTATACCTTATAGGACCTTGTTGGACCAAGATCAATCCTCCTTGATGTTTCATCGATCGAGTTCGAGACAAATGCTCAATGTCGATACTAAATGTCAGTTCAAGGAGTTAATATATCGGCATATGGCGAGTTATGCCACTTAAGAAATCAACACGTCGACATAAAAGGGTTGTTATGTAGAAAAGTATATGCCAATCTAAGAGAATATTTAAGCATTTCAGCTCTCTGGCTCCTCCTATATATCATCATAAGCAATCCTTATGCGAACATAAGCTGAAGTTGAGTTGAATCTTACCCATTTTTTGTCACTTGGTGTTGAGCTCCATCCGCTTTCATCTTGAGACTTCGTCTTCACTATGACACTATTTTGAGACCATTTTCTTGTCGTTTTGAGTGTCTACTTCTCTATAACGTACACATAAACTTTTACAAGTCTCAAGCACTTCGGGTCTATAAATTATCTTTTGGAAGCGATTATTTAACTTCTAACAACCCATCCATATTAAAACATTGTCAATGATACACATACAACAATCAGCATGGCAGTCAATACACAATCAGTGTGGTTTAATTCACTATAACTCATTCAATGTCTTACTAGTTCACTCATATATTAGTTTATAGTTCATTGTCTTATCTATATATGGTTTTATTGATTCATTGGCAACGATAAACCATACAATCATGTTCATATCATTAATACAATCCCAAACCAATTTAAGTCAACTTCCAAATACATCAAACCACATACCCCCCTCCCCCCCCCACAACAACAACACACACTCACACATACACATAGGTATGTATATATGTATGTATTATGTATATATGTATGTATGTTTGTATAACTATATTTACATATCAAACCCAGTACATTAAGTGTTCATCTTATAGAATTCATTCTCTTTCTTACTATCTTTTTAACATATTGGTATATGGATTCACTGTTGGCTATATAATTTTCCAATCATGTTCATAATATTAATATGACACTTAACCAACCTAAATCAACATCCTACCATTGCTTCATAACCGAGAATTATTGTAATGTCCTGCTAACTTGTTTAATGTCATATTAGGGTTCAAGTTAACAAAATGAGCACATAATCATGTTTATATCATCCATATAACATCAAACTATCTCAATTCAACATTAAAGCATATTAATTTAACTTCATTGTTCATATATGAGAAAATAGAAATTTTTGAAACAATTAATGCGTGTAGAATCATTCTCGTTCTAATAAAAAACTAATAACAACACAAATTAGCAAGCAAACCACTCTTTAAAGTTTCATCCTAATTTGACTATAAATCAATGGTTCATCAATTCGCCTTAAAACGAATTGGGTTTTCTTCTTTTCTTTTAATTAGAATTATGATGTTTTTAAATTTGATTTTAGGATTTTTCTTTAGGGATTTACGAGGAGATTAGGACAAGAGGAACTTAGGAAAAGGGAGGAAGTAGAGAAAAAGAATGAATTGTGTTTTGCAAATGAAACGGGAAGAGAAGGCAATATACTAAAGAGCTTGGTATGGTTTGGGCTTTGGTCAACCGGTTTGCTCTCTGAAATATTACACAACTCGTTTCCTTCAAATCTTCCGATCCTTAACTCCAAATGACTAAATCTTGATGTTTTTCTTCGTCCAAACGACGTTTTGGACAAAATGGAAAATGCTTTAGGTTCAAATTCATCCATTTTCGAAAGTTATTTTTTAAAATTCGTTTGTCTGCATCAACTGTATACAATTTAAATCAATTATTTAAATTCCTAGGCATTAAATACAGACTGTTGCATAAATGATTGTTATTGATACTATTTATACACATTACCTACGTGATAGGATTTCCATCGTATCTTTTTGAAATTCTGAAAATACCCTACCACACATCGACATAATCTCACAAACGGTTTGCAACTTGCACCATCATTCCCTTCCCGACCATCTATCAATGGAATGTCGCCATCAATTTGCATTCGACACCACCAACAAAACTGTTTGAAATAAAGGTGTTGTAACAGTCAAAAGTTGTTGCACCTATAGCACACATTCATCCATTAATTTTTTATTAGATAAAAAGTAAATTTCTCAAGCTATTAGATGTATGTACGTGCGATTTGAACTAATACGATAAAAAAAATCTTTGTCCTGCCAATAGAATTCGCTCTGTTCATTGATTGTTCAAACTACACGCTTAAAAATTATGAGTTCGAATGCGTTCGCGAACAAACGGTTGCAGCAGTGGTTTTTTACATCTGAAGTATCTTCGAAAAAAGTAAATCAACGGCTCAGGAAGAGCAACGCTTCGATTCTGAGTTTTTCTAAGACTTGATTTTTACGTATACGTCGGACATAAAAATTGTTATATTAGTTTTTTTTAACTATATTTTTTACATAATCTAACTAACCTCTAATCAAAAATTTATCCGTGAATGCTCTAACATCCGACCTTTTAACTCAATTTGTGCGCAAACGTACTCACATATTTTATATAGTCCACATCGGCCCGTGGTAGTTTTTATTTATTTAATAATATTAGACTTGTCTTTGAATTGTGATTCGTTGTTTTTCTCTAATTGGACATAACATGATGTCCTCCACGTTCCAATCCATATGAACACATCCTAAGTTCTGGTACATTTTAGAAACCATAACTCGAAAAACCTCTGTAAAACCTCACATGATGGCCCCCACGTCTTAGATTATATTATATTTTCAAACTCTAAATTTTGTGAACTTTCCTTTATAAATATCACATATATCCGGTCATTTCCTCTTGTCAGAAACCTTATCTCTCTTTCTCAAGCTAGCTGTCATATTTTATCTTTGTAAGTTTATTTTTTAGTTTAATTTCATTCTCCTTTTCTTCTCATGATGAATGATTGATACCTAAATGTGTGTTTGTATTCAATTAGTTGGATATGTTAATATGCTACATTAATTTCTGGTTTCCTCTTTGTTTCTTGATAAATGATTATTTTTTGTAACATTATGCGGTTTTGCGCATTTTCACGTTCCTAATCAGATGTCAAGAGTGCTATGTTTCTTCAGTGCTCAAGATAGTTTATTTCGTTTTAAACATTACGTTTCTTCAATGCTTAATAGAGTTGCTTTGTGTTTTTCTTTTCTACAGTTTAACATTCTATACTCTATTGTAAATTTTGGATAATATTCTACCTTTTTATTACACAAATTACCCATTTTTAGTGTTCTTTTAACAAGTTTGAATGCTTATATATGTTTTTTCATGAATGTATTTCCACCAAATCATCCAAATTCAAAAAAATGTACTTCATGGACAGTAAAACTGTGGAATATGATAATCACATTGATTTCTTATGCTAAAAAGATCTGCTTTTCTCACAATAAAGATCTGTTTCATAATATTCAAAATGAAGATCTTGAACTTATTGAACTTTATAGAGATAGTTACAGTTACATTTACCTTTTAGATTTTGGATACTTACAATTACATTTTAGATTGTGGATATTTACAATACCATTTTAGATTTTGCTTAGAGCTGTATAGAGTTTGTATTAATCAGTTCTGACCTCTCTTTCTTCTCCAAATATGTAGGGAGATCTTGGGAGTATTCCAAACTCTGATCCAAAATGGCAAATTTACGTTTCATTTTCCACGGCATTTTACTTATGTTATTACTGTCAACATCAAGATCAGAGTATTTGAAATACAAGGACCCAAAACAACCACTTGGGGCTCGAATAAAAGATTTGATGAAGCGAATGACACTAGCTGAAAAAATCGGCCAAATGACCCAAATCGAGCGCAAAGCAGCTTCATCTCAAGTCATGAAAGATTACTTCATAGGTAAAAGAAAGCGGCATTTCACCAGAAGGACAAACTTTGTAGTCCAATTAGTTTCTAGGACACACATTCAAAAAAATTAATTTCAAGACCAAAATCAGCAGAATAACTACTTTCAAAGACAAAGTCAGTTCAATTACTTTCAAGGACATAATTTCATAAGTTTTTGACCCTAAAAATTAATTATTTTACGTTTTGTTCTTGAAAATAATTATTTCGGTTGTGTGTCCTAGAAAATAATTATTTCAGTTTTGTCCTAGAATAATTAGTTGAGTTGTTTATTGTTTCTGCATTACATCATTATAACCTGAAGTATGCGTATACGATGAGATGATATGATTGGTTATAGGTAGCGTATTAAGTGGTGGAGGAAGTGTTCCAGCTCCACAAGCATCTGCTGAGGCTTGGGTGAACATGGTAAATGATTTCCAAAAGGGCAGTCTTTCAACACGGTTAGGAATTCCAATGATATATGGGATTGATGCTGTACATGGTAATAACAATGTCTACGGTGCAACTATCTTCCCTCATAATATTGGACTTGGTGCTACTCGGTGAGCTATTTCACCTAATATACTTCTGTCATTCAAAGTTGGGTTCACATTTTATGTACGGTGTAACAATATGTTACATAAGAGTATATGTTCATGTATACAACTGAGTTTTAACCTTATTATGAGCAGAGATCCTAATCTAGTGAAAAGAATAGGTGCAGCAACCGCTCTCGAAGTCAGAGCAACTGGCATTCCATATACATTTGCTCCATGCATTGCAGTAACTACTAAACATATATGCATTGTATAACAAACTTGATATATCATTTCATATACTGACATTTTAATGATATGTTTGATAAGGTATGTAGAGACCCAAGGTGGGGCAGATGCTTTGAAAGCTATAGCGAAGATCGCACTATTGTTCAGTCAATGACAGAAATCATCCCTGGGTTACAAGGGGATGCTCCTAAGAATCACAAGGGTCCTTACGTTGGCGGAAAGTAATCAACTTCATTCACTATATAGCCCTTCAATATTAGTACAAATAGTCTATATTGGTAACTGTAATATGTTTGGATATCAGAGACAAAGTTGCTGCTTGCGCAAAACACTTTGTAGGTGATGGAGGAACTTATGAGGGCATCAATGAGAACAATACTATTATAGACCAACAAGGACTTTTCAAGATTCATATGCCAGCTTATTATAACTCCATAGCGAAGGGTGTTTCCACTGTCATGGTTTCGTACTCCAGTTGGAATGGAGTGAAAATGCACGCTAATCGTAAACTCATTACCGAGTTCCTAAAAGACACTCTTAAGTTTCGAGTAAGTGGAAAATGCATCTATAATGATATTAGATGGTGACCTTTTTGTGATCTAACATAGGAAATGAAAAAAAATGCAGGGATTTGTTATTTCAGATTGGCAAGGTATTGACAGAATCACTAGTCCACCAGGTGCAAATTACACATATTCTGTTCTCACTGGAGTTAATGCAGGGATTGATATGGTTAGTTCAGCCAAAATTTAAGAAGATTGAAGCTGTAATTTATTTGATCGTTGTTCATGACGGTGTTATTTGTCTTTGTTGCAGATAATGGTACCCAATGACTACACTCCATTCATCAATGATCTGACTGCTCTTGTGAAGAGCAAAGCAATCCCTATGAGCAGAATCGACGATGCTGTAAAACGAATTCTTCGTGTTAAATTTTTGTTGGGTCTTTTCGAAAACCCGCTTGCTGATTTAAGCCTAGCTAAGGAACTCGGTAAACAGGTAGATTTATAACAAAAAAATGCTGCTTTATTTTGTATACAGCATACTGTAATCAAAATGCATGAACAGGAACACAGAGATTTGGCCAGAGAAGCAGTGAGAAAATCACTTGTGCTATTGAAAAATGGAAAATCAAGTAAAAAACCAATGCTTCCACTTTCGAAGAAAGCTTCTAAGATTCTTGTAGCAGGAACTCATGCCGATAACTTGGGTTATCAATGCGGCGGATGGACTATTGACTGGCAAGGTGCAAGTGGAAAAATCACTATTGGTTAGTGTCCTGGTTCTGTCTTTCTATCAGTTAACCATGTCATAACACATATTCATATAACATATTAAAATTTTATAATGCAGGAACTACGATTCTTGATGCAATAAAATCAACGGTGAATCCTACAACGACGGTGATCAACTCGGAAAATCCAGACCCTGCCTTCATCAAAAGCAATAACTTCGACTATGCTATTGTTGTAGTTGGTGAACCACCGTACTCAGAGACAAGTGGAGACAGTTTCGATTTGGCGATCCCAGAACCGGGTCCAACAACAATTAAAAACGTGTGCATGAATGTGAAGTGTGTGGTGGTTGTGGTTTCAGGCAGGCCGGTTGTTATGGAACCGTATGTTAAATATATGGATGCACTCGTTGCTGCATGGCTTCCAGGAACGGAAGGGAAAGGTGTAACCGATGTACTTTTTGGAGATTATGGGTTTGTTGGTAAATTGTCGAGGACTTGGTTTAAGAATGTGGGACAGTTGCCGATGAACGTGGGTGATTCTCATTATGATCCTTTGTTTCCTTTCGGTTTTGGGTTGAGGACTAAAGGGGTGATGGAGAACTAGTCTGTGCAATGAGGGTTTTTTGAGATATATGATTTGTGTTCGGCAGTTAATGGAATGCTGAATATTGGTGTATTGTTTTGTTGGGATGTTTAATTGGGAAAACATCGATCAAATTATGACGTCATGATTGCACTTGTAATGTACTGTTGTGTTCGAGTTCTGCAAATCAAAATCACGTATTCTTTCCTTGCATGTTGCATCATTATGCATCATTTCAGAGGGACTTTTATGAAAAAATTATGCATTTATTTTATACTGTTTTAGGATTCGGCTTGTTTGAATCGTAGAAAAGAGTGAAATAAAAGTAAGAATGGCAATTAGATCTAATCTAATAGATCTAGATCCGTTTCTTGGAACTTGGATCTCCATATGCAATTTAATACAAGATAATTGGTACAACCGTACAACGGTAAAAAAATCGATCGTTCATCTTGTAATTCAAAAAAGGCATTTGTTGTAAATTTCAATTAATTGTAAATAATGATATTTTTTCTTACTTGAAAAATATATAAAAGAAATGCACAACATGAACAATTAATAATTAAAAGCTAATAATACAAATCTATTAAATAATATTAAAGCAGAAGAATTTAAAGTTCTCTTATTAATTCTAAGAATTTTCTCATCTCTCCTTGATTCTCTCCAAATATTTTATGTTCATATCATCACAATTTATTATTATAATTATTACAATATTTCTATTGGTTCTCTCTTCTATTGTTAAAATTTAATACTAATTTTTACAATTATTTTAAGATCATTTCCAAGTTTTTTATTTTATTTTACATTTAAGTCCCCATATATTAAATTTAGTTAGGTGATCTTAAATTTAAGCTTTTTAAATAAATACAATTAACGAATATTCATTAATTGATTAAATAAATTTTGAAAAATAACAATTCAATATGTGTACTGCATGACAAAAATGATTAAACCAATTTTTTTTATTTAAGTCTATATAGTTTTAAATTTCCACAATTATATACAAATTATTACAATGTTCTACTAATATTCTCTCCTATCATTTTGCATTTAAATGCCAACATTCAATAATTTACAAAATTATCTACGGATTTCTCCTAAGTTTTCTTATATTATTTTACATTCAAGTCCATATATTTGAATTTATTAATTGATCTTGAATTTAAACTTTTTAACTAAATCCAATTAACAAATATTTATTAATTAATCTAATAAATCATAAAAAATGATAATTCAATGTGTATACCGCATTTGTACTAATATAAATGGTAAAGCTATTTTTTCATTCAAGTCCATATAATCTAATATTTTCATAATTATATACAAAATAATCTTTGATACTTTTACATTTTCTACATTTAAGTTCGTAAAATTTCTTTCTTTCTAAAATTAGTTATTTAACATAAAGAAATATATGCATAATTTTTTCTTTCTAAAATTAGTTATTTAATACAAAGAAATATATACATAATTTCTTCTTTATCATTATTAAATTATATTCTGTGAAGAATAACATTACAATTAATGATAAGTGATGAATGTTTGTATTCTATAATATTGAAAAAAGAATAAATATTTTCAATTAGTATGTTATTGTACAAAAAATTACAACTTAATTATTTATATTTGTAATCTGAGTTAATCAATGAACAAAAATTATACGATATTTTGATTAGAAATATTTTTCTTTCATATTTTATAGCCTTTTTTTTACATAAATGTTAAATATTTTGAAAAGTTTTACTATAAAATCTACTAAATAATAGTAAAGCAGAAGAATTTAAAGCTCTCTTATTCTTTCTAGGAATTTTCCTCATCTCTCCTTAATTCTCTCTAGGTATTATATTTTCACATCCTCACTATTTATTGTTATTATAATTATCACAATGTTTCTACTGGTTCTCTCTTCCATCGTTAAAATTTAATACTAACTTTTACAATTATTTACAGATTTCTTCTAAGTTTTTTCAGTTATTTTACATTTAAGTCCATATATATTAAATTTAGTTAGGTGATCTTAAATTTAAGCTTTTTAAATAAACACAATTAATGAATATTCATTAATTGATCTAATAAATTTTTAAAAATGACAATTCAATATGTGTACCGCATTCATATTGACAAAAATGGTAAAACTAATTTTTCATTCAAGTCCAAATAGTTTTAAATTTCCACAATTATATACAAATTATTACATTTAAATGCCAACATTCAATAATTTTTACAATTATTTGCGGATTTCTCCTAAGTTTTCTTATATTATTTTACATTCAAGTCTATTTATTTGAATTTAGTAATTGATCTTGAATTTAAATTTTTTAACTAAATCCAATTAATAATTATTTATTAATTAATCTAATAAATCATAAAAAAATGGTAACTCAATGTGTATACCATATTTGTACTGACATAAATGGTAAAATTATTTTCATTCAAGTCCATATAATTTAATATTTTCACAATTATATACAAAATTATCTTTGATACTTTAACATTTTTCTACATTTAAGTTTATAAAATTTCTTTCTTACTAAAATTATTTATTTATTACAAAGAGATATATACATAATTTTTTCTTTCTAAAGTTGGTATTTCATTACAAACACATATATACAAAAAATTTGTTTTCAAAATTGATGCATCACTACAAACATATATAACGTTTTTCCTTCGTAAAATTGGTACGTCAAATGGACTCTTTATCATTATTAAATTATATTTTATGAAGAATAACATTACAATTAATGATAAGTGATGAATGTTTGTATTCTGTAATATTGAAAAAAGAATAAATATTTTCAATTAGTACATTTTTGTACAGAAAGTTACATTTTAATTATTTATATTCGTAATCTGAGTTAATCAATGGACAAGAATTAAATCATATTTTGAAAAGAAATATTTTTCTTTCATATTTTATTATCTCTTTTTACATAAATGTTAAATATTTTTTGAAAGTGTTATTCTAAAATAAAAATAATAAGGTATGAAACAATGGATTAAAAATCATTTTTTTACATAATTAAAATAACAATGTGATTTGTAACGGTTCGGGTCATATTTTCACTTAATATTTCTTTTAATTGTTAAATAAATATTTTTTATCACTCTGATAATATAATGATTATTTTGATAAATATGTGCTGCAAGAACTATAAATGCATACAAATACATTGAGTCTTTGATATTGCACTTCTATTTTTAGGCCTTTGTCGTCATTCTCTCTAAGTAATATTTAAAATTTAATGTATACATCATTTGTCTTTTAGTCAAATGTTTCAAAATCTAAATGTCGATTTCGGAATATACGTACATGAATATTTATTTATGAAATTTTATAAATACTAATTTTAAAAGTTATTAAGAATGCTTATTTCATTTATTTGATTGATAAATAATGAATCCTAAAAAATAATAATTCAATATATAACTCATTTTTATCAACAAAAATGATAATCTAATTTTATTCCAGTGTAAAAATATACAAATCACATAACAAAAATACACGGTTGTAAATATAGTAATTTTAATTTATAACTCATTGATTCTAACAAAATTCAAACTCTCTTATTAATTGTATGAGCTTTCTCCACTCTCCTTAATTCTCTTTATAGATATTTTACTTTCAATTTTTTTATATAAATTATCACTTTTAATCTACTAAACTTCTAATGCCAAATTATAGTCAAATACATACTTTTAAATTTTCTACAATTATTCACAAATGCCTTCTTATTTCTCTTCTAATATATTACATTTAAGTACATACATTTAAATTAATTACGTAATTCAAAAATTTAAACCATTTGATAAACTCGGCTAATGAATACTGGATACGTCATGTAAATCCTAAAATATGAACAATTTCAATAGTATATCATAGTAGCATCAACAAACTGGTAAAACAAAATTTTCATTTGCATATAAAGATATGTAAATCACATAGCATAAATTATATACACCAACAATAATAACAAAGTTATTTCATAATTGTTATTATATCAATGAAGTTATCATGCATTACGCTGAAATTATATTTTTAGCTTTAAACACCTATATTTTAAATTTCCACGGTTACTTACAAACCCTTCTCAATTCTCTCCTAATATTTTTTACTCATATCCATGTATTTAACTAATTATGTCATATTTATTTTAAATCATTCAGATAAATTCAATTAACTAATATTTATTAATTCATCTAATAAATCTTAAAATACACCGATTAAGTATGGATACAACATTCATATATATATATATATATATATATAAGCGAAGATGATAAAATTATTATTTTTATTCACATATAAAGATATATGAATCGCATAACATTCAGATAGGGCATTTCACCAAAAGGACAAACTTTGCAATCCAATTAATTTCTAGGACATACATCTGAAATAATTACTTTCAAGGCCAAAGTCAGCAGAATAATTACTTTAAAGGACAAAGTCAGCTGTCTAATTATTTTCAATGACATAATTTCATAGATTTTTAGGCCTTAGAAACTAATTATTTTGCGTATTGTCCTTAAAAGTAATTATTTTAGTTGTGTGTCCTAGAAATTAATTTCACTTGCTAAAGAGACCCTTGTGGCTAATTCCCACAAATGTAAACCTAAACAATAATATATTTTTTAATTTATAACTCATTTATCTCAAAATAATATCATACATTGCATTACAAAATTTTGTTTTTTTACAACTTTTAAATGATAAATTTATATTTTACAACATGGGTGTGGGAGCATGAATTACTCTAATAAAAATTAGGTTATGTAGACATTCTCATTTTCAACATGAATATTAAAACTTACCCGATGCATAACTCAAATTAATGCTACATAATTATTATTTTTTTGCAAATAATGAAGTTGTAAAAATGACACTCCTACAACAACGTGAAATTTATGATTAACTACAAAGTTAAAAAAAGGTTTACTAATTAAAATTTCAAATAATGAATAAAAGTTTATGTGCAGATAAGTTGATTGTAATATTCGATACTTGAACCTTACTCTATACCAGGTAGATATAGATAAGAAGCTTATGTAGCCCGAATCACTTATTTAGATTCCCTACTACCAGGTATATATTCGATTCGGTACCATCTAATGAAGGCCAGCTATTAGATTATTAGAGTCTTTATGGCCATCTGATCTTCTCAACTACAATTACATACAAAACTCTTCTCATTTTTCCCTACTTTCTAACATTCAACTCCATATATTTAATTAGTTAAGTTGATCATTGATTTAAAATATTTAAATATATTCAATTATGTAATATTTGTTAGTTCATTATAAATCCTTCAAAAAATATATTCATATTAATATAAATGGAAAATTCATTTTTTTCATCCATATAAGTAAAAAACACACGTATCACATAGCATCAATTATTTACATATATAGTAATAGCAAACTACACACACACACACACATATTGTGTTTTCTATTACCGAGTTAGGACAATAATTCCAACAACAATACGTGGTTAGCGACCCTCTGCCTTACATTTGAGCGTTGCATGTTATTTTAAATTATAAATTCCTTTATTTCAATAAATTTATCATATACTACTTAAAAAAATTCAATTTTTAACAATAATTAAATTTTAAAGATTATTTTTAACAACATTATCATGTGCAACGCATGGGTTACACACTAGTAAAAATAATAAGGTATGAAACAATTTGATTTGCAATGCTTCGGGTCTTATTTTCACTTAATATTTATTTCAGTAGTTAAAAAAATATTTCTATAAATATGTGATGCAAAAACTTTAAATGCATACAAATATAGTGGGTCTTTGGTATTATACTTCTATTTTTAGATATTTGTCGTCATTCTCTCAAGTAATATTTGATATTTAATGTATACAACATTTATTTTTTAGTCAAATGTATCAAAAGCTAAATGTCAATTTTAGAAATGTACATGAATATTTATTTATGAAATTTTATAAAAATGTTAATTTCAAAATTTATTAAGAATACTTATTTTCATTTATTTGATTAATAAATAGTGAATCCTAATAAATAATAAATCAATATATAACTTATTTTTATCAACCAAAATTATAATTTAATTTTTATTCAAATATAAAAATATACAAATCTCATAAAAAAATACATACTTATAATATAGTAATTTCAAATTATAATTCATTTATCTTAACAAATTCATCAGATACTGCATAATAAATTCTATTCTTAAAAAATAGTTATAATATTATTTTTGTACAACATACCATGTGCAACGCACGTGTTACACACTAGTAATAATAATAATAATCTTTACTATTAATAATAAGAATTCCCTGAACTATTTTCGACCGTGTCTTTTGATAATTCCTGAAATACCCTCATATCCTTTCACATTTAACACTTCTCATTTCATGCCAGTAAATAGCCCTAATCACCCCCAACTTAAACGTCACTATCATCATCGTCGACAATCCATTATCTCCGCCAATCAATCACCAACCACTTCGCTAACCGCTAATCGATTAGGCAGTTGTTGCTTCAGGATCGAAGTTCGACCATGGTACTGACCAACCACTTCCTATCATAAGCGTTATAAACTCCAGATCTTAAACAAGCAAGCATAACCATAACTTAAAAATTCACTGCCGACATCGAGCAAACCAGATCCAGATTCGGAGCATCGTGGCTCCTATTTTGAGGAAGTCAGCATTTTTTGTCATAGTTATTCCTTTTCCCAACAGAGGATTTCGACTTGATGAGATTTCAGGTAGTATTCTATTTTCGTTTTACTATCTGTTATTTCAATTTACCTATTGATTCTTGATTTTAATTTAAGTGTTGCATTCAATGGATTTCTGGTGGCAATTGCAATAAAGGATGATTTGTTTAAAGTTTGAATAGTATTTATCAAATATTCAAGCCTCTTAGTATTCAATATGTTTGCATGAAAGATTTGGCAAAGAATGATAAGTATTTGTCATATGTTTAAGCCTCTTATTACTCAATATATTTGCATGAAAGATTTGGCAAAGAATGATAAATACTATTTGAATTGTAAACTAAACCTAACTGTAAACCTAATCGCTAACCACTAACCACTAATTGATTAGGCAGCTGTTGCTTCATGTAACGACCCGCTATTTTGAACCGTTCAAATCGACAATCATCCACTCATGTCAGACTTGAATTGCTCAAAATGTCATATTGTTAATTTATATTTGGCGAACTCAGCATATATAGTAAATAAATCAATCACAGAATCACAGACACAAAGTATTACAACAATAAGCAGCCGAATGGATAAATAGTAGTTCATGAAGCTACTATATAAACATCAGAATTTAAAGTAAAATACAACAAAATCTCAAATACAAATGAATCTCTAATACATAAGCAACTGACGAGTCTGAACATAAATGACTGGAATAAACTGAAATAACTGAAAGCTGGATAGATAGATCTTCAACAAAGCTCCAATCTCCAAAGGTGAGTCTCAAATGCTGTGATACTCAGTCTGACCCAAGCATAAAGCAAAACACAAGACACTCGAGTCAGGATTAACATTCTTATATCAGTAAATTCAACTCAAGTGAAATGTTAACTAAAATACAAAATAAATTAAAGGATGTTTGGGATTCCCATCCTTTAAGGATCCATGGAACTATCTACTATGTAGTAATATACGCTATTATAATATGTCTATAGTAAAGTAAACTATTAAAATAGCGTTAAGGCGTTACCCATATCCCCTTTAACACATTTTATATATTCCCGTAGTCTATACAGTGCCGTACGCTCCACCAAACTGGCGGTTTACCCAGAGGACGCCCCATAGGTATGGTACAAAACAAACTCGTAGAAGGCGCGATAAGGCATGCGACAAGGCACACGAGGCAATGCCAGGGTAGATATACCGTTTGCGTATCCGGACTGGTGGTAATGCATAGCAACTACTACCGCCCACCTCGAGACATACTCCCAAATCAAAGGTGCACCTAAATCAAATCACAAAGTAATAGAACAGTATCAAAGAAATGTGTCCGATAGGAGGAATGACCTCACTTGGCCCTGCGTGGCTCCTGTTTTAGCCACATCAAGCTGACTCACGGGAGTTAGGGCTGCGCTAATACCTCATATAGAATCATCGCCAGACCATCCTACTTCGTTCTGGAATCTCCACCACGTACACAGTTGTTAAAGTGGTTTTCGGTATCGGCAGAGAGTATGACAATATCCGATCCCGGTCTCTTTAACAACCAAACGCTTATTTCACACCGTGGTCATTTCATTTCAAATAGTTCATGCTTTATATCAAAATATCATATTCATTTCAAAACCATATCAATTTGATATCATTATTCACTTTAAAAAATATATTCATTTCTAGAATCGTACCACTTTAAAATCTATAACACTTTCGAAATCATAACACTTTCGAGATCATAACACTTTGGAAATCATAAAACTTTTGAAATCATAACACTTTGGAAATCATAACACTTTGGAAATCATAACACTTCTGTAATCATAACAGTTCCAACTTATACAGTCTGGCTATTGAAGATAGTATATATATTAAAATATTTATAAATTAAAATAGTTTATATATTAAAATAATTTATATATTAAAATAGTTGTAAATTAAAATAGTTTATATTTATTTAAAGAGATTATACTGAAATAGTTTCCAAATTTGAATTGTTTCATCCAATTCCACAAATCGATTCAAATCAACTTAAATTCCAAAATTCCATTTAAATCAATCCCTGTTCAACACTTTCGATTTAAAAGGTTAAAGATTCAATTCAAATTCTCAATAAACCATTTCAATTTTTATCGATTTTAAATCCAGGTTTGAACTATCACTTCAATTCCAATAAGATTCAAAGTTTAAATATCCAACATTTACAATATAGGTTTCGTTTATTTTTCAACATTTAACTTTAATTTTTTTCAAATTGGAAAATATTCACTTAATCATTTTAATAACAATTAAATAGAATCTCAATTTATAAATTTAAATCAATATTAAATATTCAGTCTTAATTTTATTTAAAAATTGAGAATATTCATTCAATCACTTTTTATCAAATCAAGTTATAAATCATATCTTTCAAAATCTCCAAATCGATAGTTCAAATCAATTCTTATTTAAATTCAATTATTAACCAATTTAAATTCCAAGTCAACATAAATTTATCTTCCCAACCTTTATTATTAAAGTTATAAAACATCTATTTTTAAAATACTAATATAAATTTAAATAGATACTTAAACCTATTATAAACCAATTAAATTAATCTTATTATTAAATGTATTTTGTATTAAATCTTATTTTATATATTTTTAAAATAATAAAATTATAATAAAAATCTTAAAATTTATATTTTCAAAACCAACTTATAAATTTAAAATTCCTAAACATATAATTTAAAAATCTAAATTTATATATTATATTTATATAAATAACATTTATATATTATATTTTTTTAAATCACTATTTATCAAAACCCATATATTTCCTTTCAAAACTTTGGAAATCATTTCAAAGTATAGACCAACGGTGTCTGTATATAATTTTCTATATTGTGGTCAAGTGATACGGATATTTATCATTTCAATCCGCAATTTAAATATCTATGGGTATATATATCATTTCAACCCGCAATCCCAAAATTCAAAATCAATGAAAATCGCTTGGGTTTATCATTTCAACCCATAACAATTTTCCCCTAATCTATAATATCGTTCGGGTATGTATCATTTCAACCCATAGGGATTTCTAAACTAACAGGAACTTGCAGAGTGAGAACAAATATGATAAAAATACAACATATCAACAACAGGAATATATCATCAGTAACAAATTTAAATATAATATATACAACAGGTGATGGTGTCAGCTGTCATAGGTGAACCATTACAGATAAAGGTATATCATATATAGCAATTAAATAATAAGTAGTTCAAATTTAACAGCATATTTCAATTGTCATTTAAAATGTGAATTAAATATAAGAATGTTAATCGTGAGTGATCGCTCACCTTTCGAGGCTGGAGAAATTTGATAACAGAACAAGCTACGAATTGAATCCTGAACTAGACAATCCACCGATCCAAACGACAAATCTCAAAGCAAAGCGAGGTGAACACAGATTCGACGAACAAAGATGATAGTTTGAATTGATGAGAACAAATCAAAACCATCTTGATATAACAGAAACAATATATATATATATATATATATATATATATATATATATATATATTATGAATTTTTCCCTCTTTGAATACAAACAATTTACAAATTATATAAAAATTTTCTTTACTATATATATGTAAACAACAACAATTTGCACTAAAAAAATCACTTTATATAAACTAATAGACTTATGTATTAAAACAACAGAACTTAGATACAACTAGTATAACTTCCACAACATAAACCACTTTATAAATATATATATATATACAGTTTAAAATCAATAGTTAATAAACAATGTATTATCTTCCAAACTTTCATATAATATACGCAGACAATACGTATGAAAACAAAACTAAAAATATGCAGACTACCTACCATTGTAGACTGTATACAAATATACAGATTTGATATATATAAACAAATAGGTATATGTAGACTTGATATGCACAAACCCATTTATGAAGACCTATATATTTAACAAATATATGTAGTACGAACATACATATATGCAAAACATAAACATACGTGCATACTTGTTCAAACACACACACACACACACAAATATAGCTTACATATCTATTAAACTTTAAAATATAACATATAAAGAAGGCTGCAAAGGTCTGTACTTATATAGATATGTAAACTTATGCTTTATACCATATTAAAACAATATATAAACTTATATATATATATATATAATAAGAAAGAAGGTTTAGGGCTGACCGGGAGGCTTGCGTCAGACTGACAGAGGCTCGGCTCGAGCACTGTATGGGTGGAGGACGGATGTGGTCGGTGCTCGGCTAATGGACAAGTTTCAATTTGGGCTGTGGGAAGGTCAGAGGCTGTCGGCGTTGAGGCGTTTAGTTGGTGCATTTGGGTTACGGTGGCGTTTGGTCGGGTTTGAGGTTGAGGTGGTAGACAAATGTATCGGAGGTGGGAAACAAGAATGATGGCGGGATCGAGCTCGGCATGAATTGTGGAAGGGAGGCTCGGCTATTAGTTCGGTGGTCGTGGGGTGCTCGCTGGAGGATGGGATTTGGTCGGAAAGTGGTTGTCGAGTGCTGCTCTCGGCGGAAAAGCAAGGGAAAGCGGGGTCGCGTGGAGAGGTGGTTGTCGGGTTGGACGTGGGAATTTGGTGAGGCTGTCAGGGAGGAGAGGCCGGGGCTTGGCTTGCTGCCGAGTAGGTGAAGGCCGAAAGGAAGTGATAGCGGGGTGGAGGAGACGAGACGTGCGTGTGAAGTTGGCGGAGGCTATGGTGAGAGGCAGCAAAATGGTGGAAGGGATGAGCTGGGCAAAATGAATTCGGCAGTTTCAAGGCAGCAAAAATGTGAGCACGAGCAGGTTTGGTTTCGGCAACAAAATATAAGGAGAAGCTATAGAAATAAATATACGAACTAAATATTATGTACTTCTTTTTCTCAAAAATGAACATACGGAGAAAGTGGAATGAAAAGATGAACCAAAATATATATTATAATGAGAATTGAAAAGTCGGTACATTTGAATTCTAGACAACTATTAAAGCTGATGACCGTTTGATTCCCAACCGGTGGAAAATTTGAATGGACATAGAAAACAAAAAGGCTCCAAATGCATACCTATACGGTTACCTATTCCTCAGATTTCGCTGTATACCGGACGCCGAATTGCACAAATAAATATACTGTGGAGATCAGCACGATGAGATGAACAGAAGGATACACAAATATGAGAGATACGACCATCCTATCAAAAGTCGATATTTCGCTGCCAAACTGCTGCAAATTCTCCGAAAATAAGATAAACAAGGCTAGAGAAGTCCAAATTTGACGAAATGAATTATGACGTTTCACTCAGAAAATGATTTACAAATTTATTATAAAAATATATTCAGATTTCAATAATATTTTATTTACATCAATTTTGACTGATTGAAATTGAAATTACACAACAGAACTAACATTCATATTTACCAGTGAAAATCTACCATTTTCTATGTTTAAATAGACGCGTTACAAATATTAAATTTTCATTGCAAGATTTTATTGTTTAAATTTCAAACAAAAATTCAGTTAATTACGTTATAAAACCGTTAAAAATTACGGGTCGTTACACTCTCTCCACTCAAAACTTTTCGTCCCCGAAAAGGAATGAGGTAGGAGAAAGGAAGTAACTAAAAGTAAAGATAGACTCAAAATACCTGATATAAAATACAACAATTAATTTAAAACCATATAAATCTCATAAATTGATTAATACTTAACAAATTTGGTTTCAATCCCTTTTATTCAGTCAATAAATATTCATTGCACTCTTATTTTGTTGATTTAAATTCAAGATATTTTCATTCAATTGATTTTCTTTCAATTTATGAACATTTGTTACAAAAAAATTCTTTCAAAACAGAATTTATTTTATTTAACTCATTTATTTAATCTATTTACCTTCAGTTGAGTTGATTCCATTAAAAATTCAATTTCAACTATTCTTAAGTCCATATTTATTTACTTAAATAGTATTCTTTTATTATTCGATTTATTTCAACATAGATTAAGTGTATAAACATTTATTATAACTACTTAATCCTTTATCTATTAATTTCCCTAACAATATTTCATTTTTAAACATCTTATTACTTATAGTTATATTGTATATTATTCAATTGCATTCAAACTTTTCCCAGTTAAGTCTTATTAATATTTTATGAATGTAATTAAATACTACACAAATTTACCTTTTTATTTACAATATTTTATTAAGCAAGAATTTAGTTTGGACATTTCTATTACTTAAATTTTTCTTGTATAACCTTCAATTACATTTTCACCTTAACATTTTAACTTTTTGGATAATTCAAGTAAGTTATATATATATATAAAAATTCAATTGAGTATTATACAAATAAATTTTATCCTATTTCAACTGTTTCAAGGTTTCACAATTTCATTTCTAATTTTAGTTACTCCAATTATCCAAATTTTTTGCTTTATTTCAATAATTGAAAATCATCACTTGACATAAAAATTTAAGAGTTAAATTTCCGGTTTCACTTTAACCATTTTGAAATATATATATATATATATATATATATGTATGTATGTATGTATGTATGTATGTATGTATGTATTTTTATAAATCAAATCATACTCAAGAAATTCAAATCAAATCCACTTTCCAAAACAAGAGTGTAGTGAAGCTATAGAGTGGTCTCTCCACCTTGAGACTCGAAAATGAATGTCGATGATGCTGCAGTCATCACTGAAATTATTTTCCAGCGACCAAAGAGGAGAGTACCGACTTCATGTAAAATTTTCTGGATTCAATCCCATTCGTAAATATTTCAAATGATACAATTTCAAACTTTGAAACCAAAATTTGGAAGACACCAAAAATAAACCCTCAAATCCTTAAATTAAATTTATTTTCAATTTTAAATTAAATTTATAAACCATTTTTATCAACTTCATCTTCTTATAACAATAATAGTTAATGGTTAAGGAAATGTTGACAAAGCAATAAATGATAGTCTAGATTATCATTTACTAACAACCAATTCATTTAACTATCTAATTTCAGAAAAATTATACCTTTATATATATATAATATAATTATACATAACTATTTCATTTTGAAAACAATATTGTGTCAGTTTGCTCTGTTCAAGTGATTTGGAAATCCTATCGATAGCGTTGGCCAGACGAATCAATCGAAACCCTAAATCAAACTTAACAATTCAAACAACACAATATAAAACATTTTTATATTAATTACAAATACACTCCCTCACACGATGATTCAATAATGGATCATAGAACAAGGATAAAGATTCAAATTTAAAGAGACCCTAATCAAAGAGAATTTTAACAACGGAGATAGCTCGAAAGGATAAAAGATAATTAAATTGCAAAAGGGGAAAATGGGTAGATTTATATTAATCGCGGCGACCTTAACCTGGTCAACCGAGATTTCAGGAATAAGATCGAGGCGGAATTTAATTTCCCGCTTGAAGGGAAGAGAAGTGACTTCTCCCAGTATCAGGATAATTTCTGATTATCGGAGTGGAGTCAAGATTATAAGGGAATTACCCTGATCGTCTACTAGAGACGGTTTGGGCTTTGCAAGAAATAATAGCATCTAAACCGAAGACGTAGAAATCTCCGGTGAATCGACGCCTGTTGCAAAGGAGTTCACCCCTTTACAAATCATACTAAGGTTGTCGGAACAGAAATGTAGTTATGGGATAATCCAGTATCAAGAGGAACACAAATAGGGAGAAACAAGAATGGATTTCAGAACAAAGGGGAGAGTTCCAAAATCCGAAAGAAATCCTAAGCAATGAGAATCCTAACGAAGAAATTCAAGCTCGAACGAATACGATTCTATGATTAAATTTTACTCCATATGCTAAGTTTGCCTAAACCAGATCTCTGATACCACCTGTAACGACCCACTATTTTGAACCGTTCAAATCGACAATCATCCACTCATGTCAGATTTGAATTGCTTAAAATGTCAGATTGTTAATTTATATTTGGCAAACTCAGTATATACAGTAAATAAATCAATCACAGAATCACAGACACAGAGTATTACAACAGTAAGCAGCGGAATAGATAAATAGTAGTTCATGAAGCTACTATATAAACATCAGAATTTAAAGTAAAATACAACAGAATCTCAAATACAAATGAATCTCTAATACATAAGCAACTGACGAGTCTGAACATAAATGACTGGAATAAACTGAAATAACTGCAGGCTGGATAGATGGATCTTCAACAAAGCTCCAATCTCCAAAGGTGAGTCTCAAATGCCGTGATACTCAGTCTGACCCAAGCATAAAGCAAACCACAAGACACTCGAGTCATGATTAACATACTTATATCAGTAAATTCAACTCAAGTGAAATGCCAACTGAAATACAAAATAACTTAAAGGATGTTTGGGATTCCCATCCTTTAAGGATCCGTGGAACTATCTACTATGTAGTAATATACGCTATTATAATATGTCTATAGTAAAGTAAACTATTAAAATAGCATTAAGGCGTTACCCATATCCCCCTTAACACATTTTATATATTCTCGTAGTCTATACAGTGCCGTATGCTCCACCAAACTGGTGGTTTATCCAGAGGACACCCCATAGGTACGGTACAAAACAAACTCGTAGAAGGCGCGATAAGGCATGCGACAAGGCACACGAGGCAATGCCAGGGTAGATATACCGTTTGCGTATTCGGACTGGTGGTAACGCATAACAGCTACTACCGTCCACCTCGAGACACACTCCCAAATCAAAGGTGCACCCAAATCAAATCACAAAGTAATAGAATGGTATCGAAGAAATGTGTCCGATAGGAGGAATGACCTCACTTGGCCCGGCGTGGCTCCTGTTTTAGCCACATCAAGCTGACTCACGGGAGTCAGGGCTGCGCTAATACCTCATATAGAATCGTCGCCAAACCATCCTACTTCGTTCTGGAATCTCCACCATGTACACAGTTGTTAAAGTGGTTTCCGATATTGGCAGAGAGTATGACAATATCCGATCCCGGTCTCTTTAACAACCAAACGCTTATTTCACACCGTGGTCATTTCATTTCAAATAGTTCATGCTTTATATCAAAATATCGTATTCATTTCAAAACCATATCAATTTGATATCATTATTCACTTTAAAAAAAATATTCATTTCCAGAATCGTAACACTTTCAAATTTATAACACTTTTGAAATCATAACACTTTCGAGATCATAATACTACAGAAATCATAACATTTTTGAAATCATAACAGTTCCAACTTAAACAGTCTGGCTATTGAAGATAGTATATATATTAAAATAGTTATAAATTAAAATAGTTTATATATTAAAACAATTTATATATTAAAATAGTTGTAAATTAAAATAGTTATAAATTAAAATAGTTTATATTTATTTAAAGTGATTATACCGAAATAGTTTCCAAATTTGAATTGTTTCATCCAATTCCACAAATCGATTCAAATCAACTTAAATTCCAAAATTCAATTTTAATCAATCCCTGTTTAACACTTTCGATTTAAAAGGTTAAAGATTAAATTCAAATTCTCAATAAATCATTTCAATTTTTATCGATTTCAAATCCAGGTTTGAACTATCACTTCAATTCCAATAAGATTCAAAGTTTAAATATCCAACATTTACAATGTAGGTTTCATTTATTTTTCAACATTTAACTTTAATTTTTTTTTAAAATTGGAAAATATTCACTTAATCATTTTAATAACAATTAAATAGAATCTCAATTTATAAATTTAAATCAATATTAAATATTCAGTCTCAATTTTATTTAAAAATTGAGAATATTCATTCAATCACTTTTTATCAAATCAAGTTATAAATCATATCTTTCTAAATCTCCAAATCGATAGTTCAAATCAATTCTTATTTAAATTCAATTATTAACCAATTTAAATTCCAAGTCAATATAAATTTATCTTCCCAACCTTTATTATTAAAGTTATAAAACATCTATTTTTATAATACTAATATAAATTTAAATAGATACTTAAACCTATTATAAACCAATTAAATTAAATTTTATTAAATTAATCTTATTATTAAATTAATCTTATTATTAAATGTATTTTGTATTAAATCTTATTTTATATATTTTAAAATAATAAAATTATAATAAAAAAATTAAAATTTATTTAAAACCAACTTATAAATTTAAAATTTCCAAACATATAATTTAAGAATCTAAATTTATATATTATATTTATATAAATAACAGTTATATATTATATTTTTAAAAATCACTATTTATCAAAACCCATATATTTCCTTTCAAAACTTTGGAAATCATTTCAAAATATAGACCAACAGTGTCTGTATATAATTTTCTATCCTGCGGTCAAGTGATACGGATATTTATCATTTCAATCCGCAATTTAAATATCTACAGGTATATATATCATTTCAACCCGTAATCCCAAAATTCAAAATCAATGAAAATCGCTCGGGTTTATCATTTCAACCCATAATAATTTTCCCCTAATCTATAATATCGTTCGGGTATGTATCATTTCAACCCATAGGGATTTCTAAACTAACAGATACTTGTAGAGTGAGAACGAATATGATAAAAATACAACATATCAACAACAGGAATATATCATCAGTAACAAATTTAAATACAATATATACAACAGGTGATGGTGTCAGCTGTCATAGGTGAACCGTTACAGATAAAAGTATATCATATATAGCAATTAAATAATAAGCAATTCAAATTTAGCAGCATATTTCAATTGTCATTTCAAATGTGAATTAAATTTATTAAATATAAGAATGTTAATCGTGAGTGATCGCTAATCTTTCGAGGCAAGAGAAATTTGATAACAGAACAAGCTACGAATTGAATCCTAAACTAGACAATCAACATATCCAAACGACAAATCTCAAAGCAAAGTGAGGTGAACACAGATTCGACGAACAAAGCTGATAGTTTGAATTGATGAGAACGAATCAGAACCATCTTGATATAACAGAAACAAAATATATATATATTGTTATGAATTTTTCCCTCTTTGAATACAAACAACTTACAAATTATATAAAATTTTTCTTTACTTTATATATGTAAACAGCAACAATTTGCACTAAAAAAATCACTTTATATAAACTAATATGACTTATGTATTAAAACAACAGAACTTAGATACAACTAGTATAACTTCCACAACATAAACCACTTTATAAATTTATATATATATATATACAGTTTAAAATCAATAGTTAATAAACAATATATTATCTTTCAAAATTTCATATAATATACGCAGACAATACGTATGAAAACAAAACTAAAAATATGCATACTACCTACCATTGCAGACTGTATACAAATATACAGACTTGATATATATAAACAAATAGGTATATGTAGACTTGATATGCACAAACCCATATATGTAGACCTATATATTTAACAAATATATGTAGTACGAACATACATATATGCAAAACATAAATATACATGCATACTTGTTCAAATATATATATATATATATACACACACACACACACAAATATAGCTTACATATCTATTAAACTTTAAAATATAACATATAAAGAAGGCTGCAAAGGTCTGTACTTATATAGATATGTAAACTTATGCTTTATACCATATTAAAACAATATATAAACTTATATATATATAATAAGAAAGAAGGTTTAGGGCTGACCGGAAGGTTTGTGTCAGACTGACAGAGGCTCGGCTCGAGCACTGTATGGGTAGAGGATGGATGTGGTCGGTGCTCGGCTAATGGACAAGTTTCAGTTTGGGCACTGGGAAGGTCAGAGGTTGTCGGCGTTGAGGCGTTTTGCTGGTGCGTTTAGGTTGCGGTGGCATTTGGTCGGGTTTGAGGTTGAGGTGGTAGACAAATGTATCGGAGGTGGGAAGCAAGGATGATGGGGAGATCGAGCTCGGCATGAATTGTGGAAGGAAGGCTCGGCTATCAGTTCGGTGGTGGCGGGGTGCTCGCTAGAGGATGGGATGTGGTCGGGAAGTGGTTGTCGAGTGCTGCACTCGGTGGAAAAGCAAGGGAAAGCGGGGTCGCGTGGAGAGGTGGTTATCGGGTTGGACGTGGGAATTTGGTGAGGCTGTCAAGGAGGAGAGGCCGGGGCTTGGCTTGCTGCCGAGTAGGTGAAGGCCGAAGGAAAGTGATAGCGGGGTGGACGAGACGAGACGTGCGTGTGAAGTTGGCCAAGGCTATGGTGAGAGGCCGCAAAATGGTGGAAGGGATGAGCTGGGTAAAATGAATTCGGCAGTTTCGAGGCAGCAAAAACATGAGCACGAGCGGGCATGGTTTTAGCAACAAAATATAAGGAGAAGCTATAGAAATAAATATACGAACTAAATATTATGTACTACTTTTTCTCAAAAATGAACAGACAGAGAAAGTGGAATGAAAAGATGAACCAGAATATATATTATATTGAGAATTGAAAAGTCGGTACGCTTGAATTCTAGACAACTATTAAAGCTGATGACCGTTTGATTCCCAACCGGTGGAAAATTTGAATGGACATAGAAAACAAAAAGGCTCCAAATGCATACTTATACGGCTAACCATTCCTCAGATTTCGCTGTATACTGGATGCCGAATTGCACAAATAAATATACTATGGAGATCAGCACGATGAGATGAACAGAATGATACACATATGAGAGATACTACCATCCTATCAAAAGTCGATATTTCGCTGCCAAACTGCTGCAAATTCGCCGAAAATAAGATAAACAAGGCTAGAGAAGTCCAAATTTGACGAAACAAATTATGACGTTTCACTCAGAAATGATTTAAAAATTTATTATATAAAAATATTTAGATTTCAATAATATTTTATTTACATCAATTTTAACCGATTTAAATTAAAATTGAAATTACACAACAGAACTAACATTCATATTTACCAGTGTAAATCTACCATTTGCTATGTTTAAATAGACGCGTTACAAATATCAAATTTTCATTGCAATATTTTATTGTTTAAATTTCAAGCAAAAATTCAGTTAATTACGTTATAAAACCATTAAAAGTTACGGGTCGTTACACTTCAATATTGAAGTTCAACCATGATTTAGGTATTTTTTAAACTATGCCCCTGATTTCTAGATATGATCTGAATTTTTTGTATTCTTCTCAATAGTGCCTCCTCATACCGAACAAGATTGCATATAGTATTCTATTTTTTTAGTATCTGTGCTTTCAATTTGCATGTTTATTCTTGATTTTGATATAAGTGTTAAATCAAGTATAACTAACAATTTATTTGTATATTGAAGATTGAATCATGTACATATATATATTATGAGTTGTTAAATCAACATATTAGGATATGTCTTAAAATATCAAATTTGTGATATTATCGTAAAAAAATAGCCAACCAAATTATGGATATGGACTTTGATAGACTTTTGATAGGCTTTTGATTTTTTTTTTGAAATGGTACTTTATATACAACATGTCACTGGGACAACATATTATATGTCAATAACGTTTGAATCACGCTACGCAAGTTTCGAACTTGTGACCTTTCGCGCCAAAGCCGAATCACTTAAGTACTTGAACAATGGTGCTTGTCTTTTGATTATTTTTTATGAAAGTACAAAAAAATTTGTTTTACAAACTTTGTCCTAGTTCCTCATCAGGCATTCCCACAACCGCTGCATCTACTATTAATAAAACACGTTGCTAAAAAGAATTATTCCAAAACGCTATCCCAATATTCATATACTTATTGAATACTTGAAAGTAAAAATAGCCCACTTATGATGGGTTGCCTTAGAAATCTACTTAAAGAGTACAAAAATGAGTTTGAGGAAATACTCGCAGTTCTTCATCTAAATCTACATCAACCATATATTCATTCTCTAACACTTACTTTTGCATGATTTATCGCTAATTTTGATGGTATTTTCACCCATTTAGTTTCTATTGTTTATTGTTTGCTTTTACATTATCCAATTGCTGATATACTCAACAAACTCAACTTTTCAATGTTTTTCTTTTTGTTCAAATTACATATACCTTCAAATTAATTTTAGACATATTATATATACACGTACATTTATGTATTTGTACACATATACATATATATAAATACATACACACGCATGTTCGTGTATAAGCATTATGAAAAATTTAAGAACTGTAATTTGTATGCTACGATAAGGTTTTTTACTTAAATTTTGCATTAACTCAAAAGTTAAAGATCTCTAATTTTTTTAAAGATTCTCACTTACACATCATATATACTAATGACGTTTAAAGGTTCTGATGTGGTTACAGGTAGAAAAAAGATTAACAGAGGAAGAATAGAGATAAAGAGGAGAGAAACAGAGAGAAAGTTTGCAATAATTTCTTCTATCCCATTTCATTCCAACACCTCGTACATATAAAGACAATTTCCTAACAACTTTGGACACGTGGCTGACCACTATTGTAGCATCAAAAGAAATAACAGAAAAAGTAAATACAAAAGAAAGGTGGTGCGTTGCATTCTCTAACCACCTGCATTACTCCTTTTACTCCATGAATTTCCTGGGCATTTTTATTATTCTCCTTGGACGTGTACTACCTGGTGCGTTGTTGTCATGTGTAGTACCACTAGTGCTAGGCATATCATCACCTACCCCTTCAAGATCGACCTTGTCCGCAAGGTCGTTTTGTTGTTCACTCAGATTGACGGGCAGTGGCTGCTGTGGTGATGCTACTGGGTTGGGACATAGTTTCAGTAGTGAAACGTGAAACACAGGGTGGATACGGGATTCTTGTGGTAGTTGTAGTTTGTATGCAACCGGGCCTATTCGCTCAATAATTTTGAATGGTCCGTAATACTTTTTTGATAGTTTGTGGTGATTGTTCCGAATGGTTTGTTGGCGATATGGCTGAAGTTTTAGGAAGACCCAGCTGCCCACTGAAAATTGCTTGTCGCTTCGACGTTGGTCTGCATGGTTCTTCATTCGGGTTTGTGCTTTTTGCAGGTTTGATTTTATCCTTTGCAGCAGCCTATCTCTTGAAGTAGCCCATTCTGACAGCTCAGGTGAGGATGTTTTGTTAGTGATATAATCTGCCAAAGTGGGTGGAGGTTTCCCGTAGACTACTTGAAAGGGGGACATGCCTAGAGATGTGTGTTTTGTGGTGTTATACCACCATTCGGCCCATGGAAGACACTTAGCCCACTTGTTTGGTACATCGCCTACGACTGCGCGTAAGTACGTCTCTAAGCATCGGTTCACCACTTCGGATTGACCGTCAGTTTGTGGGTGATATGCGCTGCTCATTTGCAATTTCGTGCCGTGTAGACGAAACAACTCCTTCCAGAATTGGCTTGTGAACAATTTGTCTCTGTCTGAAATAATGGACCTTGGGAACCCATGTAACCTAACGTATTCTTGCAGAAAGTAGGAGGCAAGTTGAGAAGCTGAAACTGATGTTGGCAGTGCACAAAAATGGGCATATTTTGAGAGTCGATCGACTATTACCCAAATTACAGTTCGGCCAGTTGATGGTGGAAGATTTGTAATGAAGTCCATAGTGATGTCTTCCCATATATGTGCAGGAATCGGAAGTGGTTGCAATAAGCCTTTGTATGGTGTGTTTTCTGGTTTCACTTGCAGGCAAGTTTGACACTGTGTAACAAATTCTCGTACTGTAGCAGCGAGGCCCGGCCAATAAAAATTACTAGTAACTCTAGCTATAGTTGCTTTAATCCCGGAGTGACCGCCGATTTTAGATGCGTGTAACTCAGTGATAATTTTATACTTCAGCTCCGCATTGTTAGGCACATACAAACGATTTTCCCAAAACAATAAATTATGGCGTAATTGAAATTTTGGGTTTGAGCAAGTACCTGCTTGTAACTGAGCTATAATGGACTGTGCTGTGGTGTCTCTTTGTATGGCCTCCTGGATATCGTTCAGTAGAGAGAAGGTCGGACCTGAAATTGCTTGTAAGGTAGCCGCCTCCGTGAATCTTGACAGTCCATCCGCCACGTTATTCTGTTTTCCTGGTTTGTAATGGATAGTAAAGTCGAATCCCAACAATTTTGAAAGCCATCTCTGCTGCTCCGGAGTTTGTATCGCCTGCGATGTCAATTCGCGGATGCTCTGGTGGTCGGTATAGATCTGGAAGGGGCGACCTAACAAGTAGTGCCGCCATTTTTTTATTGAAGAAGTTATTGCAAACATCTCCCTGGAATAAGTGGATGATTTGTGGAGGTGACGAGGTAATTTAAGGCTGAAGAAGGCGATTGGAAGGTCTGACTGGGCAAGAACCGCGCCTATTGCGGTGGCTGAGGCGTCGGTGGTCACAGTGAAGATTTTAGAGAAATTGGGAAGGGTGAGAATGGGTGTTTGGGTCACAGCAGTCTTTAATTGTTCAAATGCTTCTTGGGCTTGCGGACCCCATACGAAATTGTTTTGCTTTAATAAATCTGATAGTGGACTTGAAATTGCAGCGTAGTTCTTTATAAACCGCCTATAGTAGCCAGTGAGGCCCAATAACCCGCGAACAGCAGAAACTGAATTGGGTGTTGGCCATTTAATCATTGCCTCAATTTTGTTTGGGTCAACGCGCACCCCTTTGTCAGAAATTATATGGCCCAAGTACTCCAGTTCATGAAGGCCGAAGCTGCACTTGTTTGAGTTAACGAAAAATTTATGCTCTTCTAGGATATGGAGAGTTATTTGGAGATGTTGTAAATGATCATCCCAAGAGGGGCTATAAACGAGGATATCGTCGAAGAAGACGAGTATAAACTTCCTCAAGTGTGGACGAAATATTTGGTTCATTGTTGCTTGAAAAGTGGATGGGGCATTTGTTAGGCCAAATGGCATTACCAAGAATTCATAGTGGCCCTCGTGAGTGCGAAAAGCGGTTTTAGGAACATCGGGCTCATGGACGCGTATTTGAAAGTAACCACTTCGGAGATCAAGCTTGGAAAAAATCGTTGCGCCACAAAGTTCATCTAATAGTTCGTCAACCGTTGGAATGGGAAATCTATCTTTGATAGTGATTGCATTGAGCGCTCGATAATCGACGCAAAATCGCCATGATCCATCCTTTTTTTTCACTAGAAGGACGGGTGAGGAGAAAGGGCTTGTGGATGGTTGTATAATTTTGGCGGTTAACATTTGTTGGATTTGGCGTTCGATTTCGTTTTTTTGGAAATACGGGTATCGATAAGGTTTGGTATTAATTGGCGTGGCATTGGGAATGAGGTTGATACGGTGGTTTAGTTGTCGATTTGGTGGTAAATTGGTTGGTTGGTCGAAAATGTGGGAATATGTGGTTAATAGCTTATGAATGTGTGGGTGGACGTGATGCGACGTGTTGAAGACTGGTAGGCAAGAGTTGTTGTCGAAATGTAGGTAAAGAAATGTCGAAATAGAGGATGTAGCATCCAAACGTTTCAGTTGACTTACCGAAATAGCTGATGGTTCCCGTGGTGGGTTTAGCCCATTTAAACAAATGGGCTTGTTGTTAAATTCGAATTGCATGGTTAGCTTCTTGTGGTCCATAGTGATTGGGCCCAATTGTTCCATCCATTGAATGCCGCATACAGCATCAGAGCCCACGATGTCGAGTAAGTGAAAATCAATTAGAAACTGGTTGCCTTGAATGTCCACGTTAACATTTTTGCAGCATCCTGCACTCCTTAACTTTTCGCCGTTACCCACCGTCACTGTGAAGGCTGTCGCGTTGCTTATCTCCAGCCCTAAGAACTTTGCTGTTTTTGGGTGTAAATAATTATGCGTGGATCCAGAATCGATCAAAATGAAGATCGGATTTCCATTCACCAGTGCGGAAAATCGAAGGGCTCGTGGGTGGGGCGATCCTGTTAAAGCATGGAAAGATATTTCTTGGGTTGTGTTTTGGGTGAGGTCTGGGTTATCGGTTGTTTCCCCTGGATTGGGTGGTTCGGGATCAATTTCGTTGGGGGGGTTTGTTTCATTGGGGTTTTCATCGGGCAGGATCATCAATATATGGGTCGGCTTGCATTTGTGTCCCCACTGATATTTCTCGTCGCAGTTGAAGCAGAGGCCTTGTTGTTTGCGAGAATTCATTTCAGCTTGGGACAAGTGTTTGATGGGAAGACTTGGTCTGGGTGTTTGATTGGAAGGTGTTTGATGAAATGGCTGGGAAGTGTTTGGGTTGTTTAAGGTTTTCGGAGAGTTGTGGATTGTTTTGTAGAATGGTAGTTTGGGTAGGTCTGTGTATTTTCGTTCGATTAATTTGGCCATGTCAATAGCATCGGAAATAGTGTTAGGTTTGAGGAGTAGCAACTCATTTTGGATTTGTGGTTTTAGGCCCGATATGAAGCACTGTAGGGTGGAGTCGGCTGTTAGAGTTGTGATTCGGTTGCACAATGTTTCAAAGGTAGCTTGATAGTTGTCGACGGTGTTGAGTTGCTTGAGTTTGAATAGAGTTGCTTGTGGATTGAGAAAAGTAGGGGGTCCAAATCGTTGTTCAATCGCTCTTGCCAGTGAAGGCCAGGAGGAGATCTGTCTATTTCGATGCATCCACTGAAACCATGTTAAGGCTTGGCCCTGCATGTGGAAACTCGCCAATTCGATCCGCTGGTCTTCCGGTGTGGAGTAGTAGGCGAAATATCGTTCGGCTTGAAAGATCCAGTCGTGAGGGTTATTGCCATCGAAAATCTGCAGTGTAACTTTAGGGTTGCGGCCTTGAGTAGGGGAAGATAATATTGGTGGTTGGCGAGTGGGTACAGGTGGTATTATTGTTGTGGATGTTTGATGTTGTGGGGAAGATGGTGTGTGGTTGTCAAATCGTTGTGTGAGTTCGGCAATGGATCGGGTAAGGTTTTGCAGGGCAGTTTTCATGTCAGTCATTTCTGCGTTATGGTTTTCTTGGTTTGCTTGGATTGTGGTGATGGAATCTTGTTGGCTGGCGAGTTGGGTGAGGGCGTCGTCGAGTCTGGTCATCGTGGTGGTATGGTTGGATACGACGGGAGCAAAGGAGGGACGAGGTTAGAGGTGAGATGCAGACGAAGGAGGTGAGAACGAGGATGAAAGCACCAAATTGATGTGGTTACAGGTAGAAAAAAGATTAACAGAGGAAGAATAGAGATAAAGAGGAGAGAAACAGAGAGAAAGTTTGCAATAATTTCTTCTATCCCATTTCATTCCAACACCTCGTACATATAAAGACAATTTCCTAACAACTTTGGACACGTGGCTGACCACTATTGTAGCATCAAAAGAAATAACAGAAAAAGTAAATACAAAAGAAAGGTGGTGCGTTGCATTCTCTAACCACCTGCATTACTCCTTTTACTCCATGAATTTCCTGGGCATTTTTATTATTCTCCTTGGACGTGTACTACCTGGTGCGTTGTTGTCATGTGTAGTACCACTAGTGCTAGGCATATCAGGTTCCCTACATCAAATACTAATTGTATTCTTTATTTTACATTAACATTTCTGAAGGCAATTTATATTACACTACAGATTAAGGTAATGCTGATGGTTCCCAATTTGGTTTGGGCTTTGATGAAGCCTGACACTGTTTTGTTGTTACATTTCTACCTGTTTTGCAAAAAATGGTTTTTACTTGTTAAACACCGTGAGTTCATTTTACAAACTTTTAATAACTTTAGTTTTAATTAATGTAAAATTATTTAACTCAGAAAATTATTCCACTCAATACGTGCTTTACTCTGCCACAATGATCATCATTTTAAATTAAAATTATTCCTTCAATTGAAACTGAACTTACTTCCTTAATTGTTACTCTGACACAATGATCATCATTTTATGTTAACATTACCTTTTTATTTGATTACCTATAATGAAGTTGTCAAAAGATTTAAACATGAACATGCCACTTTCTCCTAAATATTTACTGAACCATAAACACCACTTAACCACACATTTGTCTTAATTTTAAAGCATTATTTTTAATATATTTAGCTACTCTCATAGTTCATTTTATGGATTATCTTTTAAACAATATAAGTTAACTTTGTAAAAAAGTGTCCTTTTAAATTAAAATTACTGTGAATTATGTTGAGGTGGTTATTTCTTTACATTTGAGCTCTAATGTCAAAAATAAAACTAATCGAAACAAATATATGTTCTGCTTTTTTATATTGCGCAAGTCCAACACAAGAATGAGTCAAACAGTTCATAAACTAATCAGTGGATCCGGAGTCTTCTGTACACATTGTACTTTAGGTTCGATTAAAATAGTAAACAATACATGTATCAATTTACCAAAAATCTGATAGTTACATGTATTGACTTAACACACTTACACGTATTACATGGATCAGATTTTAGAAGCTATTGACATTTATTATGTTTCTTTCACACTCCCAAATATTTGACAGAAAAAATATTCTCAATCTAAACACATATGTGTTTACAACCAAAATACTCTCTATCTTAGCATCTTATAATTTTGATAATTAACAATGATACATGTTTCTCCCTTTACTTTAGGTGTTAAAGTCATTCACGAGCATTTCCCTCCTCAAAAATTTACACCATTCTCTCATATTTGTTATATGTGTAACAAAATAACTTAATTACAATTGAATTTACCAACAAGTTCAGTGGTAAGTTTGCACGCTTTATTAGATTGAACATAAACACTGAAATATAGTAAGTTAACTAATTAACAGTTGAGTAATACAGTTAATCTCAGTTGTAGTAGCCAAACAATTTGAACAGTTTTCCTGTATAAATGACAGTAAAAAATATTTAGTGCATGGGTAAAGTTGGTGAACATATTACATGCATGTCCAATAAAAATAACTATATGTTCTCAGTTTTATATTTTTCATATTGACATTGAATGTTTTGACGATCCACTCCCAAACTCTCTTACTTAATGTTTCAAAACCTTATCAGTGGCCATAATTTTTACTGTAGTAGGGACTCCAAGCGATGAGGACCATAATTTTTACATCAAAGGAAGATTCCATCAACCTTATGAATTCAGTTAATGTAAGCCCAAATCGAAAACAATTACCCGTGAATAAAATAGGTTGAGTTTTTTCTAAGCTAGAAGTCATTTTATGTGATGGCAGAAGAATGTTTTTGCAAGTTAATTAGTAGCAAGTAAAGCTTATAGCTTATGGTATTAGTGTGATTTATGTCACTTTATCAGTATCATTGTTAATTATTTTTGTTTTTGCATACCTTTGATGTCCAATATTATACATAATATACATTGTATTTTGCATAACTGGACACTATTTTTGTGGTACCCATTCAATTTGAAATGTAATGGAATTGTTCATTATTAGCTTTATTTCATTTTTTTCCCAACTAAGATGTGTATTATTTTTTAAGCTGCTCGGTGGATTAAATTTAATGGATTTAAGCAAAAGCTGCTCGGTGGATTAATTTTTTAGACCTTTTACATGCTAAACTAATGTCTACTGTAAGAATATCTTCTAATTTGTTATTTTAACTGTATATATGTCTACTCGATAGTGGCTTTGTTGCAACTAAGTCTTAGCTATCTTTGTTATTCATAGAAGGCATACTTACCACCTGTGGTTCAAAATCATGCTCGAGTCTAAATATAAACAAATGGATGAGTTTTATATTAAATACGTTTTTATTAAGTTGCAAGAGAACGTGTTTTTGTTAAGTTCACTACAGGCCACTAGAGGCCATGGGACCGCGTGTTGATTATGTTTTTCTTTTGTTCAGATAATCTAATAGCATGGTTCAGTTTCACTTTCTACGCTTGAATTTGCAGCATCAAATGTCATCCTTTTTCTAACATTCTATGAGTTGATGCGGCCTTCATTTATTTATGAGTTTGTTATCAATTTATTAGGAACTGCACTTGCATTATTATCTTTATTTGTAATTGTATGAACTATGAAGGAGCAATCCATTATTGAACTGTTATCTTCATTTGGGGTCTGATAAACTTTTTATTTAGGGTCTAATGGAACTGACTATATGCCTATTTTTTGTTGAAAAACTTCATGATGTAAGGGCATAAGCCCGATTTCTCTTAAATCTTGATGTCTTGGATATGTTGTGTGATTGGTTGGATATCATGTAGTTTGTTAATTGTGGTACATTTGACAGTTTTGTATATATTTGGTTGACTTTGGTTTTAATTTATTAAAAAAATTGTATTTCTCCTGATTGTCTACAATTTATTATTAGAGATAATGGTAAAAAGTTTACCGTGCCAAAAAATAAGCAGTACCAAATCAATTATGGCCCGTGTGCGCGCATTTGATACATGTTTACTGTTTTCCTATTTCACTACACATGGAAAAGGTTATTGACAGTTTGGTGTGTAACAGTTTGATATATTGCCAGATGTCAACGTTTGTACTTAATATTAGTAGCGATGCATTTCTTGATACCAAATATTATGTTTGTTTTTTGCAAGAGTTGAGCTGGTTACAGAACAGGTATTAAACTGTTATATCTCCTGATTGTTTACCTTTTATATGATAATAACCATCTATATTTACTTTACACCTCATCCAAATATGTTGTTGAATTAATGCATGGACATTGTGATTATAACAAGTTCATCTGGACGTGCATATATACTCGTAATAATAATAATAATCAATATTACCTCACTTTGGGGAGCACTACTATCATACGATGCAGGTTTAACCTTTTTAACTCAATGCTAAAGCAAGCAAAATTCGATGATAATATTACAAGCAACATTTAGCTTTTTAGTAGCATATAGACATATGATCTAACGCACATTCATTTACATGACATCAGAAATAATATGATAAAAGTAAATATATTTGAATATTCATTTACAAGAATCTATCTTATTTTAAAGTAAACAATAATTGTTTTAGCCAAATACAATAATACTTCACTCATTTAAAGAATGTTGGTTTATTAAAAGAAAACTAAAGCAGTTAGTTACAAGTTCTCTGAATTATCATACACAACTCAGTGGCCTCAAAATTGGGTTATGCCAAGGAAAAAGAATGTCTGCATCACATCATAACCTAGATCTAACTTTCTTTGTCATCTCTGTGCATCATTCATTGAACCCACTAAGCTACATAGAAATGATGTTATATATATAAAAGGAATAAAACTTTGAACACAAAGCTAGCTACTTAAAGGGATCAATTTTAGAAACAAAATATACCTAAAATGGTAGTATAAGATATTTAAAATGGTAGAATGTTAAAGGTAGAAAGGAGTCCGATGAAATCCAAATTCAAACCAATACAACTAGATGCATGTATAATAGTTGTGGATCTCAGAAGAATTATTGGTAATACTTGCATTCGAATCCATCAAGATACAAACATTTAAACTTTTGCCAACTTAATACTATTTGAGATATTATGTTGGCCATATATTTAACTAAATTACAACTACATCTTTTAAAAATGATCTAATTAGTGTAATGCACATAAGACATATAAATAGATATATTAGCCAATAACCCTTAAATAACTATTTCAATTCAACTAATTAAGGTCTATCCATAAACATCATATCTTACACAAGTTTTGTCAACATGAACTTAAGTTTTCTACAAAACCATATATCAAATTAGTGCATAAAATTAAACATTAAATTTAGATTTTAGAATTCTTTAATAATTTTTAGGAAACATATCATGTTTTCACAATTATAGCACATGGTATAATGCAAAATGAGAATTCTTAAAGTAGAATGATAATGCAAGACTGGTCCACTTAACATAAATAGTAAACCACATGGAAGAAATTTTTTTTGTTAACAGAAAAATGGGTTACCCTGCTAGAATTACCACCAAGTGGCTGAAGTGCATGTGTGTGGTGTGCACACATGTGTATGCATGCGCACGTGCATGCGTATGGGTGCGTGCACGCGCACGTGCAAACGTGTGTGGAAGACAACTATAATTGCTCGATATGAATGGATTTATATGAAAAATATACAGATGTACAATAAGAAGATGGAAGTTTGATAACATCGATTAAAACTAGGATAATTAGGGCCATGCTACAAAATTATAAAACATAGGTTATATAATATAATGTGGTCTCCATTTATCTAACGAAATATAATATTTTCAGCACACAAACACTGACTACAGATGATTTTAAGAATAAAAAATGTTCATTATACTAACATATGATATCCACGGTTGCTACTAGTATTGATGCCCCTGATTACCTGTATTATCCAAAAGAACAAATAAGTTAAGTTTTGATAAGAACAAATATTCGATAAATTAAACTTATGTAACTGAAGAACACATGATTTAATTCGAAAAGAAAATTACAAATATTCTACATTAGAAAAATGAATATATGTACGAATAAAAGAGCTCCCTAGCACAGCAGCACCCAAAACAATTAGAACCATATGATCCACCCCAATGCATCAAATACACAGAACCATCCATAAATTCTCTCTGTATTTAATTATGTATAGATACATGAATATCAACTATACTAGATTAGGGATAACGCCATCAAAAAGCTCCTCGGATATTCCTAAAGATGCACGATCCGCTGGAGTCTCTATAAAGGTAATAACCATTCTAATCATAACCGCAGTTGACTGCAATATTCAGCAAATATAAGTCCCAAGTACAAATATCCAACATAAGTAGTCTATTAAAACCATTAACTGCAAAAGCAACACCGACATTGATTTCAACACGCTTGGTAGAGAGAGGCACGCACCACGTAATTCCATGACCTATGGCTAACTGGTCACTACACATAATATTCGACAATTTCAAAATTGTCATAATCTTTGTATTATGGCTAGCTTAGTGTTGACAAATTAATAAAACATACTTATTATACTAGAAGAGTTTTGGATAATTTATCTAGTCACTTTGATATAGCTATAAATATTTTGTTTTTATTCAGATTTGTGATGGCATGTTACTTTAAATGGGTACAAAAATAATTATAACTAAATTTAATTCATCCAACTTATAAGCCTTATCCATTTATAAAATCAATAATTAAGCACTAGCTATAGATAAATAGAAAGTTACAAGTAACACTAAAAAATGAAAGTAAAATGACAGAAAGATTACATAGCCGGAGCGCAAACTAGAATGCGATATCGATTTAAGGAGACAAGAAGATGAACGAGATGACGCAGCCTAGGTGCATCAATTCCATCATCATTTGTGACCATCATTGCTTGCTTTGAAGCCATTGAAGAATCATTAGAGGGACAACAATTGAAGTGGGAGGGAGATCGTGAAAACCCTATTTTCATTTTCCTTTCATATGGTATTTGACTGATTTTGATTGAGACGAAATTAGAGATTATGATTTTGACCAAGCCTAAAAATAGGAATTAAAGCCAAAAAAAGATGGAAAAGTTTGTGGAGCTTTGAAGAAAATAAAGCGTAGAAAAATGATTTTGGTATCGCTGAAACAACGCGAGAATGTATGTAGGAAAATTGGGCTAGGACGAAATTAGATTGATCTGACAGTAGGCAAAGCACTCTAACGGTCGGCTCGATAATACTAATAATAATAAATGTGAATAGGAAAAAGTTAGCATATGTTCTAAGGGCATCGATTAAGATGGTTAAATTATATAAATAACTCTCCTTGAATTCTACCTATTTATTTATGGTAAAAGGATAGAACTGGTATTTGAAATAAATTCTTTTGTATTTTGTTAAATAAATATAATTTTAAATATGTTTCCGTGGTTACAGATTAACAATACAGAAATAATTTTACAACTCCAATTGAACTATTTTATGAAGTTTGTTGCCCCTTTTGAGCTTCTTATAACAAGTTTTCTTGATTAGGAGTTTGCTTATAAGCCATCTTTACTTGCACTCCTTATCCAACTGAACTTTATTTTGATGTAGTTATCATCCCATCAGAAAGACTATTATTTGTAAAAGGATGGCTGGAACACTATCATACTTTGCGTATTTTACTGCGATCAGATTGCATACCAACTTAAATGAAATATGATACAACAAAAATTACTTCTTAAAGTTTACGTTATGTTAAAGTGGAAGTTAAATTTGAGGTTAAGTGTTATGGTGAATTTCTCAATGACTCTTTGAAGTAGAAAAACAAGCGACTAGAAGGCCAAATTGATAGAATCTTCACCTCAGTCTCTATTAACATCCAGTGCCGTATTAGAAGTATCATTGAAATCAATGTGGAAAAAGATAAATAAATATCATACAAAATAATCTGAGCGTGATACGATACTTATCACCAAAAATAGACCTATCGATCTGAGTAGCACTTGAAACCACATGGATACCATCCGTCACCCAATCTAGTACCCAAATTATAACCAACCATTTGAAACGAAGATATGGAGGAGGAATATTAGAATCTCAAATCTAGCATATGGAGGAGGGATATTAGTGTCCAGAAGGTAGAACCACCTGGATTTTCATCAAAAACATTAGTTGAAAATTTGTCAAGATGTGCAATGCACCAAGTAATTTTAGCTCTTGAATTTTTAGCGGTCAACACAAATTCCTTCGTACTCCTTTCTTGCATATCCCATGTCCCCACTTCATCATATCTATTCATATTTCATTTATTTTTTAATTTATTTGTTTTTATTTGATAAATGGATGGATGTGATGTACTTGGCACATGTAAACATGGAATTTAAGGACAAGGTGAATTGGTCTCAAAAAAGAGGAGAATTATTTATTTGAAGCTAATATAAATAAAATTTGGTTCCGTGAACTCTATACATGCAATCTAGAGACATATCACTTCCCTGAAGGGAAGATTAAAAACATATACCAAAGGCATATCACTTCCCTAAAAGGGACATTCAAAACATATTGCAACTCATAGTATTTGTTTAATTGGATGAAAATGCAGTTGTCTTGCATTAGGACATCTCCAACAATAGAGATATTTATCCTTAATTTCTAGATTAGATAAAAACAACATTTTTTATTAGTACGGGTAACATCCCCATTTCAAGATCCAAAACTAACAATAATAATATGGTAGTCAAGTATTATTTTCAACCGCCAAAATGATATCCTTTGTTTTAAATTTGACATCGTATAGCAATAGTAAATAGAATGTTTCATTACGATTAACATTTTTAAATTTAATCAGCCTTAAAGATATATGTTGGATAAATAGATTATAATAATAAAACATAAAGATTCTTTACAAGTACGACATATGAAGATGCCCCATAAATGATCAGAGTCATAAATAATAGACAGCTATAAACTCCTTCATTATTAAATATAAAAGCGACTATGTTGCACAACCGAAATACTAAATAGTAATAAATAACAACATGTCTCTTGCATGTTTTCACTAAGCTTTATCCATCCAAAACAAAGCCTAATTATCCCTTACCCTTAGCCTATCCAATGGAGCACTCGTGGGTTTAAGGAGAAAAAAAACCGCGGATTAGATTAAAATGCCTTGTGTGAATAATATTAGCCAACCAAAACAATAACAATACATAGTGTAGACTACGCAGCATAGCGGAACATATTTCTTCATCACTAGTATCTTACTGTACATCATAACGAAAAAGTCATAGCTGGCGTTTGATCCTATGCACACTAGGTTTTACAATAAATGATAATACTATAATACAAAATTAGTTTCAATGTGAATAAACGACAATATATGTATTAAAGTTTATCATGTTACCGGTACCAAAAAAACCCAGCCATCTAGTTAATTATTGTTCTTCAAAACTTCATCAATAAAAATATGCTACCAGCTTCCTAATGCCACACACACATTTTATTAAGTGGTTAATTATTAAAAATTAGTTTTATAGGCTAACCTAAGGCCTGATAGAATGGCACAAACCTAAACCCATTGGGTGTTCTTTCATTTCTTCATGGAGGTTATTGAATATGGGCCATCGCGCAGTAGGTTAAATGGAGGAATTTCAATTTTTTTTCACCATTTTGGCTTTTATTAGGCCGATGAAATCTAATTGATTTAGATCTGATCTAAATAAATTTTAAATAAATTCATTATTTTATTTTATTTGTTAATAAAAGTTTGACTTGACATTATATTTATATTATATAATGTGTACATGCATAAACATGCACGTGCACGTGCAACATATATAGTGTGCATGGTTTAACTTGCCTATATCTTAGTGTTAGGATTTACACCGCAACAGATATGTTAGCCCCTCCATATACACATGTGCAATCTAATATAGACACACACACACACATATATAAGATATATAAAAACATGTTCATATTTATATATATATATATATATCAAATGTGAAAGAATATTAATATATATGGATATACATATGTATATACATAAAGTAATATTTATAAATAAATATAAATAGTTAAATTTCAAATTTCAAAATTTGAAACTAGATCTAGATTTTGAAATATCTTTTAATTTCAAATTTAAAATTAATTATATTTAATAATATAAGGATAAGCATACAAAAAAAAAATTTGAACGTAAATAAGTGTGTGTGTGTGTGTGTGTATTAAATAAGTATTTGAAAATCTTTTATAATATTAAATGATATTATATAATTAAGTCTGTAAACAAATAACATATATCCATTTATATATTAGTTTGGCCAAATTATTTATGACAAAATCAACTTTTTTTAATTAAATCTTTATGGATTTAACTTCTATTTTTTTAATTCAATTTTCATATGGAAATTATAACAAAAATTTAATTATTTACGAAAAAATGAACTTTTACAATATATGTAAAACTTATGTAAATTTAAACATATATGTATATAATATAATATATTAAATTAATGTATTATCACTACAACAAAAGAGGCATATTACAACGGTGGAACACAGTTGTAAAAGATATATTACAACGGTGGAACCACAGTCGTATTTTAAGAAGTTGTAAAAGACTATCAATTTTTTACAACTGTGTTCTTTAGTTGCATATAACCGTTGTGATATTGTATATTACAACTGTTTCTTACCCTTGCAAATAACCATTTTACAACTGTTGGTAACTCTTGTAGATATGTAACATTTCGTGCTGTAGCAGGTATGACAACTGCTGGATAACTGTTGTAGTTATCTACTACAGCTGTTATTCACAGTTGCAAAAAACACGATTCACAGTAGATACATTTATGGAAAGCAACTGCTACCAACAATTGCAATTCATCTTCTGACAACTGCTATTAATCATAAATTTCACAACATAATTAAAACCAATATTTCACTAATAATAACTACAATCGTTAACATTACTTGAAACAACACGAACCATTCACATTTAATAAAAGCTAAAACAATTCAATTTTACACCATTTTTGAGTTCATGATTCTATTACAGAACATAACCAAATCCATAACATACGTCAATATAAATACAGATACGTACTAATCAAAAGAGATCAATTCCCCATACCAAGCAACAATCCTTCCAACCGCTTGTCCAATAGTACAGACGTATGAAGTAGGCCTATATGCGTTAGCTTAAGAATCCAGTTGAGTGCAATCTAGTTGAGTGCTTAAGAATCCAGTTGAGTCCAATAGTACAGACGTATGATGCAATATGAATTAGCATATGAGTGCAATCTAGTTGAGTGCTTTCAAGCATAAGATCCTACAATGTATACTCAGATGGTAACCGAATTATAATCAAGAGCTATTTATAACAGCAGTATTCATATAATTAAGCCGAAAGGACGTCAAAGAGGCAACTTGCATTGAACAAGAATATTAGTATGCGTACCAATCAACAAAAACATGTACGCCTATTTGTCTAAATGTAAATCCTTTCAAAGCTTTTCCAAAATCTAAAAAAAAACAGGAACAAAAATTCACCTGGCCAACATAGAGAGTGGAGACTGAATATACTGCATAGCATCATAAGTTGCCAACCCTGCCATCATGAAACAGCTAGGTCAATTGATACAAGGAGAAAACTTAAATGGCTGTATTGTTTAATTCCCAATTATGCCAAGCAAATATTAAAGTTATCACCATTTCAATATTTGAATGGCTGTCTTATTTATAATTATAGAAAATATGCCATTAAATGGAGCACTAACATACAAAATTTCCTGACTTCATTCATTTGATTATCCAAGCATGCCAAAATAAACAACAGCTACAGATATGAACAATTTTATAGTCATTCTTTATTTTATGTTTATTATTATTACACACATATAGAAAGCATGAATGTTGATTCTAATTTCTAGGACAAACACATAAAAAAACTAACCACATGGCTAAATTTTTAGCTTGTTAAAGAATAATATAGTAGTAGTACTATAAAATTTCATTACATGTAATGGTCCCTGGGTAGGTTGCCCTAGCCCAAGTCCATGTCAAACCCTACAGAACATTGTTTGCAAGTTATTATGATTCATTCTGCATATCATGTTCCAGTATACTGGATGTATTATATCATGCTCTTTCTTTCTCCATGCAGATCAAACTAGCTTCAGTGAAGTTAGCCATGAAATACATGAAGCAAGTTTTATCCGAGCTCGAGTCCTTAACAGAAGGCCCCGAAGAAGAAGAACTCATGCTTCAAGGAGTTAAGTTCGCTTTTAGAGTTCACCAGGTATGAACTAATTGCTAAACCAGAAACACAGTTAATTCTTATGAACAAATTATAACACAACTCTTATATCAGTTTGCAGGTGGTTTCGACAGTGAAACAATGCAAGCATTTGAACAACTCAGAGATAAAGTTTGTTCTCTTCAGAACAAGAAACAGAAAGTCTTCGGCAGGGATATGCCTCTTTCTTGCTAGTCTCTTTGCAGGAATTCCAATACCACATTTGTTCTTTCATTCATTATAAATATGTATATTTTTGTAGCAAAAGAGACATGTTATCCACGTTTTATAAACAGCATAAAATATCAAGAAATCAAATGATGTGGGTACTTTATGTAATCAAACTATATGTATATAAACATCAGTGGCAACTGTTATTCAATCGAGTTGGTGCTAAAATGCTTATCATTAACAACTTGCTTGAGAGGCCAAAACATCACTTCCATATCAAAGTAAATTATGGAAAATTATCCTAAATAAGCAAAGAAGATAATTAATTAGTATTACACAAAAAATTTAAAGTAGAATTAAGAAGTTTGATATAAAAAAATTTCTAGTGGACCAAACGTATGTAAAGAGTGACAACATTATCCACATTGAATTTACAAATCAACGTTAAATACGACAGCTGAGTTCTTGACTCTTAAAATTTTAGCCTCGATTTCAATTAGATAGATTCGCTTAACATTGCTCAACACTTCAATTAAAATGCATACTTACAGCTTATGCAATTTTGTAGGTCGGTCAGTTCAAAACCGCACTTTGTTGTGTACGCTAGTGTTCAAGCAATTATGGACCATTTATTAAAGTTATAGCTAATAATTTTAAAATCAAAGCGTGTGGATTGATTGAGAAGGTTGATTAAAAAAGGCTTCATCATTGACATCTACTTTCGTTTGAGTAATTGGTTGATTTAACAGCTAGACAGACAGTTCATTCAATATAACCAACAGCGTTCTTTAGAATTAACTTAACTCTCAGTGTGAGATGAACATAAGAAAAGCACAAACGTATATAAATCCAAAAATATAACATCATGAGATGAACATTAGATGGAGTAAAAACTTGTTTTCATAGCATACAAAAAATTCAACAGTACAGCTAAGGACATATACCAAAGTTTGTTCCATGCGCACGCGTGTATAGAAGCAGTTTCTGTACCTCATGTAATAATGGAGCAAAATCTTCTGCTTCCAAGCAGCTAATCATCTTTCTCATTTTCTACAAAAACAAAAATAATGCATTGAAGCTCTTGTGAATAAATAAAAATAGGGCAGATTTTTAACTCAAGGTTTACACATAAATTCCGCACATGCTACTGTTATATAACTCATAATTCAATTCCCAAAATTTACTCTAACTATGTCTGACAGTTCTTACGATCTCTGCAAAGAATTCTACAGGGTTGAGTTTGCAAATTAAAAAAAACTAACGTTGCTAGCATCAAATGATTTCCACACAACACTAAATGCTTCTTCAGGCAAAACCACTGCATCAGACAACATAAGATTTTGAAAATTATGAAGTACGATATTTAAAATAATTTGAACCAATATCAGGTGCTACCTGCAATGACTCGGCATAGATACAGATGATCACTCGTGTGACAAAACATGCACAATATCGCTATATCTTAAAAAAATTAAACCCAAATCTTTGACTATACAAAGGATTTCAATTCAATTTTACTACAAATAACTCCAATTATCAATCAAACACTAACAACAATGAGCAAATGAAATCATGCATCAGTATTGACGTTGTTTAATTTTCGATCTATACACATAAATGAATGAGTATAACAAATCTACTGCTAAATTGATTCGAAAGGTGAAGAGAAACTCAAACCTCGATTCAGAATATTCGTCAACGCAGAAAACAACACTGGTGTATGGTTTGGCAATTCGTCGAAGGCTCTTGGTAGGGTTTAGCTTCGATGATGGCAAGGCCGCGAGAACAACGTGGGATGGAATTGCGGTTTTAGGTTTAGAAATTTTGACGATGATGGGAGTTTAAGAAAAGAGCAGCTATTGAGAATTGCGGTTTTAGGTTTAGAAATTTTGACGATGATGTTTATTTTTAGGAGTTTAAGAAAAGAGCGGCTATTGAAATGTTGGGAGGGAAATGAAATTTTCACGAAGCGGCTGTTGCAGAAGCGTGAAAAGAGTGCTTGGAAATAGATATTACAACTGTAAAAAAATTGAAGCGGTTGTCAGATGTGTATATTACAACTAGCATAAGAACAAAGTTGTTAGAGGTAACTTATTACAACTGTCAGCTTATGCTAGTTGTAAATCAATAGTTGTAATATGGTTGTTTTGTTGTAGTGTATATTTGTAAAATAATATATATATATATATTCGAATTTTAATATATATACACACACATAATTTTTTTATTTTCAAAATATTAACATGTCTATAATGTAAGAACAATTTACATCTATTATATGCATATGTTTATATAATTTAGAAATCAATTTTGTTTGAAAAACCTTTTTAAATCATTTCTAACTTGAATTTTTTTATTTCTGACCGAAAGCATATATTCATATATATATATAATTATTTATTTATTTTATAATTACAATATATTTATATATTTATATTCTAGGTTGACATCACATATATGTTAAAATTCATGATATATACATAATCTAATCATCTATAAATATGAATAAATGACAAGTAAATATATATATATATATGTGTGTGTGTGTGTGTGTATTGGAATATTACCTCAACTATAGCCTAGCAATAACAACTTGAATGCTGAAATTGAATCCCTAGGTCCGAATCCAATCGCTTACAAAAAGCGCTACCAGATTGAAAGATCTACGCACCTTTGCATTGTTTGATTTGAATTTGTGTTTTAAACTTGAAAATATTAAGGAGAGGGCATCATTAATTTTTCGCCGAAGCTAGGGGTAGGAGAAGAGAAAATGTCAACTAGAAAATTGAGGGATAGTGGTGTTTAATAAGCGAGAAAAGAGAGAATAAAATGTGGATCCAGATACACTTTTTCCCCGTCAATTCAAACCCCACAAATATCAAATACATACCCTCCTCCTCTCAATTCTAGCCAGCCATACCAAGAGCCCAAATGGTCCTCCATTCTAGTACTTCAAGTCTAATCAAATAATGCATATTTAAATGTACATCGATATCATCAATACGTATGTATACAACTTATATATACGCACTAGTTTCAATGTTGATCAACACAAATCAAATAGATTTTATAATTAATATTTCATAAATATTAATTAATTTAATTAAGTTATAACAACTATAATTTAATTAAATTATGTGGTAGTCAAATAATTCAACATTTCATTGTGTGACTCTTCGGTGTAAATTTGATCAGCAATTAATATTGAACAATTCGAATATTAATGTCACACGTCACCTACTAGTGGATTGATAGTTTGGCAAAATTATTACTTACACAGTTTTGATAAAGTCCAATTTTACTTATTTTAAGCGGTCACCCGTAGTAACAACTATTTACACCAATTTTCTTCATCAGAACTATATCACATTAGGACTTATAGAATTTGGTATTAGTCAAACTTCTAATATCATCCAAATTCAACTTGTATAATCCAAAAAAATTCTTTGGATCAAGAATAATAATAACTATTAATCGAATTTCTCTGACCCAAGACTTTGACTTTGGGATGACTATAGTTTATCGTGATACTATAACCTCATATAACTGAGAAGACGAATTTTCTATTGAATAGTGTTTTACTTTCAATGCTTCAACTCGACCAAACTATTGTCATTCGATAACACCGTGTTACGATTTAACTATAATCAAAGTGGAGTTTCCATAATGAAGTTCAAAAGTATTTTTATGTCAAGAGAATTGTGTAATATTGTCACATCGGTATTTTCTGTTTGACCTTAGTTACATTAACCAATAGAAAACTATCGAGCGAATCATTCCATAGTTATCTAATAACTATGATGCCCCCAGCAGCCATGAGTAATACACTACCTAATATTTGAAGAGTGTTACGTAATCTTTTCTCAACGGATGTATTGATATCAAATCTTGATCAACTTAACTAAGAATATTTAAAACGATATGTTTATTTTTATTATGATAAATTTCTCATGATTAAAAGACATTGTAATTACTATCACAAAATATATCATTTATAGATTTTCTATTAAATATACTTAAATCGAATCAATTAATTAACATATCACATTATATCAAGTATATAATCGAAAGAAAAACACATTTTTGTTTGAACGAAATTTATTATAGAGTTAATAATTTACTGTAAATTATAGAATTGTCCCTTAGCATACCCCTAACTCCATCAATCTCCCACTTTCACTTAGGGCCAATTATGGAATCTCAGTCGCATCCCTTCATTCGGTTTGATGAAAATGGATCTTGGTAGTCCCTTCACGAATGGATCTGATATATTGTTTTAATAATCTACTCTATCAATCAACTCTCTTCGATGTTGATAAACTACTTGTATCATGTGAAAATATTTCGAGTATGTTCTCGACTTCTAGTAAGCTCTAATTATTGCATTGTTAACATAAAACAATGATGTCATATTCTTAATTCTTGGAATCACCCCTAGTTCAATTATAAATTTGTGCAATTATATTTATACATTGCTTTTATTGTAGCGCTATTCAATATGATGTACTTAGGCTTTTCGTTGAATCAGCCACAACTATTTGTTTGGAACATTTCTAAATTAAAGCTTCATAATTAAGATTTAAACATGAATATAATATTGATATATTATACTCAATATCATTTATGAAGTTTGAGTCGAAATACTCCTTCATAAGGAGTTCGTTGTTTCGATAAACAATTCTCCGGTATTTCATAAATATTCAGCTAAACACTTTAAACTATCATTTAGTGATCTTAATCTGGATTTCATATTTTCTTAATATATCAAATATATTAGCTAAATACGACATTGTACACAGTACATCATGTCTGATAATTCCTATTGTCAGTGCAGAAGGAATTCATCTTACATGATCCATACTAAACATTTTAATATGGTGTTTGTGTATGTCATTTGGAACTTACCCAACATCCTTTATACTTATTATAAAAGATATAATTACAAATCCAATACCGAGTATTAAACAACCAAAAAAGAATTGATTTTAACATAAGTACATTGATAATAATCAACAGTATATTGTTTACTATAGTTTAGGAATATCTATGTACCTTTTAATGTTCTTTCTTGTAGACACATGCTTCCTCTACATTTTGACTGAAAATAAAACTATTTGACATCTCTATCAAAACACCTGTTCAAATTCGATGCTTGTCAAGCGATACTTTCGTATCAGTTTTTGGATCATATCCGAAAATTCACAAACTCAATATCGCTCTCGTTACCACTGACTTTGAGACACTTTGGTAGTTATGTGCAAATATTCCATTCTAAATCATTATTTAGAATATTTTGTTACAACACATATGTACCAAACGGCAAAGTCGTACATGTGACAATTTTGTGTATAAAATCAGAATTAACCCAAGCACATTAAATTATGAATCTGTTATGCCGATTTCAACAATTAAAATTATGATGTTATTCTTATCAATATTTCTCACTATATTCTCGGTGGAACTGGATTATACCGCAGTGGAAGTAATGTGTGAATTTCATTTTTTTACCATTTTAGATCTTTATTGGTCCCTTGAAATCTAATTTATTTAGAATATTTCTAAATTTCTTTTTAAATAATTTTTTTTAATTTATAATTTTTTTATGTAATTAATATTACAGTATACACACACACATATATATATGTATGTGTGTGTGTGTGTTACATAGTAATCCGTGCAAGATATAACATACCCATGTATAAGTGTTGGGATTTATACTGCAACGGACATGTTAACTCATCTAGCATACAAATATATTATCCAAATGCATGTCTATATACTTTAATTAACATATACAAAATATTACAATTGTAAATATATATTATATAATGTTTATATTTTTTAAATAATTATATATATATAAACATTAGATGGAATTTTAACATCCTAAATATATAATTATATATAAGTATATTTTAAGGTATTTCTAAATTAAATAATAAAAAAAATTCTACTGCAAATTCAAAACCAATATATATGCATATATATAATTTATTTTAAATGCATATTTATTAAATATATACTTACATATATATATATATAATAATAATAATAATAAAATATTAATACTTTAAAATATATAAAATATATATATTAAATCTATGTATACTAGATAGTACGCAAGGCAATTTTTTTTAATTTTATATAAAATATCTTTATTGATATTGTTTAAAATTAATATAGAATTATTGTTTTTAAAACAAACTTTAAATTTTAAATTTTTTGTAAAATTGCGAATGATATTTTGTTGTTAGTGTATTTAATACATAATTTTACAATTTCAAACAAATTTTAAAATCTATTTTAATTTTCGGCTGATATTTAAAATATTTAAAAATAAATAAAAATTGTTCTTTTGTCGAAAATCTACCTAGTACTAATTTGATTTTATAAAACATAAAATATATATTAATATAATTAATTTACATATTAATTAATTTAAAATAATATTTAAATAATATATATATAATTATTTTGTCTCTGTCGAAAATATTTTATATATGATACTACTTATATAAAATTATAAAATCATATTTTTCATATAGTAATATGTAATGTTAAATTTATAAAGCTTATATGTATAATTAAATATTGTATATTAAATTGATAAAAAAATTGTGTGTTTTTTTTATTTGAGTCATGCACTTTATAGATATGTAAATGAAGGAAATTTTTTTAATATAAAAGAATATAAACGTCCAACTAATCTAATTGTGATAATATATTTATATATTAGAATCATCACCTAACTAACAATATAATATAAATTATATAAATATTATATAAACAATAATATTCCTAACTTCATTATAGATTTACCTTATATCCAATATTGTTTGTAAGAACACCTTAAAACGTTGAGATCTACTCCTCGAACAAGTTTCCAATCCAGTAGAGTGCTGGTCCTTGAATCGACGACCACCAACTATCGAAAAGGATCAGTATACTTTGAATTAACATTGGAAATGGAGATATGGGGAGCACTATAGTTCAACCACGGATAGGAGATAAGGAGGCTTCACAAAGTATGAAATAAGAGTGGGTTGAGATGTTTATGTAGAAGAGGAATGAAGAGAGAAGTTAAGATAAAAATCCATGTTTTTCTCTTTCTCCTTTCCCTCGTATCTACTCAGTCCTATCCCATCTTAGCTAATCATATGGATGCCTCTATGTCCTAATATAGTCGAACCAATTAACCCCCATTATTGGCTTCAAACCCATTTAATGCGCGAACAAAATATTTTGCATTTAAATCCAATTTAAACGTGTAGCGATATGTATGTCCATTAATATATTTATAACTATAAATACATTTAATAATATTTGTTCATCAAATCAAAATAAAATTATATAACTAATATTTCATAAATATTAATTAATTTATAACAATTGAAAATTAATTATATCATTTGGTCAATGGAGAATTAAACATTTCGGTTGTGTGACCCGTTAAGTGTAAATTTGATCAGCGATTAATATTGAACTATTCGAATATTAACATTTATACATCAATTAGCATATGGTTTGACATTTTAGTCAAATTTATCGCTTGCTTGTTTTCGGTAAAATCTAATTTTACTTTGTTAAGTGTTACCCGATTGGCTATTATTTATACTAATTCTCTTCGTCAAAACTATATCGCTTTGGACTTATAGAATTTGGTGGTGGTCAAAATTGTATTATCGTCCATATTTTAGTCCAAACGCAAAGTCCTTAGTTAAATAAATATAATTATTATTAACCGAACTACTCTGGTCAGAGATTTTTACTTTGAGTGACTTAAGTTCACCGTGATACTAAACCCATATAACCAATAAGACAAATTCTCTCTTGAATAATGTATCACTTCCAATACTTTAATTCAACCCAACTATAGTCACTCGATGGACGCGTTGACTATAATAAAAGCGGAGCATTCATAATTGAAGATCAACGGTATTCTCAAGTCAAAAGAACTTTGTAAATTAGTCACATCGATATTTCTGTTTGACCTTGCACTACACCAAAAAAACCAATTTGAAACGATAACACGATGTTGCCAAAATTTGCAGTAACACTTTACAAGTGTTGCAGATTACTATGTTACGGATTATTGAAACACTTGTATTGTGTTTCAGATTAATAAATTGAAACACCCAATGGATGTTGCAGATTAACACATATGGGGTGTTTCAATTGACAATCTGCAACACTTAACGTTTGTTTTAAGTTGATCATCAGCAGCACTTATTGGATGTTTCAACTTGACAATCAACAACACCTACTACATATTTCAAGTAGATAATTTGCAACACTTAATAGGTGTTTGACAACACTCACTGGATATTTCGATTTGAAATTCCACAACACTAACAAAGAGTTCTAAACTTGAGTTCCAACCAAAAGCAAACTGTTCTTGTCAGATTAAAAATATATATAGACATGAGCAATAATATATAAACAACACATAAAAAATATGTAGCAATATGTATCATAACTCTGCTTTCAAATGGAATATTAAATAGCATAACAAATACCGTTTAAAGTATCTCAAATCCAACACATACAGGGGTAATGTAGCAGTAGTCATCATTATGATTATTAGCAGATTTAGAAACGTCATAAGTACTTATAAATCTACCCTTGCATATTATTAATATATCAAAATCAAATCTACCAGACAAACCCATCTCCTCAGTATTAAACTCAGCCAAGCCCATGAAAGAAAATGCTTTAGCCCACTGCAATCCAAATAACCCAGCAAATGCAAAAAGCAACTCTACTGAAAATATTCAGGCCGAAATAGCATAGCTTAACGAACTCACACCCGTCCCTCACTCATCATCCACCACCCAGATATTGGCCCAGGTGCAAACCCAACTCCCAAGTATTTCTGACCCAACCCACATGACACAAATCTCCCTCCATTGCCTACAAACCAAGATATTAATCAACTGGCCCAACCAAACCCTACATCAGTTACTACCCAACCAATAACAAACAACTATCAGTTGACTCAGCCCATAACTGCAAACCCAGCTTTCCATCAGCCGGCCTAACCTACTCCTACAGCAATTGCAGCCCAGCCTACAGCCAATAATATCGAGAATTTACATATCGAGATGGGCCAAGCGTTACAGTCCAATCTTAGACTCACTTCTTAGTCCATGACGACACAAGACTTAGTTAAATCCATTAACCAACCTGATCCCCTAGCTGCAAGCTCTAAACCTGGAAAGGCAACCCACAAAGTCACTGCTCATAAACATATAAATCCTTTTACTAACCTAAAAAATGTGGTCTGACATGCATATTTTCTCAAGAAGTTTACAGTATCTGATTTATCTGGATATTAAAAGTAAATTTCGACTCCTACAAAACACTCAGTCAACAGCAGCATAATTTTTACTTTTAACACTTAAACTGAAAATGATGATGCGGCAATACTACATATTAACAGCAAGAGAGTTGGCACGCCAATCAGGAATTCAAAGAGCTCCCATTCTTCATCACTTTGTAGAATCTCTATCTGGGGCAGCAAACTATAAGAGCATTTGGACAACACGAACGCTTTGCGAATGCAAATCATTTTCTCATTGATAAACATTCAAGACCGTGGTTTCATAATGTTACTGCAATGGAATGGCTTTCGTTTAGACTTAATGTAGTTGAAAAATCTGAATAACCGAGTAACTTTGAATTGAAGAATTTTGATTGTATTATACTAATGATACAGCTTGTACATCAGTTTCGAATCATACTAAAAAAGATACAGAGCTTTGCTTATATAAAAGAATTCTGAGATAATGGGCTGAATAAATGAAACACAGCCCAAAACAAATTAAAGACTCAGAGAAATAGAAGCGGTTCGGGTAGCAACTGATATGACCGCACCGCAAACATTAAAGAGAAGAGTTAGGGTAAGATGCGCAGCCACTTCTCATTTTTTTACTCCCCCCTCAAATCCGTATCTAGGTTTTGCCGAGCAAATGAAATCGAGTGATATTCCTCAATTTGATGTCTTTGCTTCTAAAAAATCACATGAAAACAGCAACCTAGTTGCTTGGAGACTTAATTGGATGCTGGAGATTTAATCTTCAATGCTCGATTACACTCCAAGTTCTCTTCTTTTTTATTTATTGACTTCAATTTGAGATTCTGGTCTTTGAGAGAGTCTCTAGGTGGTTCGGCAGCTCTGGAGAGTTGATCGAAGTCTGAAAGTTTGTTTTTAATGACTATTCATGCTTCAGACTCTCTTCATGCTTCTGATGGTTTCGATTTGGGATTCCAGTTCTTGAGAGAGTTCCAAGAGGAGCTTGATCTTGGTTTTTGTTGTGACTGGAGACTTGCTTTACTTTGAGATCGTCTCTGAACCTTACAAAATTTCTGGCAAACACGGCTTTGGTAAGAATATCAGCCCTTTGGTAAGTTTCAGGTATGTGATTGACTTGCAACTGACCTTTAAATATCTGTTCTCGAACAAAGTAAATGTCAATTTCTATATGTTTTGTTCTTGAGTGTAAGATTGTGTTGGCTGACATATATACAGTACTTTTGTTGTCACACCACAGTGTTGGCTTTACCTCAGTTTTGATCTCTAGTTCATTTAGCAAAGATTGTGTCCATATTATTTCGGTAGTTGCACTAGCCACACTTCTATATTCATCTTCAGTGCTGGATCTAGATATAGTTGATTGCTTTTTTGAACTCCATGAAACTGGATTGTCCCCAATATAGATACAGTAACCAGAAACTGACTTTCTATCATCATGATCTGTTGCCCAATCAGCATTAGAGAATCCAGTTATATTAAGATTTTTGCAAGTCTTTAGAGATAAACCATAAGTAGTAGTTCCTTTCAGATATCTTAATATCCTTTTTGCAGCTCTCCAATGCTCATTAAGAGGTTCCTGCATAAATTGAGACACTTTGTTAACACTGAAAGCAAAGTCAGGTCTAGTTATGGTAGCATATTGTAGTGCTCCCACAACACTTCTATATTATTTAACATTAAATATTGGTTCTCCCCTGTTTTTGGATGGTTGATGGTTGCATATCATGGGTGTTGGTTGAGGGTTAGCTTCATCCATCTTTGTCCTGTGTAATATTTCATTGATGTACTTTCTCTGACTTAGAATAATTTCTGAGCTTGAATTTCTGGTAACTTCTATGCCTAGAAAATAACTTAGATTTCCAAGATCTTTGACAGAAAATTGTTTGTCTAGATATTGGATAAGATCATTGATTGCTGCTTCATCATTGCCTGTAATAAGTAAGTCATCAACATATATTAAAATGTATATAATAGACTCTTTATTTATTCTAGTAAATAAAGAATTATCAGATTTGGTAGACTGATATCCCAATCTGATCAGTGTAGCTTTTAACCTCTCAAACCAAATCTTTGGAGCTTGCTTAAGGCCATATATTGTCTTGTTTAATTTGCAAACATAATTTAATTTTTGGTTGTACCCTTGTGGTTGTTCCATATAAATTTCTTCTTGTCATACTCCATTTAAAAAGGCATTGTTTACATTAAACTGTCTGATATTCCACTGTTTGTGTAGAGCAATAGTAAAAACTACTTTAATAGTAGTAGGCTTAACCACATGTGAGAATGTTTCAGTAAAATCAAACCCATATTGTTGCGTGTACCCTTTTGCAACAAGTCTAGCCTTATATCTGTTAACTGTACCATCTGCATTTTTTTTCAACTTGTAAGTCCACTTGCACCCCACAATGTTTTTGTTATTGGGAGGACTGACTAGTCCCATGTTTCATTCTTAATAAGAGCATTGTACTCCTCATCCATGGCAGTTTTCCAATTATTGTCTTCTATAGCTTGTTCAAAAGTATCTGGCTCATTTTGACTGCAGTGTAGAGTTTTGGTTTCAATACACCACTCTTTGATCTGGTGATCATTGGGTGGCCTGACCTTACTTGAGAAACCTCTATGCTTGTAGTTTCATCATTACTTCTATGTTGATTATGCTGAATATCTGTAGACTCATTGCTGACTTGATGAGTTTGATCATTTGTGCAGGTAGAAGACTGATTGTGATAGTTGGATTCATCTGCTGGTTCATAGTTTGGCTTATCAGGCATATCAGGTTGTGAATTAACAGTTCCTGCAGTCCTTTCAGTCTCCTTCTGATGCCAAGCTTTGGTGTATATATAGGTAAATCTGGTATGGATATCCTTGGATTGTATACCTTTTTGGTTGTCTTCATGTCTGAGCTGCTAAAGGGAAACACAGATTCATTAAACACTACATGTCTGCTAACAAAATTTTTTCCACTGTTATCCAGACATTTGTACCCTTTCCGATTGAAGGAATAGCCTAAGAAAGTGCATGGTTTGTTTTGGCCTGAAGTCTAATTTATTTGTGTTGTATTGTCTTAGGCGTGGAAAGCATAAACACCCAAAAGTTTTCAAAGCATGGTGGTCAGGTTTAACACCAAATAGCCTTTCTATAGGACTTACATTTTTAGAACTTTTGTAGGTAATCTATTAATTAAATACACAGCTGTATTAAAAGAATCAGGCCAAAATTTTAGGGGTAGAGATGCCTGAGCTAAAAGTGTAAGTCCTGACTCCACTATATGTCTGTGTTTCCTTTCAATTAAACCATTTTGCTCAGATGTATATGGACATGTAACTCTATGAACTATTCCCTTACTGTTAAAGAAACTAGTGAGAAGTTTATATTCAGTATCCCCATCAGTTTGTATAATTTTGACATGAAATTCAGTCTGTTTTTCAGCTAGAGTTATAAAATGTAATACTGTATTATAGGTTTCAGATTTAGCTTTCAACAAATAAATCCAAGTATGTGTAGAGAAAGCATCAATGAAAGATATGTAATACCTGTAACCATAATCAGAACAGACTGGGTCTGGACCCCAAAGATCTGTAGCAACTAGTTCTAGAGGATTAGAGTACACAGTAGTAGAATTAGTAAAGGCTAACTTGTGACTTTTACCCATCTGGCAATAGGTACAAACATATGGTGTAGTAACATTTTCAAAAGAAATCTTATTCCCACTAAGAATTTGTTTAACAATATTTACATTTGGGTGGCCCAGTTTGTAATGCCACATATCAAAAGTACTTCTATTTTTTTCAGTTTGAGTAGCTTCAGACAAGTTACAATTATTTTGATCTTTTACAATACTGGTAGGATTAACCACATTGAATCTGTAAAGACCTTTATCTACATCACCCTGCAAAAGAGTTTCTCTAGTTAGAATGTCTTTAACTAAGCAGAACTTAGGAAAGAATTCAAAATAAACATTGTTGTCTGTAGCAAATTGAGAGACACTACTGAGATTCTTCTTTATTTTTGGTAGTCTTAGTAAATTATTCAAAAACAGTTGTCTAGCACCTTTGATATAAGCTTTGCCGATATGAGTAATTCTAACAGACCCACCATTGTCCATGCAAATTGACTGTTTACCTTTATACTCTTTATTTCCAAGATTAAGGTTGTCAAGATTGCTTGTTAAATGATTAGTTGCCCCAGAGTCTGGATACCATGCTTCATCTTGAATATGTTCTGATTTTGTAATCTGGTTTCTGCAGTTTTCTGACTGACCATTTGAATCTTGTTGAGCTAGTGCAATATTTGCACTCATGTTGACATTTCTCTGATTATTTGTATTTTGCCATGGTACATAGTTTAAGTTTAATCTGAAATGACACTTTGGAGCAGTGTGACCCAATTTTTCACAAATTTGACATCTTGGCCTGTTATTGTTATTTCATTTTCCTTTGTCTCTTCCTCTTACAGACTGGTTACTTCTCTGTTGAAACTGATCTGGTTTACTGTTGTATTGGTTTTTACCCTTGTAACTTGAAGCATAATTGATTGACATGTCAGATTCACCAGGTCTCTTGTATTCAATTCTTCCTTCATGAGCAAGAAGAATTGAATGCACATCTTCTATGAAAGGTGTAGTTCTTTGTGATGATATGACTATCACTACAGCCTCATATTCTTCACTTAAGCCACTTAAAATGGTTAAAACTTATTCAGTATTTGAAATCTTGTGTTCTGCTGCCTCAAGATGATCACATATTGTTTTGAGCTTTGTTAAATATTCACCCACTGACAGATTATCTTTTCTAATGCTGTGTAATTGTCTCTTGTAGTGCATGAATTTGGCTGCAGATTGAGAATTAAAGATTCTCTCTACTGTAGTCCAGATCCCATTGGCAATTTTGCTTCCAATAACCTGTGGCAGTAACTCGACACTTATTGATGATAACAACCATGAGCAGATTAAGCTGTCCTGTCTTCGATGTCTTAAAAACTCTTCATTACCGACAGTTTTATTGTCTTCTTCAATATGTGCTGTAATCAGTTGGCTCTAAGGACTTATCACGGTTTTTATCAAACTTTTAGTGGCAGATTGCAGTGAGTTTGATGATGTATTAGAGGTGGCAGAACTATCATTATCTCCCGCCATGTTAACTCAAGAGAAAGATAAGCAAGAACAAAATCAGGGGAACTTACAGGGTCAAGAAGGATCAGATATGTGGAGAACATGTCAGTTACAGTCAGAATTCAAATGATGAGAATTAGCTGATGAGTTCTTGACGAGGTAACGGCTTTCTTTACAGTTTCTTGATGATTTTCTTGACTCTGATGATGATTTTCTGATGAATTTGGTTGAATTTGCTTGAAACTTTATAAGAGAGTCTAGTTGCAACCAAGATTCAATATCTTCTGGTATGGCACAGACTTAAGAAAGCAAATTCTTAATGAACCTCAAATGATGAGATAATATCTGATGAGGAATCTGATAATCAGATGATAATATATGATCTGATGGTTATTCAGATTGAAATGCCAATTTGAATTGCTGTTAAGCTATGTTGGCTATGATACCAAGTTGAAAAATCTGAATAACTGAGTAATTTTGAATTGAAGAATTTTGATTATATTATATTAATGATACAGCTTGTACATCAGTTTCGAATCATACTAAAAAAGTTATAGAGCTTTGCTTATATAAACGAATTCTGAGATAATGGGCCGAATAAATGAAACATAGCCCAAAACAAATAAAAGACTCACAGAAATAGAGGAGGTTCGGGTAGCAACTGATATGACTGCACCGCAAACATAAAAGAGAAGAGTTAGAGTAAGATGCGCATCCACTTCTCATTTTTTTTACTAATGCCTGTCAAATTTCGTGTTTGGCTTTCTCTAGTTTTACTTGTAAGCTTGCCTGAAGGATTCATCAATCCAAGTAAGTTTGGAAAATATAGTTTAAGCTGATTATGTAAATATCTTGGTATACTAAAAGATCTCCAAATTTTTTGTCTTTACAGGCATTGCTGGACTGGCTGTAACTTCTGGATTAAACCTGAACTCACAATTAGCATCAATCGTATGAAATGTTTGTAATGCAGAAAATAAGATGAATTCAGTAGACTGAATACTGCAGTATTCAAGAATCAAAAGTGAAGCTCCTCTATCCATTGAAGGATGCAAACATTGCTACCATTGTAGTTATATAGTAATATAGGAATGCTAACAGTAAGTGTTCCACAAATAAATAAATTTTAAACCATGGAAACAAATTAATTAAACATGCAATAATGGTAGACATAAAAAATGGAAGTTGCCTCCTTCATGGTATATGGAGTTGTAGTGCACCTCATCTCAAAAGCTTAAGAAAGTAACTGTACTTACAGAAAGCAAAAAAAGCTTAATAAATTAGGTAGTCACCATATTTAAGTAAAACATTCAAAAATTAATTGCTGAAACCTCGGTTGATTATTTCTAAGGCTTAATAAATAAGTTCCATTTGAAAATACTGCTTATGTAAAAAGAAGTTTATATTAACATATACAACTACCGTCATCGGTACATCCTGTTCTTAAACAAATGATCTTTGAACTCAATATTACTGGACATGCACAAATATAACAATGTCGAAATACTAACAGACAAAATTAATTTATTTTATTTCGAGGAGAATGATAGACAAACAGTTTTAGACGAGTGGTCAACTGCTGTGGTAAAAAATAAGAGGAGCTATACTATTTAAGTTTAGTATTTTGGACAAATGAATTAGAAATCCATTGCTTCAAGGCATTGGTGCGTGTAACAATTTTCATTGGTTGCTAAAATTGTACTCTGGAGTCTGGACCATTGAACCTTAAATCCACTGCTTACCTGAGCGGGGATGCTATTCCTGCAACTATTGAGTGTTTCACAATCAACTCTAAGTTTTTACAATTCTATATGGTATATGGCCATTGATAGTTTGATAAATAGCAGCTCATCCAGTAAATAGCCCCCTGGTCCAAAGAATAAAAATAAGAATCTCATTAGAAACATCTAATAAAGTTTACTTCTAATCAGTTTTCACATTACTTCTAATCAGCACAAATGAATTTCAATATAGGCTTAAATAAGTTGCTTAAATTTATAAATTAATTTCCTTCAAATTCAAATGAGTCGCAGATATATCAGACTTTGTACCCTGTTTTTGCATCCCTTTGGTTGATTCAGAGCGCATTCACCCTCTGTACAAGATATTTAAGAATATAAAGTTGCCCTCATATGAGAACACATGACAGAGATAATTAAATTTATATGATATTACTGTAGAGGGAAAAACTATTGACAGGGATAAGTCAAAATGACAATGCTGATCGAAAAAAAAAAGTGTAAATGCTGATATGTAGGGGGAACAATGCAACTCAGTCCACTACTCATATCTTAAATATATAATTGCTACTAAAAGTATTAAGAAGTATTCTATCAAAATTTTGATGCTTAAATTGAATAGTAGAAGAAGTTACAAAATACTATATGGATTTTGTTCCAACTGGAATAGTACAAAGCAAGAGATATACAAGTAGAAAATGCCAGATATTAATATAGTACACTAACCTTGAACAACAGCTAAGCCCTTATTTGGATGCCTCAAAATCCTTCTAGTAACTACCACCCAACTTCTTCTCTGACTCCCTCACAACCCTCTTTATCTCTTTCCCTGAAAAGAAAAAAGAAAACTCGATACCATATGATAAGATGGGTGAAAATATGTGTTTTAGAAATTTACTGTAATATGCATTTCCATGCAAAAATAATTTGATGCCAACTTTGAGGAGTATATGCACCATAATTAACAATTCCAAGCAAGGTAATGATCCAACTGCTACTCTTGATAGTAGTGTTGTATTTTTGTCACTGTTTTAGTATCTGGCTACAAATATATTTAAAATTATTTACCTCACACAAACCAATAGATCAAACATTATTCAATCTTGCCTTATTTCTTTTGATGTCCTAATAGCCTACAAGTCATAACAAATAAACTGAGAATCTAGAGAGTATTTAGACCTGAGTTTGATACTGTATGTAAAGGAAGCAATGGTATGTAGACATTTAAACTAGGAGATTGTGAACAAAATAGGGCCGCAATAAGCTTGCTCAAACTACAGAAGCATATAACGTGCATGTGCAGTAGGTTTTGTAGATGTTAAAAGCAGCACGACACAATTGATAATAAATGAAAGCCAATGGTACAAAACATGCTACTCGAAATAACATGTTAGTAAGAAGGGATATAAAATTTGCAAAAAAAGGTGGAGATAATAAATATGCACAACAACATGAGAGGACACTGAACGTGATTGGTTCATAAATGTGCATGCCCTGAAGTACAACTATATTATGCCATGTAACTTATATCCCAGGATGAAGATAGTTAACCTGTAACGCCCCACTCCGAGACCCACATTAGCAAAGAGTATTACTAAGTAACACCGTCCACTAATACGGAGAATAGAGCTGGATAGGAGCGATCATTTATGACCTTGTCTTAATTATTTATTGAATACGCCGACAATTGCCACTTCTTACCTAAATGAATCAACATATTCAATAAATACTTAATACAAAGTCATAGGTGGCTGAATGATCTATCAGAACAAGATATAACAACTCAAGTGTAATGCACATCACAGAACAGTAGATCATTACATACATCTTCACATATACAGAAACATCACAGAGTTTACAAAATGATACATGTCAAGTGGTAAAGCAAACCACAATATACAGGCGAGTCAATAGAATACATATCAGAGTTACAGTCAAAAAGGACTACACAAAAAGCTATAACAAAAAGGAGCTAGCGGAATAGTCCATGCGGAAGCAAAATAGGCTAAGTCCAATGTACCTAACCTGAAACATCTCGGTCTGACCCGAGTATAAAATACACGGGTCAGTCTAGCTAAACAAATCAGTTAGATAAACTAAATGATAATGAACATACAAGGTCATAAAATACCACAAATATCTCCAAAAGAGATAGCCAAATCATCTAACAAAAGATGAATCATAACAAGCCTCATATCTTCGGCAACTCAAATAAACCAAGGATATCATATCCCAAGACAAGCCAAAAGGCAATTAACAAATACCAATAAAGGTAACACAAGTTTCCACAAGGTAATCTCTATATATCGTGTGGTTCAAAGGACCTACCCCAAAAGGCGATACACTAGGGAAATATAATTGTCAAAGAAACAAAAAATGCTCGAGCTCAGTACTGTATAACAAGGATCCATACGCCCGAAGGAAATACGCCCGAAGGAAATACGCACGAAGACTCTACTCTCACATAGGAGCAATTGTCCACATAGACAAAGCCACACGCCCAGAGGCGATACGCACGAAGACTCTACTCCCACATAGGAGAAATTGTCCACATAGACAAAGCCACACGCCCAGAGGCGATACGCACGAAGACTCTACTCCCACATAGGAGCAATTGTCTACATAGACAAAGCCACACGCCCAGAGGCAACGCCCGAAGGCAACAAACCCCGAAGGCTCAAGCCCGAAGGCAACAAACCCCGAAGGCAATGCCCGAAAGCAACAAACCGCAGTGGCGAAGGTCCGGAGACCCAGTACGGGTCACCACTAACTGGCGGAATGTGTCACAACTCTCAGAAAGGAACCCGAAAAATGTTAATGTGAGTCCCATACCACACATTCGCACTAAACGGTTTACTAACCGTTAGTCAATTTCACATTCAAAGTAGTACAAAGTTCACCTCATCTCATCGGTAAACCAGACCCAAAGGTCAAAATGGTCAAACGAATAGATTAGGAATTAACTGAAAAGATAAACCCACGTGTTCATAGCACGCGTTTTATTTAATCATTTAATTCTCCTCCCTCTTCGCTCGAAGTGCAAAATCGTGTGTTTTATACAGAAATTATAAGTTGGAGAAACGAGCTTTTAATACAATTTAAAAAGATCACTTTATAAAAACCCGTGTACTAAATCTAAAAAAGAATCATCAAGGTCAACTAAAGTGAAACAACTAATCGGAGAAAGAAGAATTGATCAAAAATTGGAATCCCACACAAAATAGGCAAATTGAGCTGAGACAAGCAGATTCAGACGTTTGAATTGTATATTTCTGACGTCTGAAACTGGGGCTCAGGCAATACTTTGCCTAGGCCAATGTTGGTCAAATCATATCGGAAGCAATCAGATGAGTGATGATGGCTAGGGGTTTACGTCAAATGACTACCCAGCCTTAAAGACTCACCAATACACTCTGACCAACATGCCCACACATCCATAAGGATTTTTCATAGATTTTGACTTCAAACGCCAAAAATTATTCATTAAACCAATTCAATTCAAAAGCAAATGGACAAGGAATATATGTTAGGAATTGCTACCTAACACTATCAAAGATATAGACGTAGATGTGAGTTCAAAAACTCACCTTTTAAACCCAAACACAAATGATAAGCTCTAGAACAAGCAATAGGTTAATCTCTCTTCAATAATACCCCAAAAACTTCAATCTATAATCAAAGATTAAGTTTTCTCTAAGTTAAGATATTAGGAATTTCTGAGAATTTGAAGAGGGATTGAGACGGAGAAGATGAAAAAAAGGCTTACCTAAGCTTCTCTTTGATTTTGGAGCAAGAATTTGAGTTTGCAAGAGGAACTAGGGCTTGGAATTTCTATTTTCCATTCTCTTCCCCCATTTTCAGTTGAGCTTGAGAAAAAGAAATGAAATGAGTGAATGGATGAAGAGAGGGGGCTGAGTTAGGGTATAGGATGAGTTGGGTGAAACCCAAACCCAAAAGCCCACTTAGAAAATAGCAAAATTCTACTCAACTCCAAACATATCGATGTTTATACTAAAAAAAGTCGCAAACACCATTTTGAATTCAATAGAAGTGGTCTCGAGTCCAAATTGTTGATTCTCAACTTCATTCTTCATTCAGACGTCTGAAATTTCCAAACCAGACGTCTGAATCTGGAAAAATATGAGTTGTCTAGAACAATATTCAGATGTCTGAATCGTCCATTTCAAACGTCTGAAAATGGCAATTTTAGCCTATTTCCTTTCTGGTTTGACTCGAACAATTTCAGACGTCTGAATTTCTGTTTGAAGGTGTTTTCAAATAGGCACTTCCAAATAGCACGATCCGCATAGACTTTTCGCTAATTCGACTGTTCTTCTACGAATAGTGACTTTTTTGGACTAAAATCCAACTAACGATCCTATATTTAAATTAAACATTTAAATATACGAATCGTAAAATATGCGGGTTGTTACTTTGAATTTCCTAATGCAACAGCCTTCAACTCCTATTTAGTTCATTTATGTAACGACTATTAAATTCGAACAATTTTTAAAAAGAAATATTAATTATAATGGTTGAACAGAATTTGGTTAGGAATAAAAATTTGATGTTTTATTTATGTGATTTGTTGATATGAACTGGAACAATATTAAATAACAAATTCGGATAAGTTATATAAAGATAATAACATAGGTTGAATGTAATTGGATGAGAATTGGATGCGTAGTTAATGACATGAATTGGATAATAAAGGAAATTGTAAGCGACGATAAAATACATATTTATTTAAGGAAAATAAAATGCGTGATTTAAATGATAACATACCAAGTTGATTTCAAATAACGGAATGAGGTAAAACAATTAATTGGTATGTGATGAATGTTTTTTGTTAATACAATGAACGTTACAACTATTTAATAACAACAATAGAAATTACAAATATGTTAGTAACAATAAATTGGAAATTTATAACCACCATTTAATTTGAAATATATATATTGAATTGTTTGGCATTTAACCTTTTTAAATACGATAAGGGGAAACAAATTAATATTGCATTAATTGATATTACATCTTTTAATTAAGATAAAGTGTAACAATCCGTAACTTTTAACAACTTTAAAATGACAGTATTTTAAATTTAAATAAAAATTAAATTTGAAAAAAAAATTTGAATTTGTGATGTTGAGTGTTTTATTTGACTAAATTTAATAGAATAAAACTTTTGTAAAATTTCAAATTTTGGTCAAACTCAGTCAAAGTTTGACTTTTGGTTGGAAAATTTAAATTTGAATTTTTAAATTTTATTCTTTTTATATGATACTAGACTGAATTCTATTCTCCTCTCCATTTTTCTTTCCATCAGAATCAAATTCCTGTTGCTCTAAAATTTTAAATTACCGTGAAAAATTGACATAAATTTGTAGTGTTTATTTGTGTTTGTTTGGCTAAGTATTGTTGGGTTGTTTAGTCTAATGAGCCTTAGTAAACCAAGAGACTCTAATAATCCTAAGAGTCACGTGACCATTCTTTTTCTCATCTATTGACCTTCTATTTCCTATCTGTACGTATACAAATTTCTCATTTGAGAAACTTTCTGCGTACTCTTCATTCTTCTTCCTCAAATCTACAGAACTCAAAACTCCTAAATTCTCAAATCAAATTCCATCCTTCCTCCTTCTAAACCCTTCCACCTCTCTCCTATTGCCTCCGCCCTCCACCACCATCCAAGGCCATCTCCTTCCCTCCGCCTCTTGGCCACCATCCACCACTCTAAGGCCAAAAACCCCATCCTCTTCCCTAGGCCATAGCCGAACCCATCACCACCAAACTCCATTAATTCAACCCCAAGCCTCCACCCTAGCCTAGCCGCACCCAATCCCCTTCCCTTGCCCACCTTGGCCGCACCCAAACCCAACCCAAAACCCTAGGCCGTGCCCCTTCCTCCCAAGGTCGAACACCCCCTTAGCCCTCTCTTCCTCTATTTTATAAAAAAAAGTTATATATTTATATATTTTGTGTTCCATCAATTCAAGTTCGTGCTTTGCTTTGGAATTTTTGTTTGGGATTGTTAGCGCTTGTTGAGATTGTGATTCAAATTCGTAGCTTTTGTGTTGTCAAAATTCTTTAACCTCGAAAGGTGAGCCATTCACTCACGATTGATAATTTATGTTAAGTGAATAAACATCACTTGATATGTCATATGGAATGTTGTGATAATTAGGATTTTGTACAGTTTTGTATATGATTTTGACATGTTAAATATTCATTTATGTTCATTTATGATTTGTGATAATTATTGATGATAGGCATTGAAAGTGTGCTATGGATCGTGTAATATGGATATACGATAATACAGAATATAGTAATGATAGCTATACAGTAAATAGTGCGGAATATAAGAGCAGTATAATAAAAATAACACCATAGAGGTTCGGAGCACCGTCCTATGTCCAGTTCCAGACTCCTTTTGGAATTTCACTAAAACATCAACCCTCACTTAACCCGGAGGAACATGTCTATACAATCCTTGAGCAGCAGAACATGGACCTGAGCAGCGAAACAGGATTTCGCCTCAGCAACCGAAGAGGACTTCACACGCCTGAGCAGTAGAACAGGACTTTAACAAATACAAAAGATTGTTTTGACCTTGTGTGTTCTAATAACACGGATTGTCACTTGTAGTACATCCTTCCTATAATCGTTTCCTCAAGTATGATGTGTGTAGTTGTGTGTATATGAAGATTAGGAAGTTTCAAATTGCTTGAAGAATATGGAAATAAATACGTAAGCAATGAATGTATGAATTCAAGAGAGTAGTTAATTCAAAAAATATGATTCAAGTATAAGCAAGTAAGTGAAGTAATTTGATCTTGAAATTCATGCATATATATAGTAGTTAAGAAGTTGCAACTGCTGGTGAAGAGATCTCTACGAATAGCAATGGTTGCAACCCTTGGGGAGGAAGACAACTATTCAGAAAAGAGGTGTCTTTTCATTAAAAAAATGACAGTTGCAGGATTCAGTCGACTGACTTTGATCATTCAGTCGACTGAATTTAAAAACGTGCACATATATGTTAAAATGCACAGATTCAGTCGACTGACTGAATGTATTCAGTCGACCGAATTCTATTGTTAAACAAAAACTATGGTAGCTCATTTGGTTAGAGTACTTGCTTTCCAAACTAGTGACCTGGGTTCGAGCCCCGCTCCATGCATTTTTTGAAAACTTGATGTTGATTAAAATATGCATGCAAGTTTATTTGAATGTGAATGATGATTCTTGAGGAAAGATTTTAACAAAGCACTAAACTAGACTCAATATACACATTTGATGACTCTTGTTAAAATATATAACTATACAAACCATATATTGAGCCGATGAGCTTGGATGTTATCGTAGTCGTAAATTCGTGAATTGTTGTGTCTTGTCAGCAATCAAAACCTATGTGCTATGGACACACATGTTATGTCAAAAATATGTCACTTATGTGCTATGTGAAAAAAAAAGAAAAAAACTAATGTGTTATAAAATAAAAAGAAAAAAAAGGAGAAGGAAATTTGATATGCCATATATGTGTTATGTTTGTAATATGGGAAATCACCTAAGTGCTATGTTGAAAAAAAATTGTTATGTTGATTTAAATTTTGTCGCACATGTTATGTTAAAATATGTTACTATTGTGTTATGTGAATAAAATATGTGTTATGAAAAAAAAAGAAAAAAGAAAGAAAATGATATGCTTTTAACATAGTGAATAACATAAGGGTTATGTTAGAAATGATTACATATTATACTATGTTATGATAAGAAAATTTTATGTCATATGTTATGTTAGATATGAATATGTGCTATGTTATGTAAGTTATATGCTATGTTATGCAATAAGTTATGTGCTATGTTATGTAATACATTATGCAAGTTATGTGTTATGTTATGTTATTTACGCAATCATGCTGCAAGTTCCCTTAATTTTAGGAGATCACTGTGGGTTGAAATGATACATACCCGAATAATTTAATAGATTAGGGAAAATCGTTATGGGTTGAAGTGATAAATGTGAGGAATGCGGAATATGGATCTTAAGGCTAGAATGAACACTAGAGGGGGGGGTGAATAGTGTTTATAAGAAATTACTAAATCTTTTTGAGTTATTATTGATTTGTACACAAATGTATGCAATATTCAGACATAGATATAATCACAGAATCAAACACAGATGCAGAAATAAAGTAAATGCAGTAAAGGAAAGAACACACCGAATTTTATACTGGTTCGGAGTTACCCTACATCTAGTCCCGCACAACTAAGTATGAATTTCCTTTCAAAAGCAATTCAACAATTACAACCCTCGATTTCAAGGCCACGAGGTACACCCTCCAGAATCACAATCCTCTGGGTAGAGATACTTGATTTCCGGGCAATAAGTTCACCCAATTGATTTCTCAAGGCTACAATCACACCTTTTCTCACTTGATTGATTTCCAAGGCTACATCACACCTTTTACTCTATTGATTACAAAGAAAGCCTATAACTCTAAATAACATTGAGGATCTTGATGAGATAGTGACAAAGAATCAAACCAGAGATTATCTAGTTAGGTTCAATGTTGATTTCGGCAGAGTAATGGTAAGAATATGTATAAAGAAATGTGGAAGAAGAAGAGAAGTGAAAAACCAGAAAATCTATATTCAAATTCATTGAAACCAACCCCTATTTATAGAAGAACAACAGCGATGTCCATTCGTGAAAGGTTATGGCGAATATACACTTCTTTTGAAATTCAAATTTTTGAATCTAACTGTCACTATGTCGACATGGGGTACTAGGGCATGTCGACATCACAAAGCATTTTTTGAAGATTTGATTTTCTTTGAAAATAACCTTTATCTTATATTAAAAACTATTTAAACTTTATAAATATACTTGACTATAGATAAAATACATAGATAAATATAGAGAATAATATATATAAAATTTTACTATAATTTTATATTTAAATCTAAGTATAAATATATTATAATTAAAAGATAGTTTAAAACAAACGAAGTTTAAAACAAAAGTTTATTAAAAAAAACAAAGAATATTTTAAGGCTAAAACATCTTTTTGAAAATCATTTGAAAAGATAATTTTTAAGGCTAAAACATTTTGAAAAGCAGTTTTGAAAATCATTTTGAAGTAGTTTTGAAATCATTTTGAAGTAGTTTTGCAAGCTTCTTCCTGCAGAATATCTCATCACATCAGGACTCGAGAACTTGTACAAAACCAGGATGTTCGTGGGTTTGCAAGCCACTTGTCGTAGGTTTGTAAGCTACTTGTCGTGGGTTTGTAAGCCACTAAAAAGGTAGAAATGGGTTCCATCCCAAAAGAAAAATGGAGTGAAGATTTCAGTGCTATTATGAAGTTTTAACATAATTCTAGACTCAATACTTATCTTGAAATCTTGATATTCTTGATACTCATGAGTCTTCAATCTTGATATCTTGAATCTCTATACTGTACAGTCTTCATTCTTGGTACCTACATGGTTAAATCCTGCATATATATATATATATCTAAACTATAATGTTAGTATTTATATTTTATAATCTTATTCTAAGGTTGTTGTCATCAAAACCATCATCTCAAGGACTAACAATCTCCCCCTTTTTAATGATGACAACCTTTGTTTATAAAATATTACTTCTATCCTAATAACTCCCCCTAAATCTAATAACTCCCCCTTAATCCATGCCTAACTACCCTATTTTATATTTCTCCCCCTTTGTCATCAACAAAAACAAACAAACTCTAAACTTTATAACTCCCCCTCATTCTTGTACTCAAGTACCTGCATTAATAAACTATATAATAGAGTATATTAAGAAATAACTATACTTATAGACATGATATTCAATCAACGATTATAAATATATCAATGTATATTTATACATTCATCAATCCACACCAAGTGTCAATCAAATCAATCAAAACAAACAATTTCTACCAAAGCAATCAATTCAAACAAAGTAATCAAATTAAATAAAGCAATCAAATTAAACGTTACGAGGAACTTCCACCCATCCTTCTTCTCCGAAAATAGGGTCTGCTTTGATGGCATCCCAATTTTCATTGTCATTTGTGAGAGAGACAGGAGGATGTGCTTCGTTATCATCCTTGTGCAGGGAATAAATCATCCATCAAATTGCCTCGAAATGCCTTTCTTGCTCCTTGATCATCTACATTTGACTCAATTCTACGTATCGCTGGTTACGAAGAATGAACGAGAGAATATTCTTGAATGAATTAAGAGTTTCTTCAAGATTCTCGGATAAGTTATGAATTGGATTAGCCAATTTTGAAATTGTGAGAAGAATGAGAGATATAATAGATAAGAAATAATATTCAGTAATGAATTCTGGAAGAAATGGGTATATATAGGTGTAGAAATTCGTTTGAAATGAATAGACATATGGTAGTTATTCAAAATGAAGTGTCATTTCTGACCAGTACATGTCGACATGGTCAAGGGGGGGGGATGTCGACATGGTCCAGTGAATTTTGATGACTTTTTTTGATTTTGTGAATAATTGTGTATGTATATATATTTATATAATATACTAACATTTATTCATGAGATAAGATAAGCTAGATAACAGAAAAGGAAATCAATTTCATTGCATAATAGGATAATACAATGATTAACCATAAAGAACTACATAAACATTCAAACTAAAACAAACTTAAACTAATTCGACATGATATGAAAATATAGAACTAGTTAGAGGATGATGAAGATAATCCAAGTTTCTTGCTGACTTTGGAGAAAAACTTGTTCATCTTGGATGATATTTTTTCCAACTTCTTACTAACGGATCTTTTAAGAACCCGTTGATTCTCAACAATAATCTTTTGGTTTTTGAGTAGGGTTTTGTTGGTAGGATTGGAGGGATATTCAATACTTTCTAGGGATGTTTCACCTTCTTCTTCTTCTTCTATTTCCATTTCATCCCCTTCTTCTTATTCTTCCTCTTCCATTTCTTCATGAGCCAAACGCTCTTCCTTTTCGGCAAGCGTTTCATAAGGTTGAAAAACATATGGGATTTTCATGAGAGAAATGTTTGAGATATTAAAAACTTTTCTTGAAATAAATTCTTCTCCTTTGAAATTTACTCCAAAATAGTTGAAAATCCGAGTAAGGTAAATTCCATGATATAAAGTGTTTTCTCCCATTTCAAAATTTTTAGGACGAAGTTCATCCAAAATAACTTGCGCCCAATTGATATCATAATTTCCGAAGATAGCAAAAAGTGCTTTGCACACTTTTGAAGTAGGATTGTTAAAATTTCCCGATCTTGGGGTCAAAGTATGTTGTAAAAGAAGATTGACAATTCTTGCTTTAGGACGAAAGTTTCGGTTTTTAAATTCAAAGTTTTCATCTCCTTCAAAAATATGATGAAATGTCTCACGATCATGTTCATCGATTTGAAAACTAGAAAGATCTATTCCCGTGCTTTTGCAATTGAGAATGGTACCCAAAAGATCACAATTCAAAACAATTTTAGTGCCTTTGACACTACTCCAAATTTCATTATCATTTCCTTCATAAAATTCTCGATTGAGATTTGCATAGAAAATTTTAACAAGATTTGGGTAATAAACAAAATCATTTTGAGAAGAATCAACAAGACTAAGAATTTTATTGTTTGCAAAAAGAGTATCAATTTCATAAGAAGCAAAATCTTGAAAAATAGCAAACTTTCCGGGATGGACTTTTCCATAGTTAGCATAATTGATGTATGCTTTTATGGCCTTCGGATTATTGAGGAGTTGCTCTTTCAAGTTTCTGGAAAGTCTCATGGTGGAGGGGTTGCTTGAAGAAGCCATTAAAGTAGAGAGTAGAGAGCTTGGAGTTTTGAAGAGAGAGTTTGAATTTGAAAATGAAAGTGAAAAGTTGTGATAAAAGATAGTGAATAAATAGATTTTTGAAAGACACGTTCTCTGGTTAAAAGATGCCTTTTCAGAGTATTGAATGAAGTGAAAAGGTGGAGGGAAATTCAACCATTTGAATTCAAATTTTGAATTTCAAATTTTGTACCCATGTCGACATCATGGTAGGGACCATGTCGACATGTGCCTTAAATATTCTATGGTTTAATTTTCCTAACTACTCTAATATATATATACTTATTATTTTAATGTTTATATATATATATATCTGGAATATTATTAGAATTATAGTATATTCTAGAAAATATTATTATATTATTAAAAATATAAAATAATAATAAAATTATAATAATAATAAAATAATAAAAAATAAATTAAAAATTCAATCAACACACCAATTCAAAATCAATCAATCAAGCAATCAATCATCTAATTCTAAGCATGCAATTTCAATCAATTGTATTGTAAATGTGTACCCTTTTTTGAGTCCGTTTCCTTGAATTTGTTGAAGTCGTGAACTGCCGTGAAACACAAATTTGAGTTATCTGTCTTCTGATCATTATCGCTTGAGGATGAGTATGAGTCATCTAGAGTAGCAGTAAATGCACGCTTCCATTTCTTTACTGAATCATTGTTTATAGGAGGATTCTGCCTATCTGGATACGGACAGTCTCTTTTCATATGGCCTGGTTCATCACAGTTGAAACATTTGACATTGTTTGGCACTGCATTCTGATTTCCAGAATTCTTATAGTTGTTTCTCTTGAAATTATTCATCTTTCTGTATTTCAAGATTTTCCGAAAATTTCTGGTCATAAGAGCCATCTCTTCATCATTATCATTATTTGAGTCTAATTCATCGGTCAATGCATTGAATGCCATTGATTTCTTTTCAGATGCTTTGCTTTCTCTTCTCCCGATCATTTGGACTTCAAACGACATTAGATTTCCAATTAATTCTTCTATCTTTAAAGTACTAATGTCATTTGCCTCTTCGATTGCAAGTGTCTTTTGATCCCATTCTGGAGTGAGAGAGTTTAAAATTTTCCTGACTTGATCTTCTTCGGAAAACACTTTTCCCAAGGATATGAGAGAATGTACAATATCCTGAAATCGACTATACATATCAGAAATAGACTCATTAGAATTCATTTTAAATAACTGAAACTGATTTGTGAGCATGGAAATTTTGGTCTGTTTAACTTTTCTTGTTCCTTCATGAGTCACTTGCAAAGTTTTCCAGATTTCATATGCAGACTTACAAACTGACAGTCTATTAAATTCATTCCTATCAAGTGAACAAAACAGAATATTCATTGCTTTAGAATTATTTTGTGCAACAGTCTTTTGCTCAGCGGTCCACTGTGCAAAATCAGTTGTGGGTTCAGAATATTCAATTTGTGTGATATTCCAAGTATCTAATCCCACAGATTGTAAATATATTTTCATCCTACATGCCCAATATGCATAGTCACTGGCATTAAAAAGTGGTGGTCTGACAGTAGACTGACCTTCTATAAATGAACTAGTGACAGGGATACTAGTGTTAGTAACAGTACCAGTGTTGGTAGCCATTTTGAAAACTTTTCAAAATTCAGATTATGAAACTTTTGAAAACCTTGCTCCGATACCAAATGTGAGGAATGCGGAATATGGATCTTAAGGCTAGAATGAACACTAGAGGGGGGGGGTGAATAGTGTTTATAAGAAATTACTAAATCTTTTTGAGTTATTGTTGATTTGTACACAAATGTATGCAATATTCAGACACATATTATCACAGAATCAAACACAGATGCAGAAATAAAGTAAATGCAGTAAAGGAAAGAACACATCGGATTTTATACTGGTTCGGAGTTACCCTACATCCAGTCCCGCACAACTAAGTACGGATTTCCTTTCAAAAGCAATTCAACAATTACAACCCTCGATTTCAAGGCCACGAGGTACACCCTCCAGAATCACAATCCTCTGGGTAGAGATACTTGATTTCCGGGCAACAAGTTCACCCAATTGATTTCTCAAGGCTACAATCACACCTTTTCTCACTTGATTGATTTCCAAGGCTACAATCACACCTTTTACTCTATTGATTACAAAGAAAGCCTATAACTCTGAATAACACTGAGGATCTTGATGAGATAGTGACAGAGAATCAAAACAGAGATTATCTAGTTAGATTCAATGTTGATTTCGGAAGAGTAATGGTAAGAATATGTATAAATAAATGTGGAAGAAGAAGAGAAGTGAAAAACCAGAAAATCTATATTCAAATTCGTTGAAACCAACCCCTATTTATAGAAGAACAACAGCCATGTCCATTCGTGAAAGGTTATGGCGAATAGACACTTCTTTTGAAATTCAAATTTTTGAATCTAACTGTCATTATGTCGACATGGGGTACTAGGGCATGTCGACATCCCAAAGCATTTTTTGAAGATTTGATTTTCTTTGAAAATAACCTTTATCTTATATTAAAAACTATTTAAACTTTATAAATATACTTGACTATAGATAAAATACATAGATAAATATAGAGAATAATATATATAAAATTTTACTATAATTTTATATTTAAATCTAAGTATAAATATATTATAATTAAAAGATAGTTTAAAACAAACGAAGTTTAAAACAAGATTTTATTAAAAACAAAAACAAAGAATATTTTAAGGCTAAAACATCCTTTTGAAAATCATTTGAAAAGATAATTTTTAAGGCTAAAACATTTTGAAAAGCAGTTTTGAAAATCATTCTGAAGTAGTTTTGAAAATCATTTTGAAGTAGTTTTGCAAGCTTCTTCCTGTAGAATATCTCATCACATCAGGACTCCAGAACTTGTACAAAACCAGGATGTTCGTGGGTTTGTAAGCCACTTGTCGTAGGTTTGTAAGCTACTTGTTGTGGGTTTGTAAGCCACTAAAAAGGTAGAAATGGGTTCCATCCCAAAAGAAAAATGGAGTGAAGATTTCAGTGCTATTATGAAGTTTTAACATAATTCTAGACTCAATACTTATCTTGAAATCTTGAACTCTTGATAATCTTGATACTCATGAGTCTTCAATCTTGATATCTTGAATCTCTATACTGTACAGTCTTCATTCTTGGTACCTGCATGGTTAAATCCTGCATATACGTATATATCTAAACTATAATGTTAGTATTTATATTTTATAATCTTATTATAAGGTTGTTGTCATCAAAACCATCATCTCAAGGACTAACAATAAACCCAAGCGATTTTATTGATTTTGGAAATTTTGGGATTGCGGGTTGAAATGATATAAACCCGTAAATTTAATTTATTGCGGGTTGAAATGATATATATCTGTATTACTTGACCATATGATAGAAAACTATATACGGACACTGTTGGTCTATTTTTAAAATGATTTTCCAATATTTTTGAAATATATGGGTTTTAATAAATATTGATTTTTAAATTATAATATAAAGATCTTATTTTAATATGTGTTTTAAATTGAATAGTGATTTTAAAAATATATTATAAAGATTTTTATTTTAATATGTGTTTTAAATAAATATTGATTTTTAAAATACAATATGTAGATTTTATTTTAATATATGTGTAAAATTTAGATTTTTAAATTATATGTTTGGAAATTTTAAATTTATAAGTTTAGTTTTGGAAAATGTAAATTTCAAGATTTTACTTATAATTTTATTATTTTTAAATATATAAAATAAGATTTTATATAATATATTTAATAAAATAAGATTTTATACAATATATTTAATAAAATAAGATTTAATTAATATAATAAATTTAATTTAATAAAATTTAATTTAATTAATATATACAATATGTTTAAAATATTTATTTAGATTTATGTTATTATTTTAAAATAGATTTTGTAATAACTTTAATAAATTAAGGTTGGAAAAATAAATTGAAATTGAGTTGTAATTTAATTTGTTTTAAGAATTGTATTTAAATAGGAAATTGATTTGAAACTTATTGATTTTGAAATTTTAAAGATATGATTTTATAACTTGATAATTCGACTTTGATTAGAGTTGATTAAATGAATATTTTCAAATTTAAATAAAATTGAAATTAAATATTTAATTTTGATTTAAATTTGTAATTTGGGATTTTATTTAAATGTTCATAAAAGGTGATTAAGCGAATATTTTTAGAATTAAATATAATTGAAGTTGGATATTTAAAATTTTGATTTTGATTTAAATGGTAATTTGAGATTTTATTTAAATGTTTATAAATTGATTTTATAAAATGACCACGGTGTGAAATAAGCATTTGGTTGTTAAAGAGACCGGGATCAGATATTGTCATACTCTCTGCCAATACCGAAAACCACTTTAACAACTGTGCACGTGGTGGAGAATCTAGAACGAAGTAGGATGGTTTGGCGAACGTCTATATGAGGTATGAATGCAGCCCTGACCCCCTCGGGTCACCTTGATGTGACTAAAACAGGAGCCACGCCGGGCCAAGTGAGGTCGCACCCCGAACGAGCATGCTTCTTCGATACCATTCTATTACTTTGTGATTTGATTGGGTGCACCTTTGATTATGGGAGTGTGTCTCGAGGTGGGCGGTAGTAGCTGCTATGCATTACCACCAGTCCGAATCCGCAAAACGGTATTATCCTACCCTGGGCATTGGCTCGCGTTCCTTGTCACATGCCTTATCGCGCCCAGTACGAGTTTGGTTTGTGTCGTAGACTATGGAGTGCCCTTTGATAGCCCTCCAGTTTACGGAGGAATTACGGTAGTGCATAGACTACGACATTTATATAAAAATGTGTTAAGGGGGATATGGGTAACGCCTTAATGCTATTTTAATATTTTACTTTACTGTAGACATTATCTATGTAGAGTATTGTATTATATATGTAGATAGTTCCACGGATCCTTAAAGGATGGAATCCCAAACATCCTTTAAGTTATATTGCATTTCATTTGGACATTTCACTTGAGTTGATTTACTTGCATAAGATTGTTAATCCCGACTCAAGTGTTTTGTGTTTTGCTTTATGCTCGGGTCAGACTGAGTGTCACAGCATTTGAGACTCACCTTTGGAGCTTGGAGCTTTGCTTGGAGATCTATCTTTTATCTATTCAGCTTTTAGTTATCTCAGTTATTTCCAATTGTTTATGGTCAGACTTGTCATTTGCTTATGTATTAGACACTTCTTTGTATTTGGACTTAGGTTGTATTTACTTTAGATTCTGATGTTTTTGTAGTAGCTTCATGAACTACTATTTATCTATTCCGTTGCGTATTGTTGTATTACTCTGTGTCTGTGATTCTGTGATTGATTTATTTACTGTATATGCTAAGTTTTGCCAAATATAAATAACAATCTATTATTTTAAGCAATTCAAGTTTGACATGTGTGGTTTATTGTCGATTTGAATAGTTCAAAATAGTGGGCCGTTACAGTTTATCCAGTTCCAACTTTTTTATCCTTACATCAAAGCTGGTGTAACGACCCGCAAAATTTAATGGTTTTAAAAGTATATTTAACTGGAAATTTGTGAAATTTTAAACAATAAATTTTGAAATTAAAAATTTATTATTTGGAATACGTCTATTTTAATATAGCAACTGGTAAATTTTCATCTGATAATATTGAAGTTTATTTTCCTGTGAAATTTCATTTCAAATCAAACCGGTTAATAACAGTGAATTTAAAAGTTTTCCGAAACCAAAATATGTCAACAGGAGAAAATTTGTTCAGATCATTCTGAATCAGACTGCGAAATTCGTTTCGCGAAATTCGGACGTTTCTAGCTACGTTTGGATTTTCCCGTACGAAATAGCAGCATTTTCGGTACCGATTATCGACTTTTGGTCGGATGATCGTACCACTAATATCTGTATACCGTTTTGATTCTATCGTCGTACCGATCTCAATGGTATATTTATCTCTGTATTTTAAGGTCCGGTACGCGACGGAAGTGATAAACGGTTCGTTGTAACGGTACCATAACTTCTGACTTTACTCCTTCCTTCAGTTCAAATTTCTAACGTGCTCTCCAAACCTTAATTAATTGCTTTAATTAATTTCGCTGAATCAATGGACAACCGTTCCTATTCAAATTCCTTTTGGTCTGATTTGTTGCTTACGTTGTTTTGAAATAAATTTATTTAGATCTGAAGAGCTTGCTCTGTCTCGTGCCTAAAATCGTGCCACTCATGTTTCATATTCTCCTAAAATTTATCATGCCCATTCTTCCTCTTCTCCTACCTTTATATTTTTCCTTCTCGAGATCTGTTCTTTCCTCTTTCCCATTTTTTCTCTCATAAAAAAAAACGTGACCCCTCACCTATTCTTCCTCTTTAGCCGTACGTCCATTCAACCACCAGCCCCACCATTCGTCCTCCCTACCTCGTGCTTCCAGTTGCCGACCATCCTCCCACATCAACCGAGTCTCTATCATAGATCTGTCCCTTTATCGATTCACTTTCATCGACCTCTTCCATCTTCCTCCACGTTACCCTCCGCCACGATGACAAGCAGCCAATCCCTCCTCCATGACAGCCGCCTTTCCTCTCCTCTCCTTGCATCATCTCCACGCATCTCCCCAACCACGCATCAGCCCACGCACACCACTCGGCAGCCTTCACCATACTCCACTCTCTCCTCTTTGCACTGCCTCGTCGAATAGCCTCCCCACCTTCTAGGCGCCCTCTTCGACCAACCACTGACCCGCAGTCCACCTTCCTATCACCACTTCCCAAACTCGGCAGCCAACCACCAAACCACTCAGCCTGCCCTCGGCCTGCTGCCAAGCTCGGCTTCGCACCCCAAACGTTCTCCTTCCATCTCCCCTCCGGCCACAAACGGCAGCTCTAAGCCTCTACATCTCCACCCAGGCAACAAACACCCACGCAGCAGTCTGCAGCCCGACCAAACCCGCTTTCCATCACCTGACAACGCCGAACAACACCTCACCATAGCAGCTCCTCACTCCTTTGCTTCGTTCGCATGTATAAATATCGGCAAGTTTTACTATGTTTTTCTGTGCTTATATTTTGTTTACTGTAATATATAATCTATTTGTATATGGTACAGAACATAAGTTTTTTTTTGTGATCTATTAGTTGAAAATATAGGCTGTAACAAGCTAGTTATGATTTGTTTAAAAGATGAGATATATTTGTTTTCATATGTTCAGTTAATATACGAATAATTTTATAATATTAGTTATATAATAAGTTAGTGAATATATTTTCAAACAAAAATATATATTATCATAAAGCATGTTGTCTGAATATGTTGTAGTCTGCATTTTTGTGATAGTTTGCATACATTATAATAGGTTGCTGTGGGGATAGTTTATAAATTAAGTTATATAAACTGACCTGTTTATAAGCTGTTTTGTTTAAGATTGTCTGTATATATATATATATATACTTTTAAATAGTATAGGCATATTTGAATCTGAGCAACGACCCTTTGATTTATGGAAGTTGTTACAAATGTCAGTGAGTATATACGTATATAGCTATTATAATAGTATTGATTTTATTATCATAAGTATGTAAGTTATAGATACGTTTATATACATTGGCTACATAAGTGAATGTGAATTTGTTTTCAAATATATATGGATATTTTATACGTTGGTATTTAATGTAATATATACTTTATTTTAAAATATGTTTAAGTTGATTTTGAAATTCATATATATGTAATATATCCTGTTTCACTGATCTCGTGCCACTTTGACTGACATTCGCAATATCAAATTTATCTCAGCAAAATCCCAACTTGTCGTCGTTCCGCTCGCTTGACTTGTATGCTTGTCCTTGTCTATTCGCTTCCATTCCCGTGCATATCTCCTGCCTTGAAAGGTGAGCAATCACTCACGATTAACGTCCTTTTATTTATTAAATTCAATTTCAATTGAAACGACAATTGAAATATTTTTACTGTTAGTTAATTTCATTGCTGTATGTATGCTATTATCTGTATATGTTCACCTGTGACATCTGACACCAGTATATAATATTTATATGCCTGTTATTACTATTATTTATATCTGTTCACCTGTGACATCTGACACCCGTATCTGTTATTTATACTGATGATATATGCCTGCTGTTATATATTTTTTTAGTATCTGTTATCACTCTGCAAGTTCCCTGTTAGTTTAGAATTCACTATGGGTTGAAATGATACATACCCGAACGGACTTTAGAATAGGAGAATTTCGTTATGGGTTGAAATGATAAACCCAAGCGATTTTCATTTGAATTGAAATTGGGATTACGGGTACCCGTATATATTTAAATTTCGGATTGAAATGATAAATATCCGTATCACTTAACCATATGATAAATATATATACAGACACCGTTGGTCCATATATATAAATATTTTGAAATTGAATTCTATGGTTTTGGAAAGAAATATATGGTTTTAACAAATGTTGATTCTTAGAATTTTATATATAAATGGTAATGATATATATAGATTTAATAATGATATTTAATTTAATTAAGATGGATTTAATACATATAATATGTTAAGTATAAAATTTATATTTCAAAATAGATTTTGGTAAAAATTTGAATAAGTTAAGGTTGGGATGATAATTTGAATTTAGTAAAGAATTTTATTTAATTAAACCAATATAAAGCTTATTGAAATTGGAATTTAAGATATGATTTATAACTTGAGTTTGATTTAAATAATTTAACGAATATTTCTTGTTTAAATAAATTTAAGGAAATATTTAGTAAAAATGAAATTTAAGGCTAGTTAAATGATATTGAAATTATTAAGTGAATATTCCCTGATCAAATAATAATAAAGTTAAAAACAAGTGTTATATGAAACTGTTAAATTTAACTTTGAAATGTTGAATATTAAAGCATTGAAATATATTGAAAATTTAAATGGTATATTCAGAACTGAATTGAATTGATGAATTGAGCTTTGAATAAATTTGAATTTGGAATTTGAGTTAATATGAATCGATTTGTGAGACTTGAGGAAATTATAAATACTTTACTTTATAAATTATTTAACCCATATATATACTATTTATAAAATAGATATATTTGAAATGAAATGATATTTGGGTTTTGAAGTATAAATTTAATTTAAATGACCACGGTGTTATAGTGTATATCTCTACATTGTAGATAGTTCCACGGATCCTTAGAGGATGGTTATCCCAAACATCCTTTAAGTTACTTGTATTTCAGTTGATATTTCACTTGAGTTGGATTTATTAGTATAAGAATGTTAATCCTGACTCGAGTGTTTTGTGTTTACGCTCGGGTCAGACCGAGTGATACAGCATTTGAGACCCATCCTTGGAGTTTGGAGCTTCCTTTGGAGATCCAACTATCGCCTCAGTTTTCAGCTCTTCTAGTTGATTTGTTCAGAGAAGTCATCTGTTGTACTGGAGACTTCACTGCATTTGAGATATTCTGTTGTATTTTATTTCTAACTCTGGTGTTTATATAGTAGCTTCATGAACTACTATTTTATCTATTCCGCTGCGTATTATTGTATTACTCTGTGTCTGTGATTCTGTGATTGATTTATTTACTGTATATTCTGAGTTTTTGCCAAATTTAAATTAACAATCTGATATTTTGAATTATTCAAGTCAGACATGTGTGGATTTATTGTCGATTTGAATGGTCCAAAATAGCGGGTCGTTACAGTTGGTATCAGAGCGAGGTTCTAGGCAAAACCTAGCATATATAGTAAAATTTATTTACAGAATCACTTTCGTTCGAGTTTGAATTTCTTCCTTTTGACTCGATTTCCTTTGAACTTTGGAACGTTCCTTGCGGTTCCAAAATTCATTCTTGTCTCTCCCTATTTGTATTCTTTTGATTCTGGAGTATCTCATAACTCCACTTCGAATGATCTCTATAAGAATAGGCGATCCCACCAATCTTTGGATGATTTGTATAGGGGTGGAACTCCTTTACAATTGGCATTGATTCACCGGAGATTTCTATTTCTTTGGTTTAGATGCCGCTATCTCTTGCGATCGAATGTTGGTTTTCTTGGAATTCTGCATCGATCTTGTTCCTGAAGTCACGGTTGACCCTAGGGTCATCCGCGATTTATATAAGTATATTCATCTTCTATTTTGAAATTTAATTATCTCATCTTCGTTCGAGCTTATCTTCGAATCACAATTCTATTTGATTAAGAGTTCCTCTAATTTGAATCTCTGTCTTTGTTGAAATCCATTCCTAAATCATCCTTTGAAAATCGGGTTTATTCATATTTTGGAAATTGTTTTATATATCGAAATTTTATAAGTATGATTATATTCTATATATAAAAGTGAAAATGTTTTCGATAAGGATTATATATACCTTTTAAAAATAAGAAATTGAATTTTTGAAAGGATTTGAAATTTTGAAGTTATATAAGAAATTGATTTATATAAAAATGATTTATAACTAAAGGATTTTAAATTTGAAATTCGAGAATTGAACTTCGGTATTTTGAAATTGGTTTTAAGATTTTGAAATATATAATAATAGTATGATTTAAAAGTATTTTTCGAATAAGAAATGTTTCCAATGATTTTAATGAGTTTCGAATGATTTCGAAGAAATTCCTAAAGAAGTTTGAGAAAATAGAAGTCCAGAACTCACTTATGTCGCTGGAAAATAATTTCGGTGATGAGTGCACGCATCATCGATATTGATTTTCGAGTTTCATAGTGGGGGAGAGGCCACTTTAGTAGCATTGCTATGCGAGTGATTTTGCGAAACCAATTTTGATTTCAAAATTTTGAAGTATGATTTGATATTCGAAAGATATATGTATATGTATTTGAAACGATTTGAAATGAGCCGGTGTTCAGTCCTCGAGTTTCGAATTTGAAACCTATCTTTTGAAATTGATTTACTGATTTGTTGATTTCCATCTCTTGAATTTGAAAATGATTTCTTCAACTATTTCGAAGGTTCGAACACTTCCAAATCAAGGTTAACTCTTAAAAGCTAAGAAAATTTGAAAAGTATTTCGATAAGGTATATAAATTTGTTTCGAATGTTCAAGGATGAAGTAATATGATTTAAATAAGTTGAAACTGTTTTGTTAAGTAAATGAATAAGGCTATTTTGAATTTTTCTAAATATGGAATTTAGATTTGAAATGTTTTGAAAGAATTTGGGCTTCAATATATTTTGAATAAAATTTAGTTAAATGTTTTAATTTAGTAACATCTGTATGAAACTATATATTTAACAGGTTGGAATAAATATATAATTTGTACGTATGCTGTTTTACTCGCATATTAATTAATTTGATCCAGGTTTGAGTACACAAGTTCGAGGTGAATTACACCATTTCGTGTTAGGATTTTTCATTCGATTCTTGATGGCGAATATTGATATGGATTTTGGGCTTGATCCTAGAATCTCTATCATAGTATATGGCTATGCAAGGAGACTGATGGCTTCTAGTCGAGAAACCATATCGAAATCCGCATTAGGGAAGTGAATGGACAATACTAGTTCGAAAGCGAACTTGTGTGATCGAGCGAGCGATCAAATGTGATTCTACGAAATGATGACGTATGTACATCTTATATTCTAATATCATTGATATATTTTGACGCTGAAATTGAAGCTGTCGAGTTAGAATATCTTTGCTTACTAAAAGAAAATTCCAATTTAAATTACAAAGATATATAACCCATAAAAGCAAAGATATTCAATCCCATATGGCTCTTCATACAGCGAAATTTATTTTGAAAAATTTGATCCTTATATAAGATAGACCTTACGTAAGCATAAGATGATTTTGAAAACATTTGATTTTGGAAATGAATTGGTTGACTTAAATTATATTGATTTGGAAATTTGGATTTATTTTCTAAATCTATTATTTTGGAAACTTTGAAACTAAAGATATTTAATTTGAGAAGAAATAATTTGGTGAAATTGTATATGATTTTGAAAGTGAACTAATATTGAAACAAATTGAAATTTGAGAACCTTGTGTTACTAAATACTTGATTTGGGAGTTGTCGAACTTATATAAAATTGATTTGTATGAGTATGAAATTGATTCGAAAACTATAGATTTGAAAAGGTACTCAATTTGAAAGTGAAATCTTATATAATTGAAGTCTATATAAGTATGATTTGATATACTATTGATTTTGGAAGGTATTTGATTTGAAAATTAAATCTTATATATAATGGATTTTATATAAGTACGATATTTGAAAGTGATTTGAAAAGGTACTATATGATACATATTTTCGAAGTAAAGATATGGAAAGTGCCTTCTGCTTGATATCCGATTTGTGGCCACATCTTGGATTCATTCTATCGATATTATTCTCTCTGATTGTTGGTTTTCCGGATATGATACTCGAGTGTCCTTCGAATTCCATGGCGTTACCCATGGCGTTACCCATGGTCTTATTTTTCTCTCGTGACTGCATAGCGCAACTGCCTGGCTGAGTCTTGCCTAGGGGTACGGATTGTTTCCTGGGGGATCCAGGCGTAACCATTGTGTATCCTGCAATCTGTGTAGGTCGCGAATAGTAGCGCAAATGCTTGGCTGAGTCTTGCCTGGGGGTACGGATTGTTTCCTGGGGGATCCAGGCGTAACCATTGTGTATCCTGCATTCTACTAGTCATCATGGCGTAACTCGCAGGGCTGAGAAAGCTTACGGATATGGATTGTTTCCTGGGGGATCCAGGCGTAACCATTGTGTATCTGCGAACCATGGTTAGACAAAGGTTTTGTTGTGTTTTTGATTGGATTGTACTTTCCATATCTGTTTTTAAAAGTTTTTCCAGTATTTTCACTGGGTGTTGAAACAAGTCTACTAAGTACCTGGAGAATTCTAGTTTTGCGCCTGATCAATGCACTACCAGAGTCTACAGGAACAAGGATAAACTTGTTGAGACATTGAGTTATAAAAGTATTTTCGAAAGGAAATTTATTTCGTTATAAAGGCAATTTATTATAAAAGTATTTCCAACAAAGAAGTTTTGTATTAATATTCGAAATTGAAATTCTAATGGTTTGAATTAATTATTCATGCCCGATTCTATTCTTTTGAATCTACCTTATCAACTCAGCTTTATTTATTCACCTATATTCTGTTTTTCCAAGTCCTCCTTCTTTTCCTTGTTGACTATATCCTTTTGAACATGGTTTAATAGAAATTTTAGTGTTATAAATATTTTAGAAGTTATTAATTAAATAAAACATAATTAAAGAAATGATTATTGATTTATTAATAATATTTGAAAAGTATTTTAGATAGAATTAATAAATTTATGAATTATGGATTTAATAGCTTCTGGTAAATTATGGAATACGTCTATTTTAATATAGCAACTGGTAAATTTTCATCTGATAATATTGAAGTTTATTTTCCTGTGAAATTTCATTTCAAATCAAACCGGTTAATAACAGTGAATTTAAAAGTTTTCCGAAACCAAAATATGTCAACAGGAGAAAATTTGTTCAGATCATTCTGAATCAGACTGCGAAATTCGTTTCGCGAAATTCGGACGTTTCTAGCTACGTTTGGATTTTCCCGTACGAAATAGCAGCATTTTCGGTACCGATTATCGACTTTTGGTCGGATGATCGTACCACTAATATCTGTATACCATTTTGATTCTATCGTCGTACCGATCTCAATGGTATATTTATCTCTGTATTTTAAGGTCCGGTACGCGACGGAAGTGATAAACGGTTCGTTGTAACGGTACCATAACTTCTGACTTTACTCCTTCCTTCAGTTCAAATTTCTAACGTGCTCTCCAAACCTTAATTAATTGCTTTAATTAATTTCGCTGAATCAATGGACAACCGTTCCTATTCAAATTCCTTTTGGTCTGATTTGTTGCTTACGTTGTTTTGAAATAAATTTATTTAGATCTGAAGAGCTTGCTCTGTCTCGTGCCTAAAATCGTGCCACTCATGTTTCATATTCTCCTAAAATTTATCATGCCCATTCTTCCTCTTCTCCTACCTTTATATTTTTCCTTCTCGAGATCTGTTCTTTCCTCTTTCCCATTTTTTCTCTCATAAAAAAAAACATGACCCCTCACCTATTCTTCCTCTTTAGCCGTACGTCCATTCAACCACCAGCCCCACCATTCGTCCTCCCTACCTCGTGCTTCCAGTTGCCGACCATCCTCCCACATCAACCGAGTCTCTATCATAGATCTGTCCCTTTATCGATTCACTTTCATCGACCTCTTCCATCTTCCTCCACGTTACCCTCCGCCACGATGACAAGCAGCCAATCCCTCCTCCATGACAGCCGCCTTTCCTCTCCTCACCTTGCATCATCTCCACGCATCTCCCCAACCACGCATCAGCCCACGCACACCACTCGGCAGCCTTCACCATACTCCACTCTCTCCTCTTTGCACTGCCTCGTCGAATAGCCTCCCCACCTTCTAGGCGCCCTCTTCGACCAACCACTGACCCGCAGTCCACCTTCCTATCACCACTTCCCAAACTCGGCAGCCAACCACCAAACCACTCAGCCTGCCCTCGGCCTGCTGCCAAGCTCGGCTTCGCACCCCAAACGTTCTCCTTCCATCTCCCCTCCGGCCACAAACGGCAGCTCTAAGCCTCTACATCTTCACCCAGGCAACAAACACCCACGCAGCAGTCTGTAGCCCGACCAAACCCGCTTTCCATCACCTGACAACGCCGAACAACACCTCACCATAGCAGCTCCTCACTCCTTTGCTTCGTTCGCATGTATAAATATCGGCAAGTTTTACTATGTTTTTCTGTGCTTATATTTTGTTTACTGTAATATATAATCTATTTGTATATGGTACAGAACATAAGTTTTTTTTTGTGATCTATTAGTTGAAAATATAGGCTGTAACAAGCTAGTTATGATTTGTTTAAAAGATGAGATATATTTGTTTTCATATGTTCAGTTAATATACGAATAATTTTATAATATTAGTTATATAATAAGTTAGTGAATATATTTTCAAACAAAAATATATATTATCATAAAGCATGTTGTCTGAATATGTTGTAGTCTGCATTTTTGTGATAGTTTGCATACATTATAATAGGTTGCTGTGGGGATAGTTTATAAATTAAGTTATATAAACTGACCTGTTTATAAGCTGTTTTGTTTAAGATTGTCTGTATATATATATATATATATATATACTTTTAAATAGTATAGGCATATTTGAATCTGAGCAACGACCCTTTGATTTATGGAAGTTGTTACAAATGTCAGTGAGTATATACGTATATAGCTATTATAATAGTATTGATTTTATTATCATAAGTATGTAAGTTATAGATACGTTTATATACATTGGCTACATAAGTGAATGTGAATTTGTTTTCAAATATATATGGATATTTTATACGTTGGTATTTAATGTAATATATACTTTATTTTAAAATATGTTTAAGTTGATTTTGAAATTCATATATATGTAATATATCCTGTTTCACTGATCTCGTGCCACTTTGACTGACATTCACAATATCAAATTTATCTCAGCAAAATCCCAACTTGACGTCGTTCCGCTCGCTTGACTTGTATGCTTGTCCTTGTCTATTCGCTTCCATTCCCGTGCATATCTCCTGCCTTGAAAGGTGAGCAATCACTCACGATTAACGTCCTTTTATTTATTAAATTCAATTTCAATTGAAACGACAATTGAAATATTTTTACTGTTAGTTAATTTCATTGCTGTATATATGCTATTATCTGTATATGTTCACCTGTGACATCTGACACCAGTATATAATATTTATATGCCTGTTATTACTATTATTTATATCTGTTCACCTGTGACATCTGACACCCGTATCTGTTATTTATACTGATGATATATGCCTGCTGTTATATATTTTTTTAGTATCTGTTATCACTCTGCAAGTTCCCTGTTAGTTTAGAATTCACTATGGGTTGAAATGATACATACCCGAACGGACTTTAGAATAGGAGAATTTCGTTATGGGTTGAAATGATAAACCCAAGCGATTTTCATTTGAATTGAAATTGGGATTATGGGTACCCGTATATATTTAAATTTCGGATTGAAATGATAAATATCCGTATCACTTAACCATATGATAAATATATATACAGACACCGTTGGTCCATATATATAAATATTTTGAAATTGAATTCTATGGTTTTGGAAAGAAATATATGGTTTTAACAAATGTTGATTCTTAGAATTTTATATATAAATGGTAATGATATATATAGATTTAATAATGATATTTAATTTAATTAAGATGGATTTAATACATATAATATGTTAAGTATAAAATTTATATTTCAAAATAGATTTTGGTAAAAATTTGAATAAGTTAAGGTTGGGATGATAATTTGAATTTAGTAAAGAATTTTATTTAATTAAACCAATATAAAGCTTATTGAAATTGGAATTTAAGATATGATTTATAACTTGAGTTTGATTTAAATAATTTAACGAATATTTCTTGTTTAAATAAATTTAAGGAAATATTTAGTAAAAATGAAATTTAAGGCTAGTTAAATGATATTGAAATTATTAAGTGAATATTCCCTGATCAAATAATAATAAAGTTAAAAACAAGTGTTATATGAAACTGTTAAATTTAACTTTGAAATGTTGAATATTAAAGCTTTGAAATATATTGAAAATTTAAATGGTATATTCAGAACTGAATTGAATTGATGAATTGAGCTTTGAATAAATTTGAATTTGGAATTTGAGTTAATATGAATCGATTTGTGAGACTTGAGGAAATTATAAATACTTTACTTTATAAATTATTTAACCCATATATATACTATTTGTAAAATAGATATATTTGAAATGAAATGATATTTGGGTTTTGAAGTATAAATTTAATTTAAATGACCACGGTGTTATAGTGTATATCTCTACATTGTAGATAGTTCCACGGATCCTTAGAGGATGGTTATCCCAAACATCCTTTAAGTTACTTGTATTTCAGTTGATATTTCACTTGAGTTGGATTTATTAGTATAAGAATGTTAATCCTGACTCGAGTGTTTTGTGTTTACGCTCAGGTCAGACCGAGTGATACAGCATTTGAGACCCATCCTTGGAGTTTGGAGCTTCCTTTGGAGATCCAACTATCGCCTCAGTTTTCAGCTCTTCTAGTTGATTTGTTCAGAGAAGTCATCTGTTGTACTGGAGACTTCACTGCATTTGAGATATTCTGTTGTATTTTATTTCTAACTCTGGTGTTTATATAGTAGCTTCATGAACTACTATTTTATCTATTCCGCTGCGTATTATTGTATTACTCTGTGTCTGTGATTCTGTGATTGATTTATTTACTGTATATTCTGAGTTTTTGCCAAATTTAAATTAACAATCTGATATTTTGAATTATTCAAGTCAGACATGTGTGGATTTATTGTCGATTTGAATGGTCCAAAATAGCGGGTCGTTACAGTTGGTATCAGAGCGAGGTTCTAGGCAAAACCTAGCATATATAGTAAAATTTATTTACAGAATCAATTTCGTTCGAGTTTGAATTTCTTCCTTTTGACTCGATTTCCTTTGAACTTTGGAACGTTCCTTGCGGTTCCAAAATTCATTCTTGTCTCTCCCTATTTGTATTCTTTTGATTCTGGAGTATCTCATAACTCCACTTCGAATGATCTCTATAAGAATAGGCGATCCCGCCAATCTTTGGATGATTTGTATAGGGGTGGAACTCCTTTACAATTGGCATTGATTCACCGGAGATTTCTATTTCTTTGGTTTAGATGCCGCTATCTCTTGCGATCGAATGTTGGTTTTCTTGGAATTCTGCATCGATCTTGTTCCTGAAGTCACGGTTGACCCTAGGGTCATCCGCGATTTATATAAGTATATTCATCTTCTATTTTGAAATTTAATTATCTCATCTTCGTTCGAGCTTATCTTCGAATCACAATTCTATTTGATTAAGAGTTCCTCTAATTTGAATCTCTGTCTTTGTTGAAATCCATTCCTAAATCATCCTTTGAAAATCGGGTTTATTCATATTTTGGAAATTGTTTTATATATCGAAATTTTATAAGTATGATTATATTCTATATATAAAAGTGAAAATGTTTTCGATAAGGATTATATATACCTTTTAAAAATAAGAAATTGAATTTTTGAAAGGATTTGAAATTTTGAAGTTATATAAGAAATTGATTTATATAAAAATGATTTATAACTAAAGGATTTTAAATTTGAAATTCGAGAATTGAACTTCGGTATTTTGAAATTGGTTTTAAGATTTTGAAATATATAATAATAGTATGATTTAAAAGTATTTTTCGAATAAGAAATGTTTCCAATGATTTTAATGAGTTTCGAATGATTTCGAAGAAATTCCTAAAGAAGTTTGAGAAAATAGAAGTCCAGAACTCACTTATGTCGCTGGAAAATAATTTCGGTGATGAGTGCACGCATCATCGATATTGATTTTCGAGTTTCATAGTGGGGGAGAGGCCACTTTAGTAGCATTGCTATGCGAGTGATTTTGCGAAACCAATTTTGATTTCAAAATTTTGAAGTATGATTTGATATTCGAAAGATATATGTATATGTATTTGAAACGATTTGAAATGAGCCGGTGTTCAGTCCTCGAGTTTCGAATTTGAAACCTATCTTTTGAAATTGATTTACTGATTTGTTGATTTCCATCTCTTGAATTTGAAAATGATTTCTTCAACTATTTCGAAGGTTCGAACACTTCCAAATCAAGGTTAACTCTTAAAAGCTAAGAAAATTTGAAAAGTATTTCGATAAGGTATATAAATTTGTTTCGAATGTTCAAGGATGAAGTAATATGATTTAAATAAGTTGAAACTGTTTTGTTAAGTAAATGAATAAGGCTATTTTGAATTTTTCTAAATATGGAATTTAGATTTGAAATGTTTTGAAAGAATTTGGGCTTCAATATATTTTGAATAAAATTTAGTTAAATGTTTTAATTTAGTAACATCTGTATGAAACTATATATTTAACAGGTTGGAATAAATATATAATTTGTACGTATGCTGTTTTACTCGCATATTAATTAATTTGATCCAGGTTTGAGTACACAAGTTCGAGGTGAATTACACCATTTCGTGTTAGGATTTTTCATTCGATTCTTGATGGCGAATATTGATATGGATTTTGGGCTTGATCCTAGAATCTCTATCATAGTATATGGCTATGCAAGGAGACTGATGGCTTCTAGTCGAGAAACCATATCGAAATCCGCATTAGGGAAGTGAATGGACAATACTAGTTCGAAAGCGAACTTGTGTGATCGAGCGAGCGATCAAATATGATTCTACGAAATGATGACGTATGTACATCTTATATTCTAATATCATTGATATATTTTGACGCTGAAATTGAAGCTGTCGAGTTAGAATATCTTTGCTTACTAAAAGAAAATTCCAATTTAAATTACAAAGATATATAACCCATAAAAGCAAAGATATTCAATCCCATATGGCTCTTCATACAGCGAAATTTATTTTGAAAAATTTGATCCTTATATAAGATAGACCTTACGTAAGTATAAGATGATTTTGAAAACATTTGATTTTGGAAATGAATTGGTTGACTTAAATTATATTGATTTGGAAATTTGGATTTATTTTCTAAATCTATTATTTTGGAAACTTTGAAACTAAAGATATTTAATTTGAGAAGAAATAATTTGGTGAAATTGTATATGATTTTGAAAGTGAACTGATATTGAAACAAATTGAAATTTGAGAACCTTGTGTTACTAAATACTTGATTTGGGAGTTGTCGAACTTATATAAAATTGATTTGTATGAGTATGAAATTGATTCGAAAACTATAGATTTGAAAAGGTACTCAATTTGAAAGTGAAATCTTATATAATTGAAGTCTATATAAGTATGATTTGATATACTATTGATTTTGGAAGGTATTTGATTTGAAAATTAAATCTTATATATAATGGATTTTATATAAGTACGATATTTGAAAGTGATTTGAAAAGGTACTATATGATACATATTTTCGAAGTAAAGATATGGAAAGTGCCTTCTGCTTGATATCCGATTTGTGGCCACATCTTGGATTCATTCTATCGATATTATTCTCTCTGATTGTTGGTTTTCCGGATATGATACTCGAGTGTCCTTCGAATTCCATGGCGTTACCCATGGCGTTACCCATGGTCTTATTTTTCTCTCGTGACTGCATAGCGCAACTGCCTGGCTGAGTCTTGCCTAGGGGTACGGATTGTTTCCTGGGGGATCCAGGCGTAACCATTGTGTATCCTGCAATCTGTGTAGGTCGCGAATAGTAGCGCAAATGCTTGGCTGAGTCTTGCCTGGGGGTACGGATTGTTTCCTGGGGGATCCAGGCGTAACCATTGTGTATCCTGCATTCTACTAGTCATCATGGCGTAACTCGCAGGGCTGAGAAAGCTTACGGATATGGATTGTTTCCTGGGGGATCCAGGCGTAACCATTGTGTATCTGCGAACCATGGTTAGACAAAGGTTTTGTTGTGTTTTTGATTGGATTGTACTTTCCATATCTGTTTTTAAAAGTTTTTCCAGTATTTTCACTGGGTGTTGAAACAAGTCTACTAAGTACCTGGAGAATTCTAGTTTTGCGCCTGATCAATGCACTACCAGAGTCTACAGGAACAAGGATAAACTTGTTGAGACATTGAGTTATAAAAGTATTTTCGAAAGGAAATTTATTTCGTTATAAAGGCAATTTATTATAAAAGTATTTCCAACAAAGAAGTTTTGTATTAATATTCGAAATTGAAATTCTAATGGTTTGAATTAATTATTCATGCCCGATTCTATTCTTTTGAATCTACCTTATCAACTCAGCTTTATTTATTCACCTATATTCTATTTTTCCAAGTCCTCCTTCTTTTCCTTGTTGACTATATCCTTTTGAACATGGTTTAATAGAAATTTTAGTGTTATAAATATTTTAGAAGTTATTAATTAAATAAAACATAATTAAAGAAATGATTATTGATTTATTAATAATATTTGAAAAGTATTTTAGATAGAATTAATAAATTTATGAATTATGGATTTAATAGCTTCTTTGTAAATATAAGTAATAATGAAAATAATTGTTTTCAAATGGTTTTCATACATTTATAAAGGTGTCATTTAAACATATAAATGGTAATTGTAAAGGAAGCAAGAAATTTTGCAAATGGGTCTTGAAAAAGTTTTAAAGTATATAAGACAATTGAATTGCAAATGAAGTTTTAAAATTTAAGTAAAATTTATATAGTTCAAAATAATTGTTTAATCTTGACTTTCAATCTACTTTTATTTCTGGTTATTCTATTCTCCTACCTCCTTCCTTTTCGGGGACGAAAAGTTTTGAGTGGGGGAGAGTGTAATGACCCGCAAAATTTAATGGTTTTAAAAGTATATTTAACTGGAAATTTGTGAAATTTTAAACAATAAATTTTGAAATTAAAAATTTATTATTTGGAATACGTCTATTTTAATATAGCAACTGGTAAATTTTCATCTGATAATATTGAAGTTTATTTTCCTGTGAAATTTCATTTCAAATCAAACCGGTTAATAACAGTGAATTTAAAAGTTTTCCGAAACCAAAATATGTCAACAGGAGAAAATTTGTTCAGATCATTCTGAATCAGACTGCGAAATTCGGACGTTTCTAGCTCCGTTTGGATTTTCCCGTACGAAATAGCAGCATTTTCGGTACCGATTATCGACTTTTGGTCGGATGATCGTACCACTAATATCTGTATACCGTTTTGATTCTATCATCGTACCGATCTCAATGGTATATTTATCTCTGTATTTTAAGGTCTGGTACGCGACGGAAGTGATAAACGGTTCGTTGTAACGGTACCATAACTTCTGACTTTACTCCTTCCTTCAGTTCAAATTTCTAACGTGCTCTCCAAACCTTAATTAATTGCTTTAATTAATTTCGCTGAATCAATGGACAACCGTTCCTATTCAAATTCCTTTTGGTCTGATTTGTTGCTTACGTTGTTTTGAAATAAATTTATTTAGATCTGAAGAGCTTGCTCTGTCTCGTGCCTAAAATCGTGCCACTCATGTTTCATATTCTCCTAAAATTTATCATGCCCATTCTTCCTCTTCTCCTACCTTTATATTTTTCCTTCTCGAGATCTGTTCTTTCCTCTTTCCCATTTTTTCTCTCATAAAAAAAAACGTGACCCCTCACCTATTCTTCCTCTTTAGCCGTACGTCCATTCAACCACCAGCCCCACCATTCGTCCTCCCTACCTTGTGCTTCCAGTTGCCGACCATCCTCCCACATCAACCGAGTCTCTATCATAGATCTGTCCCTTTATCGATTCACTTTCATCGACCTCTTCCATCTTCCTCCACGTTACCCTCCGCCACGATGACAAGCAGCCAATCCCTCCTCCATGACAGCCGCCTTTCCTCTCCTCACCTTTCATCATCTCCACGCATCTCCCCAACCACGCATCAGCCCACGCACACCACTCGGCAGCCTTCACCATACTCCACTCTCTCCTCTTTGCACTGCCTCGTCGAATAGCCTCCCCACCTTCTAGGCGCCCTCTTCGACCAACCACTGACCCGCAGTCCACCTTCCTATCACCACTTCCCAAACTCGGCAGCCAACCACCAATCCACTCAGCCTGCCCTCGGCCTGCTGCCAAGCTCGGCTTCGCACCCCAAACGTTCTCCTTCCATCTCCCCTCCGGCCACAAACGGCAGCTCTAAGCCTCTACATCTCCACCCAGGCAACAAACACCCACGCAGCAGTCTGCAGCCCGACCAAACCCACTTTCCATCACCTGACAACGCCGAACAACACCTCACCATAGCAGCTCCTCACTCCTTTGCTTCGTTCGCATGTATAAATATCGGCAAGTTTTACTATGTTTTTCTGTGCTTATATTTTGTTTACTGTAATATATAATCTATTTGTATATGGTACAGAACATAAGTTTTTTTTTGTGATCTATTAGTTGAAAATATAGGCTGTAACAAGCTAGTTATGATTTGTTTAAAAGATGAGATATATTTGTTTTCATATGTTCAGTTAATATACGAATAATTTTATAATATTAGTTATATAATAAGTTAGTGAATATATTTTCAAACAAAAATATATATTATCATAAAGCATTTTGTTTGAATATGTTGTAGTCTGCATTTTTGTGATAGTTTGCATACATTATAATAGGTTGCTGTGGGGATAGTTTATAAATTAAGTTATATAAACTGACCTGTTTATAAGCTGTTTTGTTTAAGATTGTCTGTATATATATATATACTTTTAAATAGTATAGGCATATTTGAATCTGAGCAACGACCCTTTGATTTATGGAAGTTGTTACAAATGTCAGTGAGTATATACGTATATAGCTATTATAATAGTATTGATTTTATTATCATAAGTATGTAAGTTATAGATACGTTTATATACATTGGCTACATAAGTGAATGTGAATTTGTTTTCAAATATATATGGATATTTTATACGTTGGTATTTAATGTAATATATACTTTATTTTAAAATATGTTTAAGTTGATTTTGAAATTCATATATATGTAATATATCCTGTTTCACTGATCTCGTGCCACTTTGACTGACATTCGCAATATCAAATTTATCTCAGCAAAATCCCAACTTGTCGTCGTTCCGCTCGCTTGACTTGTATGTTTGTCCTTGTCTATTCGCTTCCATTCCCGTGCATATCTCCTGCCTTGAAAGGTGAGCAATCACTCACGATTAACGTCCTTTTATTTATTAAATTCAATTTCAATTGAAACGACAATTGAAATATTTTTACTGTTAGTTAATTTCATTGCTGTATATATGCTATTATCTGTATATGTTCACCTGTGACATCTGACACCAGTATATAATATTTATATGCCTGTTATTACTATTATTTATATCTGTTCACCTGTGACATCTGACACCCGTATCTGTTATTTATACTGATGATATATGCCTGCTGTTATATATTTTTTTAGTATCTGTTATCACTCTGCAAGTTCCCTGTTAGTTTAGAATTCACTATGGGTTGAAATGATACATACCCGAACGGACTTTAGAATAGGAGAATTTCGTTATGGGTTGAAATGATAAACCCAAGCGATTTTCATTTGAATTGAAATTGGGATTACGGGTACCCGTATATATTTAAATTTCGGATTGAAATGATAAATATCCGTATCACTTAACCATATGATAAATATATATACAGACACCGTTGGTCCATATATATAAATATTTTGAAATTGAATTCTATGGTTTTGGAAAGAAATATATGGTTTTAACAAATGTTGATTCTTAGAATTTTATATATAAATGGTAATGATATATATAGATTTAATAATGATATTTAATTTAATTAAGATGGATTTAATACATATAATATGTTAAGTATAAAATTTATATTTCAAAATAGATTTTGGTAAAAATTTGAATAAGTTAAGGTTGGGATGATAATTTGAATTTAGTAAAGAATTTTATTTAATTAAACCTATATAAAGCTTATTGAAATTGGAATTTAAGATATGATTTATAACTTGAGTTTGATTTAAATAATTTAACGAATATTTCTTGTTTAAATAAATTTAAGGAAATATTTAGTAAAAATGAAATTTAAGGCTAGTTAAATGATATTGAAATTATTAAGTGAATATTCCCTGATCAAATAATAATAAAGTTAAAAACAAGTGTTATATGAAATTGTTAAATTTAACTTTGAAATGTTGAATATTAAAGCTTTGAAATATATTGAAAATTTAAATGGTATATTCAGAACTGAATTGATGAATTGAGCTTTGAATAAATTTGAATTTGGAATTTGAGTTAATATGAATCGATTTGTGAGACTTGAGGAAATTATAAATACTTTACTTTATAAATTATTTAACCCATATATATACTATTTGTAAAATAGATATATTTGAAATGAAATGATATTTGGGTTTTGAAGTATAAATTTAATTTAAATGACCACGGTGTTATAGTGTATATCTCTACATTGTAGATAGTTCCACGGATCCTTAGAGGATGGTTATCCCAAACATCCTTTAAGTTACTTGTATTTCAGTTGATATTTCACTTGAGTTGGATTTATTAGTATAAGAATGTTAATCCTGACTCGAGTGTTTTGTGTTTTGCTTTACGCTCGGGTCCGACCGAGTGATACAGCATTTGAGACCCATCCTTGGAGTTTGGAGCTTCCTTTGGAGATCCAACTATCGCCTCAGTTTTCAGCTCTTCTAGTTGATTTGTTCAGAGAAGTCATCTGTTGTACTGGAGACTTCACTGCATTTGAGATATTCTGTTGTATTTTATTTCTAACTCTGGTGTTTATATAGTAGCTTCATGAACTACTATTTTATCTATTCCGCTGCGTATTATTGTATTACTCTGTGTCTGTGATTCTGTGATTGATTTATTTACTGTATATTCTGAGTTTTTGCCAAATTTAAATTAACAATCTGATATTTTGAATTATTCAAGTCAGACATGTGTGGATTTATTGTCGATTTGAATGGTCCAAAATAGCGGGTCATTACAGCTGGCAAGCTTACTTTCCAACCTATATTTGAATTATATGTTTGTAACATACGATATGAAGGTGACTACCATGAATATTATAGTTTTAAATAGAATCTAATTTTATTACACTTCAGGAGTCAAAACTTTTTTCCCTTCTTTCTCATGAAGTGGGAGCTTCCCTTTTTTGGCTCTATCCAAATCCCTTTATACATCCTTATTAATTTGCGGAAGATGGATCTTAAGGCTAATTTAACACTAGAGGGGGGTGAATAGTGTTTACTGATTTTTTTTTGAATCTTTTTAAATTCTTTTAAGATTATAATTAAACAATGCAGAATCAACAATCACAGATGTAAACACAAACAGATATAAATGCAGTAAAAGTAATAAGTAAAGAGTTGGAGAGAACACAAACATATATAAATGCAGTAAAAGTAAAAGGTAAAGAATTCGAGAGATCACATCAGGAATTTTTATACTGGTTCGGAGTTACCCTACATTCAGTCCCGTACAATCTCTTGTACAGATTTATTTTCAAATATCAAAGTCAAAACAATCTTGATTTCAAGGCTACGAGACACGCCATCTTGATTTTCCGAGATTTGGGTACACTTATTGGATTCGGACGGGACGCTAGCACACCTGTTTGGATTCAAACAGAACACCAAGCACACCCACTTGATTCAGACGGGACAGAAGCACATCTGCTTGGATTTTAGGGACACCAAGCACACCCAAGAGTATAAGAGTATAATTTGATAGAATTTATAGACTTAGTCTCTTGATCTTGAGTACAAATGATCCTATAACCTCTTGAATAGCACTTTGATCTTATTTAAGTGATAGAGATGAGAGAAATCAGAAAGTAATTGATAGAGAATCAAATCAATAGAGTTTGAATTTGATTCTGATTGAATTTGAGAATATTTTGAGTAGATATCCGTTTAGAAATTAAAAGAATAAAAGAGGAGAGAAAGAATGAGAAATTAGTTATAGAGAAACAACGGTTATGGCCATTCGCGAAGAGCTACAACGAAAAGACATTACCATTCAAATTTGAATTTCGAAATTTTCGACCTATATGTCGACATATGCTATAGGAGTATGTCGACATACCCTTTTTATTTTTGAAAAACACTTTATAAATATTATTTTGAAAATATTACGCGTTGTAAAATATTTTGAAACTTTGTACACTCAACTAAACATAGTTTATACATATTTTAATCATATCAAAATTTAAGAAAAATTTTTATAAAATTATTTTGAAATATTTTTAAATATATAAAGGATTTAATATGAATTTCTTTTGAAAATAATATATATAAAGTATAAGTGAATATATATTTAAAATCAAAGTTATAATAAATGTTATAATATACATATAAACATTTAGAAAGCATTAAACTATAACTATAACAAAGTATATTAGATTTAAAAGTATATGTTAAAATATAAAATAACTAAAAATTTAGTTACTCAAATATATTAATCTTGTAAATAAAATCAAAAAGAAAACATTTGAAGGCCATTTTGAAAGATCATTTTGAAAAAAGAGATTCTTTAAAATTATTTTTGAAATTCAAAATGTTTGAAAATCATTTAAACTTAGAGAATAGATTTTAAAACTGTTTCCTGGGGATTTGACCAGGCAACTAGTACTCGGCAATAAGTGCTCGGCATCAGAGAGCGACTGGCATCAAGGAGTGTTCGGCGAAGCACAGGCCATCCAGGAGTGTTCGGCGAAGCAACTGACATCCATGAGTGCTCGGCGACAAGTGTGCTCGGCATAGTACTCGGCATCCATTAGTGTCCGGCATCGAGACTGTTCGGCGTACCAGAGTACTCGGTGTCAAGGCTGCTCGGCATACAGGAGTACTCGGCATCCCATGGTGTTCGGCGAGGCACTTGACAGCCAGGAGTGTTCGGCGAGGCACCCAACATCCAACGAGTGCTCGGCGACAAGTGTGCTCGGCGTCAAGACTGCTCGGCATACGAGACTGTTCGGCGTACAGGAGTACTCGGCGTAAGGGCACTCAGCGTCAAGAAGAGCGTTCGGCCTCAACAGACAACCATCCTACACTTCCCACGACACCAACATACCGTTCGGCATAGAAGGGATGGTTCGGCGCAGAGCGTTCGGCGAACCTTGCTCGGCATACGACGACCACTGTACTCGGGCTGGAGCGTTCGGCAATCAGCCCACTTGGGAAGTCCAGCCCATCTTTGCCTATAAATAGAGGGGCAGGGTCACAGTGAAATGGATCCTTTTTTGGAGAGAAAACACCGGGGAGACTCTGCCATTTTCAAGACTCATCTTTTCTACATAACAACTTCATTCAAGCATTTGATTCACGAATTGTATTTGTAATCAAATATAGAGAAGATCAATAAAGTTTAACCTCAAAGTGGACGTAGGCAATTACGCTGAACCACTATAAATTTGGTGTTCTTACTTTTTGTATTTAGATTAGCACTGTCTTCTCTGTTTAATTTGATTTCATCACTTATATCTCTTCACAATCTTCTTCTACGAGGTTAGCGACCAATTTTGGTGCTAACACTTTGGTGCTTTCACTGAGAATCGAATTCTCAGACCTCAAGGATCTGCTTTGAAGCTACTGGATTGAACAAATCCCCCAAAGAAGATCCGACTTACTGATAGGACATCCGTTGATTCTACTCAGAGTTCATACCAATAACTCTACAATGGCGAGACCACGTACCAGGTCAGCTTCTCTTAATGCGGATGCCCGAGAGACTGCTAGCATGCAACAAGCAGGACCTAGCAATCAACCTGCGATCCCGAGTGCAGGGATTGCCGCTCAAGAACAGACTGCAGTTGTCACCAGAGTAGAGTTCAATGACTTGATGAGAGAATTTAGGGAAAGTAGGAGACAACTGGGAGAACAGATGCAAGCTAATGCCAACCTGATGGCACAACTCACTCAACAGCAGCAACAGAATGCTGGGGGCAATCCAGCTGCTTATTCCTCATCTGACAGCTCTACTTCTTCTGATGAACCACCCAGGCGTAGATGCCGTAAGACTGAAGCTGCAAGGGCGGATGCTGCTGTTCGAACAGCTGGAGACCGCGACCAAGCCAGAACTGGAAGCTTTCGAACCGGAATACAGATGGAGGATGGAGCTCCAGATCATCAAAATGCTAACAATGTTGAACCTCACGACGCACGATTGGCAGATCGCCAGGAAAGGAGGCATCAGCATGGACAGGCGCGTAGAACTGACTCCAACCTCCCAGCTTCCATACAGACACCCGATCTGACAGCCATGATCAGGCAACTGATGAAAGAAAATCAGGGCTTATCAAATGACGACTGGGGAGTGTCAAGAAGTCATACTCCGTTCACGGATGTTGTGCTGCAAGCGGCGTACCCCAAGAAGTTTAGCATGCCAACCATTCCTGCATACGAAGGAAAGACTGACCCCAGACAACATGTAATGAGGTATGAATGGATGATGGATTCAGCCAGAGCAAATGATCCCACCAAGTGTAGGTGCTTTCCGATTACTCTATCTGGGATCGCTACTATGTGGTTCACCCGACTTCCTCTGCGATCCTATCAAATTTCGAGGAGTTGGCAAAGAAGTTTATTGAGCAATTCAGGATACACACTACACGCCCGAAGGACGTGATGTCTCTGTCAAGTGTAATCCAGAATCCCGGAGAGTCGCTGAAGGAGTACTTACAAAGATTCCACGTTGCGGCAACTGAAGTCAGTAATTCCAACGACCATGCAATCCTAATGGCTGTAATGAGAGGTGTAGATCCGGATTCTGAATTTGGAGACTGGCTGGCAGGAAAACCTCCGGCTACGCTAGAGCGTTTCTACTCCAAGGCACACCAGTTCATAAGAAGAGAGGAAGCTAGGTGGGTACGACGAGATAAGGCACCGGGACCTGCCCAAGAGTCAATCAAGAGCAACATTGCTGTGAAGCAATCTGGAGACAATTCGGGAAAGGTCCAAGTCAATGTCCAGAGTAAGCCTGTGCAGCCCAAAGAGTCCGGAGGAAGAAGTCAAGGAAAGAGGAAAGAAGCGGGAAAGTGGAAGTCGAGAATTCCAAGCTACAGCGAGTACACTCCGCTAAACGCCCCACTTGAGAACATTTACCTATCCACCTGCAATACTTTTTAGTACAGAAAACCACGTCCAAAAGAATCAACTGAAGAACAGAAGCGGACTGGGAAATATTGCCGCTTCCATGAAACTTATGGACACAACACGGAAGAATGCAGACACCTGCATGATGCTATCGAGAAATTGATCAGACAAAAGAAGTTGCAAGAATTCGTAAAGGATCCACAGGAAGGAGGACAGGCAACGTCCAACCCAGGTCGTGTACCAGCTCCACGTCATCCTGAGGAGCCTGCTCGGACTGTTGGAAGACTGGTCATAAATACAATTATCGGCGGACCTCATCCCGCAGATAAGAACTGGCAAGAGATGGAACGATATGCAAGCTCCTTGAAGCATGCAGATTTTGAGTGCTGTTCGAACGTAGAGGACGGGGCCCCTGTTAAGCAGCAGCGCGTGATGACAGACGATATTGTGTTCAGGAACAGAGACGCTGATCAGGTAGAGGCTCCGATCGTCGATCCCATGGTCATATCTGCAACGATCGGACCAGCATATGTAAAAAGAATTTTGATTGATTGTGGAAGTTCAGTCAACATCATCTTCAAGAAGGCCTATGATCAGATGAAGCTAGAGACAAAAGACTTGAAACCATCCAAAGCTCGTATCCACGGCTTTAACGGCGCTGCGACTGATGCGGTAGGATATGTCGAGTTACCAGTTGAACTGGGACAAGGCGAGCGTCGGAGGGTACGAATTCTACCCTTTGTAGTTTTGGATGTGGACTCTCCGTATAATGTTTTCTTGGGTCGGCCGGCCCTGGCTGAATTTAGGGCGGCACTAGCCCCGTGGTGTTTGACTTTGAAGTTTCCGACTGACAAAGGAGTAGGCATTGTTCACGGTGACCAAGCAGCTGGTCGTTCTTGTTATGTGGCCGAGCTCCGAGAGGCCCACCGGAGGGAGAAAGGAAAGATTGCGGACAATCCCGTCCGCATCCTCAATACGAATAATTGACAAGTAGTGCCCGAGCCCTGGCTTGGGCATAGTTCTCGGATCTACGGAGATATAGATCCGAGAGACGACGATGAGAAACCCAGGGAAGAGAAGGCGGCACCGGCTGAATTAACAGTTGACATCTCAGTTAGCCGTGACGACCCTTCGCGAATACTGAAGATCGGATCATAGTTAGGCCCCGCAATGACTGAAGACCTTAGCGACTTCCTCCGAGCAAACCATGATGTTTTTGCCTGGACGCATTCTGATATGTGTGGGATTTCTCCCGCCATCACGAGTCATATGTTGAACATAGACCCGAAATACGTCCCAGTCAAGCAAAAAAGGAGAGGAATGGATCCGGAGAGATCCGCCGCTCTTGGAGAGGAGGTGGACAAACTCAAAGCAAATGGGTTCGTCCGCGACGCCCTCTACCCGGAGTGGGTCTCCAACCCCGTGCTAGTAAAGAAGGCGAATGGGAAATGGAGGACTTGCGTAGATTATTCCGACTTGAACAAAGCATGCCCTAAGGATAGTTTCCCGTTGCCTAGGATCGATCAGTTGGTCGATTCCACAGCAGGACATGAATTATTGTCATTCATGGATGCGTACTCAGGATACAACCAAATCCCAATGCATATTCCGGACCAAGAACACACCAGCTTCGTTACAAATGTCGGGCTGTATTGCTATGTAGTGATGCCCTTTGGATTAAAGAATGCTGGAGCAACTTACCAACGTCTGGTGAATCGAATGTTCAAGGACCAGCTGGGCAAAACCATGGAAGTCTATGTGGATGACATGCTCGTGAAGTCACGACGGTCAAACGACCACATTCAAGACTTAGCTGAAATGTTTAACATACTCAGGTTCTATGGAATGAAGATCAACCCGCTGAAGTGTTCTTTCGGCGTTGCATCAGGGAAGTTTTTAGGGTTCATCGTCAACGCTAGGGGAATCAAAGCCAACCCAGAAAAGATCCAAGCCATTTGAGATGAACAAGCGCCCAGGACTATAAAGAAGGTACAGAGCTTGAACGGAAAAGTAGCTGCGCTGAGTCGATTTATATCCAAGCAACTGACAAGTGCATCCCGTTCTTTGACATAATAAAGAAAGGAAAGAGGAATTTTGAATGGACGTCTAGCTGCGAGGAAGCATTCCAGAACCTGGTAAGGCATCTGGAGAGCCCACCAATGCTATCTAAACCAGTTGACCATGAGATGCTGTACGTTTACTTGGCTATATCCCCTCATGCGATAAGCGCAGCTTTGGTTCGTGAGGAGGATCGAGTCCAGAAGCCGGTATATTATGTTAGCAAGCGTTTAACGGGGGCAGAGAAGAATTACCCTAAAATCGAGAAATTGGCTTATTGCTTGGTGATTGCATCACGCAAGCTGCGCCCATACTTTCAAGCGCATTCAATCGGCGTTTATACCGATCAACCCCTGAGGCAGGTACTTCAACGACCGGAAACTTCTGGAAGATTGCTAAAATGGAACATCGAGTTGAGCCAATTCGATATCGCATACTTACCACGGAGAGCCATCCGAGGGCAAGCGTTAGCAGACTTCATCGCTGAATTTACCATACCCATCAAACCGGACGATCACGACATCATTCCCCCCATTCGATGGAAATTATACACTAACGGTGCATCAAACGACCGTTGCTCCGGCGCGGGCGTAGTTCTTATAACTCTGGAAAACCGATCAATCTGTTATGCCCTGAAGCTCGATTTCCCGGCTACGAACAACGAAGCTGAATATGAAGCACTGATCGCTGGCTTGAAGCTCATCAAAGAACTCGGGATCGAATCAGTCAAAATCTTTTGTGACTCGTAGTTAGTGGTTTACCAAGTACGAAGAGACTACCAAGCAAAAGGACGAAAGCTTGCTCCGTACCTCGTTCAGGTCCAAGAACTACTATCAAATCTTGAGCGTTATGACATTTCACATATCCCACGAGAACAGAACAAAGAAGCCGACTTGTTGGCTAAGTTCGCAAGTACCGACGATGCTCAACAAATGGGATTGTATCCCGTTGAAGTCTTGCATGCCCCGAGCGTAGACGAGATGAAAATCGATCGCGTGTTGGAAACAGAGATCGAGAAGGACTCGTGGATAACCCCATTCAAACTGTACCTGACAACCGGGGCTTTACCAGAAAAAAGAAGCGAAAGACGACAGGTCCTTCGAAAGGCTGCGCGGTACGTAATGTAGGGTGGATCCATGTACCCGAAAGGATTCTCAGTCCCATTGTTACGGTGCATCGCTCATGATGAAACAAAGCGAGTCTTGAGGGAAGTTCACGAAGGGGAATGTGGCGACCATACTAGGGGGCAAACGCTAGCAAAGAAGATCCTCCGCTATGGATATTACTGGCCCACCGTAAACCGGGATGCCGCGGACTACGCAAGAAAATGCGACAAGTGTCAAAGATATGAAAAAATCCCGAGGGCTCCATCAACGGAACTCACACAAATGATCAGTCCTTGGCCATTTGCGATCTGGGGAATCGACATAATCGGCTCTTTGCCTCTATCCAAAGGTGGTGCGAAATACGCAATAGTTGCAGTCGACTATTTCACGAAATGGGCTGAGGCAGAACCTTTGGCCACTATCACCTCTAAGAAGGTCATTAACTTCGTTGTACGAAACATTATATGCCGCTTTGGCCTTCCACGCACCATCATTACAGACAACGGAACGCAATTCGAAAGTAGAGAGTTCAAAGAGTTCTGTTTAAAGTACGGCATCGAGAAAAAGTTCGCCGCCGTTGCACACCCAAAAGCTAACGGACAAGTCGAGGCCGTTAACAAAATAATCAAGTCCATACTAAAGAAGCGTCTAGAGAAGGTTGGAGGCAAATGGGTAGATGAACTCCCGACAGCATTATGGGCGTATAGAACTACCCACAAGTCCGCGACCGGCCACACTCCGTTCGCCTTGGCATACGGCTCTGAAGCCGTTATACCCGTGGAACTTGAAGTTCCATCGCACCGAGTGGCATACTACGATCCCAAGACGAACCAAAACCTCTTGCTGGAATCACTGGACTGCATCGATGAAAAACGGGAAGAAGCTGAATTAGGGGCGGCGGCGCACAGACATCGAGTCAAGCGTTACTATGACGGCAGAGTCCGCCCAAGAATCTTTGATGTGGGAGATCTCATTCTGAAACGAGTCTTCCCGGTACCATCACGCATGAATCCCAGCTGGGAAGGTCCATACGCCATTGAACGGAAGCTTGGAGAAGGAACATTCAAGCTAGCGACCGTTGATGGCGCGACACTCCCCCGAGCATGGAACAGTGAACATTTGCGGCACTATTACATTTAGCATGTTTCCCTTTCTTGTTATAGGCACTATTGTTTCCTACATGTTTCCATTCAATAATGACTTAGTTTCCTTTTAAAGTTGTAATCGAGCAATTTAGTTGATTTTCATTAATAAAGGCTTGAAGCCACATTTTCTATGAAGTTTCTATATCTCTTAATTGGATGATAAATTACATTATTCTGCGCGACATACAGGCTCGTACGAACGATTCCAAATCTCCGAATCCTCAGAGTGCGGAGCGGAGTACCCTATGTCCCCCGAGCGCGGACTAGAGTATAAACGATTTCCAATCTCCGAATCCCCAGAGTGTGGAGCGGAGTACTCTAAGTCCCCAGAGCGCGGACTAGAGTATAAACAATTCCAATCTCCGAATCCCCAGAGCGCGGATCGGAGTAATCTAAGTCCCCGGAGCGCGGACTAGAGTATAAACGATTCCAAATCTCCGAATCCCCAGAGCGCGGATCGGAGTACTCTAAGTCCCCAGAGCGCGGACTAGAGTATAAACGATTCCAATCTTTGAGTCCCCAGAGCGCGGATCGGAGTACTCTAAGTCCCCAGAGCGTGGACTAGAGTACAAACGATTCCAAATCTCCGAATCCCCAGAGCGCGGATCGGAGTACTCTAAGTCCCCGGAGCGCGGACTAGAGTATAAACGATTCCAATCTCCGAATCCCCAGAGCGCGGATCGGAGTACTCTAAGTCCCCAGAGCGCGGACTAGAGTATAAACGATTTCCAATCTCCGAATCCCCAAAGTGCGGAGCGGAGTACTCTAAGTCCCCGTAGCTCGGACTAGAGTATAAACGATTCCAATCTCCGAATCCCCAGAGCGCGGATCGGAGTACTCTAAGTCCCCAGAGCGCGGACTAGAGTATAAACGATTTCCAATCTCTGAATCCCTAGAGTGCGGAGCGGAGTACTCTAAGTCCCCAGAGCGCGGACTAGAGTATAAACGATTCCAATCTTCGATTCCCCAGAGCGCGGAGCGGAGTACTCTAAGTCCCCAGAGCGCGGACTAGAGTATAAACGATTCCAAATCTCCGAATCCCCGGAGCGCGGATCGGAGTACTCTAAGTCCCCCGAGCGCGGACTAGAGTATAAACGATCCCAAATCTCCGAATCCCCAGAGCGCGGACTAGAGCATAAACTATTTCAAGCCTCCAAGTCCCCGGGACACAGAGTCTGCAAGAAGTCCAAGTACTCGAAAGATGTGGGACGAGAGGTACGCCACGTCCAAAAAATGTTTGAACAACGCAAGAATGGACTGGGAGATAATGCAACTCATAAGAACTTGAGTTATGGATACAATTAGTCAGCAAACCAAATAAAGACAAGAGAAGCATTCAAACACAAAAGAAACTAAAACTTTATTCAATAAGTCCAAAATGGGGATACATGACCACTCCTACAAAATTCAGACCTCTCTATACAAACTACAAATCATGGGAGATAAAAACAATTACAAAGCTTAGTCAGGAAACTTGTTGAACAAGTCCATCGATTATTTCTTCGACTTCTTCTTCTTGTCTGCCTTTGGTGTTTCCGACGAATCCTCTCCCTCACGTTTTTTCTTGGACTTTTTGCTTGCTAGAGAGACGGAGTCAGGAGTAGGAGACGGAACATCTAGTGGTTTGGACCTGCCCGGGAGAATGATTTTCAGAGGTCTGTTCCGCGGGTCAGTGAGTTCCAGGACTTCAGATTCAACTTTGACTTTGACCTTTCTCTTCTCCTCGTCGGCGAGACGGTCCTTCATTCTCATCTCTGAAGTATGTTCAGAGGCGCCAGTGATTTTAACTTCGTCGCTTCCTTCGGCAGGAGACGAAGTATCAAGTTTGTCATCATCAAGCGCCCCGATCACTTGAGCGTCTGGGCCGGGAGTTACCCCTGCGTGAGCAACGTCGCTTGTTTTCCCCGCTTCCTCCTTGGCGTCATCGCTCCTCGGAGTTAGCTCGGCGTCAGAACGACCTGCACGAAAATATAAGAAGTGGGCATTAGAACGAATAACCACTGCTGAAAAATGACGGGATCTCTTCGACTTCTAGAGAAAGAAGAATTTCCTACCAGGATCCGGTTGGCTATCGGTGGCGCGCGGGGTTTCACCCTCCAGGATAGGTGAAAGCACATGAACGCCGAGCCTGGGATCTTCGAGATCATAACTGGCATGCTGCTCGAATGGATCAAGCGTCGACCGACCGGCCAATTGAGCAGCATAAGGAGCGGCGATGTGAGGAGTAGTAGCGTCGGCCTCTGACGGGCCAGCCTCGTCATTCTTCTCTTTCGAAGGGGAAGAGCCTTTGCCATAAAGAGCCAATGCTGCGGATAAATCCGATGGCTCATTCCCCCTCAGGAACTCCTTCACCAATGCATCCTCATCGATTTCTTCGGAGCCTGACTCGACTTTCTTGATCTTTATCAGAGTTTCCCATGCCTCAGCCAGGGATTCGTGGTAGCCGTCGCCCAAGAATGTTAGGTCGCGGTGCATAAGGACGCGGGCTCCGTACTCAGCGATCAACGGGTCAAACATACTTTTGACCTATTCCCTGCCGGCCTCTGCGGCCGCCTCAAAGCGAGAATCAAGCTCCTCCACAGCCATTCTTTTGCCCTCCTCACGGGCCTCATCCTTCATTTTCTCGACCCCGGCAAGTTCACCGTCGAGCTTTGCCTTTAGGAGTCGGGTAGCAACAATCTCATCACAATACCGCTGTGATTCTTCCTGAGCGGCTATTTTGTCTTCTTTCTCCTTGGAGAGTTGTTCTTTCAGCTCTTTGACTTGAGTAGCGAGCGCATCCCTTTCTTTTTGGACAGAGTCTTTTTCTAGGGCAAGGGCGCCGCTGCGCTGAACTGCTTCGTCAAGCTCCTTTTTGTGAGCCACCTCTAAGCGAGTAACTGCCTCAGCAGTATCTTTTGCACCTTGTTCAGCGGCTTCTAGCTTTGACTTATAAGAGGCAAGTTCTTCGTCTTGGAGTTTGATGATTTTCTTATCGCTGTCAGCCTCCAGATTCAGACGGTCAATCTCGTGTTGACGCTCGACAGATACTTCTGAGATCTTCTCCACCAAGTGCACGAATGCGTCATGTTGAACATAGACGTCATTGTTGCAGGCAATGGCACTTTGCTTCACGTGCCCAGGAATGTGATGGATGGCCGGGAGGAATTTCAAACCGTCAAAACAGATTTTCGGAAACTTGGCCTTAAGGTCGACCATCTTTTCCGCAACAGTTGGGTCCACGGCAGGAGTAGGAGGAGGAGGCTTAGAGAATTCCGTTCTTTTACGCGGCTCTCGAACTTGCCTCGTACTCGATGAACTGGAATGTTGTTCTCGAGCAGCATCAGACTAATAACCCTTCTGCAAAGACTTCTCTTTATCCGGCTCAGTTGTAGGAGGAAGATCGCGGGACTGGGAAGATTGATAGTGTGCTTTCTTGCGGTGAGACGACTTGCGCGGACGATTGTCCCTATCTTCATAATCACCTCGGTCCCGGCGTCTGCCTGAACCGGAATCCCGTCCGGAGTGATGGAATATAGAAGACCCCTGAAGGCGATCAAGTCCGTGTGAGCGGCCCATATCACCTGCAAAGAAGGGAGATAACAACGAGTTAAGGAGAATTCACGAATTAAAAAGACTTGAAGTATATTATGGAATGCGCATGTGCGTGTGTGTCCTAAGTGTTCCCCCCGACGGACCCGTTCGTTTATCTTTGCTAATCGGAGTATTGTCTCTTTGAGCCGGGAGTTGAACTCCTACATTGCCTCTAGCGGGCGAAGAGAATTTGAGAGCTTCAGGATCATCGAACCCGTAATTAAGTATGTCCTCGGGAATAGAAAGGTTCGATAGACCTCTCAAGGAACTTTCCAGATGCTGCGAAGAAGCCTCTTTCTCAGGAGGGGTAGGCGTAACTTTTGAGGTGCCACCAACTTTCTCCTTTTGAACCGTGTATTTCAACTTCTTCTTTCCCTTCGAAGGGGAGGATGATGTCTCAATATCCTGAACTTCGATTGCCGGATTCCAAGCGGGACCCACGTTCTCGCCCTGAGTTTCGGGGGCATCATCCTCTTTGCGCTCGCCTTCTTCATGCGCGTCGGGAGCGCGACGCGACGACGGTCCGGCAAGTTTTTTCCCTTTACCAGATGAAGATTTGGGAATTGTAACACCTTCTGGAAGGCTGATCCGACGACTAGGAGCTAGCAAGCCGAACCCCGACAGCGATTCATTTGAAATGATAGCTTGGATATCTCGATCCTCGGCCGGAAGAGCTCTAATCGCATCGACAGCATCAGAATATCCTCGGCCTTCCGGGCGTGGGCTGATACCTGAAAAGATGAAACTGAAAGTTAGGAAAGACATGCTCGGGTTAAATACGAATGGTAACTCAGCAGAGAGACTTACTGCCTCAACCCATCTCCTAGCGAAACCGGAAGGGCAGCGCACATAGAACCATTCCTGTTTGTACAGGGCGAATTTGCTACAGGCCCCTGTCAAGATCTGGCACTTGTGGTATGGCTCGAGGAACATGAAGGAAGGGCTATCTTTCCGTCTCTTGAACATATAAATGTATCGGATATCACCGGGGGTTGGAGGTCTGGAGAAGACGGCCATGAAAAGTAAATAAGTCCCATATAGAAACGCATGGCCGTTCGGGTGCAGCTGCGACGGAGCTATATGTCTATATACTGCAGCACATCCCGGAGAAATAAATTGAACGGAGGCACGCTGCCCATCCAACACATGAACTTGTTGCAGGTTGTGTACCCGACTGGGGGCAGATGAGGGCGGTCGTGTCTCGAAGGAACTAACACGTCAGCAAAGGGAATCCCGTGAATGGAACATATCCGTCGCAGAGCGGCCTCGTTGATCTTCGAGGCTTGAGAATCGATCGGATTGTCCAGTAAGATGGTTGACTCCAGAGCATCGGGCGCCAAGTTATGAGCGGGAGAGATTGACGGGTTGGAAGCATCTACGGCTCCTTGCCTTGCTGACGGCCCAGGCCTGTCAGATATGGTGGCAGAACTAGATTTTCTCGACATCCCGAATAAATAATGAACCTGGCTAAATTCTTGAGAGAGCTATACTTAAAAAACGTTGAACGTTAGAATTAGCAACACCATTTTTCCCCCATATGGTGTGTGAACTAGTGCAAGCAATTGTGTGCAGGCAATAAGAATCTAAAGGTTCTAAAGATGTAATATTTAGCTTCGAATCATCGCCTTCGAAGACCGTCATCGCTGACCGTCTCAGAAAGCTCGCCTTGAGGAGATTACAGTCCCAGATTCAGAAGACATATGATTTCTAAAGTGACCGGCTTAAAGTGTAGTTAGACACCTATCCTATTCGGCATTTTTAATGTTGTTCGGCATTTGTATTGACCGGCTAAAGACATTATCCGGTCCAAGAATTGTCCGGCAATTGCTTTGTTTGACTAAGGTAATGGTTCGACCTAAGGGTTGTTCGGCTGAAGTCAGTGTTCGGCATGTCAGTTATACTGTTCGGCTAAAGTCATCGTTCGGCATGTCAGTTATACTGTTCGGCTAAAGTCATCGTTCGGCATGTCAGTTATACTGTTCGGCTAAAGTCATCGTTCGGCATGTCAGTTATACTGTTCGGCTAAAGTCATCGTTCAGCATGTCAGTTATACTGTTCGGCTAAAGTCATCGTTCGACATGTCAGTTATGTTGTTCGGCTAAAGTCATTGTTCGGCATGTCAATTATATTGTTCGGCTAAAGTCAGTGTTTGGCGTATCAATCGTATTGGTCGGCTAATGTCATCGTTCGGCTAAAAGTGGTGCTCCACCACGATTTCAACTCTACCCTCCACCTTCTCCATCCACGCCGAACGACAGAGACGGATCGCCCGGCAAAGACTACGCCGTTCAACACCCCATCTACCCTTCTATCGTTCGGCACGGAGGAGCTATCCCCAATTAGACAACTCAAAACGAGAAAACCACGATGAACCTAAAATGGAAGTAGTGCAATTGTTAGAGGAAGGATACCTAATTCGACGATCGAAGTTGAGAATGGATTATAAAGGCTTTATATCAGGTAGGATGGGAAGAGTTGAAAGTCTCTAAGGAATGGCTGAAGAGAAGGCGTAAAGGGAAGAGAGACGGTGAGGACCTAGTTATATAGAGGGAGGTAGAAGTTGAAGAGGCTATACCTGGTAGAACCGGTCAACACCGAAGGGTTCGGCATCGTAGCAGTGTGACGTTCGGCACACGAGGTACGTTCGGCTTCGAGCGTATCGTTCGGCATCTAAATCTCGTTCGTCTTGCACCTCCTTCGCTAGCATTCTCGAGAAGGTACCTCCGAGGTAGATTGTATCAGATTCAAAGCGCATCACGTTCGGCCACGCAATACACTTTGGGGGGCAAGTGTTTCCTGGGGATTTGACCAGGCAACTAGTACTCGGCAATAAGTGCTCGGCATCAGAGAGCAACTGGCATCAAGGAGTGTTCGGCGAAGCACTGGCCATCCAGGAGTGTTCGGCGAAGCAACTGACATCCATGAGTGCTCGGCGACAAGTGTGCTCGGCATAGTACTCGGCATCCATTAGTGTCCGGCACCGAGACTGTTCGGCGTACCAGAGTACTCGGCGTCAAGGCTGCTCGGCATACAGGAGTACTCGGCATCCCATGGTGTTCGGCGAGGCACTTGACAGCCAGGAGTGTTCGGCGAGGCACCCAACATCCAACGAGTGCTCGGCGACAAGTGTGCTCGGCGTCAAGACTGCTCGGCATACGAGACTGTTCGGCGTACAGGAGTACTCGGCGTAAGGGCACTCGGCGTCAAGAAGAGCGTTCGGCCTCAACAGACAACCATCCTACACTTCCCACGACACCAACATACCGTTCGGCATAGAAGGGATGGTTCGTCGCAGAGCGTTCGGTGAACCTTGCTCGGCATACGACGACCACTGTACTCGGGCTGGAGCGTTCGACAATCAGCCCACTTGGGAAGTCCAGCCCATCTTTGCCTATAAATAGAGGGGCAGGGTCACAGTGAAATGGATCCTTTTTTGGAGAGAAAACACCGGGGAGACTCTGCCATTTTCAAGACTCATCTTTTCTACATAACAACTTCATTCAAGCATTTGATTCACGAATTGTATTTGTAATCAAATATAGAGAATATCAATAAAGTTTAACCTCAAAGTGGACGTAGGCAATTACGCTGAACCACTATAAATTTGGTGTTCTTACTTTCTGTATTTAGATTAGCACTGTCTTCTCTGTTTAATTTGATTTCATCACTTATATCTCTTCACAATCTTCTTCTACGAGGTTAGCGACCAATTTTGGTGCTAACAAAAACCTTTTTAAAAAATGAAGAGAGAGATCAAAGAAGTGCTATAAGAGTTTTAACAATAATCTATGACTCTATAACTTATCTAGATATCTTGAATCTTCAATACTCATGAGTTTTTAATCTCTAACTCTTGAATCTTTATATCAGCCTCTTGAATCTGCTCTTGATATTGTATAGTCTTCTTAAGCAACACCTATGTAATATCCTGCACTATATATTATATATAACTTGAAAAAAACATTAGTATCTATATTTTATGTGATATCATATGGTTGTTGTCATCAAAATTAATGCCTAAGGTACTAACAATCTCCCCCTTTTTGATGATGACAACCATATTTATAATATATGATATAACTTCCCCAAGTTACAAAACCCCTCCTTAATCTATGCCTGGATATTTTATTTATTTCTCCCCCTTTGTTATCAACAAAAATATAATCAAAACTTCCTCTAATTAAGGTACTATATGGTATATACAAGAGTGATATGTAAATAGGGAGTAATAACATAACCTAATTTTATTAATAGCACAAATCCATTACATACATATTATTAATCCAAATCAAATTCAATACAAATAAACCAATTCAAACAAATCAATCCAAACCAATCAATTTTTAATATATTTAATATACAGACAAATCTAATAGTTTATACAGACAAATCCATATTTTTAATATATTTAATATACAAATTTATATTAATCATATATGTATATTGAGATTAACCAATCAATCTTAGACTTCCCTAGGAACTTCTACCAACCATTAGAACCGAAAATTGAATCCGCTTTAATGGCATTTCAATCTTCATTGTCTTTGTTGATGGCACAATCAAGATTATTGGTTGGTTCGTCTTTGGTAAGGGAAGAAATCATCCATCGAATGGCGTCAAAATGCTTTTCTTGTTCTTTTATCATTTGCATTTGACTCATTTCTAAGTGACGTTGATTTCTAAGGATAAAAGTAAGTATATTCTTGAATGATTGTAGAGTTTGTTCAAGATTTTCACACAACTTTTGGTGTGGAGAAGCCATTTTTGAAAAGATAAGTTTTAAAAGTGAAAAGGGAGAAGAAAGATAATAGAAATGATGTTTTTCTAGAGTGAATAGGTTTATATAGAGGTGAGAAGTTGTTTGAAATGAATAGATGTTTGGAGGTTATTTTATTTTGAATTTTAAAAAAAATTAAAATTTGCCCGTTGTATATGGACATACGGGGTAGACATATGTCGACATATGTATCATAATTTTCAAAAACATCTTATTTTGCTATGCTATTGTAATTGGCCTATACTATTGCACTTGTATGACTTTCCAGAGACTAATAACGATGTATAGCAGTAGGGAATAAGATTTCATTGATAATAAAGGAAGGGTACATGGAATTCAAACATAAACAATACATAGATTAAAAACTAGAACAGTCCAAACCAAAAGCTAGAAAAACAGAGAAATACAACTAGGAAGAAGTAGATGAAGCTTTTCCACTAATCTTTTGAATGATCTTTCCAAAGTACTTGTTTACTTTGTTGAAAAGATAAGTGAATTTATTAGAAAATGATCTCTTAAGCTTCTTTTGGTTGAGAAAAATCTTCTCTTGATTTTTAAGAAGATCTTTGTTGGATGGTGAGATGGCATTTCGATACTTTCTAATGAAGTATCTTCCTCCTTTCCTTGTTCTTCTTCCTCCACTTTCATTTCTTCTCCTTCTTCTTCCTTCTCCTCTTCTCTAATCTCACGCTCCTCCTTCCAAGCCAATCTGTCTTCCTTTTCCACAAGTATTTAATAAGGCTCAAATATGAGTGAAATCTGCATGAGAGAGATATTGGCCTTGTTAAAAAATTTCAAAGGAATGGTTTCCTCTCCTTTTAGGTCAACACCAAAATATGTGAATACTCTAGTAGGATACAAACCATGAAAGAGTGTGTTCTCGTGCCTAGAGAGATTCTTAGGAAAGAATTCATTCAAAATAACTTATGACCAATTTATGTCGTAATGACCATAAATGGCAAAAAGTGCTTTGAAAACTTTTTAAGTTGGGTTATTATAATTTTCCATCCTCGGAGTTATGCTTTGTTGCAAAAGAACTTAAATTTTTATTTTTGAACTCAAAATCATCATCACTTCAAAAATCGTGAAGAAATTCACGATTTTGAATATTAATTTTAAAATTTGAAAGGTTTATTCCATTAGATTTTCATCTAAGAATATTACCTATAATTTCACAATTTAAAACAATTTGAGTATCTTTGACACTACTCCAAACTTCACTTTCATGCTCTTCATAAAACTTTCCTTTCAAATTGACATAAAACATTTTTAATAAATTTGGAAAACATGTGAAATCATTTTGGCAAACATAAATTAAACCAAGAATTCCATTTTGCACACAAAGATTATAAAGATCATAAGTAGGTAAGACGTTGAAAATGAATAATCTTCTGGGAGAGACTTTTCCGAAAGACATATATTCCTTATAGGCATGTATGGCTTCTTTGTCATGAAAAAGATAGTCTTTTGTTTTCTTAGAAAGCCTCATGGTTGATGGAGTTTTGCTAGAGGAAGATAGTGAAAAATAGTTTGAAGAGATAAGAGAGTTAATGAATTTTTTGAATTTCGAAAATGAGAGTGAGATGAATGGATGGAGATAGTATAATTAAATAGAGAATCAATAGACATGTTCTCTGGTCAAGAGATACCTTTTCAGGACATTGGGGTTGGTGAAAAAGTGGAGGAAATTTCAAATTTTGAATTTGAAATGGAAATTCAAATTCTGAATTTGAGAGGGTATGTCGACATATGGCTAGGAGATATGTCGACATATAGCCCGTGATTTTCAAAAATGGAAATGACTAAATTATTCCTGTTTTTATATATATATAATTATCTTAAAATTATTACCAATCTTTATATTTAGTAAATAATTTAAAATTTATTTTAAATATATGTTTTATATTATTTTATTTAATATTATATTCTTATAAAAATAAATTTTATAAAAATTTAATACATTCACACACACACACTATATTCATCCAATTTATTATTAATCTATAGGTTATTCGTAAAATCAAAAGCTTCATTCAAAAAAAATATTCAAAATTTAATTTTAAATGCGCACCTATTTTTGAGTTTGGATGAATTTATTATTGCTGTGAAACTCATATTGGCATTTTCCGTATTTGGTTCATTATCACTCGAGGAAGTATCTGAATCGTCTAGTGTTGCAATATAATCCCTTTTTCGTTTTTTGGACGAATTAGTATTTGGTGAGTTTTTCGATTTCTTCGGATTTGGATCGTCTCTTTGCATATGGCCAAGTTCATTGCAGTTAAACCATCTAACAACATTTCCACCTTTTGGATTTTTGTTATCATTTTTCCTAAGATTATTCATCTTTTTGTATTTCAGAAATTTTCTGAAATTTCTAGTCATGAAGGCAATTTCCTCATCATCATCGTTGTTAAAATCCAGATCACCTATTGTGGAATTGAAAGCTATGGATTTCTTCTTTATTGCATTGCTTTCTCTTCTGCCAATATTTGTGCTTCAAATGACACTAAATTGCCAATTAACTCCTCAATTTTCAGAGTGCTAATGTCATTAGCCTCTTCAATCGCAAGAGTCTTTTGGTCTCATTCAGGAGTAAGTGAATTGAGGATTTTTATAAATTGATCCTCTTTAGAGAAACTTTTAACCAATGCAATTAGTGAATGTACCATGTCTTGAAATCTACTATGCATATCAGAAAAGGACTCGTTTGGACTCATTTTAAATAATTGGAACTGATTAGTTAACATAGAAATTTTAGTCTATTTGACTTTACTAGTGCCCTCATGTGTAACTTGTAGTGTTCTCCATTTCATATGCAGACTTATAAACAGACACACTATTAAATTCATTCCTATCTAATGAACAAAACAAAATGTTCATGGCTTTAGAGTTACTTTGTGCAACTGCCTTTTGGTCAGCAGTCCATTGTGAAAGGTTAGTCTAGGGCTCAGCGTACTCATTCTGTTTGATATTCCAAATGTCTAGACCAATTGACTGTAAATGGATTTTCATTCTACATGACCAATATGTGTAATTACTACCATTAAAAAGTGAAGGTCTAGCAGTAGATTGTCCTTCGATGAAGGAATTACTAACAAGTGAACTAACAGTGTTACTAATAGTATTACTAACAGTGTTGTTAGCCATTTAAAATTTTCAAAAATCAAAATTATGAATACTTTGAAAACCAAAGCTCCGATACCAAATGTTAGTTTGTGGAAGATGGATCTTAAAGCTAATTTAAGACTAGAGGGGGGTGAATAGTATTTACTGAATTTTGTGAACCTTTTTATATTCTTTAAGATTATAATTAAACAATGCAGAATCAACAATCACATATGCAAACACAAACAGGTATAAATGTAGTAAAAGTAAAGAGTTGGAGGGATCACACTAGGAATTTTTATATCGGTTTGGAGTTACCCTATATCCAGTCCCGTAGAATTTCTTGTACATATTTCTTTTCAAATATCAAAGTTAATACAATCTCGATTTCGAGGTTATGAGACACACCCTCCATATTTTCCAAGCTTTGGGTACACTCATTGGATTCGGATGAGACACCAGCACATCTACTTGGATTCAATGGGACACCAAGGACACCCACTTGATTTAGACGGGACACAAGCACACCCACTTGGATTTCAGGAACACCAAGCATACTCAAGAGTACAAGGGTATGATTTGATAGAATTTACAGACTTAGTTTCTTGATGTTGAGTGCAAATGATGATATAATCTCTTAAATAGCACTTTGATCTTGTTTTGAGTGATAAAGATAAGAGGGACCAGAGAGTAATTGATAGAGAATCAAATCAATAGAGTTTGAATTTGGTTCTGATTGAATTTGAAAATATTTTGAGTAGGTTTTCTTTTAGAAATCAAGAGAGTAAAAGAGGAGAGAAAGAACGAGAAATTAGTTTAAAAAAATTGTTGGTAAAATCTCCTATTTATAAAGAAACAATGGTCATGTCCATTAGCGAAGTGGTAAGATGAAAAACACTTCCATTCAAATTTGAATTTTGAAATTCTTGGTCGATATATCGCCATATGTTATAGAAGTATGTCGACATACCCTTTGTATTTTTGAAAAACACTTTATAAAAATTGTTTTGAAAATATTTTAAACCTTTGTACGCTCATCTAAACATAGTTTATACATATTTTAATCATATCAAAACTTAAGAAAACTTTATAAAATTATTTGAAATATTTTTAAATATTTAAAGGGCATAAATATGAATTTATTTTGAAAGTAATATATATAAAGTATAAGTGAATATATATTTAAAATCAAAGTTATAATAAATGTTATAATATACTTATAAACATTTAGAAAGCATTAAACTAAAACTATAACAAAGTATAATAGATTTAAAAGTATATTTTAAATATAAAATACTTAAAAACATAATTATTCAAAATATAATAATCTTGTAAATAAAATCAAAAGTTAGAAAACATTTGAAGGCCATTTTGGAAGATCATTTTGAAAATACAGATTCTTTAAAATCATTTTTGAAATGTAGAATATTTGAAAACCATTTAAAATCAGAGAATAGATTTTAAAACCTTTATAAAAAATGAAGAGAAAGATCAAAAGAAGTGCTATCAGGGTTTTAAAAATAATATATTACTCTATGACTTATCTGGATATGTTAAATCTTCAATACTCATGAGTCTTCAATCTCTAACTCTTGAATCTCTATATCAATCTCTTTAATCCGCTCTTGATACCGTATAGTTTCCTTAATCAACACCTTCTAATATCTTGCACTATATACATATATAACTTGATAAAAATATTAGTATCTATATTTTATATGATGTCATATGGTTGTTTTCATCAAAATTAATGCCTAAGGTACTAACAATCCTTGCTTTGATCCAATTTAAACTAGATGATTTATAAATAATGTATATAAATTGGGAATGAATGACAACATATTTGTAAATAAAATAAATTAACCAAAATAATAATGTTTTCTTACCTTAAACAAGTCTAATTTCTTATAAGGCCTAGACATACTAGTATCATGACCTTTTGAAACATCATGTTGATGATTACATATGATTGCAACCTATAATAATATTGCCATTGATTAAAATAATTGTAAGAGATATCTAAACTAGCACTGAAAGCAAATATTGAAGTTAGGCTTACCACTTTGTTTGCTAGTTGATACCTAGGCAACTTTTCTAGTATTGTTTCATTTCTGGTTTCACTATACAACTAACATATGATACATAAAACTGTTAACTTAATTATATGATAGTAATTAGAATAGAATACTTAAAATGAACATATAGATGATTGTCATTTCTCTAACTGTGATGTCCCAAAAGTCGGCCTTCGAAAATCGGCACCCGTACTTCACTTGTACTCAAAATGCCGTAGATTCAAACGCCGAATCTGGTTCACCGGAGCTATAACACAATTAAGTAAATAACACAGCGGAAGAAAAGAATAATACATTGATATATAATATCTGATACAACAGAGTGATACAATGAATATCAATATACATCAGAGATATGATACAAGAAATAGCAGCGGAAAAGAAAAGATAACAACAGCAGCGGAACAATATCAATAGAAATGATAACTCCAAAATGATCTTCAGACAAGAATGAATCCACAACTCCAAGATAAGCAACTCCGATGAATGAACTAGCTCCAGATAATCTACTAAACCTGAATATCCGAAAAGAAACCCAACTCTAGACTGCTCGTGTGGAAAATTATGAGCACCCAGAGTTTAGGAAGGGAACAATAAACTCCGGATCAGTCATGGGACTGGTGTGAGCAACAAAAACAGTTTATCTTTAACAAACAACAAAGGAATTTTAAACATTGAAATCCGCAATGCTTTTGGAAAATGAAACTACCATAAGACATGATTAACAAACAGGTTTCATTTTGGATTCTAGAACCTACAGGAGATTGGAGAGGGGATGTTTATATTGTTACAGGTTTTGAAACCTGGAACAGAGGTATATCAACAAACATAGTTCAAATCAGATGTATACACACATCATTTACATGTAGATATATACATGCAGGCATATAAACAAAGCATTGTCATCTCATACTTTTAAAATCAACTCCAAGAATCAAGACAAACAGATGGTTTTTAAAGATTAAAGTTGCTCACTTGACAAAGAAGACAGCGAACTTGTTTGATCTGAAATTTTGATTAGATCTGCACTTTTTCTTTTAATCTAGGCTTGCTACTTGTTGTTGAGATGATTTGGAAATTGCTTTTAAACTTGAGTGATGATACTTATTATTTTCCTCTTCTGGTTTACTATGTTTTTGCTGAACGAACTGAGGCAAGAAGAAGTTGGTACATATGGAAAGGAAGCTGGCATTTATTTGTTTGTACCACTCATCTTATTTTATTTCTTGATCAGATTTTCATTTCGGCTGAGATGATATTGTATGTACTTAGAGATGCAAACATTCAATGCTTTGTGTCCTTATGTTTCTTCATATATATGTAAGTATTGTTTGTTTATGCTTATATTTCACTTGTACAAAGATATTTACTTTGTTTGTTTGACTATGCAAACTTCGACTGGTATTTTTTTCTACTTGGTGGCTAAAGATTCATGGGTTAATTTCCTTTGCCTTATTTGATAAGCTACAGCCTTATCTTTTCTTTGTTCAATTTATATTATTATTTTTTTCTTTAAAATGGTGGCTGAAGTGATCTATCTTGTGCGTGCATTAATTGATGTTGTACCACTTATGTTTTCTTTTCACTTTCAGCTGTACAATATAACCTTTCTCGGCTGTACAAGTTGAATAAAATTTGTTGCTTCTTTTATAAGCTTTGTTATACATGTATTTAAAATTTCAAATTGACTCATATATGCCCGTATACATATATATTCACATATATACCATATTTATACAATATTTAAATTTAATTGATTTAACACAAATTTATTCGTCTCGGGGAAACTCGCAATTTATTTACCGTTTTATTTCACAAATTTAATTCAAAAATTCAATTAATTATAAATTTAAATATATATAAATTTTGGGGTCGTTACACTAACTATGTTATCTAAAGAAATAGATGCGTCTTATGTACGAAATTTTTTAGCAGTTAGGCCGGGGCATGAGTTCTCTCAAGTACGTGTTGAGTTTATTTGTATTTCAGAAGTCAAAAATATCATCTCTCACATTCTTTTTCCGATCATCGCATTTTTCAGCTATGAAAGGACATTATGTATGCATTATTACAAAAATTGGTGTTGAAATAAATTTAGACAAAATAAAACAATAGTAACCAGATTTGAATTCTTCAATTGAATAAACTCAAGTCTAAATAGCCGAAGGAATCAAATTCTAGTGGAAGGTACATAAATATTACCTTACGTATTTTGATTAGAACGACGAACCACTGTCCGATGGAAGAATGCTCATTCTGATGATGGAAGCTGGATTAGTCGATTAGAAGATAAATGCTCAATATTGATGAAGGATTCGAAGTGGAAGCTCCAATTGATCCATAGAAATGTATTTTGATGCAAAGGTTTGCTCGATTAAGGCTTAGGGATGGTTAAAATAATAATTATATTAATTGCGGCTATACAGAAATTTTTACAGTTACACTGATTATATTAGACTTTGTGCATAAGAAATAGATTATTTTTACACTAAAAGGGTTGGTTAGAAAAAATATATAAAATAAAATAAAATAAAACATTTAACTGCAGAAACACTTCAAAATGGTATAAAGGCTACCAACGTAATAAAACCGTTTCAAATAAGAAAAATCCTATGTTTCTAATTAAATCATTTGGTGTAGTGTTAGTTATATAGTCAATAGAAAACTATCGAGTGAGCCATTCTATACTTATCCAATACCATCGTGCATAACGCCTAGGTGTCCCCACCAGTCATGGTAATACGCTGCCCATCATTTAGAGAATGTTATGTACTTTAGTCTTAATGGATACATCGATATCCAGTCTCGATGCATATTGACTAGGAATATTTAAAATGATGTGTTTATTATATTGTGATACAGTATTCATGATTACAACTATTTGTAATTACAATCACAAACATACCATTTACGCATTTTCTTTTAAATATATTTTAATTAAATATTTAATTATATATAACACATTATAACAAATATATAATAGAATGAAAAACACCTTTATTTCGAACGAGAATTAATTACGGAGTTAATTAATTTACAATAAATTACAGAATTTTCCCCTAGGGCATACCATTAAGTCTGCTAATCTCTCACTTGCACTTAGGCCAAATCTCAATCCCATCCCTTCAATCAGCTTTTTGAGAGCCAATCCAGCTGGACCCTTAATGAATGGATCGGCTATGTCATCCTTGGTATCGACTCTCTGTATCACGACCTCTTTCTTCTCAATGAATTCTCTAATGAGGTGGAACATTCAAAGAATGTGACGTGACTCCTTCTGTACTCTGAGTTCCTTTGTGATCTGAATCGCCGCATTGTTATCATAGAATAAAGCCATAGGATTCTCTGTATTAGGAATCGCTCTGAGCTCACTCAAAAACTTGGGCATCCATACTACCACTTTAGCTGCTTCATTGAGGGCGATGTACTCGGCCTCCATCATAGAATCGGCTACTGTCTCTTGTTTGAAACTTTTCAAACCGATGGCTTCTCCATTAAGTGTAAAGACATAACCAGACACTGACTTACTATTATCTATATCACTTTGAAAGCTAGATTCTGTATACCCCTTCATAAGGAGGTCTCCATTCTCGTATATGAGGAATAAGTCTTTGGTATTTCTTAAATACTTTAGTATACATTTTATGGTCATCCAATGTTTTTCTCTAGGATTAGACTAGTATTGGCTTACCCATCCTAATGTGTATGCCACATCCGGTCTAGTACATAACATAATGTACATTTTAAATCCTATGGCTGAAGCATATGCAATCATCTTCATACGCTCTTTCTCCTCATCAGTATGAGGAGCGTCTTTCTTAGAAAGGACGGTTCCAAACCATGTTGAAACGTTTGCACATTTGGAATTTTCCATACTGAATCTTTTCAGTATGATATCTATGTATATAAGGTTTGGAACAATACCAATAGCCTTTTAGATCTATCTCTATAGATCTTTATACCTAGGATATATCCTGCTTCTCCCAATTCCTTCATGAAGAAATTCTTAGAAAGCCAAAGTTTTAATAATTGCAACAACGAAGTGTCATTGCCAAATAATCATAGATCATCAACATAAATCACTAAGAATACGATAGCGTTGCCTTGTTCCTTTTCACACACGCATGCTTCCTATGTGTTCTAATAAAAACCAAACGGTTTGATTACCTTATCAAAACACTTATTTCAACTACTTGAAGCTTGTTTAAGTCCATTAATGGACTTCAACAACTTGCAAGCCATGTCCTCACTCCTACCGACCACAAAACTCTCAGGATACAACATATAGACGGTTTTTCTGATCACCATTTATAAATGAAGTCTTTACATCCATTTGCCATATTTTATCATCATAGAATGCAGCAATAGCTAGCATAATCTGAATGGACTTAAGCATGACTACGAGAGAAATGGTCTTGTCATAATCAACACCTTGAATTTGATGGAATCCTTTTACAACTAGCCTAGCTTTGTAAGTCTCTTCTTCTCCATATGCATTTAGCTTTTTCTTAAAAATCCATTTGCAGCCGATAAGTTTTATCCTTTCGGGAACGTATGAAAAAATTTGTACTTTGTTTTCGTACATGGAATCCATCTCGGATTTCAATGCTCTAAGCCAGAGTGCGAAGTCTTTACTCTGTAGTGCTTGTTGAAAAGATAGAGGAGTGTCATCATCTAAGATGCAGTCCTCCTTCTCGCTATCCATAAGAAAACCATAGTATCTCTCTGATGCATGAGATTTCCTACTAGACCTTCTAGTAGGTTGCGTGTTTTCTTGTAAGGGTGAACTTGGTTCTCCCACTAGTTTGGCTTCACTGTTAACTTCTTGAATCTCATCCAATTCTACAAGCTCACTGTTAATTTCCTTTGATATAAATTCCATTTCTAAAAAGACAGTATGTTGAGAAATAATAACCTTTTGTTTCTCGGTATTGTAGAATATATATCACATTGAAGTTTTGGGATATCTTATAAAGTTACACACTATCGATCTTGCCTCTATTTTATTTGGACCAACATTCTTAACGCATGCCGGACAACCCCATACCTTCAAATACTTAAGTTGATGTTTCTTACCATGCCGCATCTCATATGGCATTTTAGGTACAGATTTAGTGGGTAACAAGTTCAAAATATGCACTGCGGTTTCAAGCGCATATCCCTAATAGGACAGAGGTAACTCAGCCTTACTCATCATGGAACAAACCATATCTAATAAGGTTTGGTTCTTTAACGTCAACACACCGTTGTGTTGTGAAGTATAGGATGGAGTTACCTAAGAGATAGTTCTACTGTCTTTTAAGTACCATTGGAGCTCTTGTCCAACGTACTAATCTCCTCGATCTAATTGAAGGATCTTAATCTTACAACCCGTTTGGTTTCTACTACATTTTTAGATTTGTTTTTCATAAGTTACACATTCCTAGCCTCAAGAAATCATCAGTGAAGGTAACAAAGTAAGAACTATTACCTATGGTGATTATAGGCATAAGGCCCCACACATCATTATGTACTAACCCTAAGAGTTCATCAACTCTTTCATTGATCCCACTAAAGGGATGCATGGTCATTTTACTTTTGAGACATGACTTGCACATGTTAAATGATTCAGAATCAAGTGACGGGGCAAAATTTTGGTTTTTAGTTTGTGTAGTCATTTCTCACTAATACGACCTAGCCTACAATGACAAAGATAACTATCATTTATATTGTTAGATGTATTATTCACAGAACACACATAATTAGATTGATCACATAAATGTCATTTTCAAGAATACCATCGCATACTTTATTTCCATTCAAACTAATGTTCATAACATTATTTGCACAATGAAATATATATAAAAAATCTTAAACAATCTAGAAACAGAATAAAGTCCTTTACAAAATAGGACTTATTTAATATCAAAACCACTCCACTAGGAAAACATAAATGATTGCCTATACCACTGTTGCATCTACGATAGATCCATCTCAGCAACTTGGAGCCATATCTCTCAATTTTCCATGCGGTTCCAGTTTCTAAGCCCATGTAATGAATTAAAAATATGAGTTCTAGAATCAGTATCTAAGACCTAAGACATTTTATTGATTTCAAAATAATTTTGAATCATAAATGTACCTGATGGAGATGTAGAACCATTCTTCTTCCTTTTTCTAACAATCTTCAAGTAGCCAGGATAATTCCTTTTCCAATGAACTTTCTTGTGGCAGTGGTGACATTCACCCTTGTCATCGATCTTCTTACTTTTCTCGTTTTTCTTACCTTCTCTGTAATGGACCGTTTTTTCATACCTTTTGAATCGACAATAAACCATACATGTCTAACTCAGATTGCACGAAATGACGGATCATTAAGGGTAGAAAGAAAATAAAGACAGAACAGAATCTCACACGAATGGAATAACATATATTACTTCAATAATAATCTTTATAGCGGAAAATTTTAAAATACAATATCAGAGTCTACACTAGATTCAGCCTGGACAGTTATAAACTTCTATCCTTACAAATGCTAAAAACAACAAAACAAATGCAATAGATGTAGCATATAATACATAGCGATCCGGATTTTCGACGTCTGTTAATCGGGTAATTAACTGATTTTATTATTGATTTGTATAGGCTGAATAGATTAATTTTATGATGTTTAAGAATATCTGAACACATAAAATCGATTGAAAACTACATTCAAAGTTTATACATAAATTTATAGATAGGATAAATTTTATAATATAAATAAACTCCACCATCTAGGATAGTGTGTATGAAATCTCCATATATTTGTGTATATATATAGGGTATAGACAAGTTTTATGATGTTTGAAAATATATATATATATATATATAAGTATATAAATATACAAGTATATGAATGTATGCTCATATGAAATAATATACATAAAAATTTGTATAAATGTGAATATATATATATATAATGAAAAAATGTACACGAGTAATGTATGTGAAGAATATGTATAAATGTAAATGTATGTATATGATGCTAACACATGTAAATAAATAAGTATACGTATATATGTTATGTAAAAGAGTGCATATAAAATATATATAGAGGTATGTGCATGTAAAAGCCTTATAATGGAAAATTCAAACTTATGGATGTATGTATATATATACGCTTATATTAGATAGTGAATATGAAAGTGTATACAAACATGTGTGTATTAAAGGTATGTAAATATGTTTAAAGGCAAGTATGACAAAAGTAAAAATGTATAGGTACATATGTTACACAAATTAGTAAATAGATAAATATATATGCTAATATAAAATAGTGTATATGTAAATAAGTACAAAATCTATCTACATATATATATATAGATATGAAGTATGTATATATGCATATGTAAGCATACAAGGAGACATCATCATAACATATTTCAAAATCAAAGTCAAAAACAAAATCAAGTCATATGAAAAAGAAAATCAAATCAAGGCAAAAATCAAAACTTTTTATATGAAATCAAATCAGGTCATTACCTCAAATCAAAGTAAAAATATCAAACAAAAGAAAAATGCAGAAGCCTGTAGAACAATGCTTCAGCCTCCCATTCTCTTTATATACATCCTACGTATCACTGCCTCATTTCATACTCTAGCATTCGAAAAACATATATATAATACAACTACCATTAAGACTCTGTAGGATCAAGTGCTAGCAGATCAAAGCAAAATCAAGCTATTTTCTTCAAAAAAAACAGTGTCTTCCTTTTTAAAAACTGTGAGTATACTTAAACATTTACCTACCGCAAATCTGTATATACCCATATGCTTGAGTTCTTTAATCCTGTCTAGTATTTTTGATAAGTATTTATGCATCATTTATGTGTGGCATACATTGTTGATCACCTAATAAAAAAAGAAGAAGCTCGTATATTTTCCTTGCTTCTTTGAAAAATTATCACCATTCAACTTTAAAAATCTTGATCTCATTTCCAACTAAGTTTCAGGCTATGATTACAAAAGCAAAGTTGTATGTTTTTGAAAGTAATTTATTCTAAAATTTTTTTTACCATGTATCATCAAGCATTGATGGAGGAAAGCTTATGTTATAGTAAGCAAGTTTGAAATGACCAAAATTTAAATAGCATAGTTTAATCGATTAATCACATGAATGTGTTTGAAAGTAAAAATGATGATTTTTGGAAGAAAATTGATGATTTTTAATGGGTTAATTGATGAGATAAAGGGAGTTGATCGGTTTTGGGTCAGTGGCCAAATTCCGGGGACTATGTCGATTTGGGGGCTCGGCGTCTTGTGTAGGGGCGACTCAGGGCACGACGCACCGGAGAAAAATGTTGCGGCGGTTCCTAGTTGTTTGTGTAAGCTGCACGAGGTCGATCTAGGGTTTTGGGATGGTTTATGGGTGGCTTTGGTCATGAGGAAATAGCGATGGCGAGAAGAGCACGGGGGTGTGCGCATGGAAGGGAAATGGTAGGGCAGACGTCGGCGAAGCTTCGGTTGAAGTTTGACGTTGGTCGGTGAAGGGTGGTGGTTGGCCGAGGCGTTGTATGGTGGAGCTATGTTCCAGTTTTAGTGGGTGATGTTCGAATTCTCGAACGAAGGGGTTGGCGGTGTTTTAGGTTTGTGATCACGTGGTGATAGGCGTGGGTGATTCGCGAGGCGGTTGGCGGCATGGCTCGATCGCCGGAGTATGTGTGCACGGATACACGTGCTTGCACGTTTTTTTCGTTTGTGCTTCCAGGTGGAAAAGAAAGATGAAAAGAAGCAGGAGAAGAAGAAGGAAAGAATGGGCCGGTGGGAGGAATAGGCCGAGGAAAAGAAAAGGCTAAAAGGAAAGAAAAGAAAATGATAAAAGAAAATAAAAGAAAAAAGAAAGAAAAGTAAAAGATAAAGAAAAGGGGAAAAGAAAAAGGAAATAGGAGAAAAAAATAAAGAGAAGAAGAAATAGAAGGATAAGGAAAAATAAAAAGGAAAAAGAAGAGAAGGAATAAATTTGCGTATTTACATATATAGGATAACTTATATTTTCTTTCTTTTAACTAAAAAGCTATTGTCATTTTAAAACCGCAATTTAAAGTTAATGATATTTTATAAATTTAATGGATAATTAATTATATTATTATTTGACTTAAAAGTTTATATAATTTTATAAATTAACTAAGTGGATATTAAACAGAATGTAAAATTTTAAGTAATTAAAAATAAATTGCTTTTATAATTTCTTTGAATTAACTTGGATTTAAATTTAGGCAAGGCAAATTAAATCCTGATAAGTGAATTGTTGATATTGGTTATTGATCGTTAAATTAGTTAGTCAGACAAGTTAAAATCGCTAGATTAAAATGATGATATGTTTTTATTTGAAATAAACATCTGTAATAAATTCCCATATAAGAATATTATCACCCAAATTAATAAATTGTTTATTTAAAACAATTTACCCCGTTTTAATCTATTATTTGGATTCGAAGAGACCGAAATCGAATATCTGTGTTACCCGGAACCACCTCAATCTATTAATCACTTTGAACTTTATGGGTTTGATTATTGGGTTTAATAGGCTGGAATTGGGTTAATTTCACAAATTCAACTATATTAAATAAGTAACTGTACTTAGATATTATTTTAAATATCAATGGATGTTTGTAACAAGTGTTTGGCTATAACAAGATAAAAACTCGTAGTGTTGTACGAGTTACCTTGGTTCCAAAGAAGTTTTATAACTTAAGTGTTTCAAATTTAAGTCGGTTTACTCACGCTGGTTTCCAGCCTGACTCGGGTGTTACTTTATTGTAATGCTCAGGTCAGATCGAGTATTACAGAATTTCAGGTTAGGACGCTGTGGAGCTCAGGAGACGAGCTGGATGGCAGAGACGTATTTCTCGTATTTGACTATACTCCGCTGTGTATTGTAGGCTGTATAGACAGAAGTTGAGGACAAGTTATTATAACTATCCAGATTTGTTGTACTCTAATATCTTGTATGTGTATTAACAGTAACAGCTTTTCTTTGTATAAAAAATGCTGCTATTGTATATTATATTTTGTTCCGCTGCGATTGTGAGATTCTGTGCTGTCGTTTTGCTATTTATTCTTCTATCTCCTTTTCTTCTTAACCCTAACAACCTGGTATTTCCAGCACTCATTTCTCGGCACTCTATACAGTGAACGTATTAGTGTCGATTTTCGAGGGTCGAAAATCGCCCGGCCGTTACACGTGGTATCAGAGCTGATGTTTAAGCGAGAACCTTGGCTCTAGTGGGGATTACTCATTAGAAATAGGGTCAGTAGAACCCTAGAATGAGTTGAGAGTATTTTATATGAGGGCGTACTTGTTATTTTCATATATACTGATTTTAAAAATGATTTTTAAATAATTTTTATATAAGATTATATTTGATATATAAAGGAAATAATTTTTGTAGATTATTATAGTATATTGGATGTTGTTATTATTATAATCAAATGAGATTATAAAATTTAAGGGTAATATGTATATAACCAAATAGAAATTTGATAAGAATGGATTATACAAATAAGTTAAGTTAAAGGTGGATTCAAACCAGAATTTAAAATTCTGGAAATTCCGGAAGTATTTTTCAAGGTGTTTTAAAACGTAGTAAGCTACCCTGATTATATTTATGAAATATATGGTGTGTTTGGTCCTTGAATATGATAATATTGATTTTTATCATAAAATTGGTTATTGTAAAGGATGTTTATTACAGAATAAACAATGATAAACATTATGAAATGTTTAAGGAAGTGGAATTATATAAGTTGAATTTATAAATGTGACGTATAAATTGAAATGAATTTAAAATGGGAAATTTTGAATCTAAGTATCGAAAATTTTGAAATGTGTTTCAAAGTGTTGAAGGAAATAATAGATAATATTATTTAGAATATTTTTGAATATAGAAATCTTGTTTTAAAACAAGAGTGGTTTGAAGATGAATTTGTTTTGGATTAAAAACCAATAATGGTTTAAAGCTAAAGTGGGATTTGGTATGTTAATGGGATAAATATGTATATATGGGATATATGTATATATATGTATGTGGACATATATGGTTTCAAAGCTGATTTGAAATAAATAGCTGGGTGTTTGAATTCTGGAAATCCCCCTTAGAATGAGATGTATAACCCAAAGAGAAATAAGCTTTTGAACTTATAAGTGGAGAGTGATATTGATAAGGAATTTAAATTTGGGGTGTAAAGGTTTAAATTGAGTAAGTAAAAAGGGAATAAAAACGGGTTTGAATTCTAGAAATTTGAAATGAACCAGATTATCAAATTAGTGGATTAAATTATAAAAATGACCGGGAATAAATAAAAGAATAATTGGAAATAAAAATAGAGTTGAAAATTCAACTAATCAAGGTTTAATTATAGGTTAGGAAGTCCTATTAGAATCGAGTCCAAGTTGTAAGAGATGGAAAAAGGAGAAGAATGGAAGGCAAGGTGTAAGGAGTGGAGAACAACTGCTCGTAAGGCTCGGGAGGAAGCAATACTGGAGCATGAGAAATAGGTTAGGAAGAGGGCTGGACCAGGTCCTTATGATGATCTCACATGCTATAGATATCACAGTAAAGGGCATTACGCAGCTAAGTGCAGTAAACCAAGAAAGGAAAAGAATAAAGAAGTCAAACTGTTCTGCTCTGAGATTTTATGCTTTAAGTGTCAAGAGAAAGGACATTTCCTAAACCATTGCCCTAAAGTGAGGAAGGTGAAGCGTAAACCCATAGTACCAGTCGATGGATCAACCATTTTCTACCATTGCAAAATGAAGGGACACATCGCTAGGGATTTCCCCAAGAGACGGAAGAAAAGGGAAGTTGTGGAAAGCCCCGCGGAAGACGTGAAAGTCATCCATGAAGATGGAAGTGTAGAGATCTTTTGTGGAAAATATTTTAAGTGGGGACACTCTGTTGCGGATTGCCTGAACGAGCTTTGGCAAGTTGGAGGGAAGTCCTTAAGGAAGTTTTTATGAAGGATGGTAAGACTCTGTTCTTTTCTTAAAACCTAGATGGTTATCAAGGCATCTAGATTTATGACCTTTTGTAAGATTTTTATATGGATAGATGGATGTAATGTTTAGAACTCACAAGTGTGGTAGTCCATCAATGTGTGAAATATTTTATAGAGATTCGATCTAATATAAAATCACTTTTTATATTAATTTGAATGGAAATTTATAATTGCAGCATTATTAACGTTGTAATTGAATTGGATTAATTGGAATTGCAATCGAAGTTGAATTAGTTCGAACTCGAAATGAAAATTGATTTGAATTGGAGATTGGGAATTGAATCAGTAGGTTCTGAAACTATTTTCAAATAAACTGTTTTAATATAAACTGTTACAAACCTATCTTCTTAAATATTCAGATTATTTTGATTTTTCCAAACTATTTACTATACAAACTGCTTTTAAAACTCAAGCTACCTTATATTAACTATTTAACTATTCAAGCTATTTTCAAAACTCAAACTGGTCGGAGTAGAATTTGTTTATATTTAAATCATGGATTTAAATGCTAATTGGGTTGAATTGAAGTTATAATCCAAATGGAAATTCGAAGCAATTTTGAATCGGAACCGAACCGGATATTGGGCAAAAATGATTTTGAGGTGAAGGAGTATATTTTTGAGTAAATATGATAACTTTAAAATAAAAGGTTGTACAGTATTATAACTGAAAACTTACTTTATAAGAAGTAAGTAACGTTACAAATGAATTTGAAAAAGGAAATCGAACTTGAAAATTTTGATTTGGAATTAATGAGGTTATATATATTTGTTATATATTAAAAACTTCCCTTATTGAAATTATAACTAGAAGAAGTGATCTTTGAAAGATATTTGAAATACTAAATGGAGTTTATATGAGTATGAAGTTGACTCAGAAATTATTGATCTGAAAATTATTCGAGTTGAAAGGAATGATTTTATATGTATATGAGAATAAAAATGGAATAATTTTGGAACCCATTGATTTGAAAGGTTTTTGATTTGGCAAAAAGCAAATTTTGGGAATTTGGTAAACCAAATCTGAGGATTATCGATTTTGAAGATACCGATTTTGTATAAATGAAGTTTATATGCGATACATATAAAGAGTATGATTTGAAAAGTACTATATATGTATATAGTATGATATGTTTTGAGAAAGGTATGGGAAAAAAGGCACCCCCATGAGAGTTGAAACTTATAATAGGAGATCCACTGGGTAGTTCTGTCTAGAACCCTAAGGGCGGGTTCAATGAAATTGGTATCCCAGAGGACGTCCGGACAAAACTCGAGTTCCTGATGATCATTTGTTGGGTAGCGTAAGTCGGGTGGTGCTGATGCCTACAGTTACATTGGGTTTTGCCGTGATGGCAACGTAACCTTCGTTGTAACTGCGATCTATCGCAGTTCCATAGCGTAAGTCAAGTGGCAGTGATTGCCTACAATCTACGTTTGATTTCACTGGGATAGCGACGTAACATCGGTAGATTGCGAACTATATGGTTTGGTTCCATAGCGAAATTCATGTGGCAGTGAGTGCCTACAGTCTACACTGGGTTCCACTGGAACAGTGACATAACTTTGTGTAGTCTGCGATCTATGTGGTAAAGTTTCGTTTGGCAGCGTAATTCGAGTGGCGCTGATGCCTATAGTTACATGGGTTTTGCTGTGATGGCAACGCAACCCTGAGTGTAGCTGTGATCTGTGCAGTTTCCATGGCGAAAGTCGAGAGGTGCAGATGCCTATAGTTTTCTTATGGATTTCGCCGGGATGGCGACGCAATCATCGTGCTAACTGTGACCCATGGAGGGGGTGATGATTTCCATAGCATTTCTGAAAAGGTTTTCCAAGTATTTTCACCGGGTGTTGAAACGGGTCTACTAAGTACTTATAGATTTTCAGTCCTACACTTGATCAACGTATGACTAAATTTTTGTGAGAACAAGGATGGACTTGTTAAGACATCGAGCTATAAAAAGTATTTTTATATAAAACTGGTTTGGTAATACTATGGGATTTTAAAGTGTTTTAAAATTTATATAATAAAAGAGTAAAGAGTTAAAATGTTTAAAGAATGATTTAACTAACAATAATCATCAAAAATTAAAATTTTCGTTTCGTTCGTTTTCGAGGACGAAAAGTTCTAAAGGGGGGAGGAATGTAACGACCCAGATTTTTGACGTCTGTTAATCGGGTAATTAACTGATTTTATTATTGATTTGTATAGGTCGAATAGATTAATTTAATGATGTTTAAGAGTATATGAATACATAAAATTGATTGAAAACTACATTCAAAGTTTAAACATAAATTTCTGGATAGGATAAATTTTATAATATAAATAAACTCCACCATCTAGGATAGTGTGTATGAAATCTCTATATATTTGTGTATATATATATATATATAAAAGATATAGACAAGTTTTATGATGCTTGAAAATATATATATATAAGTATATAAATATACAAGTATATGAATGTATGCTCATATGAAATAGTATACATAAAAATTTGTATAAATGTGAATATATATATATATAATGACAAAATGTACACGAGTAATGTATGTGAAGAATATGTATAAATGTAAATGTATGTATATGATGACCAACACATGTAAATAAATAAGTATACGTATATATGTTATGTAAAAGAGTGAATATAAAATATATATAGAGGTATGTGCATGTAAAAGCCTTATAATGGAAAATTCATACTTATGGATGTATGTATATATATGCTTATATATTAGATAATGAATATGAAAGTGTATACAAACATGTGTGTATTAAAGGTATGTAAATATGTGTAAAGGCAAGTATGACAAAAGTAAAAATGTATAGGTACATATGTTACATAAAGTAGTAAATAGATAAATATATATGCTAATATAAAATAGTGTATATGTAAATAAGTACAAAATCTATCTACATATAATATATAGATATGAAGTATGTATATATACATATGTAAGCATACATGGAGAAATCATCATAACATATTTCAAAATCAAAGTCAAAAACAAAATCAAGTCATATGACAAAGTAAATCAAATCAAGGCAAACATCAATTTTTTTATATGAAATCAAATCAGATCATTACCTCGAATCAAAGTAAAAATATCAAACAAAAGAAAAATGCAGAAGCCTGTAGAACAATACTTCAGCCTCCTATTCTCTTTATATATATCCTACTTATCACTCCCTCATTTCATACTCTGGCATTCGAAAAAAAAATATATAATACAAATACCATTAAGACTCTGTAGGATCAAGTGCTAGCAGATCAAAGCAAAAGCAAGCTATTTTTTTCAAAAAAAAGCAGTGTCTTCCTTTTCAAAAACTGTGAGTAAACTTAAACATTTACCTACCGCAAATCTGTATATACCCATATGCTTGAGTTCTTTAACCCTGTCAAGTATTTTTGATAAGTATTTGTGCATCATTTATGTGTGGCAAACATTGTTGATCACCTGAAAAAAAAAGAAGCCCGTATATTTTCCCTGCTTCTTTGAAAAATTATCACCATTCAACTTTAAAAACCTTGATCTCATTTCCCACAAAGTTTCAGGCTATGATTACAAAAGCAAGGTTGTATGTTTTTGAAATTAATTTATTCTAAAATTTGTTTTACGATGTATCATCAAACACTGATGGAGGAAAGCTTATGTTACAGTAAGCAAGTTTGAAATGACCAAAATTTAAATAGCATAGTTTAACCGATTGATCACATGAATGTGTTTGAAAGTAAAAATGATAATTTTTGGAAGAAAATTGATGATTTTTAACGGGGTAATTGATGAGATAAAGGGAGTTGATCGGTTTGGGTCAGTGGCCAAATTCCGGCGACTATGTCGATTTGGGGGCTCGGCGACTGGTGTAGGGGCGACTCAGGCACGGCGCACCGGAGAAAAATGTCGCGGCGGTTCCTAGTTATTTGTGTAAGCTGCACGGGGTCGATCTAGGGTTTTGGGGTGGTTTATGGGTGGCTTCGGTCATGAAGAAATAGCCATGGCGAGAAGAGAACGGGGGTGTGTGCATGGAGGTGAAATGGTAGGGCAGACGTCGGCGAAGCTTCGGCTGAAGTTTGACGTTGGTCGGTGAAGGGTAGTGGTTGGCCGAGGCGTTGTATGGTGGAGCTATGTTCCAGTTTTAGTGGGTGATGTTCGAATTCTCGAACGAAGGGGTTGGCGGTGTTTTAGGTGTGGGATCGCGTGGTGATGGCCGTGGGTGATTCGCGAGGCCGGTCGGCGGCAAGGCTCGATCGTCGGAGTACGTGTGCACGGATACGCGTGCTTGCACATTTTTTTTTCGTTTGTGTTTCCAGGTGGAGAAGAAAGATGAAAAGAAGCAGGAGAAGAGGAAGGAAAGAATGGGCCGGTGGGAGGAATGGGCCAAGGAAAAGAAAAAGGTAAAACGAAAGAAAAGAAAAGGATAAAAGAAAAATGAAGAAAAAAGAAAGAAAAGTAAAAGTAAAAGATAAAGAAAAGGGGAAAAGAAAAGAGAAATAGGAGAAAAAAATAAAGAGAAGAAGAAATAGAAGGATAAGGAAAAATAAAAAGGAAAAAGAAGAGAAGGAATAAATTTGCATATTTAAATATATAGGATAATTTATATTTTCTTTCTTTTAACTAAAAAGCTATTTTCAGTTTAATACCGCAATTTAAAGTTAATGATATTTTATAAATTTAATGGATAATTGATTATATTATTATTTGACTTAAAAGTTTATATAATTTTATAAATTAATAAAGTGGATATTAAACAGAATGTAAAATTTTAAGTAATTAATAATAAATTGCTTTTATAATTTCTTTGAATTAATTTGGATTTAAATATAGGCAAGGCAAATTAAATCCTGATAAGTGAATTGTTGATATTGGTTATTGATCGTTAAATTAGATAGTCGGACAAGTTAAAATCGCTAGATTAAAATGATGATATGTTTTTATTTGAAATAAACATCTATAATAAATTCCCATATAAGAATATTATCACCCAAATTAATAAATTGTTTATTTTAAACAATTTACCCCCTTTTAATCTATTATTTGGATTCGAAGAGACCGGAATCAGATATCTGTGTTACTTGAAACCGCCTCAATCTAATAATCACTCTGAACTTTATGGGTTTGATTATAGGGTTTAATAGGCTGGAATTGGGTTAATTTCACAAATTCAACTATATTAAATAAGTAACTGTACTTAGATATTATTTTAAATATCAATGGATTTTTGTAACAAGTGTTTAGCTATAACAAGATAAAAACTCGTAGTGTTGTACGAGTTACCTTGGTTTAAAAGAAGTTTTATAACTTAAGTGTTTCAAATTTAAGTTGGTTTACTCATGCTGGTTTCCAACCTGACTCGGGTATTACTTTATTGTAATGCTCGGGTCAGACCGAGTATTACATAATTTCAGGTTAGGACGCTGTGGAGCTCAGGAGACGAGCTAGATGGCAGAGACTTATTTCTCGTATTTGACTATACTCCACTGTGTATTGTAGGCTGTATAGACAGCAGTTGAGGACAAGTTTATCCGAAATGCATTATATCCAAAATGGGTGTCCAATCCTGTACTTGTCAGAAAACCTAACGGGAAATGGAGGACATGCGTTGATTACACAGATTTGAATAAAGCCTGCCCTAAAGACAGTTTTCCACTTCCCCGAATCGATCAGCTCGTAGATTCAACGGCTGGACATGAACTCTTATCTTTCATGGATGCGTACTCCGGCTACAACCAGATACCCATACGCTTACCCGATCAGGAGCATACCAGTTTCGTCACCGATCTAGGACTTTATTGCTACAAAGTGATGCTGTTCGGACTTAAGAACGCCAAGGCAACCTACCAACGGCTAGTTAATCAAATGTTCGCTAACCAGATCGGAAGAACCATGAAGGTATATGTGGACGACATGCTAGTGAAGTCGCGATTCTCCACCAATCATATTAGAGACCTGGAAACGATGTTCAACATCCTCCGAGAATACAGAATGAAACTCAACCCGTTGAAATGTCACTTTGGGGTCGCTTCTGGAAAGTTCTTTGGATTTATCGTTAATGCTCGAGGAATAGAAGCCAATCCCGAGAAAATCTGGGCAATCAGAAATCTTGAAACTCCACAAACTATAAAACAAGTCCAGAGCCTCAACGGAAAAGTAGCAGCGTTGAGCAGGTTCATTTCAAAATCCACCGACAAATGCATTCCCTTCTTTGATTTGATCAGAAAAGGAAAAAGGAAAACGAAATTTTGAATGGACTACAGAATGTGAGGGCGCATTCCGAGCGCTGGTTCAACACCTGTCCACACCGCCCATTCTGTCAAAGCCTATTGATCATGAGAGATTGTACATCTACTTGTCGGTGTCATAAAAAGCAATCAGTGCTGCCTTAATACATGAGGAGGACCGGATACAACAACCGGTATATTACATTAGCAAACGACTGACCGAAGCAGAGAGAAATTATCCGAAGCTGGAAAAGTTGGCTTATTGTCTTGTCATTGCCTCGAGAAAGCTCCGTCCGTATTTTCAGGCTCATGCTATCACTGTATACACCGACCAGCCATTACAACAGGTCCTTACGGGGCCTGAGACGTCTGGTAGGTTAATCAAGTGGAATATCGAGCTGAGTCAGTTCAACATCACTTACACTCCAAGGCAAGCTATCCAAGGACAAGTCCTGGCAGACTTCATCGCTGAGTTCACTATCCCGTAGGAATTGCCCGAAACCAGTGAATCTCCTAAATATGTCTGAAAGCTACATACTGATGGTGCATTGAATGACCACTACTCAGGCGCTGGGGTTGTACTCGAAACTCCTGAAGGCTCTATTTACTATGCTTTAAAATTTGATTTCCGTGCGACTAACAACGAGGCCGAATACGAAGCCCTGCTCGCCGGACTTAGGCTTGCCAGAGATTTAAGAATTATTGATGTGGGGATTTACTGCGATTCACAATTGGTCGTGTGCCAAGTTCGGGGGGAGTATCAGGCCAAAAACTGAAGGCTGGCTGCTTATCTTGCTCGGGTTCAGGAAATATTGAATCAATTCGATTATTATGCCATCTATTGCATACCTCGAGAACGCAATCAAAAAGCCGATTCCTTAGCAAAGTTAGCCAGTACCTGTGAGGCACAGTAGATGGGACTCGTTCCTGTAGAAACATTATCTTCCCCGAGCATTGATCATATGGAAACAGACTGGGTATTTGAAGTCATTCCCGATAAGTAGTCATGGATGACTCCATTCAGAAACTATCTCGAGTACGGGACCCTGCCGGAGCGCAGGGGTGAAAAAAGACAAGTTCTTCGAAAGGCTTCGCGGTTCACTATTCAAAATGGGGTCATGTATAGAAGTGGATACTCTGTTCCTTTACTCCGGTGTATCGCCCACGATGAAATCAAACGAGTATTGCATGATGTACACGAAGGAGAATGTGGCGATCACACCGGGGGGCAAGCTCTTGCCAAGAAAGTGCTCCATATGGATACTATTGGCCGACTGTAGATCGCGACGCATCGGATTACGCCAGGAAATGTGACAGATGTCAGAAGCATGCTCAGATTCCGAGAGCCCCACCCACCGAAATAACTCAGATGGTCAGTCCCTGGCCGTTCGCAATGTGGGGCATCGATATTATTGGTTCTCTACCTTTAGCTAAAGGTGGTGCGAAGTACGCCATCATTGCAGTTGATTACTTCACCAAATGGGCAGAAGCTGAGCCCCTTGCTACTATCACAACGAAGAAAGCGATCAACTTTGTTGTACGCAACATTATCTATCGATTTGGCCTCCCACATACCATCATCACTGACAACGGAGCACAATTCGACAGTGTTGAATTTAAGAATTTCTATCAACGATTCCACATCCAGAAGAAGTTCTCTACAGTTACACACCCTCAAGCGAATGGGCAGGTTGAAGCTATTAATAAAGTGATAAAGTCCATTCTGAAGAAACGACTAGAAAAGGCCGGGGGCAAATGGGTCGATGAACTTTCTATGGCCCTATGGGCTTATCGAACAACCCACAAGTCCGCGACCGACCATACTCCATTTTCTCTTTCCTACGGTTCAAAAGCTGTTATTACAGTCGAGATGGAAGTACCTTCTCTTTGTGTGACGTATTATGATCCGAAGATAAATGCTATATTACTTGCCGAATCTCTTAACTTATTGGATGAGAAGCAAGAAGAGGCTGATTTGAGGGCAGCCGCGTACCGAAGTCGAGTCGCCCGATTGTACAATGCCAAGGTCCGACCCCGAACCTTTGAACTTGGCGATCTCGTCCTTAAGAGAATTTACCCGGTTCCTTCGCATATGAAACCAACGTGGGAAGGGCCATATGTCATTGAACGAAGACTCGAAAATGGCACATTTAAATTATCAACCGTTGATGGTCTCACTTTACCGAGGGCTTGGAACAGCGAGATTCTTCGTAGCTACTACACATAACAGGCTTTATTTATTCTTTCAGTCTGCTTTTCATTTGCAATTTGTTTATGCATTTCGAAATTTGAAATTGTAATAAGGCAACTGATTTTGCCGTATTTTCTTATTTCAGCAATAAAATGCAATCTCTTCGAGCCAGAGCAGTGATTTTTAAAATGCGTCATACGACCATCACAATGCACAGAGAGATAAGTTCCATCCTACGGTGGGATATATTCAAATAAGGAGTGACTGTGATACGACCAGCCACTCGCTAAGTGAAACCCGAGCTCGGGGGAAAGCCATCACACTGAAACCAAAAAAGGATTGATACACGACAATCCTCTGACTAATTCCGTTCCCAGAGTGCGAGCTGGAGTATAAACTTGCAAATGCGGGTTCGAAGAGGGTGGATCCGTTCGCCTAACGAATTCGCCCGTACTTAAACCAGGTTCGAGGAGGATGGATTCATCCATCTAACGACCTCGCTGGTTAACTCAGGGTAGATGTGATTCGACCATCCACGATCCTGATACATCTATCGTTCCCGGAGTGCGAACGAAATTCTATAACCCACAACAGATGTGATTGACTGTCTGTTAGCTAACTCCAGATAGTGCGAACTGGATTATAAACATCAATTAACTCTAAACCCCCAGAGTGCGAATTGGAGTACAAACACAAACCGATTGCGAAACGACCACCCGTAGGACAACTCCGAGTTCCTGGAGTGTGGATCGGAGTATAAACGCAAATTGGGCGTGGATGACCACTCACGAATCAATCTAAGTCCCTAGAGTGCGAACGAAACTCTAAATATCAAACAGGTGTGACTGACCGCCCATAAAATAAATTAAGTCCCCGGAGCCCGGACATATCTCTAAATCTTAAGCGGGCGTAACCGACCACCGACGAACAAGTGCAATCCCGAGAGCGTGGATGCAATCACCAATGGATGAGTAGGTGTGATTCGACCACCCAAACTCGTCTTGCTTCAGCCTCGATTCAACAAAGTTAAGCTCGATGTATTGAGGGTGAAAGGCAACTGCCGACCAATCTTTTCATCTTGTCCCGGGACTGGTGGCAGAACTTAAGTATTAGCCACAGATCGAGACAGTATAGTATTGGAATTCAACCTAATTTTCGATCATGACCCGAAGTCGTAGCTTCAAGACTTAATGACTAAACTCAGGTCTGATTCGAAGACTAAAACTTCACAAGTATATTGAATGGAAGTTCGAATGTTGAAATATTTAATCAAACAAATACAAACTGTGCTGAAGACAAAGTGGAATTTTATTTTAACCATTCTTTAGAAAGGAAGGATAAATACAAAAATCTTTCCAAGAATTCTACTAGTGGGGGCCGAATCTGCATCTATATACGGCCTACAAGAAGCAAAAAGAAATCCCTATCTGTCTACCAAAAATGAGGCGAAAAGACATGCCTATTCTTTCACTTTCTTCTTCTTCCTCCCCGGCGTTGACCCACTGGAGCTACCACTTGGATGCCTTCGAGCTTTTGCCTTTTGGTGGTTGGTCTCCGGCCGGGGGAATTATGGTAACCTCTTCCTACGAACTCACATGAATAGGAATATTTTCTGAAGGTGGAGTCGGAGGGGTAGGATCGATGTTGGAAGATGGGGGAGGCACACCGGTGTCAACGACCGTGCCTCTCGGAGAAATCATTCGCAGAGGGGCTGAACCAGGGCCCGCCATCCCACCTCCAATACCGCTGGCCTGCGCGGCCGCTTCCATCTCAGCATTGATCTTAGCTATTATTTCTTCTTCATGAAGGGTTTGTGTATCTGCGGGGATGCTGGCAGTTGTGCCCGAGAAGCTAACCGCGGGTGCACTTCCGCTCATGAAAAATGGCAGATCGGCCAAAAGGTTGCTTTGGTGGCCAAGAAGTTCCTCCATCATCTGTTCATCGAAAGTAAAAGTGCTCCCCTGCACTCCATCGGTTGGTGCAGTGGCCGTTGTAGTGGTTGCTTCTGTTATGAGGGCTTCCTGCGTGTGATGCGACTCTTGGGTTGCAGGGGTACGGCTGATGTAGCTCCTATCACTGAATAGAGACAAAGAAAAAGTTGTTAGTGGTTAGTTCAAGCAACGCTTCCGACTTTGAACGAGCGTAAGAAATGTTCAGAATACCTTCCTCAGATTGGCTCGCTGGTGGCGAAGTAGCTTCAGAAACATGCTCGCGGGCTGGAGATAACTGTGGTTGATCGGGATTGTATGCGGGCACAGATAAAGGATCAACCACAAGAGTGGATTCGGGCTGGGCTGGCATAGGAATTTCGGAACTTGCATCATGATGCTCAATGCCAGAACCCTCACCAACATCCGAATGTTGAGTACAGAGCTTCTCATTCTCAAATGTGATAGTGATGTCGTGGAGAACTCTTCTTTCTTCCTCACCCAGCATCTGATTCTCCAATTCAAACTCATCAATAGATCCAGCTTGATGCTCTGCCTTTTCATCTTCCACCAAGCGACACCAAGCATTGTATAGGTGTGACGGATAGTTTTCGAGCCAGGTCATATTTCGATGCTTCAAGATGTTGGCGTTGTATGTGATAGGAAGATCTTCGATGTCAGTCTCTAACCTGGCCTCCGCCGCTTTCACTTCATTCTCAACCGTGGTTTCAGCTTCCTGAACTTTGAGCGTTGCCGCATCCCTTTCATCCCTAAGCACCACAACCTGTTCATATACTTCCTGGGCGGCTTTGTTTGCATCATCTTTCTCTTTGATGATTTCAGAAAATTTGGTTTTAAGCTCTTCAAGCTCTTTAAGCGCCCCGTCTCTTTCAGCCATAACTATGGTGGTCTGATGTCCCATCTCCTCAACCAGGGCTAAGTGTGTCCGCCTCATCTCTTCCATCCCCCGAGTTGCCTCATCAGCCCTTTTGTTGGCCTCTGAATTTCTCGCGGACTCATTCTCATCGTTAAGCACCTGGATTATGCGGTCCTTTTAAGCGAGATCAGTCCTTAATTTTTCGATTGTCTTCGCCTACTCAAAGGCCACTGCTGATAATTTGTCTGCGGTCTTCAACCATTCCCGGTATTGGCCATAGACATCATGAATATAGTCGTGCATTGTTTGTTCTGCCTTGACAGGAATTCGCTTTAAGTGCGATGGAAAGACGAAGCCATCAAAACAAATGTTTGGAAAATCTTTTTTCAGCTTAGCAATTCTAATCGCTCCTTCCCCGGTGGGCTCTGTGATAGCTTGTTCAACAACGACGGGGACTTCAGTTTCGGTCCTCCGACGCTGTGGGTCGGGCCTTGGTGCTTGAGAAGGTGGTATTTGACGTGAAGGTTCCAGGGGTTGTTTGCCGGAGCCTGAAGGTTGTGTCGGACCCCTAGGTGGTGGGGAGTGTGATTGGGAACGGCGCCTGTACTCCCTATCTCTATCCCTTTCCCTCTCATATCGCTCCCTCTCCTGGCTAGAGTAGCTGCGATCGCGGTCTCTATCGGCCTCATGCCTGTGAGACTCGTAATAAGAACTAGAGAAATGGCGTGCAAAACGGAGGCTGCCAAGCATAGATCCTCGCTTTGACATCATGCCTATAAAATAAAAAGAGAAGCAGAGTTGGTAATCTCCAGAAATGAATAGCTTATGATTGGAAATCGTGTAGTGCCGTGAAGTGTATGCATGCATGTGCAAAACCCCCCGACCAACCAGTTATATCGGCCATACTCGTAGGAAGTGACTCGCTTAAATCTAATGCATTTTGAAGCCCTTCCAATCCGGTGTCCTGTTAGAGCGACACATAGTCCGAAATTGGAATGTCAACGAGTCCTTCGAAGGGATTCTCCATTTGTTGGGGAGGAGCCTCCGAGATTCTAGCACCGGAGGCTGGTAGGACATAACCACAGATTTCCATCTTGAAGGCTTGTGAAGCTTATAAGCAACCGCCTTGCCTTTTCTCTTTCCCTCTGAATGTCGAGGGCTATCTGAGGGCCCGGCTACGGGTTTGTCTTCGGTGGGCGTATCCTCTTCACCACCCTGCTCAGTAATTACTACTCCAGGCGCCTTACGCCCAGCCCGTCTTGTTGAAGCTGCCCTAAGAGTTCCTTCAGGCCTTATGCTATGGTCTATATCAATCAGCCCAACGGCCCTCAAATTTTCATCCGTAAGTACCGAGTCGATCTCTCTAATCTCACCCGGTACCTCTTGAGGAATCCGCACTATTTCTTTAAATCGAGCACCTTCGGGTCATGGAATTGCAGCTGTAAAGGAAAGAAAATATTAGACTCAATGTCGATTACAATTATCTTGTTAGTCACCAAAGAAATTGCGGCACTTACGTCTAGCTAGCCACCGTCTAGCAAACCCCGGTAGGCACCGAACATAGAACCACTCGGTTTTGAAGTAGCTGAGTCTGGTCCAAGTTCCGATCACGATTTGGCAATTCTTGGTCGCCTCTAAGAGTGTGAACGAGGGGTTATCTCCCTGACCCTTGACATTGAACAAGAATCTGACTTCCTCCGGAGTCGGGGGCCGTAAGAGATACTCCATAAAAACAATGAATAAGCTGTTCAATAATGCATATCCATTCGTATGCAACTGTGACGGAGCAATCCCTAAGTAAGCTAACACTTCCCGGATATACTGATTGAATGGTGGAAGTGTCCCGGCTGTGCAGGAAAATCGATTGAAAGCAGTGTACCCTTCTGGGGGATCATGTGGCCAATCGTTCGGCCCTGGTAGTAGGACATCATTCAGCGATAGCCCGTGCCTTAGACAAATTCTCCCCAACATATCTTCGGAGACATTAGATGGTACAGAATCTTGTGGATTCCCAATAAAGGTTGCTGCTGGCAGCTCGTCTGGAGCTGGACTTATGACTTCGGCCACAGTGACCGGCGTCTCTATTATCAAAGGAGGCGAACTTTGAACCTCCTGTAGCTGTGAACTCCTAGGTTCCATAACTAATTAACTCATCAAAAACCATCATTAGAAGATAATAAACCCGTGTGTTCCCCAGTGTGAAGTGCATGAGTGCAGTGCAGTGCAATGCTGTATATAATTAATAAAAAACTACAAGATATAGAAAGTGTTAGAATGACGAGACTTTAGAGTTCAACCAGTGTGACCGTCATCGTTGACCGTCACGACCGTGCCATCTAGACTCTGGAGACCGATCCGAGTTAAAGTTCATTAAATTTTGTCAAAGCTACAATTCCATCGACGAGCTTCGAGAGGCAGTCAGATATGCAGTGGAACAGTTATGTCCAATTATGCAAGGCAGAAGCTCGTCAGAGTCAAATGTTCAAGTATGCAAGGAATTTCATATCGGTCAAAAATTTAAACTTGAATCGATCACTAGAATTCGCTTCGTATCGGTCCAGGAACCATCATTTCGTATCGATCATCCAAGGCCATTTCGTATCGATACAAAATCCCTTACTTCGTATCGATCATCAATGGCACCTTCATATCGATCATCATGCCCCAGATTTCGTATCGGTCAATCGATCCGAAGGTCCACCAGCCATCGATACGAAACCAGTCTTTCCCATTGATACGAGATTACATTGTACCCAAGATCGATACGAACTTCCTCCTGCCATCCATTAGTTCCAGATCGGTACGAATTCCTCGTCCCATATCGATACGAGAGTATTCTCACATCCTTCTCCCATCGACGCGAGGTCAAAGCAGAGCGTCCCTTCCATGAGTACTTCGTATCCCTTCATGCTTCATCTTCCCCAATCAATACAGAGACTACTCTGACCTTCCTTGACCTCGCTCCGACCGTCTCCGACCTCCTCTTCACAATAATTAGCCACAAATGTAAGTAGGATGGCACGAGAATTTGAGTCTCATCATTTTAAGATTGAACGTGGTCGATTATTTACCTAATTCCTACAATTAGTTCAAAGGATTGATGTTTGGTTCGATTCGAAAGCAAGAGTAATTTATATTTCTCGGTTTTTCAATCGATACGAAAGCGGTAAAAAAGTAAGAGCAAGTGAGAAAATATCTAAGTACCAAACATATTTATATGGGCATGAAATACAGAAGGAAACGATTCATCTCCCGGTTATGTTAACCGGTGAAGCGCAGTCTCTCATATCGTCGATACGAGGCATTCTTTGTATCCATCAACCTACATCGGTTATAGATACAATCGTTCATAACCATCAACTCAGGTCGACCCATAACACGATTGTTCATACCCATCAGCAACCAATCGATACGAATAATGCAACAAAAGCTTGTTTGAACTATTCGGACCCATAGCGTAGCTGTTCGTATCCATTAATGATTCATCGATACGAATCATCTCAAAAAACAAACTACTTCCTATTGACAACCATCGATACAAAACATGCATCCTAACTTCCCAAATCGATTCAGGAAAGGATCGATACGAAGGAAGGACTTAAAATACCATCAAATTTTGTTACAACTCAAATTTCATGTCGATCCAGGAGAGGATCGATACGAAACTCGATTCTAAAAAAAAACTTGACAATGGCTCGTGGACATGCGAACGTTAACGGGAGTGAGGGTAACATATGATATATGTGCAACAAATTAACAATTTATTTTCAAGATTCACGAGAATTAAATGCTCACCTGATGACAATTACGACCTTGAACAACAATTTGCTATCATTCAACACTCAGTTACAACAGTGTGCAGTACGACAATTGGCAGTCAACCATTCATTATTTGTACTACTGAAGATCAATCAAAGGTTACATCTTTCGACGAGAAGACAACAACCGTTCAACAAGTCAGATAGAACTTTTCAGAATGAGGATTGCAGCTTTTCAAAGCATGTCATATTCTCACAAGGCATACTTTGGGGGGCAAATGTTATCCCGCCTTTTGGCAAGGCCGTGACATCAAGGAATTGACTGAAAACCTAAGATAGTTCATCCTGAAGACCAGTTATATGCAGATTCATTATGGATGTTGGTAAATTTTTCCTGAGTCCAGATCAAGCTATAATTGATATAACACGACAAGCAAAGCTATGAAAGCCAACGTTCCAAATTTCAAGTCAATCGGGATTCGTATGCTCAAGATATAGTCGAAGAAAAATCAAGCAATAATCTTGTTCATATCCATCCAAGCTCGTAGGCCTCGTTCGCATCCGTCAAAATCAAACATATTCGTATCCATGGGAAGAAGCAGTTCATTCGAATCGATCAAGTTCGTGTCCATCCCATTCGTATCCTAGATAATTGTATCCATCGAGTATGTGTTGCTTCATATCGATTCAGAGAGCGCCATTTCGTATCCATCACATTTACCCCATTCGTATTGATCCATCGATACGAAATGAACTCAAATGGGCGACACAAAGAGGATAGATCCGGATCGATACGAAGTGGGGCATGGTCGACCGATACGAAAGGAGGGTTGACCATCGATACGAAGTAAGCAACAAGGGACCGATGCGAATGAGAGCGACACGAATGAAACAAAGCTTAGAGCGATGTGAAGGAGACAAGTAAAGATGGATGACTCGGTCACTTGGCATAAAAAGTGGATCGATCCTAAAAGTTAGCGCCATGTCATCGGTCATCACGTGCCCAGAAGCGATGCGAACTTGGCAGCCATCAACAAATCCAAACTTGCATCGATCATAACTCGAGATCTACAAGTCCAAATGCCACCAAATTTTCACAAGAGCTTGCGTACAACCCCAAGAATGTACCTAACAAATTTCAACCTCAAAGGACTATTTTTGGATCGATATGAACTCAATTCGTATCGCTTCCAGATCGAGCCGAAATCACCTGAACTCGCTTCCGTGGGCCCACTCACGTGAGAGAAGAAGTCTTCCAAGATCTGGGCGAGATATTTGCTGCCTACGCCTATAAATAGTGACCCTGGACCTACAGAAAAAGGACTTTTGGCTCTTCTACGTCTAGACTCTGCCAAAATTACTATTGTACTTGGATTATACTATTGTAACTCATTGTAACCAGCGAGCAAAAATCAATAAAAGATAGCCATTTCATAGTGGACGTAGGCCATACACTGAACCACTCTAAATTCGTGTGTTTCTGTGCATTTTCTTGTTCGTTGATTGGTGTGTTTGTTAGATCTGCCTCGTTTTACATTTAATTTCTTCATTTTATCTCTTCAAACACTTCCGAAGAGTGTTGTGCCCAATTTTAGTACAAACAGAACTAAATAAGTATTTAATTAAAACAAAGCTTCATACTTAAATCATAAATAAGTCAAATGCCAAATACAACTTCCATATCTCGAAACCCATCATGTCTTATGAAATAAAAATTCATAGTCTCAAAATCAAAGTACGTAATATCCCTCAAAATAAACCAGTGCATACAAGAACAAAAGCTGAAAATAAAAGAAGTACATAGAAGAAATCTCCTCCAAGAAGAACTCCAAGCTGCAGCAATCTACTAGCTTCTCCCTTGATTGCCTAAGGGGGAAAAAGGGGAAATAGAAGAGTGGGTCAGACTAAAAGTCTAGTGAATGATAGTAATTACTAGAGTCTTTAAGCAAGATAAAAGTAATAGACTCTACAACAGTTCTAGCATAAATAAGGATAACAAAGGAAATAGGAAAGAGATAAACTAGAAATAAATACGATTAAATATTGCTCAAGATATGTTAACTTTGATTGCTTGCACTTGTTCTAATTTAATTAGGCTGAATTCCTAATCCTGTAATTAGGATGTGACCCTAATTCTACCCTTTTTTGATCGGCCTACTACTCCATAGACATTACTGTTAACCAGTCGCTATATAACTCCATACACAACAGCCAATGGTAGTTACGGAAGATGCACAGAGAAACTACTGTGGATCTGAACGACAAATATAGCTCCATATATAGAAGGCAATGGTGTCTACTAAAGACACTCATACTAAGCACTTGGAACTCATAGCTACTACTGAGCACCCGAATGGAAGTCGCACGCATAACTGCCACCATGCCCATGCTACCTTTTGATCCACCTATTGGGTCTTCTTATTACCTCCAACGTCTAGCATAGCAAGCCCCTCATCTCACTTTAGGCTAATGCGAGATCACCGTGTGTCCTTAAAAAAATAGGGGAAATGCTGTTGGTACTGGCCCTTCATCCAAACAATATCTAGTTGCGCCCCTTATCCAAGTCCCCGTGATTTGGACTTCTATTTGACCAATTACTACCATTCTTAGCATAAGCATGTCCTAGGGAATGCTATTTGGTACAGGTCCTACTTTCATCTTTGCTTATTAACTTAGATAAATTATTTAAATAAGTCTTTATTATCATTTTTACTTTCTACGCTTATTAATTTATCCCATGCCTAAAAATAAGCCCCATTCTGCTCTTTTTCTTATTATAACCTACATTATAATCATGCTTATTACTTAACCCAAGGTCTAAGTATGAAAATAAGCTTCTTTCATCTTTACTCTATTTATAATTCTAAGTTATAACTATGCCAATTATCTTTAACTAGTCCAATTCTAATAATAATTAGACGTAATTTCAGTCCAATTCCATTATTTATTACAGTCTTTATAATTTACATCTTATTTTTCTTCATTCAATATTCTTACTTATAAAATCCATATTCGCATTTAATTTATTTTAATCCATGGGCAAAGAAAAGGGGGATGAAGAGAATAGACGCTTGCATAAAATCCAAAACGTCGAAAAAGATGTAAATAATAAATAAATAACAATAAATAAACTTAAATACTATAAATAGACTGTAAATCTATAAAAAGCTATGCTTAACAGTAATAAATTATAATTAACTGAAATAATACTAAAATTATTAAAAGGAATAGCTGAAAGGAAATAGATTGAAAATAATTCTAAAAACTGTAAATAACTACTGAAAAAGGCTACTCCAAAAATCATAGTAAAACTACAACTATTGGAAATCCTATTATTTTAAATTACTTAAAGAAATCTTAAAATAATTACAATCACTCACCTTCGGTCCTAAGCTTTTCCTTTGGTCTTTCCGGATCCACTTGGAGTTGTAAAATAATTTAATTTATAATGATTTTCTCCTTTGGAAAAATTATTCCGTTTAGGGTCCTTCCTAGAAAGGTCAACCCAATTGGAGAAAACCTAGAATGAGAAAAAGTGTTAGGTCTAGGGGTCTATTTATAGGTGTAGAAGTGGATCTCGGACCGCTAGATTTGGAGATTGAATAGGATGCAACCACGTCATAGACTGAATAGGAGCCATCGAATGCTGAAACGGAAAGACCAGATCGAAATAAAGGATGCAAATGACGTGTTCGGTGGCCGCTAATTCGTTCGAATGAATTAACGTTCGTTCACCTGCCGAAATACAAGGCGGGTCGACCGGGCGGTCGACCGCCCCCTTGCCCAGGTCGACTGGTCGGTTGACCTGACCATATATATATATATATATATATATATATATTTTCATTTTATTTCTGCTTATTTTGTTTATTTTATAACTTGGTCATATTAGCTCGGTTTCTGATGTTCTATATATGGAAATTGACCAGAAAATTATGGCACGATGGTGCAACTTCCGTGGCTTAATTCTGATAATTTCACAAAGTTATTTTATTATTTAATTAATTAACAAATTAATTATTACTGGTTAAATTTCGGGTTGTTACATTCTCCCCTCCTTAAGGGATTTCGTCCCTGAAATCTCTAAGGATAAAAGAATGTACTAAATGTTTTCATCCAATTCTACAACCAACTACTCAATCATCAACCATTCATCTATTGTCCTTAAGTTTTTCTAATGCATTTTATGATACTTATGCAATTAGTGTAGTGTAAATGTCCCTAACTAATGCAAAAGATTAGGCGGTCCACTGATTCAGTTGACCTCCTTTTTATGCAATCATGTCTGTGCCATGTATCCAAATGAATGCAAAAATTTCCTAATGATAACTGATAATTCTATATGCGTGCTACAAACATCATCCAAATGCAACAATCATGTGATAATCATCCATTCATAGCAATCATGGAAATAAAATAAAAATGCGCACACATCCATATGCATATGCTCTAGTGTCATAGTTAGGCCGGTCCCTAAGGAATAATGGTGCCTGGTATACCTATATGCGTCCATAACATCCATTAGCAAACACTTGCAACCTCTGGCATACATCATTCATAACATGTTCTATTAACATATTTACATCAAATCCTACCATCTATACGTTAAATCCTAAGTTCTACCCTCCCAAAGGATAATAAAGGAAAGAACCTATTCAAATCTAAAGATGGAAAAAGGAATTCTAAAACTTACCATCAAAAAGATGAGGATAGGAAGTACGAATCTTCTCTTCTGCATCCCAAGTGGCGTTTGCAACATCATCTCCCCATTGCACCTTTACCAGTGGAACCTTCTTATTCCTTAGTCACTTGATATCCCTTCCAACAATCTTCGTGGGGATACGCCGAATAGAAGCTTCTCTTTCTACCTCCACCTCCTCTAATTGACTAGGCTCTACAACTTCCGCCGAGTCATGTAAGCACTTTCGGAAGTGCGAAACATGGAAAACGTCATGCACTCCTACGAGCCTATCTAGTAGCTTCACTTGGTAAGCCATCTTCCCAACTCTCTCTGTGATAGGAAATGGTCCAACAAATCTAGGGGCTAACTTTTCATTTGATCCGAATCTTACCACTTTCTTAAGCAGGGATACTTTGAAAAAACTAAGTCTCCAACCTCAAACTTTAAGTCTCTCCTCCGCTTATCCGCATACGACTTTTGTCTGCCTTGAGCCGTCTTCATCCTTCGCCAAATCAAATCCACCCTCTCAGAGGTCTCCCCAACCATATCGGGTCCAAGTAATAACTTCTCCGTAGACTCTACCCAACATGATGGGGACTTGAAAGGTCTCCCATATAAAGCCTCAGATGGTGCCATTCCTATACTTGTTTGGCAACTATTATTGTACGCAAACTCAACCAATGGAAGATGCTCCTCCCAAGTTCCTCCAAAGTCCAAAATGCACATCCCCAGCAAATCCTCAAGCACCCTATATACCCTCTTTGTTTGGCCATCTGTCTGGGGTGATAGGTCGTACTCAACCTAAGTTGTGTCCATAGCGCCTCCTGTAAGCTTCTCCAAAACTCACTAGTGAAAATGGGATCTCTAGAAGGAACTCCATGAAGACGGACTATCTCTCGAATATACAAGGATGCCAAATATGAAGCTGTACGCTTACTCTTAACTGGGATGAAGTGAGCACTCTTGGTCAATCTATCAACAATCACCCAAATGCTAGTGTTCCATTTCCTAGAACGGGGTAAACCATCAATGAAATCCATAGAAATACTGTCCCACTTCCACTTCGGCACTTCTAAGGGCCGAAGTAATCCATCGGGCTTCTGCTGCTCTGCTTTTACCATTTGGCATATGAGACACTTAACTATGAATTCCGCCACGTCCTTTTTCATACCACCCCAATAGAACATTCTCTTTATATCTCGATACATTTTGTCACCACCCGGATGAATAGTCATATGGGAATGGTGCGTCTCCTCCAAAACTGCTCTTAACAAGTCACCGGTGTGTGGAACACAAAGCCTCCCATCTCTCCTAAGCCACCCTCTGCTATCAATGGAATAACATTGGAGATGTCTTGATACCTCTCCTCGGCTAATCCTATCCATAATGTCCATGAGTTCTGAATCCTCCCGTTGCCTCGAGCCAATCTGATCCATAAGGGTAGGCCTTACCTCTAAGGTTGCCAACAATCCGGGAGTAATGTCCGTAGAGGGCTTAAAATCAAAAGTAGAAATAAACTCCAAGCTCCTCCACTCTACGAACAAAGGACTAAGGGTTTCCTTCTTTCTACTTAATGCATCCGCAACCACATTACCCTTGCCAGGAGTATAAGCTATCTCAAAATCATACGAGGCTAAAAACTCCATCCACCTTTGTTGCCCCAAGTTCAAGTCCTTCTACAAGAATAGGTACTTCAAAGACTTATGGTCGGTAAAAAGCTCAAACCTCTCTCCAAGCAAATAGTGCCTCCAAGCCTTAAGTGCAAAAACTATGGCACCCAACTCCTAATCGTGGGTAGGGTAGTTCTTCTCATGCGTTCTCAACTGCCTACTACCATAACACACTACCCTCCCTTCTTGCATCAACACCACTCCTAGACCCATTTCGCATGCATCAGTGTATACATTGAAAGGCTTAGCTCCGTCGAGTAAAACTAACATTGGTGCACTAGTAAGGGCTCTCTTAAGCTTCGTGAAGGAAACCTCACAATCCACGTCCCACACGAAAGCTTTATTCTTCTTAGTAAGGCGCGTGAGTAGTGCCGAAATTTTGGCAAAGTCTCTAATGAACTTCCTATAGTAGCCTGCCAATCCTAGGAAGCTCCTAACCTCGGTAACGTTCTTGGGGGCCTTCCAATCTTGCACTTTAATAACCTTGGCAGGGTCAACAGCCAAACCTTCCTTCGAGACTACGTGCCCCAAGAAACGAACTTCCTCTCTCCAAAAATGACACTTCGAAAACTTAGCTCTCAAACGATGACTACGAAGTGTGAGAAGAACTTCTTCCAAATGAACAGCATGCTCCTCCATATTCTTGGAAAATACCAAGATATCATCCATGAATACCACCACAAACTTATTTAGGACATCCCTAAAGACGCGGCTCATCAAATCAACGAAATAGGCTGGAGCATTGGTTAGCCCAAAAGGCATAACCAACCACTCGAAGAATCCGTCTGGTGTCCTAAAGGCGGTCTTATCTATGCTGCCATCAGCGACTCTATGCTGATGGATCCCATGGCTAAATCAAGTTGAGAGAAAACCGAAGAACCTACCAACTGGTCAAAAAGATCATCAATCCTAGGAAGTGGATATCGGTTCTTCTTGGTGAGCTTATTTAATTCCCTATAGTCCACGCAAACTCGGAGAGAACCATCCGCCTTAGTGGCGAAGACGACTGGCGCTCCCAACTCCGATATGCTCCTTCTTATGAATCCCTTCTCTAAGAGCTCATGAATCTGCTTGCTCAATTCTTCCCTCTCCCTAGGTGCCATGTGTCTCACAGGTAACGCTACTGGCTTGGCATTCTTGGTCAAATAGATCCTGAAGTCAATCTCTCTCTTAGGGTGTAATCCCCTAACCTCCTCAAAGATGTTTGCAAAATCTTTGACGACATGAACCGAATGGAACTCTGATGAAGAAGAATCGAGGGAATAGAGCAACTTAACATGACCGACCCTTGCAGGTCGCAAGATACCTCCAGAGTCCTACCACTGCAAGTCTCAAGTCTAACGACTCTCCTCTCGCAGTCTAAGATAGTTCCATATGTGGATAGCCAATCCATCCCTAAGATCATCCCATACCCCGAGAATCCCAAAACATAGGCGTCGCAGTCAAACTCTACGCCTAGGATAAAGATTTTCAAACCCCTACAAACCATAGATAAGTGTTCCGATTCTCCTATAGGGTTTGAAACAATAATGGGGTCTACTACTAATGATATGTTTAAGTGCAAGCTATCTACCAGAGAGCTAGAGATAAATGAGTGTGATGCTCCAGAATCAAATAAAGTCCGAATAGGAAAATCAGATATAGAAATCAAACCTTCAACTGTGACTTTCCTACCTCTATCTGGAATGCTACTGGAAGGTGCTGTGTCTAATGCCTGAATCTGCGCAACTGGTGCACTCGCTCCCTGGGGACAACTCCTACTCATATGACCGGGCTGCCCGCAAGTATAGCACTTACCCTTCATCTTCTCATTCCAGCAATCCTTGGCCACATGTCCAACTTCCCACAACCATGGCATTTTATTCCTTTCTTATCTGCTTCTGAGGACCATCACATTTCTTCTTCTTCTTATTCTTTTCCCACTACCTCCTCTTTGGACCATCACCGAATTTTTTTGACAGAGTCTCCTTTGTATGGAGGATTGTACGGAGGAGATTTGAAAACCAACGTGAGAAAACACACTCAATTTGAATTATTAAAGTTTTCAAATCCTTTGAAAATCAAAGGTATCTCGTAAGACCACGCCACAAATAAACACGACGGGTTTTTACCTTACGATAACCAAAACATTTCATATCAAATCCTCTGATATTATAATAGTGTCTAAGTAAAAATACTTATTCAAATAGCTGAAATGCTTGCATCTCATGTTTTAGCATAGTTGGGCACAATCAAAACTGTACGTCGCTTATTGGAGAATGGATTCCATCCGAATGACTAGGTAGTGGGGTATCACCTGTCATAGTACATGTCTAGAAACACTGTACCGAGGACCACACCAGGATCCCCTGCTACACAAGACCGGACTATCCCTGACCTGGATAGACCGAATATGCTATCACCCCGGGTGTTCCCACCCTTTATCGAGCTCCTCCCATAAATCATAGTAATAATAATATCCGAGGGTACCTAGAAAGGTGATAAACATACCCTAATTGGGTGCTACCCACTTAACCTTGTTGCATCTCCCCTGCTTTTCAGTCATTCTCGGTTGATGAGGCTAGAGGCTACGATTACCTTTTTAAAGAATTTTCACTTAGAATGCTCATTGTCCTCCAATGACAATGTTCTGATAGCATTCATCCATACAAGTCCGTTCCTGGTCCGAACGGAACCGTAGGCACTATTCCTACTACATCCATTTTGGAATCACCCTCAAGATTAGTAGCGATTAGCCCTTGCACTTCACAGCTCCATCTTCAACTCCATGCTCTTGTCTTCATTTCGAAAATGTACTCGTTGGATTGAAGTGGTTTTCGGATAACAAATCCGATCCCGGTCTCTTCGAAACAACGTTTGATATTTCCGGTAAACTCAACCCCAGTTCTTCAAGAAATAAACAAACGAAGTAAGAACGAAGACCACCTCCTAACCGTTAGTGGACGAATTTCCTTATCATCGTCCTAGAAGAACGAAATGAGTTTACACGTACAGTATAGCACCTCGAACGGTAATTGTACCATATAATTCCCGTATTTCTTCCAGATATTTCCAAATTTATATTTTTGGTCCAAATTTAATAGTCAGTTATTTAACCATCAAATAACAATCAATTCAACCAAATACTTCTTTTCACTGAAAAACACCAAGTCTTATTTAATTTAAATTTTAAATAAATTAAATCTCTTTAACCAAAAGTATATACTTATCTTATCGAATTTAGTATATTCACAAATCATCCTTTTCAAAAATATTTGAAAGCCCTTTTAAATAATGTGGAAAGTACCACTGTAGTATCAAACCATGGATCACAGCTCAATGGTTACGTCTCTATCCCAGAGAAATCCAAGACTTAACTGTAGGCACTCACTGCCTTTAATTACGCCATGCGAGTATACCATTACTTCCCGAAACTTAATTTAAAAATTTCTTAAAATAATGCTTATAAATTCTAAAATAAATTTCCATGTTTAATCTAGGAAAATCTACTTAAATAAAAGTTATTATTCAAAACCATATTAATATTTAATAATTATCTTTTAAAAACAAAAATGCCGATTCGTTCATAAATAATAACAAATCTTTAATATTCATTATAAAGTAACAAATTAATAATTAAATATGTTTAAAACAATTTAAAATAAATTGATAACTAATTTTCCAGAATATTTTTAACACTTTTTAAAGTTACCAAGTTAATAATTAAAAATCCTCCCTTTAAAAAACAATTCCAATTCCTCGATTCCAATTTCAATTTGTAAATTTTGAAACCTTACTTGAGTTCCAGTATAACCAATCTTATACTTATTTCCAAATTCACTTCTATCTTCCAATCTGTTAAAAATCTCGATTATAAACCTTTTATAATTAAAACAAGTGCCATTTAGCATTTATTAAAAAAAATCCTTTTATAAACTTTATTCCAGAAATCCCTGTTCACAATAACCCGAAATAGTTACGTTACAATTTCAAAACCATTTACTTCATCCAATAGATTTACCCAAAAACTCTATATAAACATTTTTCTTCAAAATCCCTATTTACAATTCCTTACCAATTTAAACCATGATTTTATTGGTATTTAAAACACCAAAAATCTAGGTTAATTTCCATAACATCCAATCAATTCAAATCACACAATAACATATCACAGATTATTCCAACAAAACATATATCACCATATATGCAATTAAATTCAAATTTTTTTGAGGAATCCAGTTGGATCCCTCCAACTTGTTTCCCTGCATCCACAGATGTTAGCACAACATAAAAATACCAATTCCGCTTCGAGGCGGAATATCGCGGTATATAGGGTCATCCGCTATTATGCGGGACGCATAGGGTCTCATCCGCTATATATATGCGGGAATATCAATCACTCCAATATATAAACTAATATATGTAATATCACATCCAACTAATGAAAATGTACTAACTCAACCAATTAATCATTTATTAATTTTAACTATTTAAAATTAAAGCCAGCAGTCCAAAATTGAGTGAGTTAACTCACCTTGAGTTTTAATTCACCAAACGTTCCAATTTTAAATTAAATCGAACACGTTCGATTTAACCTAAAATTTTCACTTGCTCCAAACATATCCAGATCTGATCTAGCACGTAGTATTCGTCACTGCGATCCCGTCGCCGCTTGTTTCGTCCGTTTTTGACCTCGCACGGAGAAGATATGATAATTTAAAGATTTACAATTTATATATATAAAAATTTTTACAAATTTTAAATTTTATTTTTATTTAAACCTAGATCTGGCTGTTGACTATGAGGACAAAAATCTGGCCGCACACAGAATCCTTTCTTCCCTTCTATGTTGTTGCGTTCATTTACAAACACGAACCCATGCCGCCGTTCTTCAATCGATCGTTGCTCCACTTCTCGAGCTCTAGAACATGATCAGGCAACGCCATACGACGGCCCCCACCTTGCTCCCCTATAGCCCAAGCGCAGCTAAGCTCGGCGCTACCAACATCTCGAATTTCGTGTTCGAACTGAGCATGAACGGAAGCAATTTTCCCTCCATCCACCTCGCCAAATCCCATCTCGACCGTTGGATATACGGATCTCTTCATGCTTTTCGATCTTCTAGTTGGAGATTTCTGATGAAAGTTGATGGATTGAGAGAAAAAGAGGGAAGAACGATTGGAGATTTCGGCCATTGATTTATGGGTGGCGGCTTCGTTAAAAATAAGCTAGGGTTTAGATGGTGTATGCGTATATATACGCGTATAAACCTTAATTAAATATTATTTTCCACAATTAACATGATTTTTCGAACGAACTCCAAACGAGACATGCCGCCTGGCATTTATAATGTTTTACCCCTATTCTGAACACAAAGGAACATGTTTCGGGACCTAATTCGCTCGTATGTGGAAGATAGCTTTTTGAATTGAATTAAAACATTAAATTTTCGATATTTATTTCAACGCGTTTCTATCCCAAACGACAAACGGTAACTCTAAACGCTACAAAATTTGAAATCCAATAATAATAAACTATTACGGATCCAATGGAACTGGTTTCGTCGAATTCTAAGACTGTGCCCCGATAGGCTATTTTAACTCGTCGATTAAATCGAGCGATTTTCAAAATCGTCGAAATTGTTTGAAATTTCCATTTTAAAAATTTACTAACCCCATCATAATACAAATAGGATTTATATCCATATTAGAAGTCATTCCGATTTATATTAAATCAAAATTCAATTATTTACATTATTTCCATATATTAATTTTCACTATTAAATTAATATATAAATTTCAAATTTTAACTTATCGACTTTTAATTCCATTCAAAAGTCCAATATTTTAATTCTGATCCCAATAGAATTTAAATTGACTTAAAAATCATTTTTGTCCACGTTTAACTCCAGATCCGCATAATTACCCAATTTCAAATATTAAATTTATATTTACCCAAATCCAATTGATCCCTACATTTGAAATTATAAACCATTTCACTGATTCTTCCATATTCAAAATCAATTGATATCCCAAATTCAACATTTAAAAATAAATTAATGTTCAAAATTAACGACCAAAATCCCTATATTTTAGCGACAAAATGATTTATATAGAAACTTTTTCTAAGTAATGAATTATAAGTTGGGTTTAGAAATATTTCTAAAGGTTGATATGGGTGGAAATATCCTGTTATGGATTCAAGTATTTGAAATCATTTTCAAATACTGAAATACTAGAAGAGATTTGAATTTATACCTTTGTAAAGATATTTGGAAATAAATGTTTGAAAGATTTATGATATGGGCCTAGTGACTGCTTATGGGTGTAAATTTGATAGTTAAATAACCGACTATCAAATCTGGCCAATTTCGTTGGTCGTTTTGAAGAGATCGGGATCAGATTTGATTATCCGAAAACCACTTCGATCTGATTTGACCGTTGCGAATTGAGATACCGTGAAGATAGTAAAGACGGTGGTTTTGGAGTTTTGGTTTGTTCAGACCCAGAAATACTTGTATAGATGAATGCTATCAGCACATTATCATTGGAGGGCAATGAGCATTCTAAGTGTAAATTTCTTGAAAGGTAAACGTAGTCTCAAGCCTCATCAACCGGGAATGACTGAAAATCAGGGGAGATGCAGCAAGGCTAAGTGGGTCGCACCCATTTGGGTATGTTGTCACCTTTCTAGATTACCCTACATCTACATATTTATGGATTGGTTGTGCACTAGATCTTAAAAAGGGTTACAAAGCAACCATGGTGATGGCAAAGCAACCGGGGTGAATATGAAGATTTAATCGTTTATAAATTGATATATTTTATTTAGAATACTAAATTGTGTAAATTGATTTGTTTATATATTGAATATTTTGAATAAATTATATCAGGTTTCTTAATTCCTTCTCGTTCCTTTTCGAGGACGAAAAGTTTTGAGTGGGGGAGTGTGTAACGACCCGTATTTTTTCGATAATTAAAATATTAAATTAAATAAGATTTTAGAATTTAATATTGTGAAAAATTGAAATTTATGAATTATTAATGAGAAAAATAATAAGAATATGATTTTCATAATGTTGTTTGAATGTAATTGACAACTATTTTAATGAAATTCTAATCAATTGAAATAATTGTAAAGTTGATTAGGTTAGAAATTGTAAATAAGGAATAAATCAATGTTATGTTAAATGGAGCAATTATATGTAATTCATTGAAATTGGTTAATTTAGCATATGAAATCAGTGGTGTGGTAAGTAGTTGTAATCTTTGTTGTGAGCAATCAATTTATAAATGTGATTAAATTACTTAGAAGTGACAATGGTTTTAATTATTATTTTATTATTTAATCTGTTGAATTAATTTGAAAATCAATGTGAATTTAATATAATTAAATATTACGGTTAATATGAGAGAAGAAGATAATTGTTGAATAAGAATGTAATAAAAAGTGAACTAGTGTCGTATGAATTCATATTGGTATTGGATGATTGAATAATAAGATGTAAATCAAAATAAATGAATTTATTTGAAATTAAATTTTAATTAACGAATTTACTGCAATTGCAATTAAACGCTGTAAGTAGTGCAATATTTAATATTGAATTTGGCATGAGAAATTTGTTTGAAAAGATTTTAAATTTCTAGGTAATCAAAAATGATGAAAATTATTAACTATTAAATTTGAATTTGAAAAGTGATTTAATCAATTTAATAATAATTTATTTAATTAACGTGTAAAATAGCCATTTTGTCCACTGTCTCGGATTTCGACGAAACCAGTTTCATCGGATCTGTAACAGTGAATAATTGTAGGATTTCAAGTCTCGTAGCGATCAGACTTGTCGTTTGATCATGTTGGCTCGAAACGCGTAGAAGTCAATTTAATGAATTCAATTAATATAAGCTGATTTTAAAAGCTAACTTCTATATACAATGGAATTGGGACTTGAAACCTGTTCCATTGAGTTTAAAAGTATCAAAAACATTTATTTTGATATATGGGATGACCTATTTTCATTTCGGGAACGAAACGGACTTTTCGGGTCGTTGTTATCGTTTCAATCCAAATCGATCTGGGCTATCCTTTTTTATTTCAACTTTGCCTATATATAAGCTGTTATAAACCCTAGTCGTTTCTCATTTCTGATTTTTGTACGTACTACTTATTTCCATCTGCTCCTTCCTTCCTTTCCAATGGCAGAAACCCTAATTCCCAAATTCAATTTCAAATCAAAATCAATTTCAAATTCCAAACTCCTCAAACCATAGCAAATTATATACCATTTTGAAGCTCTCGATAATATGACTCTATGGCAAGTGTTCGTTTTCTGAAACTGTGCACAAATCGATCTAAAATCATGGTCAAAGCCTCGAATTCTCGAAACCCTAAGCCAATTTGGGGTTTTTGATTCTGGCTTTAATCGATGAAATTGGCTTATGGGTATTGAAGTGATCATTGTATGGAGCTGTTTGATGGTGGTCGTGTTGTCGATTGCTTGCTGTAGCGGTGGGAATTCGCATTTTAGGGTTTCAAAACCCTAGTTTGAACTACGGAGGCGCGACGTCATAGGGAGGCGGCGATGGCTCTGGTGGGGGCGGCATGGATGAGCGAGTTCATGGAAGGGGTCGGCGACTTTCAGGTGGCCGGAGGCAATCATGATTGGTGGTCAAAGCGAAATTAGGGTTTCTGGGTGGGTTCTTCATTCGTGTACGTATGCGCGCTACTGAAGGTAAGGGAAGTGACATGTCACATTCTGATTTGCCCTCTATTTTTAATTTAATTTAAATTTATAATGTTCTAGCACGTATAACTTTCACATACGAGCTCAGATTCACGTGCGGTTTTCTCCATTGCGATCGTATCAAAATTCCGGACACTGTGGAACAGGTTTGGTTGCATTCTAAGACTGTTCATTTTTTGGGCTATTTTTGGATTTTAAATCGATTTGAAATCAAAGGTGAGTGTTTTAACCTACTCACAACTACTAAGCCATCTTATGTTGGTTAAATTAAATTTATGATGTGATTAGGAGTTGATTGAATATTGTTTGGTATATTTAATTTGTCATTCCAGTTAAATCTGAATTTTATCGAATTTAATTGCCATTTAATTTAGTATTAATTTAAATTGCCAATTAAATACCTGTTAATGATAATTAGTCAATTGTTGTTATTTATTGGTTGATTTGGATGATGATTGTGATTGATGCTAATTGTTGATATTGGATGACTGGATGTTATGTTATTTTATATATTGATATCACACTGCAAGTTCCCTTAGTTATTGTTAGTAATCACTATGGGTTGAAATGATACATACCCGAACGATCTTATAGATTAGGGAAAAATCGTTATGGGTTGAAATGATAAACTTGAACGATTTTATGGATTTTGAATTTTAATTCGGGATTGCGGTTTGAAATGATATATACCCGTAAATTTAAATTTATTGCGGGTTGAAATGATATATATCCGTATCACTTGACCATAGGGTAGAAAATTATATACAGACACCGGATTGGTTAAATTAAAAATGGTTTTTAAATCCTTAAATTTCAAATCCAGTTAAATGATATTTCGAAGGAATTTGATTTATATAAACTGAATTATTTTCGAAAATCCAAGCTTTAAATGTTGAAATTGAAATTGGTTTAAATGAATTGTTTAAAGAATTGAAACTGAAATTTTAAAGTTGAATTTGAAGTATAAATGTAATTTATCAAAATTGAGTTATTGTAAACGTTTAAAAATGCAACTTTGAAATCTATTGAATTTGGAGTAGCTTAAATTGATAGTTCAAATACGGATTTGAAATCGATATAGATTTAAATGGTTTTATTGAGAATCTGAATTGAAAGGTAAAAATTGAGTTTTGTTGATTTGAAAACTGGACATGGTCTAGATTTGTTGAAATGAAAGAAATAGTTTAATTTGATATTAATTTCAAATTAAATATTTAAATAAAAACTGTTTAAAGATGTATTATTTTAAATTCAGATTTATTTTGATTTTCATAATATTTACTATATAAACCATTTCAATAATCAAACCATGTTATATTAAACTATTAAAACTATATTTAATCTATTTTTAAACTATTTTAAACCATTTTAATATATTTTAAACTATTTTAAACTATTTTTAATCTATTTTAATCTATTTAAACTATTTTAATCTATTTTAAACTATTTTAAACCATTTAAATTATTTTAAAGTATTTTAACTATTTTAAACTATTTTAAAACTATTTAAACTATTTATGACTATCTAAACTATATTTCAAGTGCAAGGTTGAATTGGTTATATTTAAATCCTTGATATAAAAGCGAATATGGTTAAATGATGTTATAACTTACGTTGGAATTTGAAATGATATTTTCTAGTGAAATGACATAATATTGTTTTGAAATGGAGGCGAATGAAATAATTTTGCCTACTATATATTTTGTATATATAAAATAATGGATTTTATAAATGATATAATTGGATGTAATTGGTTGGTTGTTAAGTAGTGAAACTTATAAAGACTGGTTGGAAATAAGATTTGTAAATAAAATAAATGTAAATTGGAAATTTAGAACTTAAGTTCCCGGGGTTTTGAAAATTTCTTTCGAATGACTTTGGAATACAATAATAATATTATTTAGAAGTAATTTCTGATATTAATATTTCAATATGATTTGAAAGATTTTTTTTTAAAATTTTGGAAAGAAATAAGTTCTGTACTCCCCTCTCTGTCGTTGGAAAATAATTTCGGTGATGAGTGCACGCATTATCGACATTCATTTTCGAGTTTCAAGTAGGAAGGCCATTGTAGTAGTTTTACTACAGATCTATTTTGATAAACAAATAAAATTTTTAAGTTTAAATATGATTGGATAAAAGTTATGAGTATATATATATATGTAGATGTTATTTTAAATGATTTAAAAATGGAACCCGACATTTAGCTCTTAAATTTTTATAAACTAGAGATTTCAATCATTGTAATGGAATAAAATTTTAACTATTTAATAATTGAAACTTCTAAATGAAAATAAGAAATTATATGCTAAGTTATAACTGAAATATACAAGGAATTTGAAATTTGTAACTTGTAAACAAAAAGAATATGAAAATAAGAAATGATAACCATTGAACCTTAAGTTAATTAGAATAAGTAAGTCAAACTTGTGTAACTTTCAATTGCATTCTTAAAGACATATATATAACTTACCAATTATAAAAGTGGAAATGTTAAAAGAATATGTAATGGAAAATTTTACAAGTAAAACTTATGTAAGGGAAGGGTTCAATGAATTACTTTTATAAATAAGAATTTGATGTTATAGTTGTTATAAACCTAAGTTGTAATTGAAATGTACTATATAAAATGTGATGGGAAGTAAGAATTGTAAATAGATGATTAAAAACTTAAGTTATTGAATTGATATGCTAAGTAATTGAATTGAACATGAATACTATAAACAAATGAATGTAAACAAATGAAATTAAGTAATAAATGAATGAATGCAATGCAATGCAATAAAAAGAAATTAACATGATATGAATAAATGAAAATGAATTTTTGTAAGTAATAAAGGAAAATAAATGAAATAAATACTGAATGAATGAATGGGAATAAAATTTTGTAAGAGATAAATGTAAGTTAAAGAAATAATCCTTGTATGAATGAAAAGAAAAATAAAAACTGTAAATGTCGTGAAAGAAATTTAATAAGAATAACTCAAGTACATTGTAAATTATTGTTTATTTTGGTTTATGGGTTGTTTGGGATATGATACTTCTAATTGTTTAGGATGTATGAATAATCTATTGGGTTCATTTAAGACTGTTGAGTAAATGGTGTACTCAGTAGTTTATTTGCCATTTTAGGCGGTTAAAAATTTCTGAACCCGAACAAACCATTTGTTTGTTTGCTATGGATGGATAGTTGATTTTATTGATTTCATATGATGATTGTATGCTGTGGTTGCCAGTGATTGTTGTTTATATTGATTTGTTTATTAGTGGTTGAAATAACTTTAAATATTTCATTTTATATAATTATTAACTCTTTTGGATTATATAAGTGAAATACAAGTTATGGAAGCAATAGCTACTGCTTTTGGTTTCATAATTAAGCGTTGTTTGCCCGAAAAATAGGTACGTTCTCGGATTACGGTTTTCTAGCGATATAATATTGTTTTTCTGCTGTTGGGATATATTATTTTGAAAATTTTGATATATATTATTATTATTGATATTATTATTTTCTCCCGAGCCTCTCGGTACAAATGAGACTCTGCCGAAATTTTTCGTGAATTTTGGACTTAGAAAATTTTGAGAAATGTTTTTCAAACTTTATTAATTTGAGTATAAAAGGATTTAATTGTTATAAATTGATACATTTTATTTAAATTAATTAATTTTGTAAATGAATTGTTTATAAATTTAATATTTTGACTAAGATATATTGATTACTAGCTTCCCTTTTCTTTTCGGGGACGAAAAGTATTGAGTAGGGGATAGTGTAACGACCCGTAAATTTTTGATAGTTTAAATTAGTTAATTTAATAAGATTTTTGGTAATTAAAATTTGGAAGAAATAAAAATTTGTAATTTGTTAATGAAATAATAAATAGGATGAAAGGTAACCATGTTAATTTAAGTCAATTATTAAAAACTTTAATGAAATTCCAATTAATTGAAACAATAAAAGTGTTATACTTGGTTATAAAGTAAATATAGGCAAACAAATGTAAATATGGAATTAGTCAATAATAAATGGTAATTGAATAAAATCAATATTATGTAAGTAATTATAAAGGTTGAAAGTAAGAAACCCTTACAAGTGAGACTAAGGTTAATGGTAACAGTTATATGTTACCTGTTTAATTAGTCTATTAAACTAAATTGGAAGTCAATTGAAATTAAGTGTAGTTATATATTACATTTACGTGAGTTAAGACAATAATTGAAATTTGTGAACGTAATAAAGTGAATAGAAATATTAATTATATTCATAATGTAATAATTGATTTAATAAAATAGTGAAATTAAGATAAATAAATTAATTTGGGGTTTTAAATTTTAATAAATGTGAAAAATTGACAAAATTCAATATAAATGGAAATGTAATAGTTGATACAAATAAAAGACGAAAATTGGAGTATATTAATGTAATGAAATACAAAACAAATGTTAACTATGTTATTAGATTTATAATTGGTTGAATATAAAGGTTGAGATCAAATTTAAGCAATTTATTGAAATTAAATCATAATTTAATTGGATTTATTTAAAATTGAAATTGACCACTACAATCAATAAAATTTTAAACACTGGATTGATATGTAAAACTGTGTAAATCATTGTAAATGTCTTTGCAATAAAAAATGATGAAAATCCGCTAGTTTATAAATATTAATTTATTTAAGTGGAAATTAGGGAGGCATCCCTATCATACTTTCATATTGTAAAGCGGGTCCCTGTCAAAGTTTCATTGTAAAGAGAGTCCCTGTTTTCTGGAAACGAAGAAAAATTATTGCTGAAATGTCAGCAACTTTTATAAATAAGTGCTGATATTTCAGCAACTATCTATGTCAAAGTTTTATTGTAAAAACAAAGAAAAATTATTGCTGAAATGTCAGCAACTTTTATAAATAAGTGCTGATATTTCAGCAACTTTCATAAACTGTGTTCACAGTGTACATAAATGTTGCTGAAATATCAGCAACTTTTATAAATAAGTGTTGATATTTCAGCAACTTTCATACACTATGTTCACAGTGTACAGAAATGTTGCGGAAATGTCAGCAACTTTTATGAAATGTTGCATCATGCTCTGCAATAATCGTGAATAAAAAACAGGGACCTAATTTACACTGAAATTTAGTGAAGGACTTTTCGTGAATTTTGAAACTTAATAAGGACCTGTGCCAAAAGTACCCTTTATTTAATTAACTGAAATATAGCCATTTTGACAACTGTCTCAAATTTCGACGAAACCAGTTTCATCAGATCCGTAACGGTAAATTATTGTAGAATTTCAAGTTTCGTAACGATCAGACTTGTCGTTTGATCGTACGGGCTCGAAACGCCTAGAAATCAATTTAATTAAAATCAATTGAAATCGATTTGAAATAAGCTGATTTCAACATAACTTCTTCATACGATGGAATTTGAACTTGAAACCTATTCCATTGAATTTAAAAATATCGATAACATCTATTTTGATATATGGGTTGACCCATTTTCGTTCCGGAGGCAGAACGGGCTTTTCGGGTTGTTCGTCGTTCAAATCCAAATCAAATCTTATCCGTTCTTTCTATGTTCTGACCTACCTATAAATAGCTCGTTCTAAACCCTAATTGTTCTCATTTCTCTTTTATAGTACGTACAATTCTTTATGTTCCTCCTTTCCAATGGCAGAAACAAACTTCAATTCCCAAACCCTCAAATTCAATTTCAAAACCAATTCCAAAAATCAAACTCCTCAAACTATATCAAAGTATATATCGATTTGAAGCTCTTGACGAGCGCATCTCAGATCTGTAATTCGTTTTCCATTTTGAACCACCGTTTGTCCAGAAATTGATAAATTAATCTCGGTCATTCAGGTTGGAAGTTGATCGACTGCGGCGGTTTTTGAAATTGTTTGGGGGGTTTTGTAGAGCTCATTCCCTGGAGCAGATTGCTGGTGTTCGCTTAGCCTAGATGCGCTTGGGGTGGTCGGAATCGATGGAATAGGGTTTCAAAACCCTATACGTTACTGGCGGCACCGCTTGGAGGAGGAGGGCCGGAGGTTGGTCTGAGGCCACGCGTAGGTGCGCCTCATTCAGGCGATTTCGACGGTGGCCGTGGCGTAGGCAACGGTGGTCGGAGGCACGGTGTAGAGGTGGTCAACGCTCGTCCCTGTTCACGTGTTCTGGAATGTCGCGCCTGAGATGCTGAGACGCGTGGGACGCTGACGTGGCGAGTGATGTTCTTTTCTTTTATTTATTCATTTATTTTAATTTAAACTTTAAAGTGTACTCCTTCTAACTGACATAACTTTTACATACGAGGTCCTTTCCACACGCGGTTTGATCCGCTGGGATCGTATCGGAATTCCGGGCATTTTGACGCTTGTTTGGACGAATTCGGAGACTATTTGAATTTTGGGTTTAAATTGGATTTGAATTCGATTTAAATTCAAAGGTGAGTGTTTTAACCCACTCACAACTTCTAAAATTTCTTATGTTTGTTAAATTAAATTTATGATGTGATTAGAAATTTATTTATGACTGTTTGGTATATTTTAAATCATCATCTCAGTTAATTTGAATTTATTTGAATTAAATCATTATTTAATTTATTATTGAATATAAATTTCCAGTTAAATACTTGTTATTGATTATCAGTTCTATATTGATATTTATTGATTGATTTGGATGATGTTTGTAATGGATGTTGATTGTTGATATTGGATGAATGGATGTTTTATTTTATATCGTTATAAACTGCAAGTTCACTAGGGGTTGAAATGATACATACTCGAATGATCAATAGATTAAGGAAAAATCGTTATGGGTTGAAATGATAGACTCGAGCGATTTTATGGATTTTATTATTAATTCGGGATTGCAGTTTGAAATGATATATATAACCGCAACATTTTAAATTGCGGATTGAAATGATAAATATCCGTATCACTTGACCCTAGGGTAGAAAATTATATACGGACACCAGATTGGTTAAATTTAATGATTTTGGACTTCTTAATTTTTTTGAATTAATTAAATAATATCTTAAAATAAAATTTGATGTATATAAATGGAAGTATTATTGGAAAATCAAGTTTTGGGTTGAAATGTGAATTGGTTTAAAAGGAATTGCTTTAAGAAATTAAATTGGAAGTTTAATGTTAAACTTTTAAGTATAAATGAAATTCTATCGAAATTAAGTTATTGAAGTTGTTTGAAAATAACTTTGAAATATTTTGAAATTGGAGTAATCCGAATTGATATTTGAACATGGATTGAAACGATATGAAATTCAATAGTTTACTAAAATGTTAAATTGAAAGGTTTGGAATTTGGTTTGTTGACTTGGAAATTGAAAATGGTCCAAATGCGTTGAAATGAAATGAATAGTTTAATTTGATATAAATTCCAAATTCATGTTTAATATAAACTGTTTTAAAAATATATTATTTCAAAATTTCTAATTATTAAGATTTCAAAGTATTAAACTATTTTAACCTGTATTAATTATATTAAATCATTTTAACCTATTTTAAACCATTTAATTTATTTAAACTAATTAACCTATTTTAACTTATTTTAAATCTAATTAATCTATTTTAAAGCTATTTAATCTATTTTAATTATATTTAATCTATTTTAAATCTATATTAACTATTTATAACTATTTAAAACTATTTTCTTCTAAATTCCAAACTAAGTAAAATAGATGGGTTTATATTCAAATTGTCGATTTTTTTAGTGAATAGGGTTAATGATGTTATGACCTAAGTTGGGATTTAAATAACATATTTGGTTTAATATGATATTTTGAAATGAGAGTTTAGCCTATTTTGGAAATATGATTTTTGAAAGGAAATATAATTTCGATCTATGATTTCAAATGTGATATGATTTCAAATGTGATATGATTTCAAATGCGAATATGATTTCGGAAGTAAGTAATGATTTCGAAAGTGATATGATTTGAATTGAATATGATATTCTGATATCAATTATGAAATGGTTTTGGAAATGTAAAAGAACCATCCGGTGTGTAATAAGCGATTAGTTGTTAAAGAGACCAGGTGTAACAACCCGCATATTTTGTCGATTAGATATTTAAATATTTTATCGTTAATCGGATGTTAGTCCGAAAAGCTACTTTTTGCATACGGTCAAATTAGGACTCGATACCACCTCCATTGAGTTCAAAATGACGTTTGCGATCTTTTTGAGTGTAAACTTCGATATGTTTGGAGATAGTGGAATTTTCGCCACTTTTTCACTTTGGCTTTGGTTTGGGGCTGAACCATTCACTAACTCAGCCCAACCCCTTCCTTCTCTTCATACTTCATTTCTATTTGCATATACATTCAAGCTTCTTCAAAAATGGTGGAGGGAATGGGAAATTAAAACTCCAAAGCTTTAATCTTCATTGCAAATCCAACATCTACTCCGAATTCAAGTGAAGACATTGATTCAAGCTTGTTGTTGTCATTGTTTTGCTTCAAGCTTCATCTTCATTGGTTTTTGGTGCAAAGGTGAGATTTTTATCTCACATCTTGCCTATAATCATCATTGAACTGTTGGGAATGATTCCCCATCACTTTAGCATGTATGTTTGTATTGGATTTGGATTGGATTGGTGAGAAACTCAATTTTTCAGCGTTTTTGGCAAATTTTGGGCCCTAGGTCGCTCTGTCTAGAAGCCACTGCCTGTAGATTTTCATTCTGGACTTAGGGCGCTCGCATGATAGGTCACTAGGTCGTAGGTCGCATACGGCATATGGGTCGTAACCCCTTAGGTCGCCTCGTAGTTAGGTCGCGATCCTTAAGTCGCTCGGCCATAGCTCGTAACCCGCTTGGTCGTTCTTCCTACGATTAGCTCACCACGAGTTAAATCGCCCAGCCTTGAATTCTTTAGGTCGTGAACCACTTTAGGTCACGTGAAAATCCGAGGTCGCTAGGACTTAGGTCGTAGGTCGCTCGGTTAGGTCATTTGACTTTAGGTCGCTCGGCCTGTTTCGTGTTAGGTCGCTCGGCTTGTTTCATGTTAGGTCGCTCGCCTCCCTGATAGGTCGCGTGCTCCTTAGGTCGCTTGGCCTACTTCCATTAGGTCGTTTGACCCCCTCTAGGTCGCTTCACCATGGGCAACTCCGTTAGGTCGCATGACCCCCAACAACACTAGGTCGCTAGACCTTATTTACCATTAGGTCGTTAGACCTTACCTCCTTTAGGTCGTTGGACCTTATTACCTATAGGTCGCAAGCCCTATTGCCTTCATAAGTCACTCGACCTGTTATTCCTATAGGTCGCAAGTCCTATTACCTTGATAGGTCGCTCGGCCTCACTGAGTCGCTTGGGTTGATAGGTCGCTCAGCCTCCACCCCTAAGTCGCAACCCATTAGGTCGTATGACCTACTCACTGTGACGACCGCCCATGACCCCTGCACTGAACATAGAAATAGTGCGCTGTAAAGTGTGCCAGGCAGCCATGGACGATTGCCAAGGTTAAATTAAAACAGCAGAATCTATCGTATAACTCACAGCGCATGGATAAAATATAATAGAAAGTATATATAGTGAAGCTTTACAGAACATAATCTCTATTAAACCTCATAATAGTTGAATACAAACATCTAAATAGTCAATACATCAAGCCTCACTACATAACACTCAGAGAATTATACAAAGCAGCGGAACATCCAGTACATATAGTAAGAAAACAATATGCAAGCCTCCAGCTCGTCTTCGTCATCAGCATCGTTGGAAAGCAAGAACAACACCTGTCACCTGCTACCTAGTCTGCCCATCCCAAAATGGATGAACAGCCCAAGGCAATAAGAGTTAAAACATAAAGCCTTGAGTCAGACAACAGTCTTAGTGAGCGGTAAATTAACTAACAACATACCAAAAGAGCACAAAGGAAAAGGAATAGGAATCCAACCCTCCCACTCCACCTCTTTCTACAGTGATAGCCCCCAGACACACACTAAACAGAAGTAAACATAGCAAAGCAGACATTTAAAGTAAAGCAATTATCACTCGAGTCAAGGGCGATGTTTTCCAAGTACAAACCCCCAAGGCCTAAACCAAGATCAGATAAGCACCCAGAAAACACTGCTCTTGAGACCGAATGACGATACAACCAAACATCCATGACTCTGGCTATCACTGTTATCATTGGTTCGACACCACCGTTAATTGAATGACCGGCACATTCTTTCAGCCGTCCGTCAAGGGTTAATGGCAACCCCGGTTCTAGACATAACTCCGCACGTCGTCGCAGCCCGTTCCTAGGACTATCGAATCTGCCCAGAGTACTCGACTACAATCATAGTCTTTAGGGACTATCGAATCTGCCCAACGTACTCTTGCTTTAAGCCTGCTAGAACCTTCAACAACGATGAAATCTCAGCCTTCTAGTCATCCTCCTCGACAACTATTTCCATACTAGCTCAAGCGCCTCTCGAGCAAACCATTATCCTCAACTCGAACCATTTCACCGAGTTATCAACATGCTTGGAATGATCCCGTCTGGATTAAACCAAGGCTATCTCATACCATGCCTCGCTTCATCTCATCATAGCAAAGCCTCATCTCAACATCAACATCATCAAATCTTATCCATATGAGCTTCATCATCCGCCACATATGCCACGAGGAGCTTTTCCAATTCAAGAGCCTTTCCCTTAGCTTTTGAATCATCTTCGACTAACTTGTCCAAATCAAATCATCAATCAACTAATTTACAACAATCAATCAAGTCAAACATTAATCCAAGTAATCAAGCATTCAAACATGATCAAATCAACAATTATAACAATAATGGCAATTTTGTAAATAAAGAGTCTAAATCTAACAAGCATGAATCATGAGTAATATCTCTACAACTTGATGAATGAACTTGCATAGGTTAACATGTAGGAAAATGGATGTCAAATCATCATGAACAATAGATCTACACTTAAGTTTATGAAAAATGCATGGAAATCACTAGTTTAACACCAAATCAAGCCATCAATCCGATATACTCCTTTGGATCCGTGTGAGAGATAATCACCACTCATCAAATCACCTAAACACCTCAAAAGCAACACACTTCAGATCTAGACAGCGAAGGATCTAACTAGATTCTCTAAAATCCCGCTTCAAACGATGAAATCACTCTTCGAAGAATGTGATCTTCAACTTTAGCTCTTGAATCTTCGATCTTGAATGGAAGGAAGTACTAAATCAAAGTGGAGAAAAGAAGTGAAGAAGTGTAGAACTCGAGCTCTCAAAATGGCAGCACTTCGTCGCTTCGAAATCCGGATCCCAAAAATGAAGAAGAACCCGCCTATTTATAGGCTGATTTCCCTAGGTCGTTCGCTTCCCCTTAGGTCGTCCACGACCTAAAAATGTCACGACCTAAAATGTCACGACCTACGACTTAACTGAGACGCGACTTAACGTACGCGCGACCTAACACTTAGGCATGACCTAAGACCCAACGAGATACAACTTAGTACGTATGCGACCTAACACACACGCGACCTAACAGCCTAGGTCCTTACGCGACCTAACGACCTAACTGGGATACGACATAACGACCTTAACGACTCAACTACACACAGGGTCTTACGACCTAACCCCTAAGTCGTCTGGACGACCTAACTGCTCCTTCTTTAGGTCGTTGCCGACCTATACTCCTTAAGTCGCTAACTCGCCCAGTTTCTTATACCGCTAACCCTTAGGTCGCCAACTTCCTTAAGTTGCCTATTCCTTAGGTCGGTCAAATCCTATAGGTCGTCCCAAACTAGCATACGACCTAAACCAGTACGACCTAAACCAATACGCTAACTACTAGGTCGTTAACTCTTAAGTCATTCACTCGACCTAAGCCACCACACGACCTAACTTCTACACGACTTATCCCATAATCCTTAGGTCGCCAACTTCCTTAGATCGCTCCACTTCCTTAAGTCGTCTACTCTGACCTAACTACTATATGACCTAAGCCTTATCTCGTCAACGACTTAGACTCTGGACGACTTATCAACATTTCGACCTAATGACAACTATTTTACGATGTTTTGATCCGTAAAAATACGGGTCGTTACACTCACCCTTAGGTCGCTTGGCCTTGATTTCTTTAGGTCGTTAGACCTCAATTACTTTAGGTCGCATGACCCCTTAAATCGCTCGACCACTGGGTCGTAGCACGTTAGGTCGCATGGCTTTGTTAAGACGTTAGGTCGCTCGCCTTTTTACACTTAGGTCGTTTGACCTGTATTTCACTAGGTCGCTCGACCTGTTCTTCTGCTAGGTCGCACGGCAGTCTACCCTTAGGTCGTTCGACCTATTTGACTTAAAGTCTTTGAACTTTAATTCGACCACGTTAGGTCGCAAGTATATTCCTTCTTTGATGGTTTTGGGATTGATTTCTTTGGACTTTACTCACGTCTTCGTACGTGAATTTATGTGATTCGATTTGTTTCAACAATCGTTTTGTGACTTGTCACTCTAAAGATATGAAGGTTTCTATACTAGTAGTAAATATCAAAACTCTTTCATCAAAGCGATTTCAACACTATTTTACTACAAAGCTCCTTTTTCTCAAACCGTTTTCTAATCTACTAGTATATACAAGCCTTTACCTCACTCGGATGAGAAATCTAATTAAACGGCTTAGTAAAACGAGTGGTATGAAACGCTTGCGTTCACTTCGTCGATTAATTCTTGGACTTGTTCGATTGAACCCTTTTTGTGACAATTTCCTAGTGAAGATCTACAGTTTGTTCGTAAATATTTAAGTTAAGCTAGTGGTTATGGGACATGAAGCTAAACTCATATATTTACTGGCTTAGTGTAATTGACACTTCTATATGATCATGACGATCATTTTTGTGATTTAGACTAGCAACTGTGCGATGTCTCTTTGTCTGCGAGGGAGACTAGACCCCGCTTATGTGATGTTTCTACTCACATATATGGGGTAGCACCCCATGGTCTTCGGGCCGTTCATGTGTTAAAATTTAATGGATAGCTTCCATGAGATAGCTTCTCGTTCATGTGTTACACGCGTTGGTGAGTTTTCATGCTCCCGTTCTTGTGATAGGCCTCCCCCCTTTTTATGTGATTTCTGGATTTCTTGTGTTGATTTCTGGAATTTATGCTTCACCAATTTTCATGATTTCCATTGATAAGATTTATCAATTTTTGTGCATTGGTGAATTTGTGTGTCATTGACTTGTTATGAATACAAGTTTAGGGTATGATACCCTATTTTATCTTTGAGAAGATTCTTGTGATATTGATTAGTCTCTTGTTGATTTTCAATTACATACTTATAGTAGTATGCCATTATGGTTATTAAATGTTCATGTCATGCCTTTTACTTTATACCATATCATCTAATATTTATAGCTAGACTGATCCGTTTATTATTTTCTTATAAATAATACTCGGGTCAGACCGAGATGTTACATGTGCTTCTGCTTGACTTCTCTCCAGGGATCTATTACTCTGACTTTTGGCTAACTACTTAGATTAGTAGTTTTTGTTGTTGTACACATTTGAGATATTGACTCATTGATGTATTCTTTTGTATAGCACATGATGCTATTCTTTTTGTATTATCGTGGATCTTTCTGACCACTACTCTGATGTACACTTTCACGTGTTATATACATATTCATATCTTCTTCCGCCTTTGTGATATGGATGTCTGTGACTGATTTATGTTATGATTACTTCTATGTTTGTTTCCGAAGATTATATATAGCGACCGTGTGATAGCTTTGAGTTTGTATCGGTATGTCAGATTTCCTCCTTAAAAGATATGCATTCTATTCTATTTGACATATCGGTGCTCGCACAAAGAAGTTACATGGATGGTCGCTCCTCCACAACCTTATTCTCTATGCTAATTGACAGCACTACCTCGTAGTGTTCTTGGTTAGCGTGGGTATAGAGGTGGGGCGTCACAGCTTGGTATCAGAGCCAAACTTCGGAACAATGTAGAATAACTTAACAAGGATCATCGTCCTAAGTCCTTCTTAGGAGTTGTACCTTAGGATTAATTTGAGTCTTCATACAGATTCATCATATTTTCTTTTATGATTCATTGTTTTATCTATCAAGATTTGCTTGATATTTACTTGGAGAATAACTTTTCTTCTTTTCTCTTCCTCAAAGAAGAGAATGTCTAGACCAGGTCGTCCCAGAGCTGGACCATCTACTGTTACTCCCCAGGATGGAGTTTTTATGACCGCTCAATAGCTTCTTGATTTAGTAAAGAATGCTCAAGCAGCTGGTCCTAATCAGGAACCTACTCATCCTAAGTCTGGATTTGCACGTTTGTGCAACGATTATACCAACTTAGGTGGGAAACCATTGAAAGGTTCCGAAACTATTATTGAGGTCCAGGCTTGGTTAAGAACATGCGATAGAATCTTTTATCGCATTAATCTTGTCGATCTTCACCGTGTTCAGGTGGCTTCCAGTATGCTCCAAGAGAGAGCATTGGATTGGTACGAACTTCTTATTTATGAAATCAATGAAGCGGATCTCACCTGGGAGCAATTCTGGGAACACTTCGAATTATAATTCGTACCAGAAGCAGAGAAAGTGACATTGGCTCGTCGTTTCATAGACCTTGTTCAAGGTGAATCCTCTGTGACAGACTATGTCGCATCCTTCGAGTCACTGTCCAAATATGGGGTTGAATACATCAACACCCCATTGAAGAAGAACCAAAGGTTCGTCTATGGCTTAAACAAGAATCTCAAGAAGCCATTACTTCTAAAATTAGAAGTTTCTTTCGATCAACTCATTGATATCGCTCTTCGTCTTGAAGAGGCTGATAAGGACAGTGATGTTGAAGTGGTGGCTGCCAAACCAAACTTCAACAACAAGAAAAGGCCTAACAAGTTCAAAGGTCCTTATCCTAACAAAAAGGGTAAACAAGCAACTCCTGCTGCAAAGACATTTTCCCCCAGTGATAGGAAATGCTTCAACTGTGGTGCTAAGGGCCATTTCGCGAACAAATGTTCAAAGCCCTGCTCTTGTCGCTATTGTAAAAGTCCAGATCATTTTATGCATCTATGCCCTAAGCTTCAAGGCAAGGAGGGAATGTTAAATGTTGCTCAAGCCCCTGGCAACACATCTCGCGGTCAAGGTATGTCTCATTCTGTCCTTGATGGCATTATTATATTTCATGATCAACCTATTAGAGTTCTCTTTGATACGGGTGCATCCCATTCTTTTATATCAAAGGAACTTGTCGATACTTTTTCTTTAAGTGTTGTTGCTTTAATGACTTCTTTAAGAATTGCGAATCCAGTTGGTGGATCCGCAACTCTTAGTTTACTTTGTAAAGATGTGGAGATTATTTTGTGTGATTTTCCTTTCCTAGCCGATTTGCATGTCATGCGTTACTTAGGCTTTGGAATGATTTTGGGTATGGATTGGCTTAACCGTTATGAAGCTCATATCCTATGTCCTGAGCGGACTATTTATCTCTGACATCCGCAATCTGTTAATCAGATTTCTATTATTCTTAAAGATTTGGATTCTACTTTGGTTGCATCTTTATATTCTTTAAATCCTCGTGATGATGACAATGATGATGAGGAGGATGTAATTTCTCTTATTCGCGTCGTTCGTGAATTTTCCAACATATTCGAGCCCGTCTTAGGATTACCACCTAAGCGAGCAATTGAGTTCAAAATTAATCTTATACCTGGAGCTCAACCTATTACCCGTCCTCCTTATCGCATGTCCAATAAGGAGAATGAAGAGATGCGCAAACAATTATCCGAATTGGAGACGAAGCAACTTATTCGCTCTAGTTCCTCGCCTTGGGGAGCTTCAGCTATTTTCGTAAATAAGTCCGATGGTACACTTAGGCTTTGCGTCGACTACCGCAAGCTTAATGATCTTACTATTAAGAATAAATATCCTTTACCTCGGATTGATGATCTGTTTGATCAACTTAGTGGTGCTAGAGTCTTTTCACAGTTGGACTTGGCTACCGGTTTCCATCAGCTTCGTATTGCAGAGGATAGTATTCCTTTGACTTCGTTCCGTACACGTTATGGATCTTATGAATGGCTAGTTATGCCATTTGGTTTAACGAATGCTCCGACTTATTTCGTTGACCTTATGAATCGAGTTTTCAAAGATTTCCTCGATCGGTTTGTTCTCATCTTTATAGATGATATTCTTGTGTATTCTAAAACCGAAGAGGAACATGAAAAGCATCTTCGGATTGTATTGGAAACTCTTAGGAGCAATCAATTGAAAGCAAAATTTTCTAAATGCCACTTTTGGCAATCTAGTGTGAAGTTTCTCGGTCATATTATTTCCGAATCCGGAATATCAGTGGATCCTTCAAAGATTGAAGCGATTCAAAATTGGAAGAGACCGGAGAGTGTTACTGAAATCCGTAGCTTTCTCGGATTGGCAGGTTATTACCGCCGTTTTATAAAAGACTTTTCTAAGATTGTCGTGCCTCTTACTGGCTTAACAAAGAAAGGTGTTAAATACATTTGGTCGGACAAATGTGAAACTTCTTTTCAGAATTTAATAGAACTCCTTTCTGATGCTCCCGTTCTTGTTATTCCCGAAGGGAATCAAGATTTTGTCGTTTATACCGATGCTAGTCGCGTTGGTTTGGGTGCCGTTCTTATGCAAAAAGAACGTGTTATTGCTTATGCTTCTAGGCAATTGAAGCCGGCTGAGACTAGATATGCCACACATGATTTAGAACTCGCGGCTATCGTTTTCGCCCTTCGAATTTGGCGACATTGTCTTTTGGGAGAAAAGTTTATACTTTATACTGATCATAAGTCTTTAAAATATTTATTTTCTCAAAAGGAACTTAATTTGCGTCAATAGCGTTGGCTCGAATTCCTTGCCTCTTATGATCTGGATATTCTTTATACTCCCGGAAAGGGAAATCGAGTTGCCGATGCACTTAGTCGCAAGTAACAAGCAGTTGTTTCCATGATGATATCTGAATGGAACGATCTCGAAGTTTTATCCACTTGTGAAATTCGAGATCGTGTTTCCGATTTATGTTCATCTCTTGTTTTATGTAGCCTTGAGGCTCATCCTTCTATTTTAGACCGCATTCTTGAAGCTCAAAGGCTAGATCCCGAATTGGCTCTTCTTGGCCAAAATATTAAGGATAAAACCGATATTGAAGGTTTGAAAGACTTTGATATTGATTCTCGTGGAGGCATTCGAAAATTTGGTAGACTTATCGTACCAAATATTAGTGATCTTCGTAAAGATATTCTTGAAGATTTACATCGTTCCAAATATTCCATTCATCCCAGTAGTAGTAAAATGTACGCTGATATGAAACGACTTTATTACTGGGAGGGAATGAAATCTGATGTTGCTAACTTGGTTAAGTGTTGCATGACTTGCCAACTTGTCAAGGCTGAACACAAAAGGCCAGGTGGGTTATTGCAACCATTGGAAATTCCAGTTTGGAAGTGGGATCAAATTTCCATGGATTTTATAGATGGCTTTCCCCGTTCTCGTTCGGGCCATAATAGTTTATCGGTGATCATTGACAGACTTACTAAATCTGCCCATTTTATTCCCGTTCGGTCGAACCGAACCGTTCCTCTTCTGGCCAAACTCTTTATCAAAGAAATTGTTAAATTACATGGAGTTCCTACTTCCATTGTTAGTGATCGGGATCTATTGTTTACTAGTGGATTCTGGAAGAGTCTTCAAAAAGCTTTAGGAACGAAGATTAATTTTAGCACTGCTTATCACCCCCAGTCCGATGGACAAACTGAGCGTGTGAATCAAACACTTGAAGATCTTCTTCGTTCTTGTGTGCTTGACTTTGGTGGAAGTTGGGAAGATCATATTTCACTTGTTGAATTTTCCTATAATAACAGCTTCCAATCTAGCATTGGTATGGCTCCTTTTGAGGCACTCTATGGAAGGCCATGCCGATCTCCTTCTTGTTGGCTTGAGGCCGGTGAGAAGCTGGTCTTAGGTCCAGACTTTATTCGGGATTCCACAGAAAAGATTGAACTTATTCGACATAGGACGAAAGAAGCCCAAAGTAGACAAAAATCCTATGCCGATAACCGAAGAAGAAAATTAGAATTTTCTGTGGGAGATCTTGTATTTATTCGTGTTTCACCTATGAAGAGTGTTGTACGCTTCAGTCGATCGGGAAAGTTAGCGCCTCGATATATTGGGCCATTTCCTATCACTGAACATATTGGTTCCATGGCTTATCGCCTTTCATTACCGGCTCAGTTTTCTGCCATGCATGACGTGTTTCACGTTTCTCAAATACGAAAGTGCCTTCGGGATTCCGATTCTATTCTTGAGCCCGATGTTGTGGAAGAGATTGAAGTTTCACCTAATTTAACTTATGAGCAGCATCCTGTTCGAATTATTGCTTCGGAGATCAAACGACTTCGAAATAAAGATGTTCCGCTTGTTAAAGTTCAATGGTCCTCAAATCCTAAGGATTGCTCTTGGGAAACTAGAGAATTCATCGAGCGAACACATCCGGACTTACTTTCTCATGCTCTTTAAGGTAAACTTCTTATTTCAAATTTCTTTTTGTGATTAATATGCTTTTATGGTTGTTACTTTTTATTTCCACCTTATATATTGCGAGGACGCAATTTCTTTAAGGAGGGGAGTCTGTAATAACCCGCATATTTGTCGATTAGATATTTAAATATTTTATCGTTAGTTGGATGTTAGTCCGAAAAGCTACTTTTTGCATATGGTCAAATTAGGACTCGATACCACCTCCATTGAGTTCAAAATGACATTTGCGATCTTTTTGAGTGTAAACTTCGATATGTTTGGAGATAGTGGAATTTTCACCACTTTTTCACTTTGGCTTTGGTTTGGGGCTGAACCATTCACTAACTCAGCCCAACCCCTTCCTTCTCTTCATACTTCATTTCTATTTGCATATACATTCAAGCTTCTTCAAAAATGGTGGAGGGAATGGGAAATTAAAACTCCAAAGCTTTAATCTTCATTGCAAATCCAACATCTACTCCGAATTCAAGTGAAGACATTGATTCAAGCTTGTTGTTGTCATTGTTTTGCTTCAAGCTTCATCTTCATTGGTTTTTGGTGCAAAGGTGAGATTTTTATCTCACATCTTGCCTATAATCGTCATTGAACTATTGGGAATGATTCCCCATCACTTTAGCATGTATGTTTGTATTGGATTTGGATTGGATTGGTGAGCAACTCAATTTTTCAGCGTTTTTGGCAAATTCTGGGCCCTAGGTCGCGCTGTCTAGAAGCCACTGCCTGCAGATTTTCATTCTGGACTTAGGGCGCTCGCATGATAGGTCGCTAGGTCGTAGGTCGCATATGGCATATGGGTCGTAACCCCTTAGGTCGCCTCGTAGTTAGGTCGCGATCCTTAAGTCGCTCGGCCATAGCTCGTAACCCGCTTGGTCGTTCTGCCTACGATTAGCTCACCACGAGTTAAATCGCCCAGCCTTGAATTCTTTAGGTCGTGAACCACTTTAGGTCGCGTGAAAATCCGAGGTCGCTAGGACTTAGGTCGTAGGTCGCTCGGTTAGGTCATTTGACTTTAGGTCGCTCGGCCTGTTACGTGTTAGGTCGCTCGGCTTGTTTCGTGTTAGGTCGCTCGCCTCCCTGATAGGTCGCGTGCTCCTTAGGTCGCTTGGCCTGCTTCCGTTAGGTCGTTTGACCCCCTCTAGGTCGCTTCACCATGGGCAACTCCGTTAGGTCGCATGACCCCCAACAACACTAGGTCGCTAGACCTTATTTACCATTAGGTCGTTAGACCTTACCTCCTTTAGGTCGTTGGACCTTATTACCTATAGGTCGCAAGCCCTATTGCCTTCATAAGTCGCTCGACCTGTTATTCCTATAGGTCGCAAGTCCTATTACCTTGATAGGTCGCTCGGCCTCACTGAGTCGCTTGGTTTGATAGGTCGCTCAGCCTCCACCCCTAAGTCGCAACCCATTAGGTCGTATGACCTACTCACCCTTAGGTCGCTTGGCCTTGATTTCTTTAGGTTGTTAGACCTCAATTACTTTAGGTCGCATGACCCCTTAAATCGCTCGACCACTGGGTCGTAGCACGTTAGGTCGCATGGCTTTGTTAAGACGTTAGGTCGCTCGCCTTTTTACACTTAGGTCGTTTGACCTGTATTTCACTAGGTTGCTCGACCTGTTCTTCTGCTAGGTCGCACGGCAGTCTACCCTTAGGTCGTTCGACCTATTTGACTTAAAGTCTTTGAACTTTAATTCGACCACGTTAGGTCGCAAGTATATTCCTTCTTTGATGGTTTTGGGATTGATTTCTTTGGACTTTACTCACGTCTTCGTACGTGAATTTATGTGATTCGATTTGTTTCAACAATCGTTTTATGACTTGTCACTCTAAAGATATGAAGGTTTCAATACTAGTAGTAAATATCAAAACTCTTTCATCAAAGCGATTTCAACACTATTTTACTACAAAGCTCCTTTTTCTCAAACCGTTTTCTAATCTACTAGTATATACAAGCCTTTACCTCACTCGGATGAGAAATCTAATTAAACGGCTTAGTAAAACGAGTGGTATGAAATGCTTGCGTTCACTTCGTCGGTTAATTCTTGGACTTGTTCGATTGAACCCTTTTTGTGACAATTTCCTAGTGAAGATCTACAGTTTGTTCGTAAATATTTAAGTTAAGCTAGTGGTTATGGGACATGAAGCTAAACTCATATATTTACTGGCTTAGTGTAATTGACACTTCTATATGATCATGACGATCATTTTTGTGATTTAGACTATCAATTGTGCGATGTCTCTTTGTCTGCGAGGGAGACTAGACCCCGCTTATGTGATGTTTCTACTCACATATATGGGGTAGCACCCCATGGTCTTCGGGCCGTTCATGTGTTAAAATTTAATGGATAGCTTCCATGAGATAGCTTCTCGTTCATGTGTTACACGCGTTGGTGAGTTTTCATGCTCCCGTTCTTGTGATAGGCCTCCCCCCTTTTTATGTGATTTCTGGATTTCTTGTGTTGATTTCTGGAATTTATGCTTCACCAATTTTCATGATTTCCATTGATAAGATTTATCAATTTTTGTGCATTGGTGAATTTGTGTGTCATTGACTTGTTATGAATACAAGTTTAGGGTATGATACCCTATTTTATCTTTGAGAAGATTCTTGTGATATTGATTAATCTCTTGTTGATTTTCAATTACATACTTATAGTAGTATGCCATTATGGTTATTACATGTTCATGTCATGTCTTTTACTTTATACCATATCATCTGATATTTATAGCTAGACTGATACGTTTATTATTTTCTTATAAATAATACTCGGGTCAGACCGAGATGTTACAGGTGCTTCTGCTTGACTTCTCTCCAGGGATCTATTACTCTGACTTTTGGCTAACTACTTAGATTAGTAGTTTTTGTTGTTGTACACATTTGAGATATTGACTCATTGATGTATTCTTTTGTATAGCACATGATGCTATTCTTTTTGTATTATCGTGGATCTTTCTGACCACTACTCTGATGTACACTTTCACGTGTTATATACATATTCATATCTTCTTCCGCCTTTGTGATATGGATGTCTGTGACTGATTTATGTTATGATTACTTCTATGTTTGTTTCCGAAGATTATATATAGCCATCGTGTGATAGCTTTGAGTTTGTATCGGTATGTCGGATTTCCTCCTTAAAAGATATGCATTCTATTCTATTTGACATATCGGTGCTTGCACAAAGAAGTTACATGGATGGTCGCTCCTCCATAGCCTTATTCTCCATGCTAATTGATAGCACTACCTCGTAGTGTTCTTGATTAGCGTGGGTATAGAGGTGGGGCGTCACACCAGGATCGGATATTGTCATACTCTCTGCCAATACCGAAAACCACTTTGACAACTGTGTACGTGGTGGAGATTCCAGAATGAAGTAGATGGTTGGCGACTATCCTATATGAGGTATATACATGGACCTAACTCCCATGAGTTAGCTTAAGGTGGCTAAAATAGGTGCAATTGACGGGCCAAGTGAGGTCATTCTTCCGATCGGGCACACTCCTTCGATACTATATTCTGACTTTGCGACTGATTTGGTGGCCACCCTCGATTTTTGATTTAGGAGTGTGTTCCGAGGTGGGCGGTAGTAGCTGCTATGCGTTACCACCAGTCCGGAAGTGTAATTGGTATATCTACCCTGGCATTGCCTAGTTATGCCGTGTCACCTACCCTATCGAGACCACTATGAGTTTGTTTTGTACCATACCTATGGAGTGCCCTCTGATGACGTCCAATACAGACGTGATTACGGTACTGTATAGACTATGGGAATATATAAAAATGTATTAAGGGGGAAATGGGTAACTCCTTAACGCTATTTTAATAGTTTATCTTACTATAGACATATTATAATAGCGTATTGTACTACATAGTAGATAGTTTAACGGATCCTTAGGAGAAGTGAATCCCGAACATCTCTTAAGTTACTGCACTCACGTTAGACACTAGATAGGAGATGTCAAATCCCGTAAACATCTCTAACGCCGTTCCACTCATAGTTATTTACCGTTGATTTAACTCACATAAGATCTTTAAGTTCCGACTCGAGTGTTTTGTCTTTTCAATTCGCTCGGGTCAGCCTGAACATTTTAGGATTTGAAGACCTTATTTCTGGAGGACGAAGACGAAGAGTACTACTATTATTTACTATATTTATTCCACTGCATTCATACTGTTCCGCTGCATTATTTTTTTATCTCTGATATGTGTAACTTTGATTTTTGTATTGTGTAAGTATAATCAAATGTTTTGTATACGGCTTCATGAACTGTTATTTGATTATTATATTTTGTCATTCCGCTGCGAGATTCTGTTTTGTTTTTTTCTTTCTCTGCTTTTTCTTATTCACTCCAATAACAATCCGCCCTTCTGTATGGTTTGAGTCGGCACGTGTGCCTGCTTATAACGTCCAAAAAGGCGAGATGTTACATGATTTGTAATACTTTAAACGAGGTGTTTAAACTCTGAAATTTTCATTTAAATGTTTTATTGAAAATATGAGAAAATAAGTTTGATTAACTTATAAAATTTAAAAATCAGCAAGATAAAGCAGTGTTTAAACTGTTGATTATGAATGTAAGAAAAGTGAAATTTGAAATTGAATTATGGAATGAAATTTAACTTAAATTAAGTTAAATAAAGTGGAATTTGGAGGTTTAGCCAAATTAGACTAAATGAAATAATTTTTGGAAGTGGAATTGATTAAGATTGAATTAAATTAATGAAATAAACTAATTAAAATAATTAGTGAATTGGATATGGTTTGGAATGTTGATTGAAAAAAAATCAAATGTTGAAAATGGAATTGAATTTGACTTTGATTAGAAATTTATGTAAACTTAAGTTGTGAAGTGGTAATTAACCTAAGAACTTTTGTATAAAAAGTTTATGATAGACTTAAGAAAAATTTGATGGTGAAATTCTTAAGTAAAATTGGTGTTAAAGGGATATACTAAGTAAATAGGTAATGTGAATGATACTGTGAATAATTGAATGGAAATGAAGTAAATGTGAAAAAGGAATTTGGTATAGCTAAGAATCAACCGAAATTAATACGTAAGTTGTATATATATTATTTTATTCGCATAACAATTTAATCCAGATTCGAGTACAGGATTTCGAGATGATTTATATCAATCCAAGTTAGGATTTTTCATTCGATTCTCGACGGTGAACCCTGGATATGAATTTATGATTAATTCTGGGATTCTCTATCATAGTATATGGCTATGCAAGGAGAATAATGGTTTCTAATTAAGAAACCAGATCTGAGTCCGCACTAGAGTGGTCGTGTGAACGATACTAGTTCGGAAGTGAAATTGTGTGATCGAGTGAGCGATCAGATTGGATATTGCGTACGGATGATATATGTGCATCGTACGGTTTTAGTAAAGCAAGTATTGGAAATTGAAAATGCAGAATAATATGATTATGAATTTTATGATTGGATATCATTGGTAAATAAGATGCAGGTGTATAAAAGCAAGAGCTAAATTGATACTTTCGATTTCAAAAGTAAAAATTGGGTTACCCAACAAAAAGGCACATGTTAAAATTGTTGTTTGAATTTGATGGCTTTATGATTGAGCCACTTGACTTTTGTTTTCTTTTGTTAGTTTGGGCCTGTAGTGGCGATTTGTAGTTGTTCCGATCTAGCCGTGCAAAGGAGACGCCAGCGAAATTTTTCGAAAATTTAAAAAGTTAGAAATTTTGAAGAAAATTTTTGATAACAAAATTTTTATTTTGGATTCAAATTTAAAGTGATTGAATGAATAATATTATTTGGAACCTATGGATGAAATTGGGAACTTAGTAAAAGTAATAACAAGGTTTCAACAAATTGATTTTGGTAAGTTAAAGGCTTAAATGAATTTGGGAAGTTGTTCCAAAAAATATGTTTTTGAAAAGAAATGGGTTTGGGCCATTCTTCTTATCTTGGCAATTTCGGGAACAAAATTCTTTTAAGGGGGGAAGAATGTAATGACCCAGAATTTTTGGTTATTCGAAATTGGAATATTTGATTGATTTTTAATATTGAAAAGTTAATTTTATAAATTAAATAACTTGAATTTCAAATATAGTGATTTAATTGATAATTTAATTATTGAATTAAATAATTGATTAATCGTTTAGATAATTGAAATCTTGGATATTTCATTGGATAAAAATGGTTTAAGGGCTTATTTAATTTCTAATGATAAGAAGGAAGATAATAAAACTTTTAAATTTGATTTAAAAGTGATTTACTCGATTTTAAAAATAACTTGTTTAAATTAACATATAAAAATAGCCTTCTGGGGCACAATCTTGGATTTTGACGAAACTAATGTCATTGGATCCGTAATAGCGTATTATTATCGGATTTCAAATTTCGTGGCATTTGGAGTTACCGTTTAGTCGTACGGGATAGAAACGCGTCGAAATTAATATTGAAAATTTAATATTTTAATTGGGTCAAAAAAGTTGTCTTTTCCATATGATCGAATTAGGGCTTGAAACTTGTTCTATTGCATTCAGGATAGGGGCATAACATTAGAAATGCCAGGCGGCACGCCTCGATAGGGGTCCAGGATTTTAAGCTATTTTAAATGAGATATTTTTTAATTTAATAATATTATAAATTTCAAAAGTCAACCCCTTATCTCCATCAGCCAACCAAAACTTACCATCAGCCACCCTAATCTATGATCGTACCTTCCATCTTCTTTTTAAAGGCGTTTTCCCCCTTCCTTCATTTTCAAGCTAAGATCAAGAAAAAAAGGAAAAAAGGGATTTCAACTTCATATAAAGAAAAGAAATGTTCATCCCTTTACACAGCAGCCTCATCCAATGGCCTTGGGTCATCGGTGCCACTTTTGGCGATATCAGGCCACGACTTCAACTAGAGACTTGACCGCGTTGAGGTAATGAGTGGTTTAAACGGTGGAGATCATCTTTGGTGTGGCGTGGTGGCCAGAGGAGGCCATGTTCATTCGATAGTTGGGTTGTTTTGCTTGCTATTTCTGGTCCCGTGAAGTGCGTGCATGGATGGAGTAGTTGGAGCGGCGGCGAGCGTGGTGGAGGGCGATGGTGGCTGCTGGCATGCGAGCGAAGGCGTGGAGGCAATCGAAAAAGAAAAAAAAGTGAAAAGGGAAGATGTGGCCTTGAGCGTACCTGTAGCGTGAGCAAGATTAGAGGAAAGAAGGTGATTTTATTAATTTAAAATGTTATTATTTTAAGTTAATTATATTGAATTATTTCGAATGTTCATTAACTCGTATCAAACTCATACGAGGTCCGAATTGAACGAGACGAGTCACGTTAGGATTGTATCGACAAACACTACAATATGGAACTGGATTAGTGACGATTGGATCTAGTGGGATTTTACGCTAAGTTCGAACATCGTTCGAATTTAGATGAATGCAGAACGTCCCAGCGATGACTGAAATAAAGGTGAGTTAATCACACCTTTTTGGATAACTAGTTTGGTTCATAGTTGATAAAAATTGCTGAATGATTGTTTTGGATGGATTGATAAATTATTATCAGTTGGATGTTATATTATATATATTTGTATATATATTAGTAGTTGGGTATATTCCCGTCGATTGGAGCGGATGAGACACTATGCTCCCCGCATAATAGCGGATGACCCTATATTACCGCGCTATCCCGCCTCGAAGCGGGATTGGTATTTTATGTTATATAACATCTGTGGATGCAGGGAAATAGGTTGGAGGGATCCAACTAGATTCGTCAAAATTGTTGATTTTAATTTCATATATAGTGATATATGGTTTGTTTGGAATAGTCTGTGATAGATTATGATGTGATTTGAATTTATTGGATGTTATAGTAGCACTGGCCTTAATTTTGGTATTATAAATACCATAAATAATATTTTTGAATTTAAAAAGTAAATTCAAAGGCGATTTTGGAAATGAAAATAATTATATTGAAATTTGAGATTATTTAAAAAGGGAATTGAATGGATAAAATAAAAAAATTCGATTTTAGATATTATTTAGCTATTTCGTAAAATGGTTTCAAATAAAGAATTTTAAATTGGGGATTTTTAAACAATGGATTTTAAATAAGATTCTTAAAAATATGAAATGGATTCGAAATCGAGATTTGAATAGTTTTGGAATATAGTTGGATTATTTAAGAAATAGATTTATAAATGGAATTTTAGTTAGAAATCGATTTATAAATAGATTTTTCTAATATAAACATGTATAAACTGGGAATGAGTTTATGAAAATTTATAAACGATGTTTATAAATCAGTGGAATGACTATCATTTGATAAATGAGAAATATAAATTCACAGTGTGAATTTAAAATGAGATAAGGAAACTGGCTTAGAAAGAAATGGTGGATTCTATTTTGGAATTTGGGAATAGTTGTGAATTTGGAAATGTAGATCGAATTATGATAAATCGAGGGAGATTTATAAGTATAAAAATGGTTATATTGGAGTTTTAAAAATATATTTATATCAAGAAGTGAAGTTGTTTTAGAAAAGGATTTTAATTTATTAAACTATTAATTTGAATAAAATATTTCAGAAAGTTAGTTACTTAAATATTTAATATTGATTGAAATAAATTCTAATTTTCATAATAAGCTTTGAAAATCTATTATTATTATTATTATTATTTACGAATGAATTGAAAATTTGCTATCATTGTTATTTAACAAGGGGCGGTGATATTTTACATAATTACTTAAACATGTTTGAAAATTTATTATTTTACTTTAGAATATTTATTTTAAAAGGTAGAGTTTTGGAAATTTATTGAAGTTACTTATAAATACTCTCGAGATTTGTAAGTAGGGTTGTATTGAATGGATGTGATTTTATAAGAAAAATCTTATAATGGAGTTCGGGAATTTAAGGAAATTTGAGAAAAGAAAATTTGGTACGGGAACTGCGGAAATGAACCTGAATTCATTAAAGGAGTTATAAATTGTTTGTTGGATTATAAATAAGTATAATCGATAATTTTTGGAAATTGTAAAAGAAATTTTATAGAAATTCCGAAGATTTGAGAAATGAGTACGGAATATTCCCTAAGTATGGGTATTAGAAATGATTTTGGGAATAAACTCCTAAGTATTGGAATTAAAGGTTTTTGGAGATATTTTTGCGACGAAATGATTTATATAGAAACTTTTTCTAAGTAATGAACTATAAATTGGGTTTAGAAATATTTCTAAAGGTTGATATGGGTGGAAATATCCTCTATGGATTTATGTATTTGAAATCGCTTTAAAATACTGAAATATTGGAAGAGATTTGACTTTATATCTTTGTAAAGATATTCTGAAATAAATATTTGAAAGATTTATGATATGGGCCTAGTGACTGCTTATGTGGGTAATTTGATAGTTAAATAACCGACTATCAAATATGGCCAATTTCGTTGATCGTTTCGAAGAGACCGGGATCAGATTTGATTATCCGAAAACCACTTCGATCCAATTTGAGCGTTGTGAATTGAGATATCGTAAAGATTGTGAAGACGGTGGTTTTGGAAATTCGATTTGTTCAGACCCAGGACAACTTGTATGGATGAATGCTATCAGCACATTGTCATTGGAGGGCAATGAATATTCTAAGTGTAAATTTCTTAAAAGGTAAACATAGCCTCAAGCCTCATTAACCGGGAATGACTGAAAATCAAGGGAGATGCAGCAAGGCTAAGTGGGTCGCACCCATTAGGGTATGTTGTCACCTTTCTAGATTACCATACATCTACATATTTACGGATTGGTTGTGCATGAGATCTCAAAAAGGGTTGCAAAGCAACCGGAGTGATGACATATTCGATACTATCCAGTAAGGGGTAAGTCGGTCTTGTGTTGGCAGGAATCGATAGGTTCGATCTCGGTACATTTTCTAGACGTGTACTGTGATAGATGGTACCCAAGTGCCTAGTCATTGTATGGAATCCATTCTCTAATACGTACCTTTACGGTATGATTGTAGAGCCTAGTATGCTGGAATTTAATTAATGTAACAATTTTGGCTATTTTAACAAGTATTTGTATTTAAACACTATTTTAATTGTAATGACCCAGAAATTTTAACGATTTTATAACGTAATTAACTGAATTTTTCCATGAAAATAAACAATAAAATTTGCTAATGAAAATTTGATATTTGTTATGCGTCTATTGAAACATAGAAAATGGCAGATTTTCTTCGGAAAATATGTAAGTTAGTTCTACTGTGTAATTTTCAATTTCAATTTAAAATCAGTTAATGTGATGAAAATAAAATATTTTCGGAATTTGAATATTTTTACATAATAAAAATGTAAATCATTTTCTGAGTGAGGCGTCATATTTCATTTCGCTAAATTTGGACTGCTCTAGCCCCGTTTATCTTATTTTCTACGGTTTAGCAGTATTTTTGGCAGCGAATATCGACTTTAGATAGGATAGTCGTATCGCTCATATCTTTGTATCATTATGTTCGTCCCATCATGCCCGCAGTATATTTATTTGTGCATTTCGGAGTCTGTTACATGGCGAAATCCGTGAAAACGATTAGCTATATTGGTACCCATTTTGGGCATGCTATGTCCTTTCATTTGTCGATCTGGTAGAACTAATAGCCACTAGCTATTAATTATTCCCAAATTCAGCATATGACTTTCACGGTTCCCTATTTCAATTTATTTTATGTTGGTTTGTTTAATTGCTTTTGACTCTTCCATTTCCTTTTTGATTCATTTTGAAATAAATAAATATATATGAGTTTGCTTTATTAGCTCATGTTCATCTTCTTTTGACTGTAAATGGATCTTGGCCTCTCTCCAAGCAAGCCCGTACCATCGCCCTCCCCTTATAGCTCCGCCTTCTTTTTCCCCCGAGTAACCATGTCACCTGCCGAACAACATCAGCCAACGCTAGCGCCTGCATCTCTACCCCTTTTCGCCTTTTCGTCTTTTTGCCCTTCACCGCCTTTTGTCCCATCCCCTCGCACATGGCAACCCCCGCCCGCTTGGCCACCTCAGCCCACGTCAGCCTCAACCAAGCTCCAACCAACCGAGTCACACGCCTAGCCGCCTTCTTCTGCCAACCACGTTTTCCTTTCCCCCTTCTCCAGCCCTCTACCCCACCGAGCCTGCTATTGCCATAGCCAACGGTCCTCAAAGAAAAAAATACTAGCTGCTTATTTATGAGCTCTGCCTTGCTCGTACCTACCCCGTGTGTGCTCATCACCCTTCCACCCAAACTCGTTCGTTCACTAATCACCATGCTATGCAAGCACCTCCGCATCAGTCCACAATGCCGCCACAGCTTCATCCATCGCAGTCACCCACCAGTGCCGAGCCAGCAGCCACTTTTCCTGACCCAAACCACTTGATCTGACCACACTACCCCTCTTCGCCTTTTCCATCCTCTCTGGCCGAAGCCTTTCCCTCACCAACCGCCACATGAGCCAAGCGGTAGCAGCCTCTTACTCTTTTTATATATAGTTTATGTGTTTTGAAAATAAAATGTTTAAATATATATGTTTATGTGTTTTAATTATAATGTGTTTAAAAATATGGGTTATTTTAGTATTTTGAAATATATATATATATATATATGTATGTATGTATATAATATGTTATGTTAATATTTTGAAATGAATAAATATATATATATATATATATTTTATTTTTGGGTTTTGAATTAAATATTGATTTATATATATATATATATAAAGAATTGATTTTGAAATATGTGTTTTAAATTGAATATTTATCTTAAGAAAAAAATAATAATATAATATCTATTTTGTTTTAGTTTATATCAAGCTGGTTTTGATTTGTTTTCTTCGATTTCAAGCTATCAACTTTGCTCATCAAATTTGTGTTCATCGTGTCGTGCTTTGGAATTTTTGCTTGGATTCATCGCATCTTGTTCTTGTTAGTCCTCTTGCCTTGAAAGGTGAGCAATCACTCACGATTAACATTCTTATATTTAGTAAATTTAATTCACATGAAATGGCGATTGAAATATGCTGTTAAATTTGAATTGTTAAGTTATTTAATTGTTAAATATGATATGCCATTATCTACAATTGTTCACCTATGACATATGACATCATAACCTGTTGTACATATTATATTTAAATTTGTTACTAATGATAAATGCCTGTTTTTGATATGTTATATTATTATCATATTTGTTCTCACTCTGCAAGTTCCCTGTTAGTTTAGAAATTCTCTATGGGTTGAAATGATACATACCCGAACGATATTATAGATTAGGGGAAAATCGTTATGGGTTGAAATGATAGACACAAGCGATTTTATTGAATCGAATTTTGGGATTACAGGTTGAAATGATATATACCCATAAATATTAAATTTAAATTGTGGATTAAAATGATAAATATTCGTATCACTTGACCATAGGTTATAAAACTATATACAAACACCGTTGGTCTATTTTAAAAAATGATTTCTGGAATTTTTGAAAGGAAAATATATGGGTTTTGATAAATATTAAATTTAAAATTATAATATAAATATTTATTTTAATATATATAAAATTTAGTTTTTAAATTTATATGTTTTGGAAATTTTAAAATTATAAGTTAAGTTTTAAAATGTAAATTATTAAATTTTACTTATAACTTTATTATTTTTATAATATATAAAATAAGATTTAAAATAGATTTAATCATAATAATATTTAATATAATAATAACTAATATAATAGAATTTATTAAGAATTTAATTTAACTACTAATATCTATAATATGTTTTAAATATTTATTTATAATTTATGTTAATATTTTAAATAGATTTTTTTTGTAATAACTTTAATAAATTAAGGTCGGAAAGATGAATTAAGTTAATTTGTAATTTGATTGTTAAGCATTGAATTTAAATAAGAATTGATTTTGACTTATGGATATGGGATTATAAATTTAACATTGAATATTTTCGAATTTAAATAAATTAAAATTGAATAGTTAAATTTGATTTAAATGTGTAAATTTAGATTTTATTTAAATGTTAATAAAAGTGATTAGGTGAATATTTTAGAATTAAATATAATTGAAGTTAGATATTTAATTATTCATTTTATTTAAATTTGTAATATGAGATTTTATTTAAATGTTATTAAAAATGAATTAAGTGAATATTTTCAAATTTAAATAAAATTAAAGTTGAATTTTTAATAATAAATGGAATTCATCAAATTGAATTTATTGTAAATGTTTGAATATTTATACTTTGAAACCTTGTGAATTTGATGTGGATTAAATTGTAGTTCAAACCTAGATTTTGAAATTGATATAAATTAAAAATGGTTTTAATGAGAAATTGAATTAAAATTGAAATTGTTGAACCGAGATTGATTTAAATTGAATTTTGGAACTAACGTTGATTTGAATTGATTTGTGAAATTAGAAGAAACGATTCTAATTTGGAACTATTTTCGATATATATTTTAATATATAAACTATTTTAATCTATAGCCTATTTTTAAATATATAAACTATTTTTAATTATAACTATTTCAATATATAAACTATTTTCAATATATAAACTGTTTAAGTTGGAACTATTATAATTCAGATTTAATGGATTTAAGTGCAAATACTTCGATATGATGGTTTAACCTATTTTGTGGTTATGATTCTAGAAGCAAATTATAATTTAAATTGAATTACAATTTAAAGTGAATATGATTTCGAAAGTGAATATGATTTCAAAAAGTGATATGATTTTGAAATGAATATGATATTTTGATATAAAGTATGAAATATTTGAAATGAAAATGACCATGGTGTGAAATAAGCGTTTGGTTGTTAAAGGGACCGGGATCGGATATTGTCATACTCTCTGCCAATACCGAAAACCACTTTAACAACTGTGTACGTGGTGGAGAATCCTGAACGAAGTAGGATGGTTTGGGCGAACGTCTGTATGAGGTATTAACGCAGCCCTGGCTCCCGCGAGTCAGCTTGATGTGGCTAAAACAGGAGCTATACCGAGCCAAGTGGGGTCACTCCACCTATCGGCACGTTTCTTCGATACCATATTATGATTTTGTGATTGATTTGGTGGCCATCCCTCGATTTGATTTTGGGAGTGTGTCTCGAGGTGGGCGGTAGTAGCTGCTATGCGTTACCACCAGTTCGGGAGTGCAAACGGTAGAATCCTACCCTAGCATTGCCTCGCGTGCCTTGTCACATGCCTTAACGCGCCTTCTACAAGTTTGGTTTGTACCGTACCTATGGAGTGCCCTCTGATAGCCCTCTAGTTTACGGAGGAATTACGGTACTGTATAGACTACGGGAATATATATAAAAATGTGTGAAGGGGGATATGGGTAACGCGTTAACGCTATTTTAATAGTTTACTTTACTATAGACATTATCTATGTAGCGTATTGTACTATGTATGTAGATAGTTTAACAGATCCTTAGAGGATGGGAATCCCAACATCCTTTGAGTTACTTTGTATTTCACTTGACATTTCACTTGAGTTGATTTACTGGTATAAGAATTTTAATCCTGACTCGAGTGTTTTGTGTTTTGCTTTATGCTCGGGTCAGACTAAGTGTCACAGCATTTGACTCACCTTTGGAGCTTGGAGCTTTGCTTGAAGATATGTCATATATCTATTCAGCTTTCTGCTATTTCCAGTTTATGTTCAGACCTGTCAGACTACTTGTATTTGAGATTTCTGTTGTATTTGATTTCAAACTCTAATGTTTATATAGTAGCTTCATGAACTACTATTTATCTATTCCGCTGCTTATTGTTATATTACTCCGTGTCTGTGATTCTGTGATTGGTTTATTTACTCTATATGCTAAGTTTTGCCAAATATAAATTAACAATCTATTGTTTTGAGCAATTCAAGTCTGACATATGGGGTTTATTATCGATTTGAATGGCATGAAATACCAGGTCGTTACATTAATATTACAGGATTTGTATATAAAATGGTTTTGGTTATCGTAAGGTAAAAACCCGATGTGTTTATGTATGGCGTGGTCTTACGAGATACCTTTGTTTTTCAAAGGATTTTGATAACAGTAATAATTCGAATTGAGTGTGTTTTCTCACGCTGGTTTTCCAGACTGACTCGGGTGTTATTTTATTATAATACTCGGGTCAGACCGAGTATTACAGATTCAAGTTAGGATGCTATGGAGCTCAGAAGACGAGCTGGAGGATTCTCCGGCGTATTATACGTACTTGGTTATTTCCGCTGTGTGAGTCATGCTGTATATTCAGTATTTGTGAGGACAAGTTATTATAACTATCCAAATTGATTGTTGATTGTTGTACTCTGATGATTGTGTGTATATTAACAGTTACAGATTCTTTTGTATAAAAATCTAAAATTATCTATTATATATTGTTCCGCTGCGATTGTGAGATTCTATGATTGTTGTTTCTATTTCTTCAATCTCTTTCCTTCTTCACCCTTAATGATCTGGTATTTTTGGCACTCGATTGCTCGGCATGCTATACAGTGAACGTATTGAAGTCGATTTTCAAGGGTCGAAAATCCTGGTTCGTTACATAGTAACTATATTTACACCAATTTTCTTGGTCCAAACTATATCACATTAGGACTTATGGAATTTGGTTTTGGTTAAAGTTCCAACGTTGTCCGCATTCAACTTTGTAAGTGTAAACACAAAAATTCTTTGTTCAATAATAAAATTATTATTAACTGTACTGCTCTGGCCATATATTTCAATTTTGAGTTGACTAAAGTGGACTGTGATACTAACCCCGTATAACTGAGGAGACAAACTCTCTCTGAAATAATGTTTCACTTCCAATGCTTCCACTCGACTCAACTATAATCATTCGATGGAAACCATACCGTGACTTAACTATAATCAAAGTAGGGTTTACTCATTAAAGTTCGATAGTATTCTCAAGTCGAGGGAATTGTGTAATAATGTCACATCGATATTCTCTATTTGACCATATTTATATTAACTAACTAAAAACTATCGAGTGATTCATTCCATAGTTATCCAATAATAATCAGTATGTAAACCCTTGGTGCCCCCAGCAGCCATCAATAATACATGGTCTAATGTTTGGAGAGCATTACGTACTCTAGTCTCAACGAATGTATCGATACCCAGGCTTGATACATCTCGACTAGGAATATTTAAAACGGTATGCTTTATTTATTAAGATAAATCACTCATGATTACATCACATTATAACTACTATCACAAAACATACCATTTATGGATTTTCTATTATAAATATACTTTTAACTAAATAAATAATTAATATAACACATTATATCAAGTATATAATAGAAAGAAAACACCTTATAATTTGAACAAGATTGGTTATCGAATTAGATATATATAACAAATTACATAATTGCCCCTAGGGCACAACCCTAACTCCATCAAACACAACAAAGTACACGGAATATTTTGGTATTAATAGACTTTTGATTATATACATCTATATGTATCAGTTCGAAGAGTTCATCAACCTTTATGCCGCTCCACTAAACAGGTGCCTTATCCTTAATTCCAAAACAATTATAAAACTTTCAAATACTTCTGTATTATGTAGCTAATGCAACAAATACAGTTATTTTTATAGATTTATTTTATAACTAATATTCAGAACATTCATAACAAAATAATTCTATATTCACTTTCAATCAATACTGAAATTAATTATTATTTCAAAAATAATATTTGGTCATTTTCGAAAACGTATATCGATACATCCACTAATAAGTATTATATGGCATGCTTGCACTATTTCCGTCAATACTACAGTAGCATATGAAATACAAAGCTCCATTCAACTACTTATCATGTGTTATTTATTTCTTCTACCGTAACTAGTTTACAATCGAGAGTTATCAAATATCTTTAACTCATAGAAATAGTCTTTACATAAAGCAATATTCTGTATTATAACACAATTGGAATAAAATCACATTTCTTATTCCATATTAAGTATCTATTAGCATTTTGTACAATTCTTGTTTCTGATATCACTTCATGAAGTAGTGTCGACTATTCACTCTCTTCATCCCAATTGCGCCTAAGTTACATCCACTCTTCTTCATTCGCTTTCCTTTTCTAAATGGTCAAACCATTCTAAAAGAAATCCTTATAGTAATCAATCATATTGAATACACGATTTCGCCTTATGGTTTATTTTCTTATTTCCAATGAACTAATTGAAGCTTTGTATATTACAAAGTATGACTGTTCACCATATAACATTTATATGTGATTGAATACAAATGAAATATCTATATTTTTGTATTTTTTAAGAGTTTAAAACTCATTAAAGGCAACACATAGTCTTGAACAAATAAACTCTTAAGCGATTGAGGCATGAATGTTTAAGTGGTTGTAAAATTAGGTGCTTGCATAGGTATTGAAAAATAACATGCAAAATTATTGCTAGGTATATTTTATTCTTTAATTTCGTTCATTTGTATATCATAATTGATAAACATTTTATCAATTATATTAATTGTGCAAATTTATCAATGTGGAATATTATAACATTATATAGTAGACGTTCTTACAATACTAGAAAGGTTAAATGTTACAATTTCATTTTTCTAACAAGGCTTCCACTATAATTTTATGTTTCTCAAAACCCTAAGAAAAACAAAGAAACTTTTGATTTCTCTAGTGGGTGTTAGGACTCATATGTCTAGGGATTTTGACCATGAGAAAACTCAACAAATCATAGGCCCATATACGATGGATAACTCTTTATCGGTTGCATCACATATAACCATAACCCATGGTTTCTTGTTCTAATCTCATATTTACCTTGAGAAAAGCTCAACAAATAAAAGACATTATTCACTTATATCCACCTTTTTGCGACAACCTAAGTATAATGCACATACCTTGGGGAAAGCTCAACAAATATGTGTAGCTATCTTTTCTCGTCTATTCAATATATTAACAATACTACATATAACATCCCTAGTTTAAGGAAAGTTCAACAATTAAGGAGTAGATAAGTAATCTATTAATGTATAAATGATAGAAGATAACTTAATATTACGATTCATAATCTTTAATATTTTTAATTGAGTGATGTCGACTTATGAGATAATGTATTTCTTATGAAATACCTTCGTGATTCAAGTGTTAGACACATTGGAAATCATGGTATACGTACTATACGTATGTATTTATCCCTTAAAACTCATTTGGGTTTCTTATTGTTCCACCTCTTATTATACATTCATATCATATAAGTTTAATTATAATATAACTTTTACAATGTAATTAACTTATATAATAGTCATATATATATATTATGTTGATTAATTCAATTAATTAACATTTTAATTAATTTTAAGCTATTCAATTAAACATTTTAGTCGAATATGTATACCATAACATTTATGGTTATAAATGTATATTTTTATACATATATATGTATTTTATTATTTTTTAATTAACTTATTTAGTTAGACAATTTACATAAGTTAATTTTAAAAATTTCTTATGTATATACATACTTATATCATCTTAAACAATTCAAGGTATTATACTATCTACGTATTATACATGTATGTACTTTAGTTAATTTATTGATCTTATTTATGAATAATAAAAACTTTGAAATATGTTTATAATATTTTCAAAATACTTTTGAAAACTATATGATAACATTTATGATATACAGAGTTTTCAAAGCCAAATTTAAAATCACATTATAACATTTATAATGTAACTCTTATTTTAAATTTAAAATCTTATTTTAGTTTCAAAACAATTTTGAAAGTCACATTATAATATTTATGATATGTTTCTTATTTTAAATTTAATCTTCAAATTTAAACATTGTTTTAATTTTCAAAACAATTTTGTAAATTAGCCCAAGCCCTAATTCAAACTGGGCCTTTTCTATTAGGAGCAACCTCCGGGCTCACTTCACTTTTCGGGCTAGGAAGGGCAGGGTACTGAATTACCCAAACCCAAATCTAAACACTACTTTTCTAGACACCCTACTAAATTGATAAACTTAATTGGTTAGCCCTAACATGACTAATGTAGATCGCATAGACTATTTGGCTCTGATTCCATTGAAGGAACCAAGCTAATCGAAAGTGGGTGAAGTATGGAGATTTCAAATTTTTTTTGCTACTTTAGACCTTAATTAAGCCTATGAAGTCTAAATTGATTTAGACCTAATCTAAAATTGCGAATAAAATCTTCATTTTGTTTCATTTATTTTAAAAGTAGTATAAGTTTAATTTGATATTACAATGAATTAGAGTATATCAATATATGTATACAATGGTTAATTGTTTGTGTTATTGTCTTAGCAAGTGAAGAGCTAAGTTGTTAATTAGGTGAAAGTTGTTAATTATGTGAACTATTTAATGTGTCATTAATATCATATTTAATTAATCTCATTAACCAAAAGCATTTAAGGTTAATCAAATTCAATTGAATGAATGAGGGCAGTTTTGTTTTATTTAGAAAAGGAAACCTTTTGTTTCACTCTCTTAAAACTCCCTCGTTAGTTAGAGGAAGGTTTTGATTTATTTAAAGAGAAACTTTCATTCCTCTCTCTTAATTAAATTAATTAGTTGATTTTTTTAAATGATAATTTTACCAAATTCATATTTGGTATATTTTGTGAGCATATCTAAATATACTCAAGTGTACATAGTGCAAGTGTAACATTTCAAATTGTGTATATAGTTAATGTGTACGTGTTTAGGTGCTGGTATTTACACCGCAACAGACACATTCGCACTACATGTATGCATTAGCTATCCAAAACATTGCACGCAAATAGGTAAGTGTGTATGTGTCTATATGAATATTTCAATATTTTCTTTTTAATTAAATCTCTAAATGAATCTAAGTTTATTTAGACCAAATTAACAAATCTGAATTCAAAATTTTGTTTCCAAAATATCACATTGTCTAATTTGGTAATATAATGTGAAAACAAATCAAGATCTACAAATTCAAAACAAATTATATATCAATAATATAAAATAAAATAAGAATGAAAATAAAGAGATTTTGTAAATGTAATGACCCATAATTTTCGATAATTAAAAATATTTAATTTAATAAGATGTTGGTGTTTAATATTGGAAGAAGTTAAATTTTGTGATTTATTAATGAGAAAAATGAATGAAATGTAATAATGTTAATGTAAGGTAATTGATAACTACTTTAATGCAATTCCAATTAATTGAAATGATTGTAAAGTATAATTGGTTATAAAGTGTAAATAAGGAAATAAGCCAAATGTAGTATTAAACGGTGAAATTGTATGTAATTAATTGAAATTGGTTAATATAGAATAATTAATCAGTATGTGAATTTATTAGTTTTGTTTGTTAATAATAAACGTAGAAATGCATTTGAAATTGTAAGTTGTAACAATTATTTAATTATCATTTCACTATTTAATCCATTGAAATTTAATTGGAAATCAATTGCAATTAACTATTTAAATATTGCAGTTAATATGAATTAAAAAGATAACTGTAGAATATTGATGTAATAAATGGCAAACCAATGTTAATTATATCCATGAAGTAATAATGGATTGAATAATAAGATGAAAAATTAAATAGATAGATTTATTGTAATTTAAAATAATAACCAATGAATTTATTCAATTGAACTTGAACGATGTAATTAGTGCAATATTTAACATTGTATTTGATATGGAAATTTATTTTAAAAGATTTTAAATTAATAGGTAATCAAAAATGATAAATTTTGGTAGTTATAAAATTTGAATTTGAAAAGTGATAAAATCAATTTAATAATAATTTATTTATTTAACGTGAAAATAGCCATTTTGGCCACTGTCTCGGATTTCAACGAAACCAGTTTCATCCGATCTGTAACAGTGAATTATTATTGGATTTCAAGTTTCGTAGCGATTGGACTTGTCGTTTGATCATGCGAGCTCGAAACGCGCAGAAATCAATTTAATGAATTCAATTTAAAATAAGCTGATTTTAAAAACTAAATATACAATGAATTTGGGTTTGGAACCTGTTCCATTGAGTTTAAAAATATCAAAAACATCTATTTTGACATATGGGATGACCCACTTTCGTTTCGGAAGCGGAACGGGCTTTTCGGGTTGTTATTGTCGTTCAGACCAATTCGATATATTCATTCTTTCTTATCGGGCCTTGTTTATATAAATAGATTTTTTGTTTCTCAAACCCTAGCAGCCATTCAGTTATTCTATACGTATAATTCTATCTGCCCATTCCATTCTTCCAATGGCAGATACAAATTCCTATTACAAACCCTAAATCCAATTCAAATTCAAACCGAAAATCTAACTCGTCAAAACTATATCGAATTATATATCGTTGGAAAGCCCTTGACGACCGTAACCCAAATTTGTTGTTCGTTTTTGCAATCGACTTTTGGTTTGTCCGGAATTGACCAAAGCATTCTCGGCCGTTCGCTTGATGGTTGATCAACGACGATGGATCGTCGATTCGGGAGTACGGTTGCGTGAAGATGGACGAGGGGAGTTCATCTGTGATGGTCATTTGTAGTCGTGATGGTTGGATCGAGGCAGAAAATTCGATTAGGGTTTGGAAAGGGTAGCGGCGGCTGGCCAATTGAGGCGTCGATCGGCGTCCTCATGGATCGTGGCAATCGTGGGGAGATGTAGGCGAGGTCGACTCGCCTGGGTAGGCGGTGCAGCGGCGTCTGGCTCGCCGAGGTGGCATGGTGGCACTAATGTCTAGGTCATGTTCGAGCATGACCGTGGTTAGGGTTTCTGGAGAGAACGTGGTACGTGGTGACGTGTCTATATTCTATTATTTATTTATTTATTCTATAATATAAATCGTCTAACTTTCAATGTTAATAACTTTTGCATACGAACTCGGATTCATGCGCGGTTTTCTCCATTGCGATCGTATCAGAATTTCAGACAACTTGGAACTAGTTTAGTTTGATTCTGAGGCTATTGAAATTTGGGCCTTCGTTTGGATTTTAAATCGATTTGAAATCAAAGGTGAGCGTTTCAACCCACTCACAATTACTAAATTGTCTTATGTTAGTTAAATTGAATTTATGATGTGATTAGAAGTTGATTGATTTCTGTTTGGAATATTTAAATTGTCATTGCAGTTAAATCTGACTTTTATTGAATTAAATCGCCATTTAATTTAATATTGAATTTTTAATTTGCAAGTTAAATACCTGTTAATGACAATCCGTTAATTGATATTATTTATTGGTTGATTTGAATGATGATTGTGATGGATGTTTAATTGTTGATGTGGGATACTTGGATGTTATGTTATTTTATATATATTAATATCACACTGCAAGTTCCCTTAGTTTATTGTTATAAAATCCCTATCGGTTGAAATGATACATACCTGAATGATCTAATAGATTAGGGAGAAATCATTATGGGTTGAAATGATGGACTCGAGCGATTTTATGGATTTGAAGTTAAATTCGGGATTGCGGGTTGAAATGATATATACCCGTAAATTTTAAACTTATTGCGGTTTGAAATGATATATATCTGTATCACTTGACCATAGGGTAAAAAATTATATACGGACACCGGATTGGTTAAATTAAAATGATTTTAAAACCTTAAATTTTCAAATCCAGTTAAATGATATTTTGAAATAAAAATTTGATTTATATAAACTGAATTATTTTCGAAAATCCAAGCTTTAAATGTTGAAATACGAATTGGTTTAAATGAATTATTTAGAGAATTTAAATTGAAATTTTAAAGTTGGATTTGAAGTATAAAAGAAATTTATTGAAATTGAGTTATTGAAATATTTGAATATTTAAACTCTGAAATCTACTAAATTTGAATATGGTTTTATTTTATAGTTCGAACATAGACTTGAAATCGATATTGATTAAATGGTTTTAAATGAGAATTTGAATTGAAAGACAAAATTGAGTTTTTTGATTTGAAAGCTGGACATGGTCCAGATGTGTTGAAATGAAAGAAATAGTTTAATTTGATATTGATTTCAAATTAATTATTTTAGTATAAAAATGTTAAAAGATATATTATTTTAAAATTCTGATTTATTTATATTTTTCAAATATTTACTATATAAACATTTCAATAATAAAACCATTTTATATTAAACTAATAAAACTATATTTAATCTATTTTAAACTATTTTAATCTATTTAAACTATTTAAACTATTTTAATCTATTTTAAACTATTTTAAACTATGTTAATTTATTTTAAACTATTTAAACCATTTTTATTTAATTTAAGCTATTTTAATATAATTTAAACTATTTTAAACCATTTAAACTATTTTAAAGTATTTAACTATTTAAACTATTTATGACTATCTAAACTATTTTCTAGATTTATAACGGTGTAAGGTTGAATTGTTTATATTTTAATCCTTGATTTAAAAGCGAATATGGTTAAATGATGTTATAACCTAAGTTGGGTTTTGAAGTGGTATTTTCTAGCGAAATGACATATTTGAGTAAATATGATGATTTTGATATGAAAGTTTGACCTATTTTGTTGATATGATTTCAAAAGTGAGTATGATTTCGAAAGTGAATATGATTTCGGAAGTGATATGGTTTGAATTGAATATGATATTTTGATATAAATTATGAATTGGTTTTGGAAATGTAAAAGAACCATCCGATGTGAAATAAGCGTTTGTTATTAAAGAGACCGAGATCGGATATTGTCATACTCTCTGCCAATATCGAAAACCACTTTAACAACAGTGTACATGGTGGAGATTCCAGTATGAAGCAGGATGGTTTGGCAAACGATTCTGTATGAGGAATTAACATAGCTCTGACTCCCTCGAGTCAGCTTGATGTGACTAAAATAGGAGCCACACCGGGCCAAGTGAGGTCACACCTCCGATTGGACATGTTTCTTCGATACCATATTATGACTTTGTGATTTATTTGGTGGCCACCCCTCGATTTGATTATGGTAGTGTGTTCCGAGGTGGGCGGTACTAGCTGCTATGCGTTACCACCAGTCCGGATTTGCAAAACGGTAGTATCCTACCCTGGGCATTGCCTTGCGTGCCTTGTCACATGCCTTATCGCACCCATTACGAGTTTTATTTGTACCGTACCTATGGAGTGCTCTTGAGTATCCCATCAGTTTGGTGGGGCTTAAAGTATCTGTATAGACTACGGGAATATATAAAAATGTGTTAAGGGGGATATGGGTAACGCCTTAACGCAATTTTAATACTTTACTTTACTGATAGACATATTATAATAGCATATATTACTACATAGTAAATAGTTTAACGAATCCTAAGGAGATGGTATTCCCGAACATCTCTTAAGTTATTGCACCCATGTTAGACACTGGATAAGAGATGTCAAAACCCGTAAACATCTCCGACGCCGTTGCACTTATATTTATTTATTGTTGATTTAACTTACATAAGATCTTTTAGTTCTGACTCGAGTGTTTTGTCTTTTCATTACGCTCGGGTCAGTGTGAGCTTTTCAGTGTATTGAAGACTGTTTTTCTAGAGGACGAAGACGAAGACTTAGTATATAATCTATATTATTTTATATTTGTTCCACTGCATCATGTGTTCCGCTGCATTATTTATTTATTCCTGCTGTATATATAACTCTGATCTGTATTGTAAAAGTGTAATCAAATATTATTTGTAAAACAGCTTCATGAACTGTTTATTTGATTATAATATTTTGTCATTCCGCTGTGAGATTCTGTGTTCGGTTTTTCTTTCTTTTCTCTTCTTTTTCTTATTTACCCCATAACAGTCCTCCCTTTTGAATGGTTTGAGTTTGACATGTGTGGTTTATCGTCGATTTAAACCATCCAAAAAGGTGGGTCATTTCATTTGGTATCAGAGCTTTCGTTTAGCGATAACCTTAGCTTTGTGGGGTCCGACTCATTAGGAATAGGGTAGTAATACCCTAGAATGAGTCTTTTTGAGTGTATATATGAGAGAGTGTACTTGTTAGTGTTATGAAAATTTGTTTTATATTGTGTTAATTTGTAACGACCCAGATTTTTCATCGTTTGATTTGGAATATTTAAATGGTTTTAAATATTAGATTTGGAATATAAATTGGTTATTGGATATGAAGATTCTGATAGCGAATTATTGAATGAATTAAATTGTTGAATTAATAATTGGAAATCGTTTAAATAATTGAACTGGAATGGAATGTGAATCAAAAATGATTTCTAATGTTGATATAAATTTTAGTTGAAGTATAAATGAGTTAATAAGTTTTTGAAACTGAAATTTCAAGTGATTTCGTAAATTTTCGAATCGTCGATTTAATCGATGCGTTAAAATAGCGATTAGGGACACAGTCTCGGAATTCGACGAAACTAGTTCCATTGGATCCGTAATAGTAAATTATATCGGATTTCAAATTTCGTTGCGTTTGGATTTACCATGTGGTCGTACGATTTGAAAACGCCTGGAAATAATTTAATCGAATTTAATTTAAATAGTCGATTTAAAAGGCTATCTTCCACATACGATCGAATTAGGCTACAGAACTTGTCCCATTGGGTTTGGAATAGTGGTATAACACTAGGAACGCCTGGCAGCATGCCTCGATAGGGTATTGAAATTTTAAGTTACATTAAATGAGATATTTGTAATTAAATAATATTATAACCTGTCAAAGTCAAGAGCCTGCCTTCTAAAACACGCCACCATCACGTATGAAGGAATCTTTATCAATTTAAAGTCGCGTCCCCCTCCTTTCTGTTAGTTCAAACACGAGATCCATATAAAAGAATGAACGCAGCTTTAAAATCAAATCAAAAGGAGAAAAAAAATGTGGGCGATTGAGTCGCACCGCGATGGGGAGAGTGGTGGCCGATTTGGGTTTTTGACATTGATGTTGTTTTGATTGAAGGGGTTGATCTCGATAGGGAGCCGCGACCTAGTCATTGAAGGTGGAGACGCGAACCTTGAGTATGGTGGTCGGGGCATTTGCGCGCGACAACTAGGGTGGTAGCAGTAGGCGTTCGTGTGTAGGGTTTTGGAGCTGGAGGTGTACGCGCATTCGATCAGGGTTGAAGGGTTTCAAGTTTTGGGTTTTTCTCGAAGGCAATCACAGGCAGAGGGCAGGGCATTGGGGTCACACGCTTTAGGTGTTGGTGGTAGTCGCGAGTTTTGGATCGCGTGGGCGTGCGTGAACTATATGAGGGTGCGATGCTGCTTGGGGACGAGGTCGCGATTATCTAGGGCAGAGGACGAGTGCGACATGGTAGGTTCGAGCAGTTTGGGTGGACAGCAAGCGTGAGGAAGGTAAATTTGGTTAGAAAACAATTTTTAATAATTTAAGTTAATTATCAATTAAATTATTTCAAAGTCCATTGATCCATATAAGATTTCATGCGAGGTTCAAATTACAAGACCAGTGGCGTTGGATTCGAAGTGACGTAAGATATGGAATTAAAATTTGAATGGATTGCAAATAAAATCAAGGTGAGAAATTCTCACTCATTTGGAATACCGAATTAATTTTTAAATAGTTAAAATTAATTATTGGATGCTTGGTTGAATTTATAAAATATTATCAATTTGGAAGTTATATATATAGTAGTATATATATTAGTAATTGGATATATACTCGCTGGTTGGAGCGGATGAGACCCTATCTTATGTTGTATTAACATCTTTGGATTGGTATTTTTATGTTGTATTAACATCTGTGGATGAAGGGAAACAGGTTGGAGGGATCCAACTGGATTCCTCAAATTTATATTGACTATTTTTCATATATAATAATATATGATGTGTTAGAATAATCTGTTATAGATTATTGCTGTGATGTGAATTATTGGTTGCTATAGTAGCACTGGCCTAACTTTTGGTATTTTATATACCATAAATATAATTTTTGGAATTTTAAAAGATTTAAAAGGAGATTTTGAATATAAAAATATTCATATAGAAATTTGGATTATTTTTAAGAAATTGATTTGGATAAAAATAATAATTGATTTTGGTTTGTATTTAACTATTCGTAAAAATATTTTAAATAGAGATTTTAAATAATTTATACAGAGGATTTTTAAAAGATGGATTTTTAAACGATATTTCTGGAAAATATGAAAAGGAGTTGAAATTGATATTTTAAATAGATTTGTGAAATATATGGAATTTATTAAGAAATGTGTTTATAAAATGAGATTTTATAAATGTGATTAGTTTTATGAACAAGTGAAACTCAAGGGAGTTATAAATTTATAAACGATGTTTATAAAAAAGGGAATATAAAAATTAATTGATAAATTGGAATATAATTTCACATGGTGAATTTATATCGAGATATAAAAATAGATTTTGGGGAAAATAGTGAATTCTATTTTTGAAAAGTGAGGATGGTTAGAAAATCGGAATGGATCGATGTGTTGTAAATCGAGAGGGATTTATAAATTGAATTGGTTATTGGGATTTTAAAAATATATTTTACTAAGAGGTTAAGATTTGATTTAAAAAGGGAAATTCTATTTATTTAACTATGTAATTTTAAGCTAGTTAGTATTGGAATACTTCAGAAGTGAATTTTTCAAATATCTAATATTAATTGAAATTAAATTCTAATTTTTATAATCGGCTTTGAAAATTGATTTGTTGTCTAAAAATGGATTATTGATGTTTATATAAAGTGTTCAATATTTTTAAATAATTAATTGAAGATGTTTTAAAAATAATTATTATCCTTTTAAATACTTATTTATTTACACACATATATATAGAGTTTTGTAATGATTGAAATTTAATTATAAATCTTCTCGAGAATTCGGAAACGGGGTTTATTCAGTATATGGGATTTATAGGAGATATTATCAAAAATGTAATTTGGGAAGAAGTAAGAAAATTTCCGAAATAGTTAAATAAAAGTGAACTTCGAAAAAATGAGTTAGAATTCATTAAAGAAGTTAGAAATGGATATTTGGAATTTTAGACAAGCGTTTGACTTGGAAAATATTAAAGGAAATTAACTAAGGAAACCAGAACTTATAGAATTCATTTTGTAACGGCCCGCTATTTCGAACCATTCGCATCCGCACATGTCGGACTTGAATTGCTCAAATTATCAGATTGTTAATTTAAATTTGGCAAAACTCAGCATATACAGTAAATAAATCAATCACAGACACAGAGTATTACAACAATAAGCATCTTAATAGATAAATAGTAGTTCATGAAGCTACTATATAAACATCAGAGTTTGAAATAAAATACAACAGAATATCTCAATACAAATGAATCTCTAATACATAAGCAACTGACGAGTCTGAACATAAATGACTGGAATCAACTGAAGGCTGGATAGATAGATGGATCTCCAAGTGAAGCTCCAAACTCCAAAGGTGAGTCTCAAATGCCGTGACACTCAGTCTAACCCAAGCGTAAAGCAAATCACAAAACACTCGAGTCAGGATTAACATTCTTATATTAATAAATTCAACTCAAGTGAAATATCAACTGAAATACAAGTAACTTAAAAGATGTTTGGGATTTCCATCCTCTAAGGATCCGTGGAACTATCTACTACGTAGTAATATACACTATTATAATATGTCTATAGTAAAGTAAAAGTATTAAAATAGCATTAAGGCGTTACCCATATCCCCCTTAACACATTTCTATATATTCCCATAGTCTATACAGTACCGTAATTCCTCCGTAAACTGGAGGGCTATCAGAGGGCACTCCATAGGTATGGTACAAACCAAACTCGTAGAAGGCGCGATAGGGCATGCGACAAGGCACTCGAGGCAATGCGAGGGAAGATATACCGTTTGCGGATCCGAACGGGTGGTAATCTGTAGCAGCTACCACCGCCCACCTCGTGACACACTCCCAAATCGAAGGTTCACCTAATCAAATCACAAAAGCAATAGAATGGTATCGAAGAAATGTGTCCGACAGGAGGAATGACCTCACTTGGCCCGGCGTGGCTCCTGTTTAAGCCGCATCAAGCTGACTCACGGGAGTCAGGGCTACATAAATTCCATATACAATCGTCACCAAACCATCCTACTTCATTCTGGAATCTCCACCATGTACACAGTTGTTAAAGTGGTTTTCGGTATTGGCAGAGAGTATGACAATATCCGATCCCGGTCTCTTTAATAACAAAACGCTTATTTCACACCGTGGTCATTTCATTTCAAATAATTCTTACTTCATATCAAAATATCATATTCATTTCAATACCATATCAAATTCGATATCATTATTCACTTTAAAAATATTCATTTCCAGAATCGTAAAACTTTCAAAATTATAACATTTTTGAAATCATAACCCTTTAGAAATCATAATACTTTTGAAATCATAACACTTTGGAAATCATTACACTTTTGAAATCATAACACTTTCGAAATCATAACACTTTTGGCTTAAACAGTTTAGATATTGAAAATAGTATATATTGAAATAGTTATAAATTAAAATATTTTATATATTAAAATAATTTATATATATTAAAATAGTTTATATATATTAAAATACTTTATATAATAAAATTAGTTTCCTCTAATTTCACAAATCGATTCAAATCATTTTATATTCCAAAATTCAATTTAAATCAATTCCTGTTTAACCATTTCAATTTTAAAGTTCAAAGATTTAAGTATATATATTCAAACATTTACAATATAAATTTCATTTATATTTCAACATTTTACTTTAAATCTATTAAAATTGGAAAGTATTCACTTAATCTTTTCAATAACAATTTATTAAATTCCCAACTTATAAATTTAAATAAATATTAAATATTCAATCTCAAATTTAAAAATTGAGAATATTCATTTAATCACTTTTATCAAATCAAGTTATAAATCATAATTTCAGCTTCTAAGAATCAATAAGTTCAAATAAATTCTTATTTAAATTCAATTATTAACCAATTTAAATTACAAGTCAACATTAATTTATCTTCCCACCTTTATTATTAAAGTTAAAAATCCATTTTTAAAATATTAATATAAATTAATTTTTTTTAACATATTATATACTAATTAAATTAAATTTATATTAAATTAAATCTTATAATTAAATGTATATTGTATTAAATCTAGTTTTATATATTTTAAAAATAATAAACTTATAATAAAATCTTAAAAATTATATTTTCAAAATTAACTTATAAATTAAAATTTCCAAAACATATTATTTTAAAATCTAGATTTTTATACATATATAAAAATAGCTTATATATATTATATTTAAAAAATCAATATTTATTAAACGATATTTTTTTTTCAAAACTTTGGAAATCATTTTCAAATTATAGACCAACGGTGTCCGTATATAGTTTTCTATCCTATGGTCAAGTGATACGGATATTTATCATTTCAATCCACAATTTAAATATCTACGGGTATATATCATTTCAACCCGCAATCCCAAATTCAAAGTCAATGAAAATCGCTTGGGTTTATCATTTCAACCCATAATGATTTTCCCTTATTATACAAAATCGTTCGGGTATGTATCATTTCAACCCATAGGGAATTCTATACTAATAGGGAACTTGCAAAGTGAGAACATATATGATAATAATATAACATATTAACAACAAGCATATATCTTTAGTGATAAATAAAATAAAATATAAACAACAGGACATGGTGTCATATCTCACAGGTGAACAATTTCAGATAATAGCATATCATATATAACAATTATTTAATTAACAGTTCAATCTAGCAGCATATTTCAATTGTCGTTTCAAGTGAAATCAAATTTAATAAATATAAGAAGTCGTGAGTGACCGCTCACCTTCCGAGGCTGGAGGAATTTGATACACAACAAGCTACAAATTGGATCATGATCTAGACAATCGACCAATCCAAACAACAACCTTAAAGCGAAGTAAGCTTAACACGGATTTGACAGATAAAGCTTATAATAGGAATCGATGATAAAAATTAATCAGTTTGATAGAAACATAAAATATATATTATTATTATTTCCCTGAAATCAATATTTTAATTTAAGACAAATATTAAAATAATATATATATATATAATTAAAATCATTTTTTTAAATTAAAACACATATAATAAAATCAAACATATATACATAATATATTTTGAAATAAATACTAATATATATACTTATATAACTTACATAAACTTATAATTTAAATCTACATACATTTCAAAATTAAAATAACCATATATGTATACAGTTTAAAATCAATAGTTAATAAGAAAATATACTATCTTTCAAAAACTTCCATATAATATATGCAGACAACTCATATATGAAAATAAATGTAAGTGCATAAAAAATATGCAGACTATTCATATATGAACCAAATGTACATATATAAAAATCTGCAAACTGCCTTCAATATATGTATGTTCCAACATAATATGCAGACCAGGTAAATATATATCAATATATATTTAAGAATCAAGATAACTAACTATATATGTACATTGAAACTGAGATGATATATGTAAATACTTAACCTGCAGTTTGAAATATATGTGTATATTACATTTTAAAACAAATACTTGAAATCAATACTTCAAACACATAAAATAAACACATATTTTTAAAAAAAAACTGTAACACACATATTTTTCTATATATATTGTATTTAATCCCAAAAAAATCAACATATACTAAATATACTAAAGAGAAGCTACCGGGGAAACAAGGTGACGAGGCAAAGGAATTCAGGGTGACGAGGCCGGTTGTTGGTGGAGCACGGCTAGGGGATGATGGCTGGTAGAGCTTGGCCAGGGGAAGCTTGGAAAAGGCAGGGTAAGGCTGCAGCAAGGTGGAGTGCAAGGCCAGGGCTGCGTGTGTTGGAAAAAAGAATGGTGGCGGTGCCTTTGGGTGGGGCTGCGCCTTCGGCCGAGACGGTGGAAGGGAACGCTGGAGAAGGTGAGAGGAGATCGAGAGAGAGAGGGTGGACAAAAGAGGGTGATGGAGGAGGGAGGTGCTCACGAGGTGGTTGCTAGGTGAGGCTAACGGTAAGAAGATGGGTAGGTGGGAAGGGTCGAGGGTGCTCACATGAAGGGAGGAAGGAGATGGTGGTGTCTGCTCGAATGGGGAGAGAGGCTAGAAGCAGTGAAGAAAGGAGCATGAAATTTTTTGAAGTAGCAGGCTCAATTTAGAAGGGGGAGGAAGAAAGCAAACAGCCACAAAACTATTTTATGTATATTTTTTCTTTTAATGAGCACAGAACCAATGAACGAAGAGAAAGAAACGAATCAACCAAAGAAATATATATTGGAACTTGTATGAATAGCAAAAGAAAAAACGTTGAATTCAGAAAGTAATTATGGCCAGTGGCCATTCATTATCTTACTGCTGGACAATGAAAATACACAAGGAGTTTGAAAGGTTCGAAACTGTACCGATACTGCAAATTGTTTCGTCGATCCCGCAGCGAACCGGACTCCAAATCGCAGAAATGAATATACTGCGAAGATCAGCACTACGAGATGATAAAAACGGTATACAGATATCAGCGATACAACCATCCTATCAAAAATCGATATTCGGTATTGGAAATGCTGCTAAAACGCCGAAATAAGATAAACGGAGCAATAGCAGTCCAAATTAGATGAAACGAAATATGACGTCTCACTCAGAAGAAGATTTACAAATTTATTACATAAAAATATTCAGGTTTGAGAAATATTTTATTATCATCAAATATTAACTGATTTAAAATTTAATTAAATTTACACAACAAAATAAACTTCCATATTATCCGATGAAAATTTATCATTTGCTATGTTTATATAGACGTATTCCAAATATTAAATTTTCATTATCAAATTTAATTATTTAAAATTTCAAAAAATTCAATTTAATTACGTTATTAAAACCATTAAAATTTACGGGTCGTTACACTCTCTCTCACTCAAAACTTTTCGTCCCCGAAAAGGAACGAGGTAGGAGAATAGAAACAACCAGAAAGTAAAATAGATTGAAATACCAAATACAACAATTTATTTAAAACCATATAGACTACATTTGTTTTAAGATTGGTTTATATTCAATTAGTTGATTCCAATTCATTTTATTTAATCAATCAAATTTATTGTGTTCACATTTGATTGATTTCATTTCCATATATTTTTATTTAATTAATTTGTTTCAAATTCATTAACATTTATTGTAAAAAAAAATTCACAACAAAATTTATTTTATGTTACTCATTTATCAAATCTATTTGATCGACCATAGTTAATTCCACCTCAACATTCAACTTCAACTATTCAAAACCATATAGATTTCAATTTTAAATAAATTAATATTCAACAATTTAGTTTAATCCATTTTATTCAACTAATAAATAGTCATTCAATTTAAAATTGATTCTCTTTCATTTTATCACATTTCTTTCAAACAAATTCAATTTAAATTAACTCACCGATTTTTATCCATTTATCTTCAGCTAAGTTGATTCCACAAAAATTCAAGTTCACTATTCTTAAGTTCATATTTACTTGCTTAAATAGTCTTCTTTTTATTTATTTAATTTATTTCACTTAACATATTTTGCAACATATATTAGGTGTATACATTTTATTATAACTATTTATTATTCAACCAATTAATTCTCTTTTTATTGTTCAATTCATTATTCAATTTATTATTTATAAATTCCCTTAAAAAATATCATTTTTGGACATCTTATTTATTATTGTATATTATTCAATTACATTCAACCCTTCCAGGTAAGTTTTATTAATGTCTTTGAATAAAATTGAGCATTATACAAATTTACCTCTAATTTACAACACTTTTAATAAGCAAGATTTTAGTTTGAACAATTTATTACCCTTTTTCTCCTGTATAACCTTCAATTTAATATTCACCCTAACATTTCAACTTTTTGAATATTTTAGGTAAGTTATATATATTAGAATGCAATTGGTTATTATATAAATAATTTTTTCCAAATTTAACCATTTCAAGGTGTTTTAAATTCCAATTTAAATTTTAAATATTTCAAATATTTCAAATTTTTTTTTGATTCATTTCAATAATTGAAAACTCTAACTTAACACAAAATTCAAGGATCAAATTTCTGGTTTCACTTCCAATCATTTTGAAATAAATATATCCATATATAATTTGTGTGTAACAAACAGGTGATTTTCGACCTCGAAAATCGACATCAATACGCCCACTGTATCGAATGCCGAATATCCAAGTGCCAGAAATACCAGGCCATTAGGGTTAAAGAAGAAGGAGGTAGAAGAAGAAAATAGAAAACAACATCAGAATCTCACAATCGTAGCGGAATCAAATATAATAGATATTAACTGATCTTTTCACAAAGGAAAAATGTATCTGTTTATACATTACATCATCAGAGTACAATAATCAAATACACACCACCGGACAGCTATCACAACTTGTCCTTTCAAAACTGAATACACAATTACTCAACACAGCGGAATATTTAAAACAAGTACGTAAGTACGTATCGACATCCAGCTCGTCTCCTGAGCTCCACAACATCCTTTCCTGTAATATATAATACTCGGTCTGACCCGATCATTATAATAAAATAACACCAGAGTCAGTCTGGAAAACCAGCGTGAGAAAACACACTCAATTGGATTATTAAAGTTTTCCAAACCCTTTGAAATCAAAAGCATCTCGTAAGACCACGCCATAAATAAACATGTCGGGTTTTTACCTTATGATAGCCAAAACACTTTTTATCCAAATCCTCTGATATTATAATAGTGTCTATATACAAATACTTATTCAAATAGCTGAAATTGTTACATCTATTAAATTCCAGCTAATAGGTATACAAACAAAACCGTAAAGGCACGTAGGGAGAATGGATTTCCAACTAATGACTAGGCACTGGGGTACCACCTGTCACAGTACCTGGTCTAGATCAGCGTACCGAGGACCACGCCCGATCCCCTGCAACACAAGGCTGGAACTACCCCTTACTGGATAATTCCGAGTAAGATCACCCCACGGTTGGGATCAGCAACCGCACCACTAAGCCGAATAAAAAGGGACATCTAAACAGGGATGACCTCACCCTAATGGGCGCTACCCACATAGCCTTGCTGCATAACCCCTTATTTTCAGTCATTCCCGGTTGATGAGGTTCGAGGCTAAGCGTTACCTTTTTAGAACACATCTCTTAGAATGCCCACCGTCCACCTAACGATGTTCCGAAAGCATTCATCCATACAAGTCCGTCCCGGGTTCGAACGGAACCGAAGGCACTACTCCTACTACATCCATTTTGGAATCACCCTCAGGATTAGTAGCGACTAGCCCTTGCACTTCACTGCTCCATCTTCGACTCCGAACTCATTTTTCCATGAAAACGTACAAACCGGATCGAAGTGGTTTTTGAGAAATAAATCTCGATCCCGGTCTCTTCGAAACGATCAGCGCATTGTTTGATAGTCGGTGATTTAACTATCAATTAACATTCACAAACATCCATCAAACAATAAATAATTTTCCAAATTATTTATTTACCTCACAAATATCTTCGCAAGATATTTTTCTTCACTTCAACCCTTTTTGAAGTTAGTTTCAGGTTTCATTCCACCCGTGGAATAAATTCCCAAAATTGTTTATTTCCCACTGAAATCACCAAGTACAATTGCTTTAGAGTTAAAAATAATTTAAAATAGTATATTATAAAATATACTTTAAACATTTACATTTAAAAACTACTTTAATACTTTATTCAAAAATTTATACTTTAAGAATATTTACAATAAAGCTACTTTATAAAATATAAATATTAATAATTATCTTTTTAAAACATAATACCAATTAACCTTTAAAAATAATTACTACTATAACTATTTTAATAAATATTTACCTTTAAAATTTTAACAACTTAAATAATAATTTCTTAAAACATTCCTTTAAACAACTTTAAAACTTTCAACTTATATTTAAAAATCTACTTGAAAATGTACTTGGCTTTCCAGGGAAATACACTTCTCTTTCACAACTTTTAAAAATAAATCACTATTTATTTTTAACCAAATTTACCCAATCCTTTAATAAATTCCCACCTTGAATTTATTCTTCCAAATATCCATTGATATATTACTTTATAAACCCAGTTTATAAATTTCATAGTCTCATCCATCCTTTAAACCCAGTTCAATTACTTTACCAAAATTTCAAATTGATTTCCAAATCAATTCCATTTTAAAATAAATTCTTTACTCACTCAAATTTATTTTAAAATTCATTAATTTCATTAATTCTAGATTAAGCTTCTAAATTAGGATTTTAAAACCTTATTTAACTTGAATCCACAGATTTCATATTTATTTACAAATTTCTTCCTTATCTTTTCCAAACCAATTTAAATCTTGAATTTTTAAAATAAATTCTTTACTCCTTTTAAATATTATCACTTGAATTTATTTATTCAAAATATCTCCTTTTCCATACTTTGGGTTTATTTGTTACAATTTAGAAATCAACTTTTATTCTTGCAAATCATTTTAAATTATCCAAGTTCCTTATAATTATTTATTTAAAAAGATTCCTTTTTATTTACTTTAAAAATCCAAACTTCATATATATATATATTTCAATTCTCAAAATTCCAATATATATATATATATATATAATCAAGCCAGAGTAATCAATAAATTTCAATTCCCCATATGATCAATATAATTCATCACAGAATATCAAATAATCATATCAAAGAATTATCAGATCAATCTAAATAATTTTGAGGAATCCAGTTGGATCCCTCCAACCTGTTTCCCTACATCCACAGATGTTAGCACAATACCAATTCCACTTCGAGGTAGAATATCGCGGTATATGGGATTAATATAATAACATCCGCTATTATGCGGCGCATAGGGTCTCATCCGCTATATAATGCGGGAAATCAATCACTCCAATATATATATACTACTATATAATATATTTCTCATCCAATCAATTCAATCATTCAACCAAATATTTAAATTTAACTATTTAAATTTAAATAACAACCCAGATGAATGAGATTAACTCACCTTTTATTTTGCTGTTTGCAATTCATTCCAAACTGGCTTGTTCCATGATTTTAAACCTTGTATAAACATTATACAATTTAATAATATTTGAACTAATTTAATAATCAATTTTCCATGTAATAATTTTCATTAATTATTTAATTAAACTATTAATTTCCCTTTGAAACCACATATACACTTATCAAAGATAAATTATAGATTTTCAAAAATCTACTTTTATAAATTCCTCATGCACTTTAAATCACTATATATTTTCAAGATCTTTTATATATATATAATTAACTAAGACAGGCATGTGTATATAACTTTTCTTTGCTGCAAATTTTCTCTTCTGGCCTATATATATAAAATTTAAAATAGAAATCTGATTTTATATAACGGCTCAGCATTTAAAATCACTATTTTTCCCAGAGTTTTACTTATATTAAACAGTATTTCCTTCTAAACCTTACTGCATTTAAAATTCCAATATATATAAAATTTCAAAATCTACCTGTATAAAATTTCTCTGTTTATCCTACAATTAAACTAGGCAGGTATAAATATATCAACATTTATATTATAAATCTGTATATGCATAAACATTTTAATTATCCAGTTTAAATCAAAGCAAAATGAATCGCAAACCTTACTGCCTAGACCAACGCGCTTCCAAGCTTCTCCAAACCGTAGCCATCCTCGCGTCAAACTCATCATAGGAATCGAACCCAGCCCTTCGTGATTTCCACTTCGTCGAGCATGACTTTCCACGGCGCCGCCTCACACGGCCGACCCTCCTGTTCACCTCGCATCGCTCCTCCTCCTCCTTCGATCGAATGCGAGCTTGAATTCCGGTCTTCAATTAGAGTCGAAGTCGCCCCCGCTTTTTTTTGAACATCGTTCGATTATGTACCAACCGAAAAGAAATAGGGGAAGCGCGATGAAATTTGAGATTTTCTCGAATCCCAGAAGAAAGCACTCGCCATTCTTGAATTCGATTTTGAAAGGGAAGAGGGAGACTGCGTTTGTTCAAACGAGAGTAACGTTTTACTCGGCCATATATCATTATATTTTTCTTTCTACAAATGAATTTGGTAACGAGATTTTATAAAACGAAAATGAAGGGGCAGGATGAGATATTAGCGTGTTTAGACCAACTTGCTACAGTGCATCTGAGGTGAAAGGAAAAAGCACTGGTGTGACACTTTTTCAACTGAAGGTTGCCTGGTCAAAACACCCTATATATTTTATATTAAATTTAGATTTAAATTTAAATCGTCTTGAATTCGCAGCTTAAAATCTTGACATCGTATCGAGGCGTGCTGCTAAGCATTTATAATGTTATACGCCTATTCCGAACGCAATGAAAAAGGTTTCGAGTCCTAATTCGATCGTATGGAGAAGATAGCTTTTTGGACCCAGTTATTATATTGAATTTTCGATAAAAATTTCAGTGCGTTTATCTACCGTGTGATCACACGACAACTCCAAACGCTCCGAAATTTGAAATCCAATAATAATACAATATTATGGATCTAATGGAACTGGTTTCGTCGAATTCCGAGACTGTGCCCCGGAAGGCTATTTTTAAATATCAATTTAAACGATATATTTTCAAAACTGAACAAAACACTTCCGAATTCAATTTAAAAGCTTTTATTATCTTTAGTATTATCAATGTAAATTTTCTAAGACTTTAAATTATTTTTAACAAGCTTGAAACTCCAGATTCAAAATTTTACCCAACTTCAAATTATTTAATTTAATAATTAAATTACTAAATAAATAGTGATATTTGAAATTCAAGTTAAACCAACTTCCAAATATTTAAAATATAAATATTCCAATTTCAAATATCTAAAAATTCTGGGTTGTCACATTGTGAATCAAATCATGTTCAAGAAACTCAAATCAAATTCCCTTTTCAAAATAAAAGTGTAGCAAAGATCTGCTACGTGGTCTCTCCACTTTGAGACACGAAAATGAATGTCGATGATGCTGCAGTCATCACTGAAATTATTTTCTAGCGACAAATAGGTGAGTGCCGACTTACTTCTTTTAAAATTCTTTGAAAACAATTTCCATTCGAAAATACTTTCAAATAATATTTTTCAAAATATGGAAAACCAAATTTAGAAATGCACCGGAAATTAAATTCTTAATTCTTTAACTTAAATTCATTTCATTCCCAAATAAAATAAACCCTGTTTATAAAATTTCAACACCTTATAACACATAACAATAGAAAATGATTTAGTAGTGTTGACAAAAATAATAAATGATAATCTAGTATTATCATTCCTAACAACAAATTTAATTAACTATCCAATTTCAGAAAATTATACTTATATATATATATAATATAACCATACAAAATTTATTTCATTTACCAAATTTGAAAACAATATTGTGTCAGTTTGCTCTGTTCAAGTGTTTTGGAATTCCTATCGATAGCGTTAGCTAGACGAATCGATCGAAACAAAAAATTCAAACTTAACACTCAAACAACACAATATAAAACATTTTTATATTAATTACAAATACACTCCCTCACACGATGACTAAAAATTGATTTTAAAACAAATATAGAGATTCAAATTTTAGAGGGACCCTAATCCACAAGAATTCTAACCAGAGAGATAGGCTCAAAACGAAGATAAGATAATTTACAAAAGAGAAAAAATGGATAGACTTATATAAATCGTGGGCGACCTTAACCAGGTCAACTGAGATTTCCAGGAATAAGATTGATGTGGAAATTCAATTTCCTGCTTGAAGGGAAGAGAAGTGACTTCACCAAAACATCAGGATATTCCCTGATTATCAGGGTGTAGTCAAAATCACTAGGCTGAGTATCAAACGAAAGATAGAACTGCTTACATAATCGAAGGCATTCGACATTTGATCACAAAAGATTTTCCCAGGTCATCTACTAGAGAACGGTTCAGGCTTTGCAAGAAATAATAGCATCTAAACCGAAGACCTAGAAATTTCGATAAATCGATGCCTCTTATAAAGGAGTTTCACCCCTTTACAAATCATACAAGATTGGCGGGACCGCCGAGGGATTAGTCATACAAAAGAATGAAGTTGCCAGTTGAGGTGGCAAGATGTTCTCAAATTCATTATAAAGATCGACTGAAGTGAAGCTATGGGATGATCCAGAATCAAGAAGAACACGAACAGGAAAAGGCAAGAATGGATTTCAGAACAAAGGGGAAAGTTTCGAAATTCAAAGGAATTCTGAATCCAAGAGGAGGAAATTTAAGCTCGAACGAAGGTGATTCTGTAATTAATTTGTACTCCATGTGCTAAGTTTTGCCTAAACCAGAGCTTTGATACCAACTATAATGGCCTGCTATTTCGAACCATTCGCATCCGCACATGTCAGACCTGAATTGCTCAAATAATCAGATTGTTAATTTATATTTGGCAAAAGTCAGCATATACACTAAATAAATCAATCATAGAATCAAAGACACAAAGTATTACAACAATAAGCAGCGGAATAGATAAATAGTAGTTCATGAAGCTACTATATGAACATCAGAATTTGAAATAAAATAAAAGTTACAACAGATCTCAATACAAATGAATCTCTAATACATAAGCAACTGACGAGTCTGAACATAAATGACTAGAATCAACTGAAATAACTGAAGGCTGGATTGATAGATGGATCTCCAAGTGAAGCTCCAAACTCCAAAGGTGAGTCTCAAATGCTGTGACACTCAGTCTGACCCGAGCGTAAAGCAAATCACAAAACACTCGAGTCAAGATTAACATTCTTATATTAATAAATTCAACTCAAGTGAAATGTCAACTGAAATACAAGTAACTTAAAGGATGTTTGGGATTTCCATCCTCTAAGGATCTGTGGAACTATCTACTACGTAGTAATATACGATATTATAATATGTCTATAGTAAAGTAAAAGTATTAAAATAGCGTTAAGGCGTTACCCATAGGTATGGTACAAACCAAACTCGTGGAAGGCGTGATAGGGCATGCGACAAGGCACTCGAGGCAATGCCAAGGTAGATATACCGTTTGCGAGTCTGGACTGGTGGTAACGCGTAGCAGCTACTACCGCCCACCTCGTGACACACTCCCAAATCAAAGGTGCACCCAATCAAATCACAAAAGCAATAGAATGGTATCGAAGAAATGTGACCGATAGGAGGAATGACCTCACTTGGCCCAGCGTGGCTCCTGTTTTAGCCGCATCAAGCTGACTCACGGGAGTCAGGGCTACGTAAATACCATATACAATTGTCACCAAACCATCCTACTTCATTCTGGACTCTCCACCACATACACAGTTGTTAAAGTGGTTTTCGGTATTGGCAGAGAGTATGACAATATCCAATCCCGGTCTCTTTAACAACCAAACGCTTATTTCACACCGTGGTCATTTCATTTCAAATAATTCATACATCATATCAAAATATCATATTCATTTCAAAACCATATCAAATTCGATATCATTATTCACTTTAAAAATATTCATTTCCGGAATAGTAACACTTTCAAATTTATAACATTTTTGGAATCATAACCCTTTGGAAATGATAACACTTTTGAAATCATAACCATTTGGAAATCATAACACTTTTGAAATCATAACACTTTGGAAATCAAACACTTTGGAAATCATAAAACCTTTGAAATCATAACACTTTGGAAATCATAACACTTTTGGCTCAAACAGCTTAGATATTGAAAATAGTATATATTGAAATAGTTATAAACAAAAATAGTTTATATATTAGAATAATATATATATATATATATATTAAATCAATTCAATTTAATTTAGATCAATTCAATTTAATTTAAATCAATTCAATATAATATATATATATTTTATATTCCAAAATTCAATTTAAATCAATTCCAATTTAACCATTTCAATTTTAAAGTTCAAAGATTAAAGTATATATATTCAAACATTTACAATATAAATTTCATTTATATTTCAACATTTAACTTTAAATCAATTCAAACTGGAAAGTATTCACTTAATCTTTTCAATAACAACTTATTAAATTCCCAACTATAAATTTAAATAAATATTAAATATTCAATCTCAAATTTAAAAATTGAGAATATTCATTTAATCACTTTTATCAAATCAAGTTATAAATCATATTTTCAGCATCTAAGAATCAATAAGTTCAAATAAATTCTTATTTAAATTCAATTATTAACCAATTTAAATTACAAGTCAACATTAATTTATCTTCCCACCTTTATTATTAAAGTTAAAAATCCATTTTTAAAATATTAATATAAATTTAAAAAATATATTTAAATATATTATATACTAATTAAATTAAATTTTTATTAAATTAGATCTTATAATTAAATGTATATTGTATTAAATCTAGTTTTATATATTTTAAAAGTAATAAACTTATAAGAAAATCTTAAAAATTATATATTCAAAATTAACTTATAAATTAAAATTTCCAAAACATATTATTTTAAAATCTAAATTTTTATACATATATAACAATAGCCTATATATATTATATTTAAAAAAATCAATATTTATTAAACCATATATTTTCTTTCAAAACTTTGGAAATCATTTTCAAATTATAGACCAACGGTGTCCGTATATAATTTTCTATCCTATGGTCAAGTGATACGGATATTTATCATTTCAATCCGTAATTAAAATATCTACGGGTATATATATCATTTCAACCTGCAATCCCAAATTCAAAGTCAATGAAAATCGCTTGGGTTTATCATTTCAACCCATAATGATTTTCCCTTTCTGCAAAATCGTTCAGGTGTGTATCATTTCAACCCATAGGGAATTCTATACTAACCGGGAACTTGCAAAGTGAGAACATATATGATAATAATATAACATATTAACAACAGCCATATACCATTAGTGATAAATTAAATAAAATATAAACAACAGGATATGGTGTCATATCTCACAGGCAAAAAATTCCAGATAATAACATATCATATATAACAATTATATAATTAATAGTTCAATCTAGCAGCATATTTCAATTGCCGTTTCAAGTGAAATCAAATTTAATAAATATAAGAATGTTAATCGTGAGTGATCGCTCACCTTCCGAGGCTGGAGGAATTTGATACACAACAAGCTATAAATTGGATCACGATCTAGACAATCAACCAATCCAAACAACAACCTCAAAGCGAAGTAAGCTTAACACAGATTTGACGGATAAGGCTGATAATAGGAATCGATGAGAAAAATTAATTAGTTTGATAGAAATAGAAAATATATATTATTATTATTTCCCTGAAATCAATATTTTAATTTAAGACAAATATTAAAATAATATATATATATATAATTAAAATCATTTTTTTTAAATTAAAACACATATATTAAAATCAAACATATATACATAATATATTTTGAAATAAATACTTATATATATACTTATATAACTTATATAAACTTATCATTTAACTCTATATACATTTCAAAATTAAAATAACCATATATGTATACAGTTTAAAATCAATAGTTAATAAGCAAATATACTATCTTTCAAAAACTTGCATATAATATATGCAAACAACTCATTTTTGAAAATAAATGTAAGTGCATTGAAAATATGCAGACGATTCATATATGAACAAAATGTACATACATAAAAATATGCAGACTGCCTTCAATATATGCATGTTCCAATATAATATGCAGACCAAGTAAATATATATCAATATATCAATATATATTTAAGTATCAAGATAACTAACTATATATGTACATTGAAACTGAGATGATATATGTAAATACTTAACCTGTAGTTTGAAATATATATGTATATTACATTTTAAAACAAATACTTGAAATCAATACTTCAAACACATAAAATAAACACATTTAAAAAAAAAACTGTAACACACATATTTTTCTATATATATTGTATTTAATCCCAAAAAAAATCAACATATACTAAATAAACTAAAGAGAAGCTACCGGGGAAACAAGGTGACGAGGCGGAGGAACTTAGGGCGATGAGGCCAGTTGTTGGTGGAGCACGGCTAGGGGATGATGGCTGGTGGAGCTCGGCCAGGGGAAGCTCAGCAAAGGCGGGGTGAGGCTGCAGCAAGGTGGAGGGGCATGGCCACGGCTGCGCATGCTGGGAAAAAGAATGGTGGCGGTGCCTTTGGGTGGGTTGCGCCTTCGGTCGAGACGGTGGAAGGGAATGCTGGCGAAGGCGAGAGGAGATCGAGAGAGAGAGGGTGGGCAAAAGAGGGTGATGGAGGAGGGAGGTGCTCACGAGGTGGCTGCTAGGTGAGGCTAACAGCGAGAAGATGGGTAGGTGGGACGGGCCGAGGGTGCTCACATGAAGGGAGGAAGGAGATGGTGGTGTTTGCTCGAATGGGGAGAGAGGCTGGGAGCAGTGAAGAAAGGAGCACAAAAAATTTTGAAGTAGCAAGCTCAATTTAGAAGGTAGAGGAAGAAAGCAAACAGCCACGAAACTATTTTATATATTTTTTTCTTTTGAAGAGCACAGAACCAAATGAACGAAGAGAAAGAAACGAATCAACCAGAGAAATATATATTGGAACTAGTATGAATAGCAAAAGACAAAATGTTGAATTCAAAAAGTAATTATTGCTAGTGGCCATTCATTATCTTATTACTGGACAATGAAAAGACACAAGGAGTTTGAAAGGTTTGAAAATGTACCGATACTGCAAATTGTTTCGTCGATCCCGCAGCGAACCGGACTCCAAATCGCAGAAATGAATATACTACGAAGATCAGCACTACGAGACGATCAAAACGGTATACAGATATCAGCGATACAACCATCCTATCAAAAGTCGATATTCGGTACCGGAAATGCTGCTAAAATGCCGAAAATAAGATAAACGGAGCAATAACAGTCCAAATTAGACGAAATGAAATATGACGTCTCACTCAAAAGAAGATTTACAAATTTATTATATAAAAATATTCATTTTTGAGAAATATTTTATTATCATCAAATATTAACTGATTTAAATTTTAATTAAATTTACACAACAAAATAAAATTCCATGTTATTCGATGAAAATGTATCATTTGCTATGTTTATATAGACGTATTCCAAATATTAAATTTTCATTATCTAATTTAATTATTTAAAATTTCAAAAAATTCAATTTAATTACTTTATTAAAACCATTAAAATTTACGGGTCGTTACACGTTCTAAACGAGTTAAGGAATTTACAAATAAATTTGTAAATGATTTTGAGAAAATAGGAAATAAATGGAATACTTCCTAAGTGTTGAACATAAAAATGGAGTTGGAAAAATATACTAAGTATTGGAAAGGTTTGGGAATATTCTGTTGAAAATATATGGATTTGAAATCATTTCAAATGTTGGAAATTTTGGAAGGGATTTAAATATATATCTTATAAAGATATTTTGAAGTAAAATTTTGGAAAATTTATATTAAGGCCTAATGTCTGCTTATGGATGTTTTATTGATAGTTAAACAACTGACTATCAATTTTGGCCAAATTCGTTAATTGTTTCGCAGAGACCGGGATCGGATTTGCTTTATTACAGCATGATAGGGGGTTCTCGCTTCGTCTTTGGTGGCGAGTAGGGGACTCTTACCCCTACATGTCATGGAGTGGTTGGTTGCAGTTGAGAGGCTGGCCGTAAAAGCAAATTCGAGGTACCGATGTAGTGCCACTGTGGAAAGTGGTCGCTGCTTGGGATGGTTGAAAAGCCTACCGGGTCACTACACTTGGTATCAGAGCTGAAGGTTAAGCGAGAACCTTGGCTTTGGTGGGGATTACTCATTAGAGATAGGGTCAGTAGTACCCTAGAATGAGTTTGAGAGTATTAATAAATATGGGCGCGTATTTGTTAGTGAATATAAATTGTTTTGTATTGTGTTGACTTATCTGTTGAGTGGATTATAAATTTTGATCGAATAGTGGGACGTCACTAAATCTATAGGAGTTTCTAAACACTTGAACCCGGTAAACTGACACAGTATGGTTTTGGAGTGGGTAAATGAAATAATTTTACCCAAATTATATTTTGATATAAAAGGAATAATTTTATAAAATTATTATAGTATATTGGTGTGTTTGGTTATTATTATATAATCAAAACAAAGTTATAAAATTGGAAATGGTTTATTAAAACCAACTTAGATTGTATAAGAATGAATTATACGAATGAGTTAAAAACTAAAAATGGATTCAAACCAGAATTTGGAAAATTAAATGCCGGAGATTTTTGGAAAGGTTTTCTAAGGTATTTTGAAATAAATAATTGTGATATTATTTTTGGATTAGAAAATGCTTTAAATTGGATTTAAAAATGGATTTTGGAAGTGATGAAGCACTAAACTCACTTCAGTCGCTGGAAAATAATTCTGGTGATGATGGTCGCATTATCAGTATTCATTTTCGAGTTCCTAAGCGACGAATTACTACCAGGGTGGTTTGATATGGATATTTTTGGGAAAAACAAGTGTTGTTTTGGAAATTCCGAAAGGAACTGTTTTGGGAAAAAAATCAGGTTGATTTTGAAAATCCAAGGAAGTGGTTTGTTAAACCAAAGAGAGAGAGAGAGAGAGAGAGAGATAGAGTGTGTGTGTGTGTGTGTGTGTGTATATATATATATTTGATTTCAAAGTGATCTGGAATAAATACCGGGCGTTTAAAAAAATTTTGAAATCCTAATTAAATGTTCTAGAAATATCAGAAAATTAGTTTTGAACTTATAAATGGTGAATGATTTTAAAGAAAAATATGGAAATTGAATTCTGGAAATAAATTTTAACTTGAGTAAATTAAAATGAATAAAATTTTACTTAAGTTAAGTTAAATAAAAATTTAATTGGAATTAGAAATGATATCGAGTGGAATTGTATATATAACTTGGATTGTAAAGCGATTATATAACTATAAATTATAAAACTTTGATGGAATAAAATTTGAAGTGAATAATTATGGAATTGTGAAGAAAATAAGTTGTGTAACTTATAAAATTGGAAAGTGAAATTTCCAATTTGCAGAAAACTTGAGACCTAAATACCAGGTTCCTTTTCAATTATATTAAAATAATATATATATATATATACACACACACTAATATCTTTTATATATATATCAAATCATATTTGGAAATTAAAATTAAAATTTATTTATCAAAACAAATGTGTAGTAAACTACTACAACGGTCTTCCCACTTTGAAACCCGAAAATGAACGTCGATGATGCGTGCACTCATCACCGAAATTATTTTCCAGCAACAGAGAGGGGAGTACCGAACTTACTTCCTTTAAAAATTTCTTTTTTAAAACATTTCTTCAAATCACCTTGAAATACTTATATCAGAAAATACTTCCAAATAATATTAATATTATATTCCAAAATCTTTCGAAAGAAATTTTCAAAATCCCGGAACTTAAGTTCCCAAATTCCAATTTATATTCATTTTGTTTGTAAATCTTATTTTCAATCAATATTTATAAAATTTCTCTACCTAACAAACAACATATTACATCCAACTATACCATTTATAAAATTTATTATTTTATATACAAAATATATAATAGGAAAAATTATTTCATTTTCCTATATTTCAAAACAATATTATGTCGGTCTACCCTATTAAGTGTTTAGAAATTCCTATCGATGCCATAGCGTCCTATGTACCGACCAGAACTTATAAATATAAAACAGAACAAATTAACACAATACAAAAACCTTTATAACACTAACAAATACGCTCTCTCATATATAAACTCAGCGACTCATTCTAGGGTATTACTACCCTATTTAATATGAGTCAGACCCCACAAAGCTAAGGTTATCGCTAAACCAAAGCTCTGATACCAACTGTAACGACCTGCCTTTTTGGACGTTTTAAGCAGACACACGTGTCAAACACAAACAATTCAAAAGGGCAGATTATTATGAGGTAAATAAGAAAAGCAGAGAAAGGAAGAAACAAATACAGAATCTCGCAGCGGAATGACAAAATATAATAATCAAATAAACAGTTCAAGAAGCTGTTTACAAATAACATTGATTAAACTTTATAATACAGATCAGAGTTACATACAACAAGGATAAATAATAAATAAATGCAGCGAAACAACATGATGCATTGGGATAAATATAATAAATAATAATAGTACAACTCTTCGTCTTCATCCTCCAGAAAGTAGTCTTCGATACACTGAAAAGCTCAGACTGACCCGAGCGAATTGAAAAGACAAAACACCCGAGTCAGAACTAAAAGATCTTATGTAAGTTAAATCAACAGTAATAAATATGAGTGTAACGGCGTCAGAGATGTTTACGGGGTTTGACATCTCCTATCGAGTGTCTACATAAGTGCAATAACTTAAGAGAAGTTCGAGATTTACATCTCCTAAGGATTCGTTAAACTATCTACATACATAGTAAAATACGCTATTATAATAGTGTCTACAATAAAGTAAAGTGTGAAAATAGCGTTAAGGCGTTACCCATATCCCCCTTAACACATTTTTATATATTACCATAGTCTATACAGTACCGTAATTCCTCCGTAAACTGGAGGGCTATCAGAAGGGACTCCATAGGTATGGTACAAACCAAACTCATAGAAGGCGCGATAGGGCATGCGAACACGGCACTCGAGGCAATGCCAGGGTAGATATACCAATTGCACTCCCGGACTGGTGGTAACGCATAGCAGCTACTACCGCCCACCTCGGACACACTCTTATAATCAAAATCGAGGGGTGGCCACCAAATCAATCACAAAGTCAAAATATGGTATCGAAGAAATGTGCCCGATAGGAGGAATGACCTCACTTGGCCCGGTATAGCTCCTGTTTTAGTCACATCTAGGCTGACTCATGGGAGTCAAGGTCACGTAAATACCTCATAGAGAATCGTTATCCAAACCATCCTACTTCATTTCTGGAATCTCCACCACGTACACAGTTGTTAAAGTGGTTTTCGGTATTGGCAGAAAGTATGAAAATATCTGATCCCGGTCTCTTTAACAACCAAACGCTTATTTCACACCGGATGGTTCTTTTACATTTCAAAGGTCAATTCAAAATTGATATCAAAATATCATATTCTTAAAACCATATTACTTTCGAAATCATATTCACTTTCAAAACCATATTCACTTTCAAAACCATATTCACTTTCAAAATCATAATAACTTTTGACATTTTCGATAAGATAGGTTAATTAAATCCTCATTCCAAAACCATCATATTTACTCAAATATGTCATTTCACAAAAAGGTATCAATTCCAAATTCCAACTTAGGTTGTATCCTCATCGAGGATTTAAATATAAATACTTCAACTTTACACAGTCTGAAATTTTAGAAAATAGTTTAGATAGTCATAAATAGTTTTAATAGTTTTAAAAATGGTTTTAAATAGGTTAAAATAGTTTATATAGTAGAATAGTTTAAATAGATTTCAATTTGATTTAATTGGATTTAAAATTATTTAAATAAATTTAAAATAGATTAAATAGATTTAAATTATATTAATAGATTTTGAAATAGTTTAAATGAATTTAAAATAGATTAAATAGATTTAAATTATATTAATAGATTTTTAAATAGATTAAATGAATTTAAAATAGATTTAAATTATATTAAATAGATTAAATAAATTTAATTTTTTTAAAATAGGTAAAATAGATTACATTGGATTAAATAGATTATAATGGATTAAAATAAATTAAAATAGTTTAAATTGATTAAAATAGTTTAAATTAGTTAAAAATAGATTTCAAAGTTATATCCAAACATTTTCAATAACTCAATTCCGATAAATTCATTTATATTTGACACTTCAACTTTGTAATTCCAATTTACATCCTTTGAACAATTCATTAAATCAATTCCAATTTCAGCACTAACGCTTGGATTATCGAAAAATAATTCAGTTTATATAAATCAATTTCTATTTCAAAATGCCAGTTAACTGAATTCAAAATTTAAAGAATTAAAATCATTTAATTTAACCAATCCGGTGTCCGTATATAATTCTCTACCCTATGGTCAAGTGATACAGATATTTATCATTTCAATCCGTAATTTTAATTTTTTTGGGTATATATCATTTAAACCCGCAATCCTAAATTTTAATTTCAAATACATGAAATCGCTCGAGTCTATCGTTTCAACCCATAACGATTTCTCCCTAATCTATCAGATTGTTCGGGTATGTATCATTTTAACCCATAGAGAACTTGCAGTGTTATAACAATATAAAAATATAACATTCGATCATCCAATATCAACAATCAAACATCCATTACAATCATCATCCAAATCAATCAATAAACATCAATAGATAACTGATTATCAATAATAGGTATTAAATTGACAATTAAATTCAATATTGAATTAAACGATGATTAAATGCGAATAAAGTCAAATTTAACAAAAATGACAATTTAAACATACCAAACATCAATCAATTAATTTCTAATCTCATCATAAATTCAATTTAACTAACATAAGATAATCTAGTAGTTGTGAGTGGGTTAAAACACTCACTTTTGATTTCAAATCGATTTGAAATCCAAATAAAGGCCTAAAATTCAACAATCTCAGAATTCGTCTAACCAGCGTCAAAATGTCCAAAATTTCGATACGATCCTAGTGGAACAAACCATGCGTGAATCCAAGCTCATATCAAAAAGTTATGCATATTAAAATAGTTGAATTTTAAAGTTTAAATTAAATAAAAAATAAAAAGAAACGTACTCACTGACCAGGCCACGTCAACGCGTTCTATACCAAACCCTAGCCGCTCGTTCACCGTTCATCTCGATTGAACCACAAGCCACCACCTTCCATCAATTTTCGCCGCCACTCTGATCATCTTCGACGCGATCAGGCCACGCCACCATCTCGACCACGCCGAGCCGCCCCTATCCATTGCCTCCACGCTAGTCGCGACGCCCCCTCCACCGACCGCCGCCGCCCATGTTTGCACCCATTTCCCGACGAACTTTGTGAAGACCCAAAATTTTTGAGAATAAAAATTACTTTAAAGAAAAACAAGAAATGGAAAGTAAATACCAAGAATGAATGAAGTAAATAAGTGAGAGAATGATAGTTAGAGAAAATAAGAATGGGGAGAAAAATAGCCGAGTAAAAAGGAGCATTATATTCACATATTGTATGTGTGAATATATATATATATATATATATATATATATGTATTATATAGATAACCAAAGAATAAAAATAGCTTGAAAATGAATATCAGAAGTGAGTGAAGTAATTATGCAAGGAATAATTATTATTTTTATACAGTGAAGAGAGGAAAATGATTAAGTATAAAATGAATTCAAAAATTCACATGACTTGTATATATATGAATATTGTATAGAAAATATATACATATGATCAGAGAAGTATGGGATGATAAAATAAAAATCCTCTTGATAATTAAAATGCATAGAGATCAGTCAAGCAATATTTTTGAGTGTGGATGCCTTTTTGAAATAAATCAAGAAAGAAGCAAATGGTAAATTATGTTAGTTAGAAACAAAACTTATAGAAAGAAACATGAGAAGTAACCCGGGTATGATAAGATACATTGTGAAATTAAGTCACACAAAAATAATGTACAGATAGAATCATGCAAATAGCATGCACATGGAAAAGCAGAATAATAACTGTTTTCACCTGAAATAGAAATAAGAAAGAAAATGGCCAAATTAGCCATAAGCATGCATACTGGCTTCTTTTATTTTTGTAAGGATAAAATGGGTGTTTCCTCTATTAAAACCCTAGTTAAATGATTTAAATCAAGGGGTAAGGCAGAGGTTTTCTCTGAGGAGGAAAAACAGAAGTTTAATTCAAAAAAAAATAGAAAGGAGAAACTCACACAGTCTTCAAGCTAAAGCATTCTCGGGGAAGAGGAGAGGAAGGTGAGTGATAATCATTTAAAAGACTTAAGGCATTAAGACCCAAGTAAGGGAAGCCAAATTATTTTATATAAAATCATATTATGTCTTTCTGTTTGGTTTTATTCTCTGAATAAATACATGTTGATCATGGGTGGTATTTTGGTTGAATTTCTGGTTAATGTTTTGATCTGTTTTGAGTTGTTATAATTGTTTCAATTTTTTGCTTTGAAATATAAATAATCAAACATATATTCATATTATAGAAATGGATTTTATAATCCAGTTTTATATGAAGAATGATTTAAATGTTTTACTGAGAAATAGGATATCAAAGGGAAATGAAGTGGGCAGTGTGAATAATGAGATTCATGCTCATGCCTAGTTCATATTAAAAATGATATGAACAATGCAATACTATAAACATGTGCTGATTTGTTTAGATCATGAGCCAATATGTTTTTATGGGTTTTTCTTAAAATCCCTATCCTATGTTCACAGTTAATAAATATAGTATTTCTTATGGTTTCATCAGATTTATGCAAGCAATGGGAAAAATTTTAGAAATAAATATACAAGCAGTTTTATAAAATAAGATTAAGCTAGAATGATTTTGGATGTGCAATTTTGCATGAATGCCTTGTATGATTGGATGTAAACCCTTGAGTGAGTTTAATAAATTTTGGGGTTTATGTAATGAAAGGAAGAACATGAGCACCTCTGGAATTAAAAAGAAAATTTCTCAGCAATTAAATGAGCATGGTCTCTAAATTACAAAGTAATTTAGGAGAGGTGCCTTGATCTACTCATCATCAGGTGGATGATGGGTATGTGCATGACTTGTTCAAGTCCTGAAGGCCTCTGTGCAAAGGTTAACAGAATTGAGTCCTTTGCAATGCACACTTTGTGTTCAAAGGCAAGAGTTTAGGCCATATAAAATATAAAATGGGATTGAAAGGTTATGCTATGGATTTTAGGAAGCTAAAATCCATAGGAGTTTGTACATGTACAACTGAATGGATTGAATGGATGAATGCTTGGGTGTATGTTTGTTAGATAAATATAAATGTACATATGCTTAGGTTTAACATGAAATTGAATAGTGTCAAATATATATGTTCTCTGCACAGTTTTAAGAATTTATAAGTTGTTTTAATAATGATTTCACTCATACCAGAATTTTATTCTGACCCTATTTATTGCCTTTGCAATATTTGGGGTGTCTCATTTTTATTGAGGCAGCTCAAAATATTGTTGCAGGTAGAGATGCATGAGTAGCTTGCTTGCTTGGAAAATTAGAAGACTTACTTGAGTTTATAAAATGCAGTAGTTAATTGTAATAAAGATAGCTAGGCAAACTTTCTTAAGTCTATGCAGACCTTTCAGTATTGTAGTGGCTTTGTTCATTTGAAAAGAATTTGTAAAACTTAAATATTATATGTGTCTTGAGCTACTGATCTAAGTAACTGACTTTGATGGTTTCTGGTGGATTGTGATGGAGAAAATTATTCCATGTAATTTAATATGTGGACATGCTTTCTTTATCAAAGTTTGTTAAATTTTTAAATAGAAAAGGGTGCAGTAGTTTATGGATAAGCATGTAGCTAAAAATTTTTAAGTGATAATTGAATCTGGCATTGGCTAACCAGAAGAGCTTGACCATGACTTATAACTGATATAAGACCATGTGAAGCTTGAAATCTTAACCTGTTAGTTCTCCTTGAACATCTGATTTTCTAGTAAAGAATTTGCATTGTATTGTATAGTAAAAATGAAATACATGCTTTATACTTATAATCTGGAATGCAACTATATTGAACTGAGCTTAGCTAACCACCTATTTGGTTTAAATTAAGTGAGTTTTGTCATTAACAAATCTGTTGAAAAAAAATGCATTGCCATGTAGTCTACCTAGATATTAAACATGCTAATAATCCCACTGCTTGATTGATCACTATCATTTGTTTTATAATCTGAGAACCTATCAGTACACTTCTCAAAATGTTCATCTGAAAGTTTGCATTAGACTGATTTTGATATTGCTCCAATCATTCTGTTTTCATATACATGCAAGTCTATATCTGGTATGCTAGATTAAGTTAGCATTTTGCTTGCCTGTAGTTTTTCTCCTGCCTGGTCCATAACATACTTACCACCAAATGTTCATAAGATTATTACCAATATTATAAATTAAGACATGAGTATATTTACCTGACATAAACATTGTTTGAATAAGTAATAAGCACCCTGGGATAAATTCTCAAACTTGAGTTGTTTTAGTACTTTGCATAAATTCAAAGGAAAAACAATAAGCAACAAACTCCTAGATTCCCAGACATTAAAAGCACGAGTAGTTAATCCAGAAATTAAATTATTGGGCCATGAAACAAGTTGTGAAGTAAATCAATTAAATAACTGATTTGAGAAATAAAACAAGAAAAAAAAATGGTTATATCAGAATTAAATAATAATCAAAGAGATGGCTATGTGACAAAAAATCTCTTGAATATGAGAAACATTGTGTGATTGAATTTCTTTTCTAATTTAATTACTCTGATAGGCAAAGAAACATTTATATATCTTCATATATATAAATGACATGATTGGATTGAAATAATGATATTTTTATATTGGTAAAATATGGATCTTGGGGAAATGAATTAAAGAAGTGACCACAAAAAAAAACTCACTAAAAATCACTAAGACAAATGCCAAAAGAAGTGGGTCACTTCAGTTGGTATCAGAGCTATGTGATTAAACATAGCAGAAATAAAGATCAAATTCTCTTATCAGAATAAAATCTTATGAGACTAAATACATAACACAATTTTCAGTATAAATAAAACTACTGAAATAATTAAATTAGAAATATGACTAACTAGCTATGCAATTGAATAGTGAATCATGGTAGGAAGACCACCAAGCACTGGAGTAGGACCCTCAAATGTTGCACCATTGGTTAACTTGCAAGATTTGGTGAGAGCATTTAGGGAAGGAGCAGTGCAAAGGGAAGAGAATCCTCATGAGGAATTAGCTAAGCTATTGAAGACATTTTCAAATTTAGGAGGCAAGGATTTTGAAGGCACTGAGGGAGTTATGGGAGTGCAGACATGGTTGAGAACTTTGGAAAGAATATTTGCAGATATGCAAATTAATGACCAAAGAAAGAGGCAGATAGCTTCAAGGAGACTCAAAGGAGCAGCATTAGATTGGTGGGAGGTGATCATCACAGGAAGGCCAGAAAATGAGATAACATGGGATCAATTCAAGGAGATGCTTGAGGCAAGGTTTGTTCCAGCAACAGCTAAGGCAACATTGCTTGAGGAATTCATAAGGCTGAGGCAAGGACCAATGAGTGTGACTAAATACACTCAAAATTTGAGAGTTTGTCCAAGTATGGAACTATGCTCATAGGAAATGAAGAATCATAGAATTCAAGATTTATCCAAGGACTAAATGCAGGTCTGAGTAGAGCAATGTTACCATACAAGGATAAAACATTTGATCAAGTCATAGACCTTACTCTTTCTTTTGAACAACATGACAATGCAAGGGAAAAATTTAGGAACATGAGGGCTAATAATCAAAAGAAGGGGAGAAATAGAGAACATCCCTATGAAAAAAAGAATATGGATAAGAAAGTGGAGGGAGCAGCCACTGGGGAAGCTAAGAAGAAAGTTACTTGTTATAATTGTGGCAAAGAAGGACACATGAGTAATAGGTGCCAAGCAGCCAAGAAGGCACCATTTAGCTGCTATAACTGTGGGAAAGAAGGTCATATTAAAAGAAATTGCCTAGAGTTTAAGAAAGGAGCAAAGGTAGGAACATTGGAAACAAAGGCAAAGGCAAATGCAACAGGAAGCTCTGGACAATTGGAAGGTATACTTCTAATTAAAAGTTACCCAATCACAGTTATATATGACACTGGAGCCACACATTCTCTAATATTACAAGACATAGTGGATAAATTAGCTCTCACATGCAACAAAGTTGAAAAACCCTTGTTTATTCAAAGTCCCCTGGGTAGCTCTTGTTTGCTAGGATTATAATGTTTGGGAGTTGAATTAAACATAGGAGGAAATGTGTTTAAATCTGATTTGTTTATATTGAAATACCTTGGAATAGGAATTATTTTAGGGGTAGATTGGTTGAGTAAATTCAAAGCAATTTTGAATTTAGAAAATTTCACTATTTCTTTGAAAACAGAAAATGGTAAAAATATTTTAGTCATGAGTGAAATAGCTAAAATAAATTGTCTTAATCAAATATGGAATATGACTGAGAAGGAATTAATTTTAGAAAACATGGAAGTAATAAGAGAGTATCCAGATGTTTTTGGAGAGGTAGTAGGGGTACCAGACAATAGACCAGTTGAATTTCAAATAAGGTTAATTCCTGGATCAAGTCCTATCATCAAGAAACCTACTGGAATGGGTCCAAAAGAATTAATAGAATTGAAGCAATAGCTGGAAGAATTGGAGCAGAAAGGCTTCATAAGGCCTAGCAGTTCAAATTGGGGTTCTCCAGTGGTGTTTGTGAAAAAGCATGATGGTACACTAAGAATGTGTATTGATTATAGAGAACTAAATAAAGTCACCATCAAGAACAAATACCCACTCCGCAGAATTGATGATCTATTTGATCAATTAAATGGAGCAAAGATCTTTTCAAGGCTAGATTTAGCCTCTGGGTTTCATCAGATGAAGGTAGAGGAAGAAAGCATTAAGTATACTGCCTTCAACACAAGGTATGGGTTATATGAATTTTTGGTGATGCCTTTTGGATTGACAAATGCACCATCCTATTTTGTAGATTTAATGAATAGAACATTTAGAGACTTTCTAGACAAATTTGTAGTTGTTTTCATTGATGACATATTAGTGTATTCAAAATCAGAAGAGGATCATGCAAAACACTTGCATCTGGTTTTGTCTAGATTGAGAACACATGATTTAAAGGCCAAATTCTCTAAATGTACATTTTGGCAAAATGAAGTAAAGTTTTTGGGGAATATTATTTCTCAACAAGGAATTAGTGTAGACCCAAGTAAGGTTATGGAAGTTCAATCATGGAACAGACCCAAATCAGTGACTGAGGTGAGATCATTTTTATGAATGGCAGGCTATTATAGGAGATTTATAAAAGACTTTGCAAGAATAGCCATTCCATTGACCAAGCTAACTAGAAAGGAGCAGCCATATGTGTGGACAGAGAAATGTGAACAGGCCTTTACATTATTGAAGAAAGCATTGATGGAAGCTCCAGTTTTACAAGTACCAGAGGGAAATGAAGGATTAGTAGTTTACACAGATGCTAGTGGATCTGGACTAGGGGCAGTGCTCATGCAACATGGTAGAGTCATAGCATATGCATCAAGGCAACTCAAGCCAAATGAAACTAGGTATGCTACACATGATTTAGAACTAGCTGTTGTAGTATATGCATTGAAGCTATGGAGACACTATTTATTAGGTGCTAAGTTTGAATTGTTTACAGACCATAAGTCACTTAAATACTTGTTTTCCCAAAAAGACTTAAACATGAGGCAACATAGGTGGGTAGAATTTCTAGCTGCCTATGATCTTGATATATTATACACCCCAGGAAAAGCTAATAAAATGGCAGATGCATTAAGTAGACATCAAGCAAAATTGGCAAGCTTAATGATGGCTGAGTTCAGGGATTTGACAATCCTTAGTGAGGTGGAAGTGAAAGAAGAAACTAGTGTATCAGATAAGACACACAGTGAGATGATTGAATATGGTAAATTAAGCCTCATTTCTTTAAAGTCAACACTGGTTGATAAAATAGGACAAATGCAGAATCAAGATATAAATTTGAAGGAGAAAAAGAACATGATATCACAAGGCATGACAGTGGAAAACTATGAGGTAGATGATAAAGGATACTTAAGGAAAAAGGGAAAACTCTACATACCAAATGTAGAGGAACTGAAGCAAGAAGTTATGGATGAGCATCACAAAACAAAATATACTATACATCCAGGTGGTACAAAAATGTACCATGATCTTATGAGGAATTACTGGTGGCCAGGGATGAAAGGAGCAGTGGCAAAATATGTGGCAAATTGCTTGACATGTCAACAAGTAAAGGCAGATTATCAAAGACCCTCAGGCCTATTGCAACCTTTGGAAGTGCCTACTTGGAAATGGGAAAGCATATAAATTGATTTTGTGGATGGTTTGCCAAGAACAAGAAGAGGCAATGATAGTATTTGGGTAGTGGTTGATAGGCTTACAAAAACAGCACACTTCATTCCTATAAATTCAAACAGAAATGCCCATAAACTAGCTCAGTTATTTGTGAAAGAGATAGTGAGATTGCATGGCATCCCCAAGACTATCATTAAGGATAGAGATACTTTGTTTACTTCAAGGTTTTGGAGTAGCTTTCAAGAAGCTATGGGGACAGAACAAAGCCTAAGCACAGCCTACCACCCACAAACGGATGGGCAAACTGAGATTGTTAATAAGGTTTTAGAAGATTTGCTTAGAGCATGCATACTTGATTTTGGAGGCAACTGGGAGGATCATATTCATTTAGCTGAATTTGCTTATAATAATAGCTACCAGTCCACCATAGGAATGGCTCCATTTGAGGCTTTGTATGGAAATCCTTGTTTATCTCCTGCATGTTGGATGGAGGCTGGTGAAAGAGTGTTGCTTGGACCAGACAATGTAAAAGAAACTTCTGCAAGAATTGAATTAGTGAGGCAAAGAATAAGAGTAGCTCAAGAGAGACAGAAAACATATGCAGATAAAAGGAGAAGGCCATTAGAATTTGAGGTGGGAGACTATGTGTTTCTCAAAGTTTCACCAATGAGGAAAATATTGAGATTTGGCAAAACAGGGAAACTATCACCAAGGTATATAGGACAATAGAAATTGTTCAAAGAATAGGGACTTTAGCTTATAGGTTGAAGTTACCAGAGGAATTGAGCAAAATACATGATGTATTTCATGTATCCCAATTGAGAAAATGGGTGCATGATAAGGAGACCATTCTTGAATCTCCTACACATGTTGAAATTCAAGAAAATCTGGTTTATAAAAAGGAACCAGTGGGCATTGTGGCTAGAGAAGAAAAGAAACTGAGAAATAAAATAATTAAACTAGTTAAAATCTAATGGAGTTTAGATGGGAATGACTGCACATGGGAGGCTGAAGATAGGATGAAGGATAAGTATCCTAATCTATTTTCTGCTTGAAGGTATGTCTAGAACTGTAATAACTTTAAATATTACTTAAGTGTATTTGACTGATCTTAGATGAATGAATTTCTGATATGTTTGAAATATACTAATAAACCAATATATAATTGTGGGACACAATTCCTTTAAGGAGGAGAGTATGTGAAGACCCAAAATTTTTGAGAATGAAAATTACTTTAAAAGAAAAACAAGAAATGGAAAGTAAATACCAAGAATGAATGAAGTAAATAAGTGAGAGAATGATAGTTAGAGAAAATAAGAATGGGGAGAAAAATAGCTGAGTAAAAAGGAGCATTATATTCACATATTGTATGTGTAAATATATATATATATATATATATGTATTATATAGATAACCAAAGAATAAAAATAGCTTGAAAATGAATATCAGAAGTGAGTGAAGTAATTATGCAAGGAATAATTATTTTTTTTATACAGTGATGAGAGGAAAATGATTAAGTATAAAATGAATTCAAAAATTCACATGACTTGTGTATATGTGAATATTGTATAGAAAATATATACATATGATCAGAGAAGTATGGGATGATAAAATAAAAATCCTCTTGATAATTAAAATGCACAGAGATCAGTCAAGCAATATTTTTGAGTGTGGATGCCTTTTTGAAATAAATCAAGAAAGAAGCAAATGGTAAATTATGTTAGTTAGAAACAAAACTTATAGAAAGAAACATGAGAAGTAACCCGGGTATGATAAGATACATTGTGAAATTAAGTCACACAAAAATAATGTATAGATAGAATCATGCAAATAGCATGCACATGGAAAAGCAGAATAATAACTGTTTTCACCTGAAATAGAAATAAGAAAGAAAATGGCCAAATTAGCCATAAGCATGCATACAGGCTTCTTTTATTTTTGTAAGGATAAAATGGGTGTTTCCTCTATTAAAACCCTAGTTAAATGATTTAAATCAAGGGGTAAGGCAGAGGTTTTCTCTGAGGAGGAAAAACAGAAGTTTAATTCAAAAAAAATAGAAAGGAGAAACTCACACAGTCTTCAAGCTAAAGCATTCTCGGGGAAGAGGAGAGGAAGGTGAGTGATAATCATTTAAAAGACTTAAGGCATTAAGACCCAAGTAAGGGCAACCAATTTTTTTTATATAAAATCATATTATGTCTTTCTGTTTGGTTTTATTCTCTGAATAAATACATGTTGATCATGGGTGGTATTTTGGTTGAATTTCTGATTAATGTTTTGATCTGTTTTGAGTTGTTATAATTGTTTCAATTTTTGCTTTGAAATATAAATAATCAAACATATATTCATATTATAGAAATGGATTTTATAATCCAGTTTTATATGAAGAATGAACTAAATGTTTTACTGAGAAATAGGATATCAAAGGGAAATGAAGTGGGCAGTGTGAATAATGAGATTCATGCTCATGCCTAGTTCATATTAAAAATGATATGAACAATGCAATACTATAAACATGTGCTGATTTGTTCAGATCATGAGCCAATATGTTTTATGGGTTTTTCTTAAAAACCCTATCCTATGTTCACAGTTAAATAAATATTGTATTTCTTATGGTTTCATCAGATTTATGCAAGCAATGGGAAAAAATTTAGAAATAAATATACAGGCAGTTTTATAAAATAAGATTAAGCTAGAATGATTTTGGATGTGCAATTTTGCATGAATGCCTTGTATGATTGGATGTAAACCCTTGAGTGAGTTTAATAAATTTTGGGGTTTATGTAATGAAAGGAAGAACATGAGCACCTCTGGAATTAAAAAGAAAATTTCTCAGCAATTAAATGAGCATGGTCTCTAAATTACAAAGTAATTTAGGAGAGGTGCCTTGATCTACTCATCATCAGGTGGATGATGGGTATGTGCATGACTTGTTCAAGTCCTGAAGGCCTCTGTGCAAAGGTTAACAGAATTGAGTCCTTTGCAATGCACACTTTGTGTTCAAAGGCAAGAGTTTAGACCATATAAAATATAAAATGGGATTGAAAGGTTATGCTATGGATTTTAGGAAGCTAAAATCCATAGGAGTTTGTACATGTACAACTGAATGGATTGAATGGATGAATGCTTGGGTGTATGTTTGTTAGATAAATATAAATGTACATATGCTTAGGTTTAACATGAAATTGAATAGTGTCAAATATATATGTTCTCTGCACAGTTTTAAGAATTTATAAGTTGTTTTAATAATGATTTCACTCATACCAGAATTTTATTCTGACCCTATTTATTGCCTTTGCAATATTTGGGGTGTCTCATTTTTATTGAGGCAGCTCAAAATATTGTTGCAGGTAGAGATGCATGAGTAGCTTGCTTGCTTGGAAAATTAGAAGACTTACTTGAGTTTATAAAATGCAGTAGTTAATTGTAATAAAGATAGCTAGGCAAACTTTCTTAAGTCTATGCAGACCTTTCAGTATTGTAGTGGCTTTGTTTATTTGAAAGGAATTTGTAAAACTTAAATATTATATGTGTCTTGAGCTACTGATCTAAGTAACTGACTTTGATGGTTTCTAGTGGGTTGTGATGGAGAAAATTATGCCATGTAATTTAATATGTGGACATGCTTTCTTTATCAAAGTTTGTTAAATTTTTAAATAGAAAAGGGTGCAGTAGTTTATGGATAAGCATGTAGCTAAAAATTGTTAAGTGATAATTGAATCTGGCATTGGCTAACCAGAAGAGCTTGACCATGACTTATAACTGATATAAGACCATGAGAAGCTTGAAATCTTAACCTGTTAGTTCTCCTTGAACATCTGATTTTCCAGTAAAGAATTTGCATTGTATTGTATAGTAAAAATGAAATACATGCTTTATACTTATAATCTGGAATGCAACTATATTGAACTGAGCTTAGCTAACCACCTATTTGGTTTAAATTAAGTGAGTTTTGTCTTTAACAAATCTGTTGAAAAAAAATGCATTGCCATGTAGTCTACCTAGATATTAAACATGCTAATAATCCCACTGCTTGATTGATCACTATCATTTGTTTTATAATCTAAGAACCTATCAGTACACTTCTCAAAATGTTCATCTGAAAGTTTGCATTAGACTGATTTTGATATTGCTCCAATCATTCTGTTTTCATATACATGCAAGTCTATATCTGGTATGCTAGATTAAGTTAGCATTTTGCTTGCCTGTAGTTTTTCTCATGCCTGGTCCATAACATACTTACCACCAAATGTTCATAAGATTATTACCAATATTATAAATTAAGACATGAGTATATTTACCTGACATAAACATTGTTTGAATAAGTAATAAGCACCCGGGATAAATTCTCAAACTTGAGTTGTTTTAGTACTTTGCATAAATTCAAAGGAAAAACAATAAGCAACAAACTCCTAGATTCCCCGACATTAAAAGCATGAGTAGTTAATCCAGAAATTAAATTATTGGGCCATGAAACAAGTTGTGAAGTAAATCAATTAAATAACTGATTTGAGAAATAAAACAAGAAAAACAATGGTTATATCAGAATTAAATAATAATCAAAGAGATGGCTATGTGACACAAAATCTCTTGAATATGAGAAAAATTGTGTGATTGAATTTCTTTGCTAATTTAATTACTCTGATAGGCATAGAAACATTTATATATCTTCATATATATAAATGACATGATTGGATTGAAATACTGATATTTTTATATTGGTAAAATATGGATCTTGGGGAAATGAATTAAAGAAGTGACCACAAAAAAAACTCACTAAAAATCACTAAGACAAATGCCAAAAGAAGTGGGTCACTTCAGTTGGTATCAGCAGCCTACTCCCAATGCCCACAACCCGACCCAACCCATTCTTAACCCTAACCTAATTTGTGCCTTTTAAAGCTGCTATTCGCATTTCACAAGAATCTCGCTCAACCCTAGATCTACAAAATTGGACGCCCCTGCTGACCAAGAATCCAAGTACAAACCGATCATCCACCGCCTTTGCCTTCATTCTTTACTATCTAGATCGTCGATTCGAGCAATGGTGAATTCTAGCACGAATAGAAAGAATGTGAGTATGATTTATTTTTTGTAGTTTTAGTTTTTATCTATTTTATTTAATTTTGTTTGAGTGTTTAATTTGTGTATACTCATATGAGATTATTGAGTGTATAATTTATCTGTTTACTTCAGTTTAATTAATAATTTCTATTTAGTTCAGATATAAAATCTATTTAGTTTAGTTTGAATAATTTTCTTTGGCTTTTTAATCCATGCATGCTTAAGCGAAATTATTGGTTGTATGATTTATCCATTTAGTTTATCTGATATATGGTAAATAGTCTTGATATATGTAGTAAACTGAAAATAAAATGTACAAGTTTGTTAGATTGTAGAAAGCTTAGTATTGTATAGTTTTGATAGCCTGCTGTATACATTCTTCATGGTTTGAGCTACTATTGGGCTCTTATATCCTATTGTACTACCTAAGAATAGCTACAAAAATTTTATTATGATTTACAACTACTTTTTATAATCTGTGGATTTTCTTTGTACCTTTTCAATACTTATTTTTCCATACAAAATATGAATAGAGTGACATCTATTAGAGGGAGAAAGTGTAATGGAAAGCTTAATAACTTTCTTTGTTTTTCCATAGTACAATAGTCATCACAACTAGCCTACTAGTATCACTAGACCATGTCACCATGACATTGAATCTATTAAATAACAGTGGAACAGTTGTTATCTAAGGTATAACACAGAAAAACCCTACAGTTCAGTGTTTGTAAATCTAAAATGCCAGGTGGATATCATTAGCGTCTAACTTATACAAAAAGTTGTGGAGCATATGTTTCTATCTTTGTTCTGTGATCAATTTAGCAAATTGGTTATGGGCTCTACCAAGTTAACAGCAAATTGTTAATCTTCATTAATTGCTATTTCTATGATGGAACAAACTACAAGCATTTCACTAGAGGCATAACATACAGATCACTATTATTAATGTAGCGACAAGGGAAACACAGATTAATATATTGCATCATTAGAGGTAGGTAGTTGTTCCAGTCGATGGTATGAATTGTCTATTTCACTTTTAATTAGTTAATAATAAACTTTTCCTTATGAAACTTTGTGGTTGTTAGAAGGAGAAGCATTTTTGGATTCATTGGCTAACATTTTATTTATTTATTTTGGTTTATGTACACAAAGTGATCCTTTTCATTGTTTTTCCTGAAAGATTTGAAAATCACATGGTTGGTAATGGATATTGTAATTAATCATCATTGATGAGTTTGAGACTCAAAATATTCTTTGTTACTGTTTACTCATATAACAACTTGATGTTCTATTGCAAGTATTGATAAAATAAACCTGAGATATTTTCTTACTTGTGACACACAAATGAAGTCCATAAAGGTGTCAAAGAACTATTTCAAGGATCAGCGTTTTCTACCTCTACCAGCACTTACCAGTAAATCAAACTTACTTTTTACATTAAAAAATTTATACGTAGTTATGGAAGAAAAAAGTTTATGATAAGTCAAGTTACAAATGAAATATTTCAACATCTACTATGATTCAATTATTACTACCATTATTTCCAGGTTCAATTTTGAAACTTCATTAAAAAATACTAAAACCACACTCTGAATCGAACCAAACAAAGGTCAGCAGTAGTCCAAAACACCTAATTTAAGTTACTTATCAGTGGAGATTTTTCACCTTTTATTTTTGTTGTCTCTATAGTAATTTATTTCCCTTTTCATCTCTATATATTTGCTTATTTGCATTTTAGATTGATTCTTACTGCTATATGCTTCATAGGCAAGATATGATAGATAATATAGAAAAGTGTTGAATCAGAAGGCTAAAATTTTGATTTCACACAACATATATTAATTCTAACTTTGAATTTAGAAAACTATTACCAATTACATCAACTATGGTTACACTATTTTATGTCATTCTGTTACAATCACGTAAGGTACAGAAGCAGTCATTATATAAAAGAAATGAAAGATCATATTTGGCTTCAAGCATAATATAAGGAAAAAAAAAGATTACTCTATTTGGCTTCATTCTCCTTCCAATTACGGTAGTGCTCTTTTATTACGGGATTGAAAGAAATTTGAGCCTCATATCGAATCATAAATCTGAGTTAGTGCATAATATGGTAGTGCTCTTTTATTACGGGATTGAAAGAAATAACACTTGAATTTTATATCTTAATTTAGCACAAAGAAAAATATATATTTGTTGATTGGTTTATGGTGCGATTAAACTATACATGAATATGATTTTGTATTAAATGACAATTAATTTGTCATTTAAGTTTTAATACATAGTTAGCATTTAGCATAAATATATCAATAATATACTTAGTTGTTTGCGTAAATTAAATATATTGTCCTCATTTCTATATCAGTAGTTGTCTATTTAGCATAAATATTTTAATTTTTATGATACTAAATGCTTTTATAGCTTTACTCAAATGACGTTGCTATATTTGCTAATATATAAAAGCTATTGATATATTTAATCTGCTACTACTATATTAGTAAAAAGGTATATCTATTTCTTTATTTCCTGTTATTTATTTCCTGTTATTACTACATGTTTGATGTCCATTAATATGTTGCTAATTATAAACATAATTTCTTTTACTTGATCAACCTTCTATTTGTTTCTCAAAATGCCATCATCTTAGTGTAGTGAATATTAATGAAAGGTATATATGGCTTGACATTTCAGCAAAACCACAACAAATCTGGTAAATCTTAAAGATACATAATAATCAGATAATATGAAGTTTAATTTGTTTCTTACTTACAACTGTATTTTAGGAAAATCTACAATTTGTTTCTTACTTACAACTGCGCGTCATCGGCTTTGGAATAATCTACAACTTTTGTTCAAACAATTCATTCAGGAAAATCTGTTAACTACTTGTCCAATAAGTTGGAAATTGTCATTGAATTTGTGATTGTGTGTATATATAGAATGCCCAGTGATCTCCAACCTTTTTCCAGTTTACTTGTATACGACAATCAATCATTTATGATGTTTTTATTTAACAATACTCCTGTTTAAACATCCAAATCATTAGTTTACTTTATGGTAGATATGTTATGTTTAACATGTGCTTAGTACTTTTCTACTTTCCCGTTTTAGTCCCTGGTTTGGGATCTTTTGGTAACAGCTGACACAGTCATTTGTTATAGTGCAGTATCATTCTCATCTTTGCATGCTCGCACTCACGCACGCCTAATCATGGTTTATGTTCCATTTACTACAGGCAATTGCCGTGGATTCTCTATTATCGAGATGTGAAATAATTGCAGAGCCTTGGGATTGTGGAGGACTTTATCTGGTTGGGAAATTTCCCAACTAGGATAGGTAATTCCTGTAAACGAATTTTTATTGCAACTTATAATATTTGTCCATTTAATCAATCTTTGGGTTAAATTTTCAGCAGTTCTTTATTGCTTCAATACACTACCATTCACTTTTATTTCAATATCTGAATCAAATTAACCCTACACATCTGCCATCCTTGAGTATAATACTTTATCTTATGATTAGTTTCCCCTACCAAGCAGAATGCAGATTTCCTGTAACAACCCTGTATTTTACAATTAATCTTAATTTGATTTTTCCAAATTTAAGAGCTTTATTTATGAAAAGAATAAATGTTGTTATTGTAAATATAAAAAACTTTGATTTTGTATGTGGATCTGAATTCCAAATATGACTAAATTTAATATTTCCAGAAAATGTGAATTTTGGTCAAATAGTCAAACTTCGACTTTTAACTTGAAAATTTAAAAGTTTGAAATTTATGAATTTTATCTTTTTTATAAAAATAGATTTAATAACTTGAATACTGCTTTTCGTTTCGTTGCAAACGGATTTAAATTGCAAAAGTTATACTATTTTCAATATTGTGTGTATATTTGGTTATTCAGCAATATTCTTTATTTTAAAATTATATAAATGACATTTTTATTTGATATATTTTATTCTAATTTGTACATTTATGTTATATAAAATATATTTTGGCTTTTAAATATTTTTAAAGTAAGGTAGGAATTTTTCCAGAGTTAGTAGTATTTTTCTTGCAAATTTCCATGCCCTGTTTGTAAATTTTAAACATTTTTCTTTAATCCTTTTCTATTTTCTCCAATTTAATTATCTATTTTATTTTGAAAATGATAAATAAATTATTTTAATTCAAATTTTCACTTCATAATATTTTTATAATGAAGTGTATAGTTTTTCAAGACTGACAGTGATTTATTTATAATTTTTGAACACTGTTTGGTATTTTTAAGTAATTTTCTTCATTCTTTTTATATTTTTTCAAAAATTTATTAGTTGTTTTCTCATATTTATAATTGATTTCGGTTTATAAATTATTTTTCTGAATATTTTTGTTTATATAAAGATTAAAAAGAAAAGAAATATGAAAGGTTGTAAAACACTTTGAAACTTAAGCCCTTTTTTGTCCAAACCCTTCATTTTCTTTAACTCCTCAAATTTTGCCCTAGCCATCTAAAACCCTAGTGTAGCCGCCACTTTTTGTTTCTCATCTTTTCACATGAAAATAAATCAGCTCCTCATTTCTCATGGCTTCATCCAAAAATAGGTAATGGCCTCTCCTTCTTTTTCTTCTTTTCTCTTCATTTTCAATGATTTTTGCCATGTTTCTCTTGCTTTGCTTGGCCTAACACCTCCACCATCTCCTCCACCGACCACCACCACTTCCTTCCCCACACCATCCACGACCAAACCCCCTCCTCCTCTGACCATGACAGGCCATGCACTCCTTTTGACTAAAAACCACACAAAACCTTGCACAAATCCCTTAAAACAATGCATAGCCACCACTAGTTGCAACATACCTTCGCCCACCACCTTGGACACCACCTCTACCCGCCACCACCACCTTGCTACCACCACTACACATCACCATCTCCTTTGTCCAGACCTGTAGCAAGTCATGGCCAAGCCTAGGACCTTGTAGACTGAGCCAAAGATGAACCAAAACTCCACCATATTGCATAAAACTCTTCACATGCCTATGTTGTAACTTCCCCATCATCTCTAGCTTGTAGCCGTGCATCCCTTGGTCCAAACCAGACCCAAACCATGTCCAAACCTGAACCAAAACATTCCCTAGGCCATGCAAAAGGATAGAGAAAGCAAGGCAAAAGATTTGACATTCAAATCTCTTTTCGTTTAAAAGTTATTCCATTTCAAGTGCGTTGAAATTGTGTTTGTTTTGATGTATGTTTTGGGTTGTAATACAAGAGTTGTAGCTTTGGATCTTGCTCTCCACTCAAGTCCGTAGTCTTGTCATCGTGCTTTTGTTCCATTGTGTCATTGGTTTTGATATCTCCAGCACAAACAGGTGAGTTATTCTCACCAGACAATATGTACCTATATAACTGATAAACCGACACCATTTGAATCTGTAATGTATATCATCATGTTATATATGTTTATATTATTATCATATGATGTTCACACCTGTTATTACACTTATTATATCATATGTTACTATTATTTAATGTTATTCTGTTATTTATATCTGTTATCACCATTGCAAGTTCCCTGTAGATTAGAATCACTATGGGTTGAAATGATACATACCCGAACGGACTTTAGAATAGGGAAAAATCGTTATGGGATGAAATGATAGGCCTGAATGATTTTTATTTAAATTATTTTAACTTGGGATTGCGGGTTTGAAATGATAGAACCCGGATTTTTCTTTTTTAACTGCGGATTGAAATGATACATATCTGTATCACTTGACCTAGGTTAGAAAATTATATACAGGCCCGTGGTTATTTTATAAAGTGTTTTGAATATTTTTAAGTATTTTAAAAATATAAATTTATGAAATTTGATTTAAACAGATTTTGAAATATTTTTAATTAAAGAAATTATGATTTTTCTATGTGTTAAAAATGTAATTAATGAATGGTTTAACTTGATTTTTGAAATATAACTTAAGTTGGAAATTTGGAATTTTGGTTAAAAATGATATTTAAGTTATATAAATAAAATGGATATTAAATTTTATTTGGAAATGGTAAATATGATAATTTGATTAAATTTGAATTTAAGTGATTATTAAGTATTATTGTTTTTTCTATGAATTTAAGTGGTTAAATAAATGAATGTTTAAAAGTGATCTTTTAAAATATAACTTGACTAGGAAATGTGAAATTTGGTTTTAATTAAAGGTTTAAGTTAATTAAATAAAATTGGAAATTTTGTTAAATTGTGAAATGGTAATTTAAATTTGAAGTGTTAAGTCTATTTGTTGAAATGTGAAGAATTGGAACTTTTACACTTAAACTTATTAAGTAAATTGTTGAAAATTGGATTTAATTATAAGAAATTTATTGTGAAAGAAACGTGTAAAGTTCTAATTAATGAAAGAAATATGTAAAGTTTAATTTATGAAAGAAACGTGTAAAGTTCTAATTAATGAAAGAAATATGTAAAGTTTTACCTACTGAAAGAAACATGTAAAGTCTTAATTAATGAAAGAAACATGTAAGTCTTAATTTGTGTAATATTGATTTAAAATAATAAATGCCCCTTTTGTAATAAAACGTACATTCGATAATGTAAGTTTAATTAGTGTAATATTGATTAAATGATAAAGGCTCTTTACTGTAATAGGAATGTAAGTTAAAAAGTACATTTAATATGTAAGTTTTAATTAATGTAAATGACATATTTTAATGACAAAAATGATAAAGTTTCTTTATTGTAATGATAATGTAAGTTAATAAGGTACTCTTAACTTAACATAAGAATTTTAGCATTAAATTGGATATTACAGTAACAAAGTTTATTTAACTATAAGGCTATGATAAAATGACCATGTTAAAAATTTGTAAGTATATAAATACTTTGATTATATAAAATGTTAAATTGGGAAGTATTACATTCCAAAAATGCTATGATTCCTTAAGGTTACATTACCAAAATGCTATGATAATTTAAAGGAAGATTTCAAGTTTAATCAATTAAAGGAAATATTCAGTGATTTTGAAATTTGGGTTTTATTGAAACGATATATTATTGAATTGGTTTTGAAATGGAAATGATATATTTTTGAATTGGTTTTGAATAGATATGTTTTGGGTTTGAAAGTATGTATTTGTTTGAAATAAATGATATGATTTTGAAATGGTTTAAAGGATGTATTTTGATTTGAAACATAAACTATTTTTAAAAGTTATAACCACGGGTTATAATAACGATTGGTTGGCAAAGAGACCGGGATCAGATATGGACATACTCTCTGTCGATACCGAAAACCACTTTGACAACCGTGTACGCGGTGGAGATTCCAGAATGAAGTAGGATGGTGGCGACGTTCTTAAGGTATGTTACGTGGACCCAACTCCCGTGAGTTGGCATAAGGTGGCTAAAACAGGAGCGATCTCGGACCAGTGAGGTAGCACCTCTTCTCGGACACATTTCTTCGATATTATACTCTTACTTGTGATTGATTAGATGGCCATCCTCCGATTTGGGAGTGTTGTTCGAGGTGGAACGGTAGTGGCTGCTATGCGTATCCATCAGTCCGTGTGCGTAATTGGTATATCTACCCTGGCATTGCCTAGTTGTGCCGTGTCACCTACCATATCGAGCTTTACTACGATTATGATTTTAAGATCCGACCGCGTTAAGGTTCTCCATCCCCTTAACGCTATTTTCTATATGATTATACTTTACTTATTAGACATTATTATAATAGCGAATATTACTACATAGTAGATATTTTAACGGATCCTTAGAGGATGGGCGGTCCCAAGCATCTTCTAAGTTACTTGTACCTTTATTACAGTTCACTTGAGTTGGTTTACATTATATAAGTATATATTGTCCTGACTCGAGTGTTTTGTGTTTTGCTTTACGCTCGGGTCAGCCTGAGTATTCATAGATTTGGATTTCCACCTTCTGGAGATTTGAATCGCTGGAGATTATTTGCTAGTCTTGTTCTATCAACTTCAGTTCCGTTGTTCTATTCAGCCTGTACTTGGTTATTGTATTGAGACTTCTGCTGTACTTTATTTCTTATGTTGTATCTTATGTAACTCTGATATATTTTCATAGTAGCTTCATGAACTACTATTTCTTTTACTTCCGCTGCATTATTTTACTCTGTGTCTGTGATTATATTTATTTACTGTATATTCTGAGATTTGCCAAATTTTAATTACAACGCGGTATTTTGAGCAATTCAACTCCGGCATGAGTGTCTACCTATACACTTATAATGGATGCGAATGGTTGAAAATATCGGGTCGTTACAGTTGGTATCAGAGCTTTGGCTTTGAGGCAAAACTTAGAATGTATGGTAAATTTATTTACAGAATCACTTTCGTTCGAGTTTGAATCTCTTCATTTTGATTCGATTTCCTTTGAATTTTGGAACGTTTCCTGCAGTTCCAAAATTCATTCTTGTCCCTCACTATTCATCTTCTTTTGATTTTGGAGTATCACATAACTCCACTTCGAATGATCTTTATAGTGAATTGGCGATCTCGCCAATATTCTAATTTTCTTGTAAAGGGGTGAAAATCCTTTACAGTCAGCATCGATTCACCAGAGATTTTATCTATCCTTGGTTTAGATGCTAATATCTTTTATTATTCCAAACTCTATCTCTTGAGATCGAACGTAGATTTATCCCAGAAAAATCCACATCGATCTTATTCTTTAAGTCACGGTTGACCTGGTTAAGGTTGTCCGCGATTTACCTAAGCTTACCCATCTCTCTACTCTGTTTAACCATCTTGTCTTTTGTTTCTAAACTATCTCCAAACATTTTGAATTGTACTTGTAAATCTATGTTTTGTTTTATATATGGTGTTGTTTGAGTTGTTGATGTTGATTTGGATTTCCGATTGATTCGTCTGATCAACGCTATCGATAGGATTTCTAAAACACTTTAACAGAATAAACTGACACGATATTATTTTAAATTTGGTTAATGAAATAAAATTTTGATATATAAGTAAATTTATGGAACTTAATAAATTGATTTAAATTGATAATTTGAAATGATAATACTTGATTTATCATTTATTGTTCTACAAATGAATTTATAAATAGTTGTTTATAAATTGATTTGGGAACTGAAATGAGTTTGAATCAAGAATTTAAGAATTCAAGTTTCCGATGGATTTCAAACCTTGTGTTTAAAATTTTTAAAAGGATATAATTTAAAGTATTTTTGAATAAAAAATTTGTCTCTAAAGGATTTTAAAGTTTAAAAATTAAGTGCTCTTCTCTTTGTCGCTGGAAAATAATTTCGGTGATGACTGCAGCATCATCGACGTTCATTTTCGAGTTTTGAACTGAAGAGACCGTTCTGTAGTCTTACTACAGCTTTGTTTTGAAAGATTTAATTTATTTGAATTTCTAAATATGATTTGATTTATAATATATATAGATATATGATTTAAATTGATTTGACATATTATGTACATATATTTATTTATCTCTAACTGCTTTGAAGGAAACCGGAAAATTAATTCTTAAATTTCATCTTAAAGAATAATTTCAGTTATAAAAAGAAAAATTAAAATTTTTGAATAAATGATTCAAACTTGAGATAATTGAATTGGAAAGTTTTATTTGTATAATACAATTGCATTCAAATATAACTTACCTTAAAAAAAAATTTAGAAGTTAACAATGTAATTGGATAATATACAATATAAAAAGGATTTTTTAAATAAAATTTGAGTGGTTATAATAAATTTTATACACCTAAATTTTAGTTATAAAAGATTTACAGAGGTAAATAGTGAAAAAGGAATTTAAAGAGATTTTATTTAAATAACTTGATAATCAAATTTGATTTAATATGGAACCTTAAGTCTAACCTAGGAATTTTAATAATGGTTATTTCCTGAAATGAATATGTTGTATAATAAATAATGTATCTTTGAATAGATAAAATAAAATACATTGGAATTGGACATTTTGTAATAAAGTTTATTTAACTTGAATTCATAGTTTAATTGATGTCTAAATGAATAAATGTGTAAAGAAATTTGATTGTTATATTTTCTATGATAAATATTTTATTTATGAAATTGATATGTCTTGAAAAATGGATAATTATGATAGTTATAATGTATTTTAACATCACTAAATTTGATAATTGAGAATTTGGTTTTCAAATGGAAATTTTAAGTGTAACTTATTGAAGGAATATCTATTTATGAAATGGGCATTTTAAATAAAGTGTTAGGTTATTTGTTAAATGAAGAGCTAAGTAAAATAGTGAGCTTTTGACTTAATAAACGAAGTATAGTTTAATTTGGATATTCCATTCATAAAAGTTTGTTTTAATAAGTCATAAGTTAAATGATATCCAAATGAATATTCTAGAATAAAACTGATTTGAAATATTAATATATCTACTGTAGCATTTTATAAGTGCTGCTGTTTTGAAAATACAATGTTTTGGAAGTTTTATAATTGAATGAACTTAGAAATGTTACAACTTTAAAATGAATATTATTTGACCTTGAATTAAAATGGTTTAAATAAAGATTATTTTAAAAGGTGTTATGATTTTCTAAGTATTATGTTTTTTTTTAGAATTACATTTCCAAAGTGTTATGATTTTAGTAGTATGATTTCCAAATGATAAACATCTCTAATTTGTTATGATTTCAAAGCGTTATTGTTTCTCATTTATTATCTTATTTTGTTTTTTTTTCAAACTATCTTTTGGTTGTCCTTATTTCTCTTATCTTGTTACAGAATGGGAAGGCTATTGCTTATACCAGTCTGTTTAGACATCTTTTTATAATCTTTGAAATCTTTGTTACTCATCTGGATCTGAACACTGTTTTTCAATTCATAGACCGTCGGTCAAGTGAAAGGGGTGATTCAGACTCTAGAGGATCTTTTTCGTGTTTGTGTTCTTGATTTGATCACCTCCAACTTGTTAAACTTGCCTATAACAATAGTTATCAGGTGTAATTCCAATATTCTTATCATCTTGTCTTAATTCTATTCATTCTATCTTTTTAGGTGCTTTCCCGTACCTCGTTCCTTTTCGGGGACGAAAAGTTTTGAGTGGGGGAGAGTGTAACAACCCTGTATTTTACAATTAATTTTAATTTGATTTTTCCAAATTTAAGAGCTTTATTTATGAAAAGAATAAATGTTGTTATTGTAAATATAAAAAACTTTGATTTTGTATGTGGATCTGAATTCCAAATATGACTAAATTTAATATTTCCAGAAAATGTGAATTTTGGTCAAATAGTCAAACTTCGACTTTTAACTTGAAAATTTAAAAGTTTGAAATTTATGAATTTTATCTTTTTTTATAAAAATAGATTTAATAACTTGAATACTGCTTTTCGTTTCGTTGCAAACGGATTTAAATTGCAAAAGTTATACTATTTTCAATATTGTGTGTATATTTGGTTATTCAGCAATATTCTTTATTTTAAAATTATATAAATGACATTTTTATTTGATATATTTTATTCTAATTTGTACATTTATGTTATATAAAATATATTTTGGCTTTTAAATATTTTTAAAGTAAGGTAGGAATTTTTCCAGAGTTAGTAGTATTTTTCTTGCAAATTTCCATGCCCTGTTTGTAAATTTTAAACATTTTTCTTTAATCCTTTTCTATTTTCTCCAATTTAATTATCTATTTTATTTTGAAAATGATAAATAAATTATTTTAATTCAAATTTTCACTTCATAATATTTTTATAATGAAGTGTATAGTTTTTCAAGACTGACAGTGATTTATTTATAATTTTTGAACACTGTTTGGTATTTTTAAGTAATTTTCTTCATTCTTTTTATATTTTTCAAAAATTTATTAGTTGTTTTCTCATATTTATAATTGATTTCGGTTTGTAAATTATTTTTCTGAATATTTTTGTTTATATAAAGATTAAAAAGAAAAGAAATATGAAAGGTTGTAAAACACTTTGAAACTTAAGCCCTTTTTTGTCCAAACCCTTCATTTTCTTTAACTCCTCAAATTTTGCCCTAGCCATCTAAAACCCTAGTGTAGCCGCCACTTTTTGTTTCTCATCTTTTCACATGAAAACAAATCAGCTCCTCATTTCTCATGGCTTCATCCAAAAATAGGTAATGGCCTCTCCTTCTTTTTCTTCTTTTCTCTTCATTTTCAATGATTTTTGCCATGTTTCTCTTGCTTTGCTTGGCCTAACACCTCCACCATCTCCTCCACCGACCACCACCACTTCCTTCCCCACACCATCCACGACCAAACCCCCTCCTCCTCTGACCATGACAGGCCATGCACTCCTTTTGACTAAAAACCACACAAAACCTTGCACAAATCCCTTAAAACAATGCATAGCCACCACTAGTTGCAACATACCTTCGCCCACCACCTTGGACACCACCTCTACCCGCCACCACCACCTTGCTACCACCACTACACATCACCATCTCCTTTGTCCAGACCTGTAGCAAGTCATGGCCAAGCCTAGGACCTTGTAGACTGAGCCAAAGATGAACCAAAACTCCACCATATTGCATAAAACTCTTCACATGCCTATGTTGTAACTTCCCCATCATCTCTAGCTTGTAGCCGTGCATCCCTTGGTCCAAACCAGACCCAAACCATGTCCAAACCTGAACCAAAACATTCCCTAGGCCATGCAAAAGGATAGAGAAAGCAAGGCAAAAGATTTGACATTCAAATCTCTTTTCGTTTAAAAGTTATTCCATTTCAAGTGCGTTGAAATTGTGTTTGTTTTGATGTATGTTTTGGGTTGTAATACAAGAGTTGTAGCTTTGGATCTTGCTCTCCACTCAAGTCCGTAGTCTTGTCATCGTGCTTTTGTTCCATTGTGTCATTGGTTTTGATATCTCCAGCACAAACAGGTGAGTTATTCTCACCAGACAATATGTACCTATATAACTGATAAACCGACACCATTTGAATCTGTAATGTATATCATCATGTTATATATGTTTATATTATTATCATATGATGTTCACACCTGTTATTACACTTATTATATCATATGTTACTATTATTTAATGTTATTCTGTTATTTATATCTGTTATCACCATTGCAAGTTCCCTGTAGATTAGAATCACTATGGGTTGAAATGATACATACCCGAACGGACTTTAGAATAGGGAAAAATCGTTATGGGATGAAATGATAGGCCTGAATGATTTTTATTTAAATTATTTTAACTTGGGATTGCGGGTTTGAAATGATAGAACCCGGATTTTTCTTTTTTAACTGCGGATTGAAATGATACATATCTGTATCACTTGACCTAGGTTAGAAAATTATATACAGGCCCGTGGTTATTTTATAAAGTGTTTTGAATATTTTTAAGTATTTTAAAAATATAAATTTATGAAATTTGATTTAAACAGATTTTGAAATATTTTTAATTAAAGAAATTATGATTTTTCTATGTGTTAAAAATGTAATTAATGAATGGTTTAACTTGATTTTTGAAATATAACTTAAGTTGGAAATTTGGAATTTTGGTTAAAAATGATATTTAAGTTATATAAATAAAATGGATATTAAATTTTATTTGGAAATGGTAAATATGATAATTTGATTAAATTTGAATTTAAGTGATTATTAAGTATTATTGTTTTTTCTATGAATTTAAGTGGTTAAATAAATGAATGTTTAAAAGTGATCTTTTAAAATATAACTTGACTAGGAAATGTGAAATTTGGTTTTAATTAAAGGTTTAAGTTAATTAAATAAAATTGGAAATTTTGTTAAATTGTGAAATGGTAATTTAAATTTGAAGTGTTAAGTCTATTTGTTGAAATGTGAAGAATTGGAACTTTTACACTTAAACTTATTAAGTAAATTGTTGAAAATTGGATTTAATTATAAGAAATTTATTGTGAAAGAAACGTGTAAAGTTCTAATTAATGAAAGAAATATGTAAAGTTTAATTTATGAAAGAAACGTGTAAAGTTCTAATTAATGAAAGAAATATGTAAAGTTTTACCTACTGAAAGAAACATGTAAAGTCTTAATTAATGAAAGAAACATGTAAGTCTTAATTTGTGTAATATTGATTTAAAATAATAAATGCCCCTTTTGTAATAAAACGTACATTCGATAATGTAAGTTTAATTAGTGTAATATTGATTAAATGATAAAGGCTCTTTACTGTAATAGGAATGTAAGTTAAAAAGTACATTTAATATGTAAGTTTTAATTAATGTAAATGACATATTTTAATGACAAAAATGATAAAGTTTCTTTATTGTAATGATAATGTAAGTTAATAAGGTACTCTTAACTTAACATAAGAATTTTAGCATTAAATTGGATATTACAGTAACAAAGTTTATTTAACTATAAGGCTATGATAAAATGACCATGTTAAAAATTTGTAAGTATATAAATACTTTGATTATATAAAATGTTAAATTGGGAAGTATTACATTCCAAAAATGCTATGATTCCTTAAGGTTACATTACCAAAATGCTATGATAATTTAAAGGAAGATTTCAAGTTTAATCAATTAAAGGAAATATTCAGTGATTTTGAAATTTGGGTTTTATTGAAACGATATATTATTGAATTGGTTTTGAAATGGAAATGATATATTTTTGAATTGGTTTTGAATAGATATGTTTTGGGTTTGAAAGTATGTATTTGTTTGAAATAAATGATATGATTTTGAAATGGTTTAAAGGATGTATTTTGATTTGAAACATAAACTATTTTTAAAAGTTATAACCACGGGTTATAATAACGATTGGTTGGCAAAGAGACCGGGATCAGATATGGACATACTCTCTGTCGATACCGAAAACCACTTTGACAACCGTGTACGCGGTGGAGATTCCAGAATGAAGTAGGATGGTGGCGACGTTCTTAAGGTATGTTACGTGGACCCAACTCCCGTGAGTTGGCATAAGGTGGCTAAAACAGGAGCGATCTCGGACCAGTGAGGTAGCACCTCTTCTCGGACACATTTCTTCGATATTATACTCTTACTTGTGATTGATTAGATGGCCATCCTCCGATTTGGGAGTGTTGTTCGAGGTGGAACGGTAGTGGCTGCTATGCGTATCCATCAGTCCGTGTGCGTAATTGGTATATCTACCCTGGCATTGCCTAGTTGTGCTGTGTCACCTACCATATCGAGCTTTACTACGATTATGATTTTAAGATCCGACCGCGTTAAGGTTCTCCATCCCCTTAACGCTATTTTCTATATGATTATACTTTACTTATTAGACATTATTATAATAGCGAATATTACTACATAGTAGATATTTTAACGGATCCTTAGAGGATGGGCGGTCCCAAGCATCTTCTAAGTTACTTGTACCTTTATTACAGTTCACTTGAGTTGGTTTACATTATATAAGTATATATTGTCCTGACTCGAGTGTTTTGTGTTTTGCTTTACGCTCGGGTCAGCCTGAGTATTCATAGATTTGGATTTCCACCTTCTGGAGATTTGAATCGCTGGAGATTATTTGCTAGTCTTGTTCTATCAACTTCAGTTCCGTTGTTCTATTCAGCCTGTACTTGGTTATTGTATTGAGACTTCTGCTGTACTTTATTTCTTATGTTGTATCTTATGCAACTCTGATATATTTTCATAGTAGCTTCATGAACTACTATTTCTTTTACTTCCGCTGCATTATTTTACTCTGTGTCTGTGATTATATTTATTTACTGTATATTCTGAGATTTGCCAAATTTTAATTACAACGCGGTATTTTGAGCAATTCAACTCCGGCATGAGTGTCTACCTATACACTTATAATGGATGCGAATGGTTGAAAATATCGGGTCGTTACATTTCCCTAGTGTAAAGATGCTTGGTAGTGATTTCTCATACATGCATATTTATTAAATAGAAGAGCATATAGTAGTACTGTGAGCTTCCCTAAGATAATGGAATTTTTATTTTACAATGTTACTTTGTCTGCTTATGCCTCAAATTTTCATGCAACTTTCTAGTCTATTTAGCTTAAAGTATATGACTTTGTAGGTGGGTAGAATGGAATAGTAAATATCGTGAGGACATTCAAAAATTTATCAAGGTAATTGTTTAAAAATTTATAATGAGAGCTGATGTTATGAGTTAGCCTGTTTTAAAAGGAATTCTCAAACTCATATTCAACATGTACAATAATTCAAATATATACTTATATGTATGATAATTCAAATATATACTTATATCCATCTAATTATGTCAACTTATATCTGTATTAAATAGTGAAATTTAAAAGTGTTGCAATCAAAATGAATCCAATTTCATCCCAGTCGAACAACCCATTTTGTTGTAACAGTTTTGGACAACCCATTTCATCCACGGTTCATATATACCATTGTATTAACATTAAAACAATGCAGCCAGTGAGCCACTAGCTCGGTTCATGTTTTTTTATAGTAATATGCTAATATAGTTCTATAAATTTGCATTTTGCAGTGGAATATGAATGGACTTGAAGGTCACTAGCTCATTGGCTCAATCTCCAAACTATTTATATTAATGCATTATCAAACTGAATGTAATTGTATGTTGCAGTATATTTTGTTATTTATTGTGAACTTATTTTAGTTGTGAACTAAGGTTATGTATGTAAATGTATGGTGGACTGTTGTGAACTTAGTTTATGTTGTGCTCTACTCTTTGCTATGCTACTGACAGTAGTTTAGTTTATGTATGTTGAAATATAAACGGTTAACCATGCAACGGTTAACCGTTGGGTTTAAACGGTTAACCGTTTGGTTCGAAAGATTAACCGAACCGTTAAATTTAACCGGTTAACCACGGTTAAATTTAACCGGTTCGGTCGGTATGGTCGAACGATTTTAACCGACGAACGGTTAACCGAACCGTTGTTTTTCACCAGTTAACCGTCCAAATTAACCGATCGGTTCGGTTAACAACTGAATATGAAAACTAAAATAATGCGAATATTAAAACTCAGTTAACTTAATTATTATTGTTGTTGTTATAATTATAAACTTAGTTATTTTTTATAAACTTAGTTAATTCATCATCATTATTTATAAAACTTTGTTAAATTAGTTATTATATTATTATTTATAAATTTTAGTTGACTTAGACTTAGTTAATTTATTATTATTATTATTAAAACTTGGTTAACTTAATTATATTATTATTATTTTAAACTTAATTATTATTTTTAAACCTAGTTAATTCATCTCCTCATCATCATCATTATTTATAAAACTTTGTTAAATTAGTTTTTTATTATTATGTATAAAATTTAGTTAACTTAAACTTAGTTAATTTTATAAAACTTGTTTAATTTTATAAAACTTGTTTAATTTTAACAAAACTTAATTAATTTTTTATTAACTAGGTTAACTTAGTTAAAAAATTTTATTATTAAAAGTCGGTTAACTTAATTATATTATTATTATTATTATTATAAACTTGGTTAATTTTTATAAACTTAGTTAATTTTTATAAACGTAGTTAATTCATTATCATTATCATTAGTTATAAAACTTTGTTAAATTAGTTATATTATTATTATTTATAAAATTTAGTTAACTTAAACTTAGTTAATTTTATAAAACTTGTTTAATTTTAAAAAAACTTAGTTAACTTTTATTAACTTGGTTAACTTAATTAATTATTATTATTATTATTATTTAAACTCAGTTATATATATTAAAAAAATAATGATAGATGTTTGCAAGGTGCAAGAAAATATAATATACAAGAGTAAGTTTTGCAAGGTGCCAGCACATACCCGTGGAACAGGGAACATTTGCATGGGTGAAGACATGCGAGTGTATAACAAACATAATGCATTCAACATGTATATTTATTCTCAATGTCAATGACACCATGCATGGCCACGTGAAGGATATTTATGCTAAGGCAATGTAAAGTATTATTTGTACAAAAATAATATATATGTTATATGGCTCAGCAAAGAACGAAGACTCAGGGAAGAAAATATATAACAAAGTAAGTTAAGTTTAGTAATGCATTACTCATCGGTTCCAGTTTGTTGAATACCCATTTTTGATCCATGTGGCCATGAGTCCATTACAGAGTACGGCAAGCACTGGACAACAAAAAAAGTAATTAAAAAAAGCATTGGAGCACCCTGGTGATAATAATTCAAACATCAGTTCTTACATATTTTAACTTAACCTCAACTTCATATCTTATGTCATTATTGAAACAGTACAGGTGGTACTAAATTTATACTTTATATACTCGAATGTTAACATACATGCCCCTTCAAAATTTTAGACTTTCAGTTATACCCTATTTTAATACATTCCTAATGTTTAATATATCAAACAACAAATGCAATTAAACTTAGAGGAGATATTGGGTACAACAGTTAAATATATACTTACCAAAGGAAGCGTTCATTTTCTTCTCCCTCTCCTAAACTCTCCTTCCTCTGGTACAAAACACAGCAGTTCCCCAAATCCACACACACCCCTGCATACTTCACACACTTCCAATACTAAAAAAATACTTCACTTCATAGTTATTATCAGTAATCTGGTATTATAAAGCTACCTAGCTAGATTTAACATAAGCTAATGATCTCATAACCAATCTAACATGTTATTCTTGCAAATATTTAGTACACATGTTGACAAACATAAATCAGTTTCACTATCACCTAAATAAAATAAAACAAAACCAAAGTAATATAAGTAAAATCCAATCACAAACATTGTGAACTAAAGTTCACTGACCAAATCAATGAAAAGATATAAACTCACGGAACATTACACATAAAAGGATAGGCTTTTGAGGCCCTCAAAACACAACTCACTAACAAAACATATGTAATATAACAGCCTGCGCAATAAACATAAATATACAATTTGCTTTACATTACCTAGCTTAACCTACTCCAATCTTCTAATAAATATGACTGTAAATTATATACTATAATAATGTATAGTATCAAGTAATTATATTGGAGTTAAAGAATAGATTTGGTTTGGTTTAGTTTTAAATGAACAAATATATTTTAATCATACTTTACAGAAACTTGAGTTTTATTCAAATATTAAAATTTCACACCTTTCAAACATACGTTTCCGTATTAATTCATGAATCCCTGAATTGAAACATGTGTTGATGTACAATCAGCCTATTATAGAGTAGGCAGGAGAGGCAAAGAGATTGATATTATTGATGCACAAAGTAGGTTTAAATGAATTTGGAAGTTATATTTTTGAAAAAAATTAGGAATAATCACCATACAAACCACAATATACCTTACTCTTACTCACTTACACACTAATAGGTTTAATGAGCGAAATTTGATGAAAAAAGAATAGCTAGTAAGGAATAAATGAAAATAGTTGTTGAAGTCTATCATGGTTATCAAGGCTACATGTGCATCGGCTACTAATAATTTCCCTGGATAGTGTAACACCTACCTTGAGCAAACAATTTCTTGACCATTTAACTTTGAGTTGCTTCAGCAACCTTGAGTTGCTTTGCTGAAGCAACTCAGAGTTGCTTCAGCAATCTTGAGTTGCTTTGCTGAAGCAACTCCGAGTTGCTTTGCTGAAGCAACTCAAAGATTTTTGGTAAAAGAAAACTGACGAATGTTGAACATAGCAACATTTGTCTCCCCAGTTCCCTACAGGGTTAGCCACTATCTTCAGATTTATCAAACTAATATTTTATTAATAAGAATTATCAAAAAATGGACAAATATTCCTAATAATGTCACCAACCTATCTTCTCAAATATAATCTCAATTCTTTATCCTCCTATATAAATATGGTTGCCTTAACACAATATACCTGCAAAAATTTAGAAACAAAGGTGATTTATAACAGTTACAATTGTAATACATGCAATCTTGCTATACTAATTACCATTAAGTAGGGGTGCACTCCTAAAGCCAACATGCATGTTGGCTGTGACGACCGCCCATGACTCCTGCACCGAATCTAGAGATAGTGCGCTGAAAAGTGTGCCAGGCGACCATGGACGATTGTCAGGGTAGATTAAAACAACAGAATCTATCGTATTACTCACAGCGCATGGACAAAATACAATAGAACATATGTATAGTGAAGCTTTACAGAACAAAATGACATTATATAAAACCCATAATAGTTGAATACAAGCATCCAAATAGCCAATACATCAAGCCTCACTACATAACACTCAGAGAATACAAAACAGCGGAACATCCAGTACATATAATAAGAAGATAATATGCAACCCTCCCGCTCGTCTTCGATATCAGCATCGTGAGAAGAGAACAACACCTGTCACCTGCTACCTAGTCTGCCCGTCCCAAAAATGGACGAACAGCCCAAGGCAATAAGAATTAAAACATAAAGCCTTGAGTCAGACAACAGTCTTAGTGAGCAGTAAATTAACTAACAACATACCAAAAGATCATAAAGGAAAAGGAATAGGAATACAACCCTCCCACTCCAACCTCATTCTACAGTGATAGCCCCCAGGCATACACTAAGCAGAAGCAAACATAGCAGAGCATACAATTTAAAGTAAAGCTACTATCACTCGAGCCAAGGGCGATGTTTTCCAAGTACCAAGGCCTAAATCAGATAAGCACCCAGAAAATACCGCTCTTGAGTCCGAATGACGATACAACCAAACATCCATGACTCTGGCTATCACTGTTATCATTGCTTCGATATCACCGTTAATTGAATGACCGTCACATTCTTTCAGCCGTCCGTCAAGGGCTAATGGAAACCCCGGTTCTAGACATAACTCTCGCACGTCGTCGCAGCCCGTGCCTAGGACTATCGAATCTGCCCAGAGTACTCGACCATCAACAGTTAGCCGTTGGGACTATCGAATCTGCCCAAACGTACTCTTGCTTAGAGCATGCTAGAACCTTCAACAACGATGCTATCCAAGCCTCCTAGTCATCCTCCTCGACGACTATTCTCATATCCATTCATTATCCTCAACTCGAATCATATCACCGAGTTATCAACATGCTTGGAATGATCCCGTCTGGATTAGACCAAGTCTTCATCACATGATTGCCTCGCTTCATCACATCCTCGCAAAGCCTCACCTCAACATCACATCATCAAATCTATGCATAAGAGCTTCATCATCCCGCTACATATGCCACGAGCAGCTTTCCCAATTCAAGAGCCTTTCCCTTAGCTTTTGAATCGTCTTCGGTCTAAATCAAATCATCAATCATCTAATTCATAGCAATCAACCAAGTCAAACATTAATCCAAACAATCAAGCATTCAAATATGATCTAAGTAGACAATTATAACAATAATGGCATTTTCGTAATTAAAGAGTTGAAAGTCTAACAAGCATGAAAACATGAGAATTATCTCTACAACTTGATGAATGAACTTGCATAGGTTAATCATATACAAAAATGGTTGTCAAATCATCATGAACAATGGATCTATATGGATCTACACTTAGGATGAAGAAAATGCATGGAAATCACTATTTTAACACCAAATCAACAATCCGATATACTCCTTTGGATCCGTGTGAGAGATAATCATCACTCACCAAATCATCAAACAAAACCCAAATCAACACGCTTCAGATCTGGACAGCGAAGGATCAAGCTTGATCTATCACGAATCCACTTCAAACGAAGAAATCTCTCTTGAAAAGATGAAGATCTTCAATCTAAGCTCTTGAATCTTCAATCTTGATCTTCGATTTGGATGAAAGGAAGCACTAGATTAGAGTGGAGAAAAGAAGTGAAGAAGTGTAGAAGTCGAGCTCTCAAAATGGCAGCACTTCGTCGCTTCAAAATCCGGATCCCAAAAATGAAGCCAACCCCCTTCTATTTATAGGCAGAAAATCTCTTAAGTCGTAACTCGGTATTAGGTCGTCTCCGACCTACGACCTAAGACCTTGCCGACCTAAAACCCATACGACCTAACAGCTCTTCGACCTAACAGATAGCCAAACGCAGCGACTTATCGCACGCGCGACCTAACAACTTACGCGCTTAGCGACCTAACAGAGCTCTCCATCCTACGACCTAACGAGGTTACGACCTAACACTTAACAAAACCCAGCGACCTAACAACTCAGGCGCTTCAACGACTTAAAGGCTTACGACTTATAACCTCAGCGACCTAACACACCAACATAGCGCGCTAGCGACCTAACACTCACGCGCCTTAACAACTCAGCGACTTACCAGTGTTACGACCTAACACTTAGACCCACGCGACCTAACACTTAAACTATCCTAGCGACCTACCAACCCATGCGACCTAACAACTTATGCGACCTAACTCCTTAGGTCGCCTAACGACCTAACTATGCTAACAAGCTATCCACTAGGTCGCAACATACTGGGTTGTTAACTCGCTAACCCTTAGATCGCGAACTATTATAGGTCGCTCCCTGCTTATCCCCTAGCTTCCTTAGGTCGTTGCCCCTATAAGTCGTCTACGACTTAATTGTTATCAACTCCTAGGTCGCTCAACCAACCTAAACTGCCATACGACCTAACCACTTCATCCTTAGGTCGCTCCACCTTTCCAGGTCGCCAACTATGACCTAACTTCCTAAGGTCACGACTTATCACCTAGGTCGTTCACGACCTAGGACTTAGAAAAATCTGCCTAAAAATCTGAAATGACTTGAAAATGCTAAAATTCCAGATTTTGACGAACTTGTCGATCCGTAAAAATACGGGTCGTTACATTGGCATCTCAGGGAGAAATAAAACTTTGGGTGAATATCAAGACGTCCATTTCAAGTTACCCATTAACATATGTAATTCAACATCTATCCTAGCATGATTTGATACTTTTTTTATTTCTCATTCATTTGAATGGATTGTTATTTTGCATCAAAAGGGAAATTAAATCAACTGAAATTTGCTCATGAAAGTTATTTTAAAATGTATTACCTAAGAGAGTTGATTTCCTTAACCGATTGCACGTTACAGGTGTTCCGAGTTTGACTACAGCACTTTTCATATATTTCTTTACAAAAACAACATATATAATAACAATGGATCATTCTATCATGCTGAAATTTAGTGCAAGGCTTGATCAAAATAAATAGTTGACAAACAAACCAAAGAATGTATAATTTATGTAGAAAAAAATGTAAAATCCATAGAACCTGTTTAGTAAATTCTCTCTGTAGTTGAAACGGGTCAAAGTAAAAAAACTATTACAGTGATATTATCTCCACTTCCACATGCAGCATGTTCTGTAGCCAATCTCTTAGAACACATTGATGGTTCTTTAACAATGCTTCCAACTATGGAGATCACATCATCATTGCTCATTACATCCCTAACCCATCACTAGCCACCACCTAAACATTCAGTTCGTTAAGTCCAAATTTACAAAACTTGGATTTAATGAGGAATGGAATAATTGTTGTATTGTAGGAAAATGTTGTTCATAATTCAGCTTATAGAATGAAAGGCGTGGATAAAAGATATGAATAAGTAGTTATAAATAAATTATACCAAGTAATCATCGTCTTCAGACAGTATAGTTTCGGTTATCTCTGTTTTTGCAATTACTGCAGGCTTTAGATCATCATCACCAACTGACCTTGTTCCCTTTAAAATAACAAAACTTAGCTCTCACATCTGGTATATTGGAGAAATGCAATTTTGAAAAGCTGGTATAAACTGTTAGCAAAAAGGCTCACTTCATTATTGAGTAGCTACAAATTAAGGGAGTATGACTCATGTGTACTCTATCTGACCAAATCCCATAATCTAACCACTCTAACTCTGATGGTCGTCCAATTAGTTCCAAACACCAAGTTTGACAACAACCAAAAATTCTGGTTCATTGTGCCCGCATGATGTAAAAAGCACTCACGTTCAAACTTTTTAAGGAACTACATAAAAGTAGTCAAATGAATAAGTACTAATATATTGATTGCCTTTATTTTTTTCTCCGGGTGAAAACGATGTCTTGAATATTGTTCGGATTATATGGCAACGAAGTTATGCTAAATGAGATTATGTCAGTGTGAAGTTAGTGGAGAGAATAAGTTGATGCAGCTGGTAAAACTCCCACATCCACTTTTTCCACTAAGTTCGGTTACACAACATAAACTAATCTATAAATACTAAAAAAGTATTATATTAAGAAGCACGTAAGCAAGGTTTAATTAGAGGGATTGCTTTTAAGATTGGACTTTAAGCTTTGGTGAGTCGTACATTGTCCCAGATTTAATATTTTTATTAGATGCAGGTTTCGAGCTTGGCAATTGACTTGAGGTAGGAGATAAATGTCTAGAAGCATTTTGGACTCATAGTGCATCTGAACTTTGAATTGAAACAAGAAGATTGAATTGACATAGGCTCTGTAATAAAGGCACTTGGAGGTTACAACAAATAATAATGATGCGCATACATAAAAAAACTAAAACATATAAATTTATATTTATAATTTCAAAACTTCAGAAACTTATGCTTTCACATGCAATCCGAATAGAATGAGCTACAAGTAATATATAAATAAGATAGTGTTGCAAGCAATGTGTGATATCCCGGAAATTTATGGGCAATATCAATTTAATAATCTGTTTAAATAATTAAATTGATTTGTTAATCTTTGATAATAAATGTTTGAATTGATTTAATAATCTAATTAAATAAATATTTAATTAGTGAATTTTACTAATAAAATGATTTCTATTTATAATATATATATAAGTATATATATTGTAAATAGATTAGCTTTGGGTTGAAATACAATAGATAAATAAATTCTTATTTTAAATTTCTAATATATATATATATTGATAGTTTGGAGATTTGGATTTATTTAATATAAGCTTTTCAAAGCTATTTAAACAAGATAACTATATGGTTTGAAATAAAATTAATAATAAGGTTTATTTTATTTTCTTTTTAAATATTGCTTAATAAATATGATTTAAGAGTGTATATATATATATAAGTTTAAAATAAAATTTACATATGATATGTTAATTCATTTAATAATAGTAGTAATTTATAATCTCTTTTATAAATTATTTTAAAATAGATAAATTATTATGTTAAACAATATTTTTGATATATTGTTTATATATAGAAATAAATAGATTTTAATAGAATTGTTATTACAAATTGAATGTGTAGTTATATATGTATGTATATAACTTGACTTTAAATTGGATTTTAAAAATATAATTTGAATTTGAATTTAGATTTAATTTTGAAATTCAAAAGAGGTAATATTTAAATAGTTTTGGATTTTATAAATATATGTATAAGCTTTTATATATATATAATTAGTTTTGTTTCTTTATAAGTAATATATATAAATAGATAAGTAATTAATAAATAAAGAAAAGGCATTTTATTTACATTTAAAATAAATAAGGATTACTTAAATTACATGCGTAAATCTATAAAGACACCTAAATACAAGTGTACACTAATAAAACAATAAGAATGAAAAATGTCAAGTTTTTAAATTTTTGTTTTCTTTTATTTTTAATAAACTACAAATTAACTTATATATGCATACCTCTCATTTCATTTTCTTTTTCTATCCTCTTAATTTAAAGATAAGAGAATTCAGCTGTAAACAAAATTCTCAAAAACTAAACCTGAAACTCAAAACATTCCTCAAACAAAATCCTCTCAAAAACAATCTGATAATCATTCCTCTCAAACCAGAAATCTTCTTCTTCAACTCTGTAATTTATTTTTAAAACAAACCTGTAATCAATCCTCTGAAAAAGCTTCTTCTTCAACAACCTGTAATTCTTTTTAAAAATCAAAAGCCTATATCTTTTCAAAATCTGGAAGCAAGCAAACCTGCATCTTCTTCAAAGATTGAAAGCAAGTTCAAAGGAAAAATTAAAGCAAATCAACTATATTTCAACATGCAAGTTTTTAAATCGAGTTTTAAAAGTTTCAAAAGCACTTCAGTTTTAAAGTTTAAAGCAGTTCAAAGAGGACTCTGTTCTTCATTTTAAAATGGTGAGTAACATTTATTTTAAAAACTTAAGTATATGATATCTGTTTGCATGCTATAAATTCTTGAATCTATGATGTAATATGCCTGCATGTTGTTTAATATGTTTGGTATGTATGTATATTTTTATATATATGGATGTAAATTGGTGTGCATGTCTGTTACTTATGTATATCTCTGTTCCCAGTTTTTAAATTTAAAGTTTTGATTGAAAATTCTGTATCTCTTAACTTAGTTAATATTATGATTTAAGTTATAAACAATAATTGTTTGTTATATCATATATTAGAGTTTAAAAATTTAATTAAGTTAAAATAAACAGAAATGTCTCTAGGAACTAGAAAATACAGTGCATGTTTAAATTAGGTGAAAATTTAAGTATCTGAATTTATCAAGACAGGCATATAATCTAAAACCCTATCCTAAAACATGAATTTTGAAAGTGAAATCACAATTTTTAGAGGGGTATAGTAGGAGCAGATTGAGTTTGACCAGAATTTGCATTCTGGGTGATCTCTGATGATCTAGTTGATTGTCGAAGACGTGGTTCTCATTGGAGATAGTTGAATGATGGGTGAGGACGGGAAAAATAGTGGATGGCCGTATAGACGACTGTGGCGATGGGAATTGATCGAGAATGTCTGTAAACCTAGTTTTGCAGTGCTGGAGTGTTTGATTTTTCGCTAGGGCTAGGAGTGATCGAGTTCTATGATATTCAAGGAGGTCTTAGCTTGGATATTGGAGAAGAGCTGGACGGAATTTCAAAGCCTCCGATGACCGGAGTTTTGAGGTCGAAGTGATTCCAGGTTTAGGAATAACACTCGAATTCGATCGTGGAGATGATTCAAGTTTCTGATGGTCGGAATGGTATAAGAAGTTGATCGTCGACTTGTAGTGATCGTCGTGGGAGGACGGAGCTCAGGCGAATAGCTGTGCACGTGTACCAGGCAGCAGTCATGTCTGGTGAGTTAAAGGAAGAAGATGTCTCGAATAGTTGTTGTTTAACTCGAAGTCATACTCGAGGAAATGGGAATTTGGCTCGGGTTCGTACGGGGGAGACTCGCGTGGGTTTAAACTGTTTTTAAAATTTTTATAACAAAGTATAAATAAAAGAGGAAAACTCCAAGCTGGTCACGGGGGTTTCCAGTTTTTGCTCGGAGAAATTTAGATAAGGCTCGGGTAGATTTTTGTTTTGCAGTTTTAAAACCTGTCAGGGTTTTAAAAATTTAAAATAAGTTTAAAATGATAAGCAGGATTTAAAACAAAGTTTTAAAACAAATTTTAAAGTATGGATTCAATTTAAGTTTGTATCCAGGTTGAATAAATAAAGTTTATAAAATTTATAATGTTTTATCAAATTTAAAGCATTTAAAGTATATTTTTAAAAAGGGTTTGAATTTAAATAAATTGTTAAAAAACTTTTAAACGTTAAGTTTTCTTAACATTTGGATTTAAAAAGAATTTGTAAATTTGATTTAAGTCTTGGTTAAGGTTAAATTGTAAATTATTTTAAATCTTTAATTTAAAATGAATTAAAAAAGAAAGATTTGGAAGTAAAATATTTTAAAGTCTTTTGTTAATAATAATTAAAGTAGTTGTAAAGGTTAATACTTTAATTTAAAGATTAATTAAGGTTTAATGATTTAGGAGTCATTAAATTAATAAGGTAATTAAAGAATAATTTAATAATTTAATTAATTAATGAGTTAATGTTAAATAATTAAATAATTAAGATTTATAAGTAAATTAATTAAGGGTTAATTAATTTGAAATTAAGGATCATTTATTTAGATAAGTAAAGATTTTTAATAAATGATTAGAAATTTATTAATCAAGTGATTGAAGTTATTAAGCAATTAATTAAGTAATTAAGAGATTAATTAATTAGTAATTAAGAATTAATTTATTTGTAATTAACAATGTTTGATTTAAGTTTAATTACTTAAATAAAGAATGGTTAATAATTAATGAGGGATCATTAATTAGGGATTATTAAATAATTAATTAAAGTGATTAATTTTGATAATCAATTAGATTAATTAACTAATGATAATCGTTTGTGAATTGGTAAGTATAATTACTTAATGGAAGTAATTAAAGAAATTAATTACTTAAGGTAATTAATTAAATAAATTTGGTAAGTTTAAATTAATTAATTAAATTAATTTAAGATAATCACTTGGTGATTTGTTAAGTATAATTACTTAAATGTAATTAGTGAAGTGTAATTACTTAGGGAAGTAATTAAAGGTAATTACTGGATGTAATTAATTAAAGGAGATGAAATAATGGAAGTAATTGGAGTTTAATTACTTTGTATAATTAATCAAGGGATTAATTAATTGTAATTAATTAAGGAGTAATTAATTTCTGAAATGGAGTAATTAAGGGTAGTTAATTACTAAATGAGATTAATCAAAGGTGATTAATAAATGTGACTAATTAAGGATTAATTATTAAATAATTAATTTTAAATGGAGTAATTAATTAGAGAAGTAATTAAGAATCATAAATTAATATAATTAATGATGTAATTAAGGATTGATTAATTAAGATTAATTAATCAATAATAAGTGGTTAAAGTAATTAATTAATTATAATTAATTAAGGATTAATGTAATTAAGTATAGTTAATTAATTAATGAAGTAATTAAGATTAATTACTGTAATGGTTTAAGATAATTAATTTGTGAAATTAATTAAGGATTAATTACTTAAAGTAATTAAAGGATAATTAATCAAGAATGATTAATTAAGATGGATACTTAGAGTGTGATTAATTAATTGGTTTAATTAATGATTAAGTAAGCAGGATTTATAGAATGAAGTAATTAATTTAATTCACTTTAAATTAATTAGAGATGGTATAAATCATTACTTAGGGATGGATGAATGATATTGAATTCTTTGCATTGTTGATATCTCTGATAAGAGATGTGCTGATCTATGATATGGATGTTTAGTTAAATTGAAATGATAATGTGAATTATCTGTTGTGATGATAATGTAGATTATCTATTGTGAATTATCTATCTGTGTGTATATAGATAAAGAATTGAATTGTTTTAACTTTAAAACAACTTGGCCTTAAAAGATACGTTTTGGATTTCGATGAGACCGGGATCGGGTTTCCAGATTTGGATATCCGAATACCACATCGATCCAAATTAACGATAGGTCGTGAATCTCAAGTGAAGGTGAAGATTCAGAGTGCAAGGGTTATTGTCGTTAACTCTGAGGGTGATTCCAAAATGAGTGTAACGAGATAATGCATTCGGTTTCGTTCGAACCCGGAACGAACTTGTATGGATTGAATGCTTTCAAAACGTCGTCAGGTGGATGATGAGCATTCTAAGTGATGTGTTCTAATTAAAGGTAATCGTAGCCTCAAGCCTCATCAACCGGGAATGGCTAAAACAGGGGAGGTGCAGCATGGCTTCGTGGGTAGCACCCACTGAGAGTAAGGTCATCCCTGTCTAGAGAGTTCCTTTATTTCGGCTTAGTGGTGTAGTTGGCGACGGCCATCTGTGGGGTGATTTTTTTCGGAATTATCCAGTAAGGGATGGTTCCGGCTTTGTGTTGCAGGGGATTGGGAGTAATCCTCGGTACGGTGATCTAGGCCCCGTACTGTGATGAGCGGTACCCCGGTAGCTCTGCCATTGTATGGAATCCAATTTCCAATAAGTGCCGTACGTATTAGTTGTGCCCAACTATGTTGGAACGTGAGATGTAAGCATTCCAGCTATTTCTGTATTTTACTTGAAAACCCTAGCCCTATTGTAATACAACTGGATTTCCTATCAAATGTTTTGGTTAGCGTAAGGTAAAAACTTACCCATGTTTATGTGTGGGGAGTCTTACGTGATACCTTTGTTTTCAAAGGATTTTCGAAGTTAAGCAAGTTTAACCTGTTACTCACACCAGACCCATGTCTGACCCAAGTGTTTATTTTCTGTTTTATAAACTCTTGGGTACTCAAATTTTTACGAGTAGCCAAGGGATTCAGGTTTAGCTTTGACGAGTTTTCTGGAGGAGCAAATGGAGCAAGAGGCTTCAGCGTTCATAGATATAGTATTCCGCTGTGTAGATCTCTTTGATAGTGTCTTGTATTGTATTGAGTTGTAATGACTAGACAGATGTTTATAACTGTCTAGTATGTGTTGTATATGTTGTGTAAACTCTGATAAGTGTTGTATACTATGTAATAGTTTATGTTATTAATATAATTTATTCGTTCCGCTGTTGAGATTCTGATGTTGTTTCTTTCTCTCTTCTCTTCTTTTCTCTTTTCTATCCCTTTCTTTCTTATCGACGCTGCGTCCTTCTGTGGAGAGAAGGGCGGGTCGTTACACAATGTCATGCAGCTTGTGTTGATATAAGCTTTTATGACACTTGATAATTTTAGTTTAAATTTTATATAAGTAGTATATGACTTTAAAAATTGCTCCATGCCAAGTTATTGGATCAAAATTAAATACAAAACAAAAAGAACTCAATACAACATCTTGCATATACAATGTGCTTACTGAACAAAAACACTTTATTTGTGTGCACGCACGCACTAACATGCCCAAAAGGATAAATTTGAACTAGTTTCTATAGATGCGGTTTTATTACTATCAAAATCATCTCCATAATTCTTATAACGATCAAATCTGTTAAACACAAACCAATATTTTACAATCATACTGTAAATTCATGCATTATGTAAGATTTCTTATACCTTAAGTTGAATGTTGGCATGTGTACCAACTAAATGAAACTACTAAACAACGACTTACATTGCTATAAAAGAAATATTTCTATTCTGGTCAGATTATTTTTCAAGGTGGCATCAGTCTCACTTTGACACAGTTCAAAGAAAACTTTTTAGTTCTACTTGAAGCTTGTGGTTTTGTGATCCAACTGCCATTTTACTTATGAAGAACATTTTGAGAAAACATAAAGTTATGGTCATTTATATCTTTCCATGCAATTTGTACGAATAAAGTTATATTTACATTGCCACCGATAGTGGAACATGTAACAGATTGGTGGACATAAATACTTGTTCTATCATTGGTAATTTGTTACAACTTGAAATCATAGGAGTTCGTAGCAGATGCAATGATCCAACAACAGTCAACTTTTATTAAAAGGAGAAAAAGAAAGCAAATTTACCACAACTTTAGTAAACATCATAAATTTACAACTCAAAACATATATTTGCACGGACAGTTAAATAATTATATAGCCAGCCATCAGCATAGTTAAACATTCACAGAAACATATGATAAATTCACGAATTGGTATAAGAACATCACTTCAAATTTCATCACCTTAAAATTACTTGGAAGAAATCGCCTCGTTGCTATGACGAAGTCGCCAGCAGTATATCCTTAGCCAAGCCTCACCATAAAACCATACTCATCACTCAGTCACCTACGTGTACGCTTTCTCCTCTGTGTGTTTTCCTCATTACGTTGTCGACCTCCTCTATTGCTAGCAGCGCTAACTTTTCTCGTGCGTGAAATTATAATAATTTCTCTCTTCATTAATCGATTTGGGGGTGAAGCCAGAAACGAAGTGATTTTGGAAGTTGAAGTTACGGGATTTGATGGCGGGAATGATTTGGCCATATAAGATGAAGATTCTGTGAAACTATAAAAGTGGATAAGAAAGAAAAAAGGAGGAAGATTTTTTTGAGGGTTTTGATTCATTTCAGAGAAGATGAGCGGCCACATAAAATTTTTGCAAAAATTTCACTGAATTAATGGCCAGAATGATTTGGTCGCGTTTATACCTTAATTTTTATATTTTAGATAGGTCAATGGTTGCATATAACATGAAATGCCACCGATTAATGCAATTAAAGGCAGATATTCTTGTAGTGGTAGGATATGGAATTAAAGTTTGAATGGATTGCAAATAAAATCAAGGTGAGAAATTCTCACCCATTTGGAATACCGAATTAATTTTTAAATAGTTAAAATTAATTATTGGATGCTTGGTTGAATTTATAAATTATTATCAATTTGGATGTTATATATATATATAGTATATATATTAGTAATTGGATATATACCCGCCAGTTGGAGCGAATGAGACCCTATGCGCCCCGCATATAGCGGATGACCGTATATTACCGCGATATCCCCCTCGAAGTGGGATTGGTATTTTTATGTTGTATTAACATCTGTGGATGCAGGAAAACAGGTTAGAGGGATCCTACTGGATTCCTCAAATTTATATTGATTGTTTTTCATATATAATAATATATAATGTGTTAGAATAATCTGTTATAGATTATTGCTGTGATGTGAATTACTAGATGCTATAACAGCACTGGTCTAACTTTTGGTATTTTAAATACCATAAATATTATTTTTGGAATTTGAAAAGATTTAAAAGGATATTTTGAATATAAAATTATTCATATAGAAATTTGGATTATTTTTAAGAAATTGATTTGGATAAAAACAATAACTGATTTTTGTTTGTATTTAACTATTTATAAAAATATTTTAAATAAGATTTTAAATAATTTATAAAAGGATTTTTAAACGATGGATTTTTAAACGATATTTCTGGAAAATATGAAAAGGAGTTGAAATCAATATTTTAAATAGATTTGTGAAATATATGGAATTTATTAAGAAATGGGTTTATAAAATGAGATTTTATAAATGGGATTAGTTTTATAAACAAGTGAAACTCAAGGGAGTTATAAATTTATAAATGATGTTTATAAACAAGGGAAAATAAAAATTAATTGATAAATTGGAATATAATTTCACAAGGTGAATTTATATCGAGATATGAAAAATAGATTTTGGGGAATATAGTGAATTCTATTTTTGAAAAGCGAGGATGGTTAGAAAATCGGAATGGATCGATGTGTTGTAAATCGAGAGGGATTTATAAATTGAATTGGTTATTGGAATTTTAAAAATATATTTTACTAAGAGGTTAAGATTTGATTTAAAAAGGGAAATTCTATTTATTTAACTATGTAATTTTAAGCTAGTTAGTATTGAATACTTCAGAAGTGAATTTTTCAAATATCTAATATTAATTGAAATTAAATTCTAATTTTTATAATCGGCTTTGAAAATTGATTTGTTGTCTAAAAATGGATTATTGATGTTTATATAAAGTGTTCGATATTTTTAAATAATTACTTGAACATGTTTTAAAAATAAATTATTATCCTTTTAAATACTTATTTATTTACATATATATATATATATAAAGAGAGAGTTTTGTAATGATTGAAATTTAATTATAAATGTTCTCGAGAATCTGGAAACGGGGTTTATTCAGTAGATAGGATTTATAGGAGAAATTCTCAAAAATGGAATTTGGGAAGAAGTAAGAAAATTTCCAAAATAGTTAAATAAAAATGAACTTCTAAAAAATGAATTAGAACTCATAAAAGAAGTTAGAAATGGATATTTGGAATTTTAGACAAGTGTTTGAGTTGGAAAATATTAAAGGAAATTAACTAAGGAAACCGGAACTTATAGAATTCGTTCTGAAGGAGTTAAGGAATTTACAAATAAATTTGTAAATGATTTTTAGAAACTAGGAAATAAATGGAATACTTCCTACGTGTGGAACATAAAAATGGAGTTGGAAAAATATTCTAAGTATTGGAAAGGTTTGGGAATATTCCGTTGAAAATATAAGGATTTGAAATCATTTCAAATGTTGAAAATTTTGGAAGGGATTTGAATATATATCTTATAAAGATGTTTTGAAATAAATTTTTGGAAAATTTATAATAAGGCTTGATGTCTGCTTATGGATGTTTTATTGATAGTTAAATAACTGACTATCAATTTTGGCCAAATTTGTTGATCGTTTCAAAGAGACCGGGATCAGATTTAATTATTCGAAAACCACTTCGATCCGATTTGAGCATTACGAATGGATATCATGAAGATACTGAAGATGGTGATTTGGTTTGTCTAGACCCAGGACAAATTGTATGGACGAATGCTATTAGAACGTCGTCATTGGAGGATGATGAGCATTCTAAGTGAAATTGTTCTTGAAAGGTAATCGTTAGCCTCAATCCTCATCAACCAGGAATGACTAAACATGGGAGATGCAGCAAGGCTAAGTGGGTCGCACCCAATTAGGATATGTTATCACCTTTCTAGATACCCTCGGATATATTATAACTTATGGATACGGTGGTGCATGGAAAAAGAGCTCTCGATAAGGGTGGGAACATCCGGGGTAGTAACATATTTGGTACTATTCAGGTTAGGGGTGGAACCAGTCTTGTGTTATAGGGGATCCCGGCGAGGTCCTCGGTACATTTTTCTAGATGTGTACCATGATAGGTGGTACCCTAGTGCCTAGTCATTGTATGGAATCCATTCTCCAATACGTACCTTTACGGTTTTGGTTGTAGAGCCTAGTATGCTGGAATTTAATTAATGTAACAATTTCGGCTATTTGAATCAGTATTTGTGCTTAGACACTATTATAATATCAGATGATTTTGATATAAAATATTTTGGTTATCGTAAGGTAAAAACTCGCCGTGTTTATGTGTGGCGTGGTCTTACGAGATACCTTTGTTTTCAAAGGATTTCGATAAAAGTTACTAATTCAAATTGGGTGTGTTTTCTCACGCTGGTTTTCCAGACTGACTCGGGTGTTATTTTATTATAATGCTTGAGTCAGATCGAGTATATAGATTCAGGATATGATGCTATGGAGCTCAGGAGATGAGCTGGATGACAGAGACGTATCTCACGTACTTAGTTATTTCTGCTGTGTGAGTTATGTATATGAGGATAAGTTATTATAATTGTCTACATTGATGTATTGATTGTTGTACTCTAATGATTGTAAGTATATAACAATTCAGATTCTTCTGTACAAAGACATGTTATTATTTATTATATATTGTTCCGCTGCGATTGTGAGATTCTGTGTTGTTGTTTCTATTTTCTTCCACCTTTTTCTTCTTTACCCCTAGCAATCGGTATTTTCGGCACTTGAATATTTGGCATGATTATACAGTGAATGTATCGATGTCGATTTTCGAGGGTCGAAAATCATGGGTCGCTACATAATTTGTTTTGTTTAGTATTTATAAATTCCGGTCGGTACATAGGATGCTATGACATCGATAGGGATTTCTAAACACTTAATAGGGCAAACCGACACAATATTGTTTGAAATATAGGTAAATGATATAATTTTACCTAGTATTATATTTTGTATATATAAAGGGATAATTTTATAAATGGATGAAGTTGTATGTAATATGATTGTTTGTTAGGAAATGAAATTTTATAAACATTGGTTGTAAAATAGGATTTACAAGTAAAGTAAATAAGAACTGAAAATTTGAGAACTTAAGTTCCGGGGTTTGAAATTGGGTTTCAAAAGATTTTGGAATATAATATTAATATTATTTGGAAGTATTTTTCAAATAGAAGTATTTTCAAAGTGATCTGAAAGGAATGTTTTAAAGGAATTTTAAAAGGAAATAAGTTCTTTACTCCCCTCTCCATCGCTGGAAAATAATTTCGGTGATGAGTGCACGCATCATCGACATTCATTTTCGAGTTTCAAAGTGGGAAGACCGCTGTAGTAGTTTTACTACACATTTGTTTTGATAAACAAATCTTAATTTTAATTTCCAAATATGATTTGATATATATAAAGGATATGAGTATATATATTATTTTAAAATGATTTGGAAATGGAACTCGATATTTAGTTCTTAAGTTTCTGTAAATTAGAAATTTTAATTATTGTAATGAATGAAATCTTGAATATATTAATAATTGGAAACTTCTAAAATGAAAAATAAGAAATTAAGAGTTAAGTGATTAATGAAATGTAAAGAAATTGAGGGTTGGCACTTATAAATTAAAGAGTAATGGAATTTAGAAAATGTAATTATTGAACATTTTGTTAACTAAAATGAATAAGATAAACTTGTGTAACATTTAATTACATTCTTAAGACACACACACACACACATATATATATATATAACTTACCAGAAATGTTTAGAAGCTGTAATGTTAAATAGGAATATGTAATAGAATATTATATAAGTAAAACTTAACTAATGGAAGTGTTCAATGGAATTATTTCTATAAATAAGAATTTAGAGGTACAATGAATGTTATAAACATAAGTTAATGTTTGAAATGCTAATAATTGGAGTTAGTGGTAAAAAGTGAATATTATCCAAGAAGATGTTGAAATAATTCATTTATAGATTTAATATTTATTTATAAGTAGACGTAATATTAACTGATGCTGTCTGTGAAGAAATGAATGTAATTTAAGAGTTAAGAAACTTAAGTGAAAAGACCCATGAATGAATATTTATTTTAATCAAGCTACATGAATAATAAATGTTAAATAAACTGAAATAAAATGAATATCAATTAATAAGAAATAACCTCGTATGAATAAATTGGAAATAAATGAAAAGTATGTAATACTTAAATGATGAATTCATTGATTATTTTAAATAATTGAATGGAAAATAACTTATGTAAGTAATGAATGTAAATTAATGAAAATAAGCATTGTATGAATGAATGAAACTGAAGAACAATAAATAATATGAAAGGAGATTAGTAAGAATAGACTTAAACGATATTTGAAATTATTGTTTGTTTTGGCTTATAGGATGGTTGGGAAAGGATACTTCTAACTTTACAAAGATGTATAAATAATCTATTAAGTTTTATCTAAGACTATTGAGTGTATGGTATACTTAGTAGTTATTTATCATTTTATATGATTAAAAAGTTTCTAAACTCGAACAAACCATTTGTTTTGGTTGTTATGGATGGATGATTGATTACTTTGATTGCTTGTGATGATTGTATGGTTTTGTTTAGAAGTGACTATTGTTATGTTGTGTTGATTGTTTTGTTATTAATTGAAATAACTTAAATATCTCCCATATACATACTATTTTGGATTTTACAAGTGAAATACAAGTTTATGGAAGCAATAGCTACTGCTTTTGGTTTCTTAAATAAGTGTTGTTTGCCCGACTAATAGGTACGTTTTCGGATTACGGTTTTATAGCGATATTATATTATTTTCCCATGGTTTGGTATGTTTTATTTTTGAAATATGATATATATATGGTTATTATTGATGTTTTATTTCTTCTGGACCTCTCCGTACAAAGGAGACTCTGCCGAAATTTTCCATGAATTTTGGACTTAGAAATTTTTTGTGATAGTGGAAATGTTTTTCAAACTTTTGTTGAACTTGAATATGAAAGGATTTAATTGTTTATAAATTGATATATTTTATTTAAATTATTTAATTACTTAAATTAATTGTTTATAAATTTAATACTTTGAATATAATATATTAATTCCTTCTCTCCTTTTTGAGGATGAAAAGTTTTGAGTAGGGGAGAGTGTAACGACCCGTAATTTTCGATAATTAAAAATATTTAATTTAATAAGATGTTGGTGTTTAATATTGGAAGAAGTTAAAATTTATGATTTATTAATGAGAAAAATAACTAGAATGAAATGTAATAATGTTAATGTAAGGTAATGGATAACTACTTTAATGCAATTCTAATTAATTGAAATGATTGTAAAGTATAATTGGTTATAAAGTGTAAATAAGGAAATAAACCATATGTTGTATTAAACGGTGAAATTGTATGTGATTAATTGAAATTGGTTAATATAGAATAACTAATCAGTATGCAAATTTATTAGCTTTGTTTGTTAACAATAAACATAGAAATGTGTTTGAAATTGTAAGTTGTAACAATTGTTTAATTATCATTTCACTATTTAATCCATTGAAATTTAATTGGAAATTGTTGGGTAGATTCTCAACACCGGTCCAAAGCTTCACCGAACCAACCTGCTTCGCATGCAACGACCCTGCCGAACCAACTCATCCCCATGCTTTGCCGAACCAACTCAGGTACAAACTCCACCGAACCAACTCAAGTACAACTTCACCGAACCAACTCAGGTACAAACTCCACCGAACCAACTCAAGAACAGCTCCACCGAACCAACTCAGGTACAACTCCACCGAACCAACTCAAGTACACCTTCACCGAACCAACTCAGGTACAAACTCCACCGAACCAACTCAAGAACAGCTCCACCGGACCAACCACTTACCCAAGCAGTGCCGAACCAATCTTCTCCCCACCACAACCGGACCAAGTCGCCTCCCTACTGGCATTCAACTCCTACCACCGAATCAAGGGAGGCCGAACCAAGACGCACCAGGCCAGATTACGTCAGCCCAGGCCCGCCAGCTGCTATATACCTCCAAAGACCCCTACCCCCAGCCTCACTCTATAAATAGAGGGGCAGGGGTACTACAATGGGGACAAGTTTGAGAGCTCAAGCACGGAAGGAACTTTCAAACAACTTTCTTTTACTCGTACCAAAGCTTTGTACTTGTAATCATAACAAAAGAAGAGAAATAACATATAAAGTGGATGTAGGCACATTCTGGCTGAACCACTATAAATCTGCGTGTCTTTTTACAATTTAGCCCCTGTTTTTCATATATTTGCATAAACCTCCAAAGTCATTAAGAACAACCTAAGATCTACTAAATCATATAACTTTGAGATGTTTGTCCATTTTTTGTGCAAACATTTTTGGTGCTTTAACTGAGAAAATAGAAACTCGAAGCTTCAGCTTCATCCACTTAATAGTTTTCCTAACAGCATCATTCGCCACTCAGAAAACATGCCTCCCAAACAGAGAAAAGATGTTAATAAAGGAAAAAACATCGCATCCAGCAGTCTTCCAGATCCAGCTGTCACGAATCAAGGAAATCATCCTCCTCCAGCAGCAGAAACAAATGAAGGACAGGCTAACCCAACCACTCCTGCTACAGGACAGCCTGCAGCCATTACTAGGGCAGATCTAGACAGGGTTGTGGCTGAAGTAACTAACCGCTTCACATCCCAGCAAGAAGCTTTGGTGGACCATCTCATGTCACGCTTAAGGGACGCTGAAGAATACAACCGCAACACTGAATCATGGGGCGAGTCCCAGTCTGGAGGATCTCAGAGACAACAAAGATCTTCCTTCTTCGAAGGAGCTAACGGCAGAAGTAGCCATGGTAGGAGCCGAGACCGAGCACAACCCGAAGTTAGGCCTGAGGAAACGTTTGGTACCGAACCCAACGGGGGAGGTACCGGATGGAGGTCAACTGTAGCTGAGCCTGTCATACTGCCTAACCACGGAAACGCCAATGAACGGGGCCGAGCTAGAGTCCAGCCCGAAGTTGGACCCGAGGAAGTGCTTAGATCAGAACCCGGCAGGGGAAGATCAAGGCAAGGGCCAACTGTAGCTGACCCTAGCATGCTCCCAGAAGATCAAAGGCAGCCACTGGAAAATATGAGGGATGATAGACGATACCATCCCTACAGGTCATCTGGACGGAATCAATCCCACAGAACAGAACCAAACTCATTTCTATCTGCTCCAAGTTCTGATGAAAGGATGGCACGCTTATTCAGAGAGTGTGTCCAACGGGAGCAAAGAGATCGAGGGATAGGCGCTAGGGTAACCAGCCCTTTCACCCGCAATATCGAAATTGCTATCAACCCCCGAGAATGGAAGATGCCAACAATGGAACCCTACAAAGGAACCTCCGACCCCGTTGTACACTTACAGAGGTACACGCAGCATATGCTCATGAGTGGGGCGACAGAGGGAGTACTGTGCAAATGCTTTCCGCTCTTCTTAGCAGATCTTGCTACCTCCTGGTTCTGTCATCTACCCCAGGGATCCATCAGCTCGTGGGAGATGTTGAAAGAAAGATTTATCAGTCAGTTCCGCATTCATGTGGAGCAACCTAAGGACGCTTATTCCTTATCCAGCATCAAACAGAAACCTAGAGAGAAGCTGCAGCAATACCTAACCAGATTCAACGCCGCAGCAGCCGCAGTCCAAGATGCCGATGAGAAGCTTATCCTAATGGCCCTCTGCAGTGGTGTGCATCCGGACACTAAATTTGCTAGAAGGTTAACAAAAGAAAAACCAGCTACTTTACCCGATTTCTTCCATGAAGCCGGGAAATACATGAGGCTTGAGGTTGCTGCCGTTGAGGGGCAGTCAGGACAGCAAAATAAGACAACCCATGGCAACGCCCCTGCTGTGGCAAGGGACGTTCGAAGAAATGATTCCAGAGACAATGCTGGGGGCAAGAAGGGAGAAAAGCGCCTATATCGACCAGGACCAAGATTCGACACTTACACTCCCTTGAACGAGACCGTCGAAAATATCTTCGTTGCCACCCAAGGCGAAGTTAGATACAAACGCCCACCATACAAGAAGGAATCAGATAACGCACAGAAGTCTGGAAAGTTCTGCCGCTTCCACGAATCTCACGGGCATGATACCAATGAATGCCATCATCTCCGAGATCTGATTGAGGAACACATCAGAAGGAAGAAACTGGAACGTTATGTAAAAGGTCAGCACAGGACCCCAGCTCCTGCCAATGAAAACCCAAGGCTTCCCTCACTGGGGGCCGACAGAGGAAACCGCAATGCTAGCAGCTCTAGTCAAGAGAAGATAGTGGTCCATACCATCTCAGGAGGGCCGCACATCGCAGACAGAAGCTGGAAAGAGATGGAAAGATACGGAAAGTCGCTTAGAGACAATAAAGACTATGTCAATTCGGTTGTAGAAGAACGCCACCCGAAGCGGAAAGAAAGTGATGACATCACATTCGGTAAGCGTGACCTAGAAGGAAGGCAGTACCCTCACATGGATCCCATGGTCATCTCTGCACGACTTGGTCCCGCCGAAGTTTACCGAATCCTGGTAGACACTGGAAGCTCAGTAAACATCCTGTTCAAACACGCGTTCGACAAAATGAAGCTATCAATGAAGGATGTATCTCCCTGCGATAAACCACTACACGGCTTCACTGGAGATGCGAAGATGCCCCTCGGGCAACTGGACCTCTTTGTTGAGATTGGAAGCCATCCCCGCTCCGCTGTACGGAAACAGACGTTTGTGCTAGTAGAAAACCATTCGACCTACAACGCCTTCTTAGGAAGGCCATCCTTGTCTGACTTCCAAATTGTCCTAGCCCTATGGTGCCTAAAGATGAAATTTCCAACAGACAATGGAGTAGGGGAAGTGGAAGGAGACCAGGACGTTGCTCGAGACTGCTATGTGACTGAACTTCGCAACAACCACAGGAAGGATAAAGGGAAGGGTGTAGAGATTGCCCTCTGCACAAAAAGTCTAGAAGCATAGCAACTAAAGAAAGCCCCTCCTCTTCGATATACCAGCGACCCTTTCAATGAATTAGACCCTAGGGACAAAGAGGAGGAGGCCACCGCCGAGCCTGCAGAGGCTATGGAGTTTATATCTGTAGACAAGTACGACTCAAGTAGACTATTGAAAATTGGGTTCCAACTAAAGACCGAACTGAAGGAACAACTCATCGATTTTCTCCGCCACAACTTGGATGTATTCGCGTGGTCACATGCTAACATGACCGGAATCTCCCCCGATATAGCATGCCACATATTAAACATTGATCCTACCAAGGCGCCCGTAAAACAAAGAAAGAGAAGTATGGGGGCAGAACGATCAGCAGCCCTCGATGAAGAAGTAAAGAATCTACTCGCCAATGACTTCATACGAGAAGCTATTTACCCGGAATGGATCGCCAACCCGGTGCTGGTAAAGAAGGCTAATGGGAAGTGGCGAACCTGCATTGACTTTTCCAACCTAAACGACGCCTGCCCAAAGGATTGCTTCCCACTTCCCAGAATCGACCAACTTGTAGACAGCATAGCCGGGCACGAGCTCCTATCTTTTATGGACGCATACTCAGGATATAACCAAATTCCTATGCATGCTCCTGACCAAGACCACACTAGTTTCATCACCGACCGGGGTTTATACTACTATAAGGTAATGCCTTTCGGACTTAAAAATGTAGGAGCCACCTACCAGCGCCTCGTCAACAAGATGTTTGCGGGGCTAATAGGACGAACTATGGAAGTATATGTGGATGACATGCTAGTGAAATCACGGAAAGCCAAAGATCACGTAAGCCACCTAGGCGAGATGTTCCAGGTACTTCGACAGTATGGAATGAAGTTGAATCCACTAAAGTGCTCCTTTGGAGTGTCATCAGGAAAGTTCTTAGGATTCATCATTCATGCCAGAGGAATAGAAGCAAACCCTGAACAAGTCTGAGCGCTAAGGGATATCAAGATACCTTCCACTCGGAAGGAAATGCAAAGCCTAAATGGAAAAGTGGCCGCCCTAAGCCGATTCATCTCCAAGGCAACGGACAAGTGCGTCCCCTTTCTCGAAGCTCTAAAGAAAGATAAAGGAAAGTTCGAATGGACGGACGAATGCTTAACCGCTTTCCTTAACCTAATCGAACACCTCCAGAAACCACCGGTACTCTCGACTCCAAGCGAAGGCGAAGAATTATACCTATACCTTGCTGTGTCATCTCACGCTCTAAGCGCTGCCTTGGTAAGGGAAGACAACCGCACGCAACGACCAGTTTACTTCGTCAGCAAAAGGTTTACTGGGGCAGAAGTCAGATATCCTAAACTTGAGAAGTTAGCATACTGTTTACTAATCACATCACGGAAACTGCGTCACTACTTCCAGTCCCACTCCATCAAAGTTCTGACCGATCAACCACTAAGGCAGGTACTCCATCGTCCCGACACTTCCGGGCGATTACTTAAATGGTGCATTGAACTGAGTCAGTATGATATCACCTATCACCCTTGCACCGCCATCAAGGGACAGGCCATGGCTGATTTCATTGCAGAATTCACTACCAACAAAGATCAGGAGCAATTGGAAATAACAGAAGATATCAAGTGGAATCTCTTTGTGGATGGTGCATCGAACGAACAAGGCTCGGGGGCAGGTGTGGTAATAATCACTCCCAGGGGAAACAAACTGCACTATGCTATAAGATTGGAGTTCGCCGCCACCAATAACGATGCAGAATATGAAGCAGTGATAGCCGGACTAGAAATTGCCATAGAAATCGGAGCCAATTCTTTGTGTCTTCATAGCGATTCTCAACTTATTGTTAATCAAATACTAGGAGAATTCCAAGCTCGAGAAGAATGACTCATAGCATATCTAAAGAAGACCAAGTTACTTCTCAGCCGATTGGACCACTACTTAGTCAAACACATCCCTCGGGAAGAGAACCAAGAAGCCGACGAATTGGCAAAGCAAGCAAGTGTGAGAGACGTCACCATCTTCGGGGCGGTAACCATCTCAAAGCAACTGGCCCCAAGTTTTGAACAAGTGAATCTGGTAGCTACAACCGAAGAAGCAACTTGGATGACTACTATCCAAGACTACCTACAGAGTGGCACACTACCCAACGGGCATAACGAAGTCAAGAAAATCTTGAGGAAAGCATCCCGCTACATAGTACAAGAAGACATCCTCTATCGGCGCGGATTCTCTAACCCGTTATTAAGGTGTGTCGCTGGGAGGGAAGCCAAGGAAATCTTGTCCAACATCCATCAGGGAAGCTGCGGAGATCACACCGGAGGGCAAACGTTAGCAAAAAAGATACTCCGATACAGATATTTCTGGCCCACCTTAAGCAAGGACGCCTTAGATTTCGTCAAGAAGTGTGACAGATGCCAAAAATTTGCTAAGATTCCTCGGCTACCAACAACCGAGATTACTCAAATGACCAGCCCTTGGCCCTTCGCAATATGGGGAATTGACTTAATCGGTGAGCTACCAATGGGCCGAGGTGGGGCCAAATATGCTATAGTGGCTGTTGATTATTTCACCAAATGGGTGGAAGCGGAACCTCTGAATAAAGTATCTTCAGCAAAAGTTATTAACTTCCTGATCAAAAATGTTCTATGCAGGTACGGAGTCCCACTCAAAATCATATCAGACAATGGACTTCAGTTTGACAGCGAGGAATTCGCCAACTGGTGCCGAGAGCACAGAATTCATAAAAGCTTCTCATCCGTAGCATATCCCCAGGCAAACGGACAAGTCGAAGCAGTCAACAAAATTCTGAAAACTCTGATAAAAAAGAAGCTCAAAAAGTCAAAGGGCGCTTGGGTGGATGAACTCCCTACGGCACTGTGGGCCTACCGCACATCTTTCAGAACATCAACGGGGCACACTCCTTTCTCTTTGGCATACGGATCGGAGGCTATGCTCCCAGTTGAAACCATTGTGCCTTCCCACCGTAGGATCCACTATAAACCAGAAGAGAATGAAGAACTCCTCCACATGTCTTTGGATCTAGTTGAGGAGAGAAGAAATGATGCAGTCCTTAAAACAACAGCCCACAAGCAGAAAGTGGCAGCACAATACAACTCCAAAGTCAAGCATCATACCTTACAAGAAGGGGATCTTGTCCTCAAGCGAATCTTCCCTCGCCCCGGAGCACTAGACCCAATCTGGGATGGACCATATGTAATTCATAAAGATCTCCACAATGGAGCTTATATTTTGTCAACAGTGGACGAAGAGGTGTTCCAGAGGGCATGGAACATCCAGCACCTCCGTCGATACTTTTCTTAACTTGTACTGCCCATATGAAGTGAATTAACAAAGAGAATCAGTGGACGTAGGCCTTTTCATGCCGAACCACTTTAAAAAACCTTGTCTCTTTTTTAACTTGTTCCTTTATATCTTGGCTACTTGTTAAACTTTATCCTTTTCTGTTGAACAAAATACTATGCGTATAGCATTTCCACTCAAAGCACTCCACAGCGCAACTTCACCTGGGCAAAACCTAACAGGTACTATGCGAATCTATGCCCTCGCCAATGAGACACTTTTGCTCCAGCATCCCTCTGCTGCAGGTTAGATCATTGCTCGCGACGGCCCTTAAAGCCAACTGTAATGAGCCGATTATAAGCCACCGAGAAGACTGACTATAGCCGAGGCAGCTCATTACGGCGTTAGGCTCGCCGGCAACTGTGAACCGACTATAAGCCCCAACATAAGGTGTGGCCAGCCAGGGGCAGTTCACAGTTGACGATCGGCACCCACGCTAGCCGGCCACAGTAAATCGAATAATACCCACGATTACGGGCCATAATGGCCCGGGTAGTTACTGTGCGCGACCTCGGCTCCGATGTGTCTTAAGTGCGGCTGTGGTAAAAAAAAGAATTAACTCCCCGCGGAGGCGTAAGATGGGTGACAAATGTCTCCAAGACCCACAACTAGGGAAAGTGACTACAAAACCCGTTTGCCACGAACTTAAGCACATCGAAGGCCTTCCGTGATTGGAAGTTTTACTTTTTCACATATTTCAATTTTACTTAAAAAGCTTTTTCCCTATCCTCTATAACAATCCCTAAAGTACAGGATACAGAGTAGGAGATACTCGCCAATGGGTGTAGGGACTCACAATTGGATGGCAGGGCATTCGACTGCATTCCATGCTCGGTCATACAAGATATTCAAAACTGCCATCTACGATTAAAACATGAAAGGCGGTATTTTCTTCTTTTGTGTACAAATACATGACTATAATTTGTTCACACCACACGCTAATATTGCAAGTCATGAAATTATGTTTTAGAACCAGAACCTGACATCAAACACAATTCAATTACAAGAATATACATAGCTATATTTCTCATACGACATGTCAAAATAGCAACAAACATTCAGAAAACGACAAAATCAGCTTAAGTTAAAGAATTACACATCAAGAATGGAGCTATTTATTACAAGTAGCAAAATAATACAACCTAAAAGCTACTTTACTGTTTTAAGACTAACATATACAACCCTGTCAAGTCCACAAAAAGAGTTTTTTCCAGGTCTAATCAAGGGGCCGGCTGCATTGGAGTTTTATCCTTGTCCTGTTGACCACCTGTCCAGTCAAAGAAAGGATTCATTAGTGACAAGCACCCAAGTTAATGGAGAAACTAAAAAGGAAGACTTACCAACATATGCTTCTTGGCCATCCTGGTCGTCATCATCTACTTGCACCCCTGCCTCCTCAGCAGCAAGCAACCGCATACCCTCCTTCACCGCCACTTTCTCCCCCTTGGCAAACTGGGCAGTGACCACATCCATGCTGAAGGCCACGCCATCATCTTTATCCGGATCGGCCTTGGCCTCCTCCAGAGCCCGAAGATAGATCTTAGCCATGACCCTAGGATAATCATCCATCCAGGATAGGTTGCCCTGCTTCCAGGTTCGGAAGTACATGTCCTGAAGCATTTCGTCCATCATCCCCTCATTCTCCTCAAACTCCCTCATCCGGGCCTCGGAAGCCGACAACCTTTCAACGGCAGCATCTCTCTCCGATCGGTATCTCGAGCAGTCAACCAGAAGGGATTCCCGCATTGCCTCCATCTCCTCCCTCAACTTGGCTTGAGCAAGCTCTGCAGCCTCAAGTTTCCCGGACAACTCCTCCACCTGCTCAAGATCCGCTTTCCGAACCTCGTCCACCGTGGCAATAGCAATGTCAATCCGTTCATTGCAAGTAGCTTCCATTTTCCGCAGTTCGGCCCGGCTGGCCTCTTCCATGGTTTTCTTTAGTCGTCCAGAAGCAGCCTCATGCTGAGAAATCTGAATGGCCTGATCCGCAAGCTGTTTGGCCTGATCCGAAACCACCAATCGTAGTCGGATGTTGGCACTCCCAATCTCCTCTCCGGCCTTAACCAGCCGGGCATGATGCCTCATCAGCTTCTTAGTCTCCTCCGCCACCCGATCAATATTAGCCTTAGCCTCGTCTCCCATAGTAATTATATGAGTAGTGAGTAAATCGAGATCTAAGGACTTAGCCTCATCAAGTACCCGTACCATGGGGTTACGGGGAAGAAGGTGCTCACCGGTGACCTCGTCAAAGGTAATATCATGGGAGCTTGGATCCAGGTCAGGATGACCCGCAAATGGATTCCGAACCAAGTCAGGACGATCAATCCGAGTGACGGTAGGATTTTCAGACAGGTGCAGAGAGAGTACGAACTCAGTATCCTCCTCTGTGATATCATGAAGGAGCTGAATTGGGGGCTGGGGACCGAGTGAAGGTTCGGATAAGGAATGACTCCTCTTTCTCTGCTGAATACCCTCTTCGATAACCCCGAGAAGAGGACGGTAGCCGACTACATCCCCGGAGCGGTGGGTCGAAGGCTTCGGCTTGACAGAAGTTTTGGAAAGCTTGTATTGCTCAAGCCTGTGCCGAAGGTCTGAGGCCTTGGATGTCTTGCCTGCTCCTGATATGAAGAACAAGTGCCACAAGCTTACATCACTATATAATTCGAGAAACGCGGTAAATTACAAGTTAAAAGAAGAAAGAAAGCACGTCCGTTATACAAACCCTGGGGAGAAGTAGGATACTGCAATGAGTCCTGGATTTCATTCCAGGACGGGAGCGGATCATAAAATATTCCTAGGTCCCTATCATTAATGAAGCATGCAGGAGTCAAGAGTTCACCTTGAGTCGTCGGAGCCACCTTGGCTGGAATGGTCTGAGAAGACTCGCTTGCACCGGTCCCGGCCTTGTCCGCTTTCCCGGTTTTCTCTACCAAAGCCGGATCTTCGTCCAGCCCCTCGAAAGCCTGGTGGAACGCATCATCCGTCCACTCCTGAATCTCGCCCGCTTGCCCAGGAAGCAAGGCCCCGATGCCATCGCCACCTTCATCACCTTCCCGACCATCTCCACCCTCACCTCTTTCCTCCTCCACGTCTTCCTCCCCCTGAGTAAGTGGACAATTGCTGGGAGAAGGACCGTCCGACCGCTTAAGTTTCTTACCTCCGACGGCCGGAGGTTTTGTGAAAGGTTTTCTCTTTCCGCTCTCTGCCGCGACACCTCCCTTAGCCTGAGCAGCCGCCCTCTCCTCCGCCGTTTCCCTCAGCTTGACTACTGATTGGTGTGGAAGGATCAAGTTACACTCCAAAAGAGTCGCATTTCTGATCAGAAAGGCAGCTGATCTATCTCTTCCGGGGATAGCTTCTATTTCAGCCGCCGTCTGAACCAGGCGGTCAGTCTCCACAATCGCAAAGCCACCTGTCGCTAGCAAAAATGAGAAAGTATGAGAAGAAGCATCGCAATCGGAATGGAAATTATAAGTAAAAGCATCAACTTACATCCAGAAGTAAAGCGCCGAATAGAAACAGAGTCGTCCCTGACGAAGAACCACTCCTTCTTGAACATGCTGAATTTGGAATACAGGTCCAAGACCGGCTTGAAGGTTACAGCCGACTCCAAGCTGATGTATGGGGATCCCTTCTTATAGCCCCTCAGATTATATAATTACCGGATCTCCCGATTGGAAGAAGCACGACCATACTTCCTCTGAAAAATGACGAAGAGGCTCACTAGTATAGCATAGGAGTTGGGTTGAAGCTGGAATGGGGCCACCTTTAGATATGTGAGGAAGCTGGCTACCCAAGCGTTAAGAGGAGGAATGGCACCACACATGCAGTGGTATCTGCTGTAGGCGAAGTACCCTTCAGGAGGTTCATACGGCATAACTTCTCTCCCTGGCAACAACAAGTGCGCCCTATCAATTCCAAAAGACCGGGAAATGACATCAAGCTGCTCCTCCTTGAGGGAGCTAGGAAAGCAATCGGGCGGGGAATTTAGAAGTTCCTGAGGGCCGTACCCGTCCACTAGTGATCTCGGGACAGGTCCGTGACGTTCTGTATTCGGCTGAGCTGGGGGCACGGCAGAGGAACCTCCTTCGCCCCTGGATTTCTTTTTGTCCGATCGAGTTTCCGCTTTACAAGACATTATCTGCAAACACAAAGAAGAACGTCGTTAGACTAAAGGAAGTAAAGGAGCAAGTGTGTGCAGTCTGAAATTTCAAGTGAAAAAAATCAAATGTATCAAGTTCATTCAGCACCCAGAATCAAGTTCATTCGGCACCCAGGGTAAAATTCATTCGGCACCCAGAGTAAAGTCCATTCGGCACTCAGAGTACGTAAATTCGTTCGGCGGTACCTGATTCGGTGTTCTGAAGCAATTCGTCAGAGAGCTTGATTCGGCAGAAACGTTTGGTTCGGCTATCTTGAATTGGAAAGGGATAACGAGAGTATACAGCCCCTACTTATAGGCAAATATAGGATGCCGGACCAGTTGGATCGGCGCTCAGCGACCAAATAAGAGGAAACAAAGTAGGCCATACGCCAGCATATACCCCACTTTGGGGGGCAAATGTTGGGTAGATTCTCAACACCGGTCCAAAGCTTCGCCGAACCAACCTGCTTCGCATGCAACGACCCTGCCGAACCAACTCATCCCCATGCTTTGCCGAACCAACTCAGGTACAAACTCCACCGAACCAACTCAAGTACAACTTCACCGAACCAACTCAGGTACAAACTCCACCGAACCAACTCAAGAACAGCTCCACCGAACCAACTCAGGTACAACTCCACCAAACCAACTCAAGTACAACTTCACCGAACCAACTCAGGTACAAACTCCACCGAACCAACTCAAGAACAGCTCCACCGGACCAACCACTTACCCAAGCAGTGCCGAACCAATCTTCTCCCCACCACAACCGGACCAAGTCGCCTCCCTACTGGCATTCAACTCCTACCACCGAATCAAGGGAGGCCGAACCAAGACGCACCAGGCCAGATTACGTCAGCCCAGGCCCGCCAGCTGCTATATACCTCCAAAGACCCCTACCCCCAGCCTCACTCTATAAATAGAGGGGCAGGGGTACTACAATGGGGACAAGTTTGAGAGCTCAAGCACGGAAGGAACTTTCAAACAACTTTCTTTTACTCGTACCAAAGCTTTGTACTTGTAATCATAACAAAAGAAGAGAAATAACATATAAAGTGGATGTAAGCACATTCTGGCTGAACCACTATAAATCTGCGTGTCTTTTTACAATTTAGCCCCTGTTTTTCATATATTTACATAAACCTCCAAAGTCATTAAGAACAACCTAAGATCTACTAAATCATATAACTTTGAGATGTTTGTCCATTTTTTGTGCAAACAGAAATCAATTGCAATTAATCTATTTAAATATTGCAGTTAATATGAATTAAAAAGATAACTGTAGAATATTGATGTAATAAATGGCAAACCAATGTTAATTATATCCATATAATAATGGATTGAATGATAAGATGAAAAATCAAATAAATAGATTTATTGGAATTTAAAATAATAATCACTGAATTTATTTAATTGAACTTGAACGCTGTAATTAGTGCAATATTCAACATTTATTTGATATGGAAATTTATTTTAAAAGATTTTAAATTAATAGGTAATCAAAAATGATAAATTTTTTTAGTTATAAAATTTGAATTTGAAAAGTGATAAATCAATTTATGTAACGATTTGCATTTTTTGATAATAAAAAATATTAAATTTAATAAGATTTAGAATTTAATATTGTGTGAAATAAAAATTTATGATTTAGAAATGGGAAAGACTATTAGAATGTGATTTAATAAGGTTGATTTAAGGTAACAGATAACTATTATAATGCAATTTTAATCAATTGAAATTATTGTAAGGTTAATTTGGTTATAATTGTAAGTAATGAAATAAATTAAATGTTGTAGTAAATGGTGAGATTGTATGTAATTAATAGAAATTAAATAAGATTTTGGAAATTTAATATTGTAAGGAATAAAATTTATGATTTATTAATAAAAGAAAATATTTTGAATATGATTAAGTAACGTTTTTTTAATGTTTTGACAGTTATTTTATGTAATCAAGGAATGACTACTAAGTCCCTGGAATTGGAAGATGACGGAAGAAAAGTCCCTCCCAAAAAAGTTATGAAAATTTGGTCCCTATTTTTAGTTTTTGACTAATTTATGTCACTTTTGCCCCTGATTTCAATGCTCGGTCAATTTTCTAGAAGGGGACAATTTGGTAAAAAATAACAAAATAGGGACCTAATTTACATGAGTTTATTAATAGGGACTTTTTGTGCATGAGCTTTGAGAGTAGGGACCTTTGGTCCAAAACCCCTTATGTAATTTCAATCAATTGAAATAATTGTAAAGTTAATTTGGTTATAATCATAAATAAGGAATAAATTCAATGTTATGTTAATAATGAAATTGTATGTCATTTTATTTAATTAGTTTTGGTATATACTGTGAAATCAATTATGCGTACGTAGATTTATAATCTGGTTGAAACAATAAACTTGTAAATGTGATTAAGTTACGTAAAAGTAACAATTGCTTATTTATCGTCTTATTATTTAATACATTGAAATTAATTTGGAAATTAATAAAATTTAATGTAATTAAATATTGCTGTTAATATAAGTTAAGATGATAACTGTAGAATAAGAATGTAATAAAAAGTGAACTAGTGTCAAATGAATTCATATTGGTATTGGATGATTGGATAATAAGATGTAAATTAAAATAAATGAATTTATTGGAATTTAAATTATAAGTAATGAATTTATTGCAATTGCCATTGAATGCTGTAATTAGTGTAATATTTAAATCTTAGGTTTAATAAGAATAATTTATTTTAAAAAGATTATTAATTTTCTCTGTAGTCAAAAATGATTAAACCAATTTAATAATAATTTATTTAATTAATGTGAAAATTAGACATTTTGGCCACTATCTCGGATTTCGACAAAATCAGTTTCATCGGATCTGTAACAGTGAATTATTGTAGGATTTCAAGTTTCGTAGCGATCAGACTTATCGTTTAATCGTGCGGGCTCGAAACGCGTAGAAATCAATTAAAAGGATTTAAATGAATATAATCTGATTTTAAAAGCTAACTTCTATATACAATGGAATTTGGGTTTGAAACTAGTTCCATTGAGTTTAAAAATATCTAAAACCTATATTTCGATATATTGAATGACCCATTTTCGTTTCGGGAACGAAACGGGCTTTTTGGGTCGTTGTTATCGTTTCGATCCAACCCTGCCTATGTATAGGCTGTTATTAACCCTAGCTGTTTCTCGTTTCATTATTTCTGTACGTACATCTTCCTCCTCCTTCTCAAACGATAGAACATCAAATCTAATTCCCAAATTCCAAAGCCTAATTTCAATTTCAAAAAAAAATGCGGATCTACAGCGACTTCGGGTCGCGCTTCGGGTTCCAGAGGCAAAAACCTTGCAGCGACTTTGGGTCAGGAAGCAAATGACTCGGGTCTCGGGTCATTTTGACAAAAACTCAGAGCAAGCACCGGGGATTTGAGGCGGCGGACCGAAGTTGAACCCGAGTCGACTCAGGGCCTAAATTTTCCAATCTTCTAAGGTTAATAACTTTTGCATACGAGCTCGGATTCACGTGCGGATTTCTCCGTTGCGATCGTATCGAAATTCCAAACATTATGGAACTGGTTTGGACGAATTCTGATACTATTAGATTTTGGACCTTTATTTGGATTTTAAATCGAATGGAAAGCAAAGGTGGGTGTTTTAACCCACTCACAACTATAAAATTGTCTTATGTTAGTTAAATTGAATTTATGATGTGATTAGAAGTTGATTGATTGTTGTTTGATATATTTAAATTATCATTCCAGTTAAATCTGACTTTGATTGAATTTAATCGCCATTTAATTTAATATTGAATTTTAAAGTGCCAATTAATACCTGTTGATGATAATCAGTCAAATTGTTGTTATTTATTGGTTGATTTGAATGATGGTTGTGATGGATGTTTGACTGTTGATATTGGATGACTGGATGTTATATTTATACTGTTATAACACTACAAGTTCCCTTAGTTATTACTAGGAAAATCACTATTGTAACGACCCGGATTTTAACGTAGGTTAATTAGGTAATTAGCTGATTTTAATCAATTGGATATTAAATTTTTATTGGTAAAATAACTGAGTTCTTCTGATGTTAAAGTACCAGAATCTATATATTGATTAAAAACTATACTAAATATTATATTTTAAATTCCTGGATATGATAAATATTTTAGAATTGTGTATGCAAGCTCCACTAGTTAAATTAAGATAAAACGCCCATGAATATATATAGGTAAATATATACAAGCTTTATGATGTTGATAATATATATGAGTATATATATATATGCCTATGTGAAGTGAAATATGGGAAAATTTGTATAAATATAAATATACATATATATAATATCAAAATAAACATAAGCAACGTATATGAGAATATGCATAAGTAAATGTAGGTATATAATGACAAGCATATGTAAGTAAAAATATATGTATGTATGTTATGTAAAATAGTGCATATATATATGTACATGAAAAACCTCATGACGGAAAATTATATATATATATACACACAAGCTTATGATGATTAAAATATATATATGTAAGTCTAGATATATATGGTTATATAAAAATATAGTATATAAAAATAAATATGGATATATACATATATATATATATACGTGAATGTATAAACTCCAAAATGGAAATTTCAAACTTATGTGTATATGTGTTATAAAAAAATGCTTATGGAAATGGTAAATATCTATACATATATGTATAAGCTTGTGTATATCTAAATATATAATACAAGAGGTAAACATGACAAAGTATATTGTATATATATATATATATAAGTGTTTGGGGTGAATAAATGTGTTAATGTCTGTATGAATAAATGTAAAACATATATATGTATATATATGGTGTGCATGAATGTACACATAGAGACAACCTCATTAATGCATATCAAATTCAATGGCAAATCAACATAACAAATCAAATCTTCCACCTAAGTTTTCAAGTCAATCTAACTTTTTTAATCAAGTCATGTAAAAATCAAAGCTTTTCATAGGAGATAAAATCAGAGAATAAAATAAGAATGAAAAAAAGCCTAGAAACAATCTCAGCCTGTACATATGTTAGCTTGCTCTGCACACTTCATCCCCTATACACACACACACATATGTGGCCGAGCATATGTTTAGTCCAGGAAAAAAATCAAGCAAAATGAGGATCGAGATATATAAAAGCTTGAAGCAGAGCAAACAGCAGTGTTCATCCAGGCATATCAAACTGTGAGTACAACACTTACTTTGTTAACTGATTATATATACATATAAGTATATAATTGAGCTTGTGAACGAATCTTTGATCTGGGTTGAAAGTTTTTTTATATTAATTTGCTGGGTACATACGTGGGTAATTAAGAATTTTACATGAAGATGCTTCAAGTACAGAGAAAAACATATATACTCTGTTCATTTTTAGTACCAGATCATCATTTTTTTTCAAAATCAATATCTTCTTGCCCATTAAGTTTTAAAACTCGATTCCAAAACAAAAGTCTTTTGTTTAAGAGTATGGAATAAAATAAAATTGGTTTCATGGAAATTCATTAGGCATAGAGTACGAAAACCTACTTTTACAGTAAGTAGCTCAGGTAGGGACGAAATTTGAATATCATGATTATAGGATTGGGTTATATGACCTTGTTCGCTGTTTAAAACCATGAATTTTAAACTAAGTTTGGTGATTTCTAGTATTGTATAAAGGGAGGAATGCCAGGTTAAAAAGAATTTGGTCATTGATCAATTTACGGCGGGTCAGGCGATGTTTGAGGTCGGGGTTGGGCCATAAGGTGGCTGCGGAGGTTGGGAGTTGGAGAAAAACGGTGTGGCAATTTATTCTTCGATGTGGTGGCCGGTCGGAGGGGAAGTAGGGTTTAAGTCAAGTTTTTGATCGCGTTCGGTTAGAGGGAAATGGCAACGGCGGGGGAGAGAGAGGGGCGTGCAGTTGTGGGGGAAAGGATGGAGGAAGTCGTGGCGAACATTGGGGTGAGGTTTCAGATTATACGGTGGTGGGTGGTGGCGTAGATAGACGAGGTGGGGGACTCAGTTTTGTTCGTAGGCTGAGTAGCAGTTCGAAATTCGAACTGGGCTTGGATAGCGGGTCTATGGTGGGTCATTGGGATGCGGGGGTGGTTGGTGACCGATGGAGATGGCCGGTGGCAAAGGGCGTTGGTCGTAGGTGATGTATAGGTGCATGGTGGTGCACAGTTTCATGCACAAAAGGAATTTGAGTGGTTAAGAAAGAAGAAGGGAGTGAAAGAAAACTGGAGGGAAGAAAGAAAGGAGAGAAGAGAAAGGAAATGGGTCGAAGAGAAAAGATTGGGCCGAAGAAATAAGGGAAAAGAAAATAAAAGGAAAAGAAAAAGAAAAGGAAATAGAAAAAATAAAGAAAAGAAAAATAGAAAGGAAAATGAAAATAAAAAGAAAGAAAAAGGGAAAGAAGAAGAAATGAGATTTATATATAGATTTATATGACAATTTATATTTTCTCTAAAAAAATCTATTGATAAATTAAATCCTTGGTTTAAGTTCAATGGTATTTTATAACTAAAAAGGGCAATTAATGACATTATTAATTGGCTTTTAAGATTGATACAAATTAACAAGTTGGATATTAAATAAGTGTTAAATTTTAATTAACTATAAGTAAATCGTTTTTATTGTAATTAATCTGGTTTAAATATACTTGGATATGGTTAATCGAGGCAAACTAAATCCCGGTAAGGGAATTATTTTGATATTGGTTATTGATAGTTAAATCATCTAACGATCTGTATCTCGTCTTAACTCTATTTGAGGGTTAATTCAATTATTCTTGTATGTACCATTAAGTGGTCAGACAAGTTAAATAGTAGATTAAAACGACGATACAATTTTTTTTGAATAAAGATCTATAATAAATCCCCATATTTAAATATTGGCACCCAAAGTAATAAATTGTTTATTTTAAACAATTTATCCCTTTAAAAATTTACGGCTTGGACTCAAAGAGAACGGGATCGGATATCAGCGTTATCTGGCACCGCTTCGATTGGAAAATCACTACAAACCCTTACGGGGTTGACTATAGAGTCTAATAGGCTGGAATTGAACAAATTAAGTTAATTTGACTATTTTAAATAAGCAAATCTGTACCTAGATATCTTTGCAATATCAATGGATTTCGGAAAATGTGTTTGGTTTTAAATCAAAATAAAAACTCGTCGTGTTGTACGAGTTACCTAGGTTTCAAAGGATTTCTATAACTTAGGTATTTCAAATTTAAGTTGGTGTACTCACGCTGGTTTCCAGCCTGACTCGGGTGTTACTTTATTGTAATGCTTAGGCCAGACCGAGTATTACAGAATTTCAGGTTAGGACGCTTTTGGAACTCAGGAGACGAGCTGGATGGCAGAGGCGTATCGCACGTATTGACTATATTCCACTGTGTATTATAGGCTGTTTATTTCAGTATGTAGGGACAAGTTACTGTAACTGTCCAGATTTATTTGTTGATGGGTGTACGTTGATAACCTGAATGTATATTAATAGTTACAGCTTTTCTTTATATAAATGGTGTTATATATTATATTTTGTTCCGTTGCGATTGTGAGATTCTGTGCTGTTGTTTTCTGTTTTTTATTCTTTCTCTTCTTAAACCCCAACAGCCTGGTGTTTTCGGCACTTGATTGCTCGACACTCTATACTGCAGACGTATTAGTGTCGATTTTCGAAGGTCGAAAATCGCATGGCCGTTACATTTGGTATCAGAGCTGAAGGTTAAGCGAGAACCTTGGCTCTGGTGGGGATTACTCATTAGAGATAAGGTCAGTAGTACCCTAGAATGAGTTGAGAGTATTATATGAGGGCGTACTTGTTATTTTCTTATATAATGATTTTAAAAACGCTTTTAAACTAATTTTTATAAGGCTATATTTTGATATATGAGGAAGAAAATAATTTTTATAGATTGTTATAGTATATTAAGGCAATTGGTTGTTGTTATTAAAATTAAATAAGATTATAAGATTTAAGTGATTAAGTATGTATATAATCAAATAGAAATTTGGGTAAGGATTATCTATACAAATAAGTTAAGCTAAAAATGGATTCAAACTTGAATTTAAATCCTAGAAAATTCAAAAGAATTTTCAAGGTATTTGAAATAAGTTACCTTGATTATATTTTTCCAGTAAATTACGATGGAATATATGGTGTGTTAGTTTCTGAATATGATAATATTAATAAAGGATGTTTATTACAAATTTGACAATGATGAAACAGAGTGAAATGTTTTAAGGAAGTAAAAATCTATATAAGTATGACTTATAAATTGAAATGGATTTAAATTGTGAAGTTTTAAATCTAAGCCCTGAAGAATTTTGGATTTGTTTCAAAGTGTTAAGGGAATAATAGATGATATTATTTAGAATATTTTTGAATATGGAAATCTTTGTTTAAAAAACAAGAGTTGTTTTGAAATTCCGAAGGAAGTTGTTTTGAATTAAAAACCAAGAATGGTTTAAAATTTTAAAAGTGTGAGTTGATATGTAAATGGGATAAATATGTATATATATGTGGATATATATTTGGGTTCAAAGTTGATTTGAAATAGGGAGTTGAATTCTGGAACCCCCTTAGAATGAAATGTATAACCCAAAGAGAGATAAGTTTTTGAACTTATAAGTGGGAAGGGATATTGATAAGAATTTAAATTTGGAATGGAAAATTTAAATTGAGTAAAGGTTAAATGAATTGAATAGATTGGAAATTTACTCAGGACAAGTTGATTAAGTTTTGAACTTATGATCTGGAATTGGGAAATTTTAATGTGAAATTGAAGATTTAACTTATGGAAGTTAAATAAATTGAATTGTGAAAGAGAAGAGTATGGATTTGATAAGAAGTTATGTATGATTTCAGACGAATTTTGAAATAAAACGAGTTTCTAATTTTGAAAATTTGTGATGGATGCTATTGATTGGTGTTTAAATAATTTGGATGTTTATTTACTTTGACATATCCTGCTATCGTCCTGTTTTTTATTGACAGTATATATAAAACTGTAAATTGTATTATTTCGATTAAATTGAGAAGTGGAGTGAAATGATATATATCCATTCCTGAAATTAAATGGAAATAAAACTTTATTTTGAAACTATTTAAAAGATTTTGATTCTTAGAAATAATTGAATTTATGGAAATGGAATCATTTTGAACTTGAGTTTGAAATGTTAAAAACAAAACTTGTCAATTGAAATTGTTTAAAGAATTGGGTTTAAAATTTTGAAGTTATAATTGGGAAGTAAATTTAATTTCGAAAATTTATTTGTTCTAAAAGATTTGAACTCTCACTTGAAAATTGAAATAAGTTTAAATAAAGGTAATTTTAAATGAATATTTGAAGTTTGGTTTGGCAATTGAATTATTTTAAAGGCTTGGGTTGTTAAATTAAATATTAAAGGTTAATTTGATTTAAGTGATTAAATCGGTATTTGAAAACTGAACTCGAATTTATATAAATCGAGATGGTTTAAAATTTGAGAATGGAATTGAAATTAATTCAAACTGAAATTGAATGGAATTAATTGGAATTGTAATCGAAGTTGAATTAGTTCGAAGTCGAAATTGGGAATTGATTTGAATTAGAATGAGAATCGAAGTTAATTCGAATTAGAATCCAATTGAATCAATTCAAATGGAAGTGGAATTGGAAATTGATTTGAATTGGGGATTGGAAACTGAATCAGTTTGACTCTAAAACTATTTTCAAATAAACTATTTTAATATAAACTGTCTAGAATCTACTTTCTTAAATATTCATATTATTTTGATTTTTCTAAGCTATTTTACTATACAAACCATTCTTTTTAAAACTCCAACTATCTTATATTAACTATTTTACAACTATTCAAACTATTTTCTAAATTCAAACTGGTTAGAGTGGAAATTATTTATATTTAAACCATGGATTTAAATTGAAGTTATCACCCAAATGGGATTCGAAGCAATTTTAAATTGGAACCGAAATCGGATATTAAAGCAAAAATGGTTTTGGAGGTGAAAGAGTATATTTTGAGAAATATATGATGATTAAAAATGAAAATTTGATAGTACTATAACTGAAACTCACTTATAAGGAGTAAGTAATGTTACAAAAATCTTTGTAAAGGAAATCGAACTTGAAATTTTGATTTGGCATTAATGAGTTTATAACCAGAAGAAAAGATCTTTAAAGGATATTTGAAATATAAAGTGGAATTTATATGAGTATGAAATGATCCGAAAATTATTCAAGTTGAAAGAATAATCTTATATATATATAAGGATGATTTTACGAGAATGGAACTGAAAGGGTTTTGGAACCCATTGATTTTAAAGGCTTTTGATTTTGGCAAAAAGTCAATTTTGAGCATTTGGAAAGCCAAGTTTGAGAATTATCGATTTTAAAGATATCAATTTTGTGTAAATGGGATTTATATGTGATACATATAAAGATTATGATTTAAAAGGTACTATATATGTATATAGTATGAAATGTTTTGAGAATGGTATGGGAAAAAAGGCGCTCCCATTTAGAGTTGAAACTTATAGTAGGAGATCAACTGGGTTGTTCTGCCTTGAGCCCTAAGGGGGGTTCTAAATTTGGATCCCAGAGGACGTCTGGACAAAACTGTAGTTCCCGCGGATTGTGCTTGGAGTAGCGTAATTCGAGGGGCGCTGATGCCAACAGATACATTGGGGTTATGCTGTGACGGCATTGTAACTCTGGTGTAACTGCGATTTATCGCCGTTCCATAGCGTAAGTCAAGTGGCAGTGATTGCCTATAATCTACGTTTGATTTCGCTGGGATAGCGACGTAACATCGGTAGATTGCGATCTATGTGGTTTGGTTCCATAGCGTAATTCGTGTGGCAGTGAGTGCCTAAAGTCTACACTAGTTCCAATGGAACACTGTAACAACCGTGATTTTATTACCGTCGTAATAAAAACTTAAAATAGAAATTTTAAATTGAAATTTGAAAAAAAAATGTTGCAAAGTCAGTTGAACATAAGTGGTAGTCATTTGCAAAGTCAGTGGGAAATTGCCAAGCTATGTCATAGCTTCATTTTCCTTTCACGTGTATATATGTGAATATGGTTGCAGTACTGAAACGAGTTGGAACATTTTGTGCTGTCACCACTTAACTTATAAAACAAAAGTGAACATTTTCCCCAGCCATCATCATTTTTGCTAGGCAAGTGTCCTTTCTTCTCTAGTGCACGTCTCACCTTAAATGCATGTGTACTAAATAGTTGCCAGCACTTCATCTTTGACTTGTGCACAATTATGGTGGAAGAAAAGTAGCACTGCATCAAAAAAAATTTCCATCATTTTTCCAGTTGCCATCATCCATTCTTTTGTTTGTTCAACTTTCAATTTGCTTAGCAAAAGCTTTAATGGCGGTTCATTCTTCCTCCGCTCAGATTTTGTTGCTAACCAGTTCTTGAACAAATTAAGGTGAGCGGAAAACTCACGGTTCTAATTTTAAAAAAAAATTATGTACAGATCATTTTCATTTCATATTGCTAGAAACACTGTTGCACGTTGAGTGAAAGTTGATTATCCCACTGGACTTCATAAATTGACCCTAGTGTATGCGTGTAGTAACGCATGCATCACCTTGATTTATTTTTGTGTGCGCATGAATATTGCCCCGGGTCATATTTTAATGCAATATTGCATGCAGAGTAGTGACTCATGCCTTTCCCTTAACATTTTAGTACGTGTGTGAAATGCTTGTGGCCAGGGCATCTTTCTTTTTTTATCAACATCCTTGCTCTATTTCTCGGTAATGGGTCTTACAATTATCACTTGTTACATTGAATATATGCACAGATTATCAAACTATTTATGCATGCGTGACCAGATACTAGTTGCGTGCGAAATCTTCTAGCTCACACCCTTACATTTCATTCATGCATAGTGTGCATATATTTTGTGTACGTGCATCATTACTCTTCAAGCTTCATTTTTGCGCGTGTAAAAATATTTGTGCGTATAGTATAAATATACAGGGGTTTTATATTTGAACGTGAGACATAAGATGTATATTTTTGTACGTGTGCAAGTTGGTGAATTGAGAAACTATGCTCAGTTCTTTTATGTTCTTGCGTGCATGAATATTGCTTTGAAAAAAAGAAAAAGAAAAGGGGTCACTTTGCTGTACATTTTCTTGCGTACAAAAGAATAGCTAAATAGTATAAAAAAAATTCTAAGTCCAGGTCTTTCATTTCATTTATTTTGTTTATATTCTTTCATTTGTTCATGTCATAGTATACAAAAATATTGCCAGACATCATTTTCAAAATGTACGTGCAGGTTGAATTGCTCGAAAATGTTTTAAATACCGGTGTTTAATTTACGTTGAACTGGTGTTACGTTGTAAAACGTATTTTGTTGCCGTTATTTTTATAACGGAATTTTTACACCGGTATTAAATTTTTGATGCGTGTTGTTTGGATGACATTTTTTAACGAATAAATTTACTGTTGTTTTGACTTCAGTAACCGTCAGTTTAAAGTGAATTTTCAAGCGGCTATCCCGCAATGCTGATTTTGATATCCGTTTTACGGTGTTTTGTGAAGCGCAATTTTCTTGGCGAAATTGCTACAGATGTTGCTGTTTTAATCACGTATTTTTAAATCGTTTTAAAATAAAATTATTTCCAAAAATTTCACAGTTTGCGCTTTCAAAAGAATGAGGAAGCGATTTAAACGCTTCAGCAAAATTGAGGACTATGAACCCTTACTTTTACTGATTCGCTTAATTCCGGACTTGTCCGTTTGAGAACGTAAAATGTTATTTATATAAAATACACAATTTTGCACTTTCAAGGAAACGATGAAGAGATTTAAACGATTTAGCAAAAGTGTGGAGTATGAAACCACACTTTTACTATTTCGGTTAATTCTGGACTCGTTAATTGAAATATTTGATGTTTGAAGCTTTTGAAGATTTTGTTGGGCTTTCGAGCCACTCTGTTGGACCTTCGGGTCATCTGATGGACCTTCGGGTCAATTTCCAGTACTAGACCTTCGGGTCACTCTACGGACCTTCGGGTCATCTGATGGGTGCCAAAAATTATAGTACTTGGTAGGCTTCGGCCATTTGAGATACACGTGCGGCGTAGCTAAAACTCGCCATCTGTTGGGATCGATCCACTTTTATGCTGATTTTTCTAGTTATCTTATTTTGATTTCTAGATTTTGCGACTGCTGATTTATCTAGTTATCTATTTTGATTTCTAGATTTTGTGAATTGCTGTTTTGAATTCAATTGTGAATTTAAAAGTTGAGTTTTGATGGAGTTTAAATTGAGATTTCTTCATTTAAACTATGCTGATTATTTATGTTGAATAGTCTCATTCGAGACTATAATTATTTTCTTAAGTGTTGTTTATCATACACTTATTTCTGAGTTTAAATTAGACTGATCCGTTTATTATTTTCTTTAAATAATACTCGGGTCAGACCGAGTTATTTCAGGGTAATCACTATCTCTGATTCAGTCGCAGCTTCAGCTTTTGGGATTTCACACCATCTTTTGTCTAGACTTCGAGGTGTACTTTTGGTTTATTGACTCTCGTCTCATGTATGTTGATGACATGTATATGTACATTTGGTTCATGTGAACTATCGATTGTTGTAGCATGTATCCAGACTTATCTTTCACTATATATTTGATATTTCTGTTCTGATATGATTATACTATCTGTGTTGTTGTTATTATGAGTTGTTCTGGATTTTTCTTTAGCCACCGTAGTTTCGTTTTAGATTTGGATTGAATTTATATCTTTGGGAGTAATTTACACAACTCCTATCGATGTAATCAATACTCGTCTAAGGCATAACTCACGGATGGTCGCTTCTAACAAGCCTTATTCTTCGCAATAACAGACGTTATTCCTTATAATAACCTTTGTTATTGTAAGCATAGAGGTGGGGCATCACAGTTGGTATCAGAGCTGAAATTCAGAACAGATTATAATAAACACAGAATAGAAGCAGAATGGAACATGTGTTACAACTATTCGAGGGTTTTATTCGTGTCTTTCTAATCTATTCTTTCCACTTTAACATGTGGAGCATGTCTAGGAATAAATCTCATATTCCATAGTATTCCATTTGTTAAATTCCTTATCAATTGTGTGTTGTTTAACTAATCCTTATCTTCTCTTGTTCTCTCAGCCTATGGCTGGAAGAGGTAGAGGGAAGCGTTCTTCTGCAGGCCCGTCTAGTGGTTCTCATCCAGACGGAGTCTATATGTCAGCTGATCAGTTTATGGAGCTATTTCAGAGTACTCAGCCTTCTGTTGCTACTCCCGCAGCTCCTAATCACAAGTCTGCCTTCACCCGCATGTGTAGTGACTATTCCCACCTTGGAGGACAGCCTTTCAAGGGATCTGAAAGTGTAATGGAGGTTCATACTTGGTTGCGCACTTGTGAGCACATATTTTCTTGGATGGATCTTTCTGATCATCATCGCGTTCTCGTGGCATCTAGTATGTTGCAAGAGCGTGCGCTTGATTGGTATGAGCTTTTTATTGTAGAAGTTGATGAGTCCTCTCTCTCGTGGATTCAGTTTAAGGAACGCTTCGTACTTAAGTTCGTTCCTGAATCGAAAAAGGCTAATCTTGCTCGTAGTTTCCTTGATTTGAAGCAAGGAAAGTCCTCTATTTCTGATTATGTTGCATCTTTCGAAGCCTTGTCCAAGTACGGAGTTGAGTTCATTAATACTCCGCGTAAGAAGAATCTTCGTTTTGTTGAAGGTTTGAAGAAGTATTTGAAGAAAGTTCTTTTGCTTCAGCTTAAGCTCTCTTTTGAGGAGCTTGTTGATTCGTCTCTTTGTCTTGAACCCGTTGAAAAGGAATGTGATAGTGGTGATGATGTTGAGGTTTCTAAGAACCCCAACAAGAAGAGGTTTCCATTTCATAAGCCTAATTCTTCCAACCAGAAGAAGAAGAAGCAAGCTACCTCTAGTTCTCAGCCTAGTAGTTCACCTTCCGTTCAGAGGGCGTGCTATAATTATGGTTCTCTAGATCATCTTCACCGTAATTGTCCTAAGCCTCGCATTTGCCGCTATTGTAAGAAAGAAGGTCATTGGATTTCTGATTGCCCTACTGCTTCTAGGGGTCTCAAATCTGGGAAGCTTAATGTTGCTAAAGCTTCTGGTGTTTCTTCTCAGCCCAAAGGTATTACTCCTTCTATTTTGGAAGGTTTTATTTTATTTCATGGCCATTTTATTAGAGTTCTTTTCGATACGGGTGCATCGCATTCATTCGTGTCAAAGGAGCTTGTTGATATTATTCATTTGGATGTTATTGCTCTTTGCGACCCTTTAAGGATCGTAAATCCTATTGGTGGATCCGCTACTCTTGGTTTGTTGTGTATTGATGGTGAGATTATTCTTTGTGGTTTCTCCTTCCATGCGAATCTGCATGTTATGGATCATCTTGGTTTTGATATGATATTAGGTATGGATTGGCTCGTCCGTTATGAAGTTCAAATTTTATGTCCCGAAAGGACTTTATATCTTAAGCATCCCGATGCTAGCGAGCAGTTATCTATTGTATTTCGGAGTATGGACCATGATTCCAATGCTCTTATTTCTTCCTTCGAATCGGAGGGTGAAATAGCTATTATTCTGGTTGTTTGTAATTTTTCTGATGTTTTCGAGCCTATTTCAAGATTGCCGCCGAAGAGGGCAATTGAGTTCCGTATTGATCTTATCTCTGGTGCTCATCCTGTCAGTCGTCCTCCCACGAGAATGTCTGCTAAGGAAAATGAGGAACTCAAGCAACAATTATCTGAGTTGGAAGCCAAGCATTTTATTCGTTCTAGCTCGTCTCCTTGGGGCGCCGCCGTTGTCTTCATTAAGAAGCCAGATGGTACTCTTAGGCTTTGCATTGATTATCGCAAACTTAACGAGCTTACTATCAAAAATAGGTATCCATTACCTAGGATCGATGACATGTTCGATCAATTAAGTGGCGCCAAACTATTCTCCCAACTCGATCTTGCTACCGGTTTTCATCATTTACGAGTTGCGGAAGATAACATTCCTCTTACCGCATGCCGTACTCGTTATGGTTCTTACGAATGGCTTGTTATGCCATTCGGTTTGACGAACGCTCCGGCGTATTTTGTAGATCTTATGAATCAGATATTCCACGAATATCTTGATAAGTTCGTCTTGGTTTTCATTGATGATATTCTTATTTATTCCAAATCTGAAGCCGATCATATTCAGCATTTGGAGATTGTTCTGGGCACTCTTCGTCAGCATCAGCTTTATGCCAAATTCTCCAAGTGTCACTTCTGGGAGAATAGGGTGAAGTTTCTCGATCATATTGTTTCTTCCGATGGTATTTCTGTCGATCCTACCAAGATCGAATCTATTCAGAATTGGAAGAGGCCCGAGACCGTTACCGAGATCCGTAGTTTCCTTGGATTAGCGGGTTATTATTGCCAGGCTTTTAAATCTCCCCGAGATGGCCGAGATGAAAAATCCGAGATATCAGCCAAAATCCGAGATTTGGCAGCTTATTTAGTTATAAGTGTTTTAAATATCGCCCGAGATAGCCGAGATATTTTCCCGAGATATTGGCCAAAATCCGAGATTTAAAACACTGATTATTGCCGGTTCATTAAGGACTTTTCTCGTATTGCTTTACCGCTTACCACTCTTACGAGAAAAGCTGTTCCTTTTATTTGGTCGAATAAGTGTGAGAATTCTTTCTTGAAGTTAAAAGATCTCCTTACTCATGCTCCTATTTTAGTGGTTCCCGAAGGGAATCATGATCTTGTTGTTTATACCGACGCCAGTGGTTATGGACTCGGTGCTGTTCTCATACAAAAGGATAGAGTAGTTGCCTATGCTTCTAGACAACTAAAGCCTAACGAGATTCGTTATGCTACCCATGATTTGGAGTTAGCCGCTTTAGTCTTTGCTTTAAAGATTTGGAGACATTATTTATTGGGCGAGCGTTTTATTCTCTTCACTGATCACAAATCTCTGAAGTATTTATTTACTCAGAAAGAGCTTAATATGAGGCAACAGCGTTGGCTCGAATTTCTTACTTCATATGATTTCGATATTCAGTATATCTCTGGTAAGGGTAATCGAGTTGCTGATGCGCTTAGTCGCAAGCAGCAGGTTGTTGTTCCATGATGCTAGCAGAGTGGAATATTTTGGAAGCTTTATCTCTTTGTGATATTAGAGACCGTCCTTCAGTTTCTGATTCTCCCGTGCTTTTATTTAGCATGGAAGCTCGTCCTAGTTTGTTGGATCATGTTGCCGATGCCCAGAAACAAGATCCACATATTGCTTATCTTATTCAGAGTTGTAAATCGGAATCCCGAAGTGATGATCTAAAGGATTTCGATATTGATGTTCATGGTTGTATTCGGAAGAAGGGTAGGTTGATCGTGCCTAGTGTTTCTAATCTTAGAAATGACATTCTTGAGGACTGTCATCGTTCTAAGTATACTATCCATCCGGGTAGTAGTAAGATGTATGCTGATATGAAATGCTTATACTATTGGGAGGGTATGAAGCGTGATGTTGCAAGTTATGTAAGTCGTTGCATGACTTGTCAACTTGTTAAAGCAGAACACCAGCGTCCCAGTGGTCTTTTGCAGCCTCTTGAGATTCCATTATGGAAATGGGATCAGATTTCCATGGACTTCATTGATGGTCTACCTCGTTCGAGGTCGGGCCATACTAGTATTTGGGCGATTGTTGACAGATTGACTAAATCAGCCCATTTTATTCCTATCAAGTCCAATCGGACTGCTCCTCTGTTGGCTAAGCTGTTTATTAAAGAAGTCATTCGACTTCATGGTGTGCCTAGTTCTATTGTTAGTGACAGAGATCCGCTTTTTACTAGTGGTTTCTGGCAGAGCCTTCAGAAAGCTTTGGGCACTAAGCTCAATCTCAGTACAGCTTATCATCCACAGTCTGACGGTCAGACTGAAAGGGTGAATCAAGTCTTAGAAGATCTCCTTCGAGCTTGCATTCTTGATTTTGGTGGTAGTTGGGAAGACCACTTATCTCTTGTTGAATTTTCTTATAACAACAGTTTTCAATCCAGTATCGGTATGGCTCCTTTTGAAGCTCTTTATGAAAGACCGTGTCGATCACCATCTTATTGGTTGGAATCGGGGGAAAAGTTAGTTCTCGACCCCGATTACATTCATGATTCTTCTGAGAGGATTGATATTAACAGACAGAAAATGAAAGAGGCTCAGAATAGGCAGAAATCTTATGCCGATCATCGTAGGAAGCCTTTGGAATTTTCTGTTGGCGATCTCGTCTTCATTCGTGTTTCTCCGATGAAGGGTGTGGTGCGTTTTAGTAGCTCCGGAAAATTGGCCCCTCGATATATTGGACCATTTCCTATTACGGAATGCATTGGCCCAGTTGCTTATCGTGTATCGCTACCTATTCAGTTTTCGGGAATTCATGATGTATTTCATGTATCCCAGCTTCGTCGATGCCTTTGAGACTCGGATTCTATTATTGATCCTCCTACGTTACAAGATCTTGAGATCTCACCCGACTTGTCTATGGTGCAAAATCCTATTCGTGTGCTAGCTTCGGAGGTTAAACGCCTTCGGAATAAAGAAGTCCCACTTGTGAAAATTCAATGGTCCGCAAACCCCAAAGATTGCACTTGGGAAACAAAAGGATTCATCGAGCATTCTTATCCCGGTTTTCTCTCCTCTTCGGATGGGGGTGAGCATTCTTATCCATCTTTTCTATTTTAAATCTTTGTTGTGATGAATTAATCTTTGTTGTCCTTTCTTCTCTAGTGCACGTCTCACCTTAAATGCATGTGTACTAAAAAGTTGCCAGCACTTCAACTTTGACTTGTGCACAATTATGGTGGAAGAAAAGTAGTACTGCATCAAATTTTTATTCCATCATTTTTCCAATTGCCATCATCCATTCTTTCGTTTGTTCAACTTTCAAGTTGCTTAGCAAAAGCTTTAATGGCGGTTCCTTCTTCCTCTGCTATGATTTTGTTGCTAACCGGTTCTTGAACAAATTAAGGTGAGTGGAAAACTCACGCTTCTAATTTAAAAAAAAAATTGTGTACAGATCATTTTCATTTCATATTGCTGGAAACACTGTTGCACGTTTAGTGAAAGTTGATTATCCCACTGGACTTCATAAATTGACCCTAGTGTATGCATGTAGTAACGCAGGCATCACCTTGATTTAATTTTGTGTGCGCATGAATATTGCCCCGGGTCATATTTTAATGCAATATTGCGTGCAGAGTAGTGACTCAGGCCTTTCCCTTAACATTTTAGTACGTGTGTGAAATGCTTGTGGACAGGGCATCTTTCTTTTTTATCAACATCCTTGCTCTATTTCTCGGTAATGGGTCTTGCAATTATCACTTGTTACATTGAATATATGCACAGATTATCAAACTTTTTATGCATGCGTGACCAGATACTAGTTGCGTGCGAAATCTTCTAGCTCACACCCTTACATTTCATTCATGCATAGTGTGCATATATTTTGTGTACATGCATCATTACTCTTCAAGCTTCATTTTTGCGCGTGTAAAAATATTTGTGCATATAGTATAAATAGACAGAGGTTTTATATTTGAACGTGAGGCATAAGATGTATATTTTTGTACGTGTGCAAGTTGGTGAATTGAGAAACTATGCTCAGTTCTTTTATGTTCTTGCGTGCATGAATATTGCTTTGAAAAAAAGAAAGAAAGAAAAGGGGTCACTTTGTTATACATTTTATTGCGTACAAAAGTATGGCCAAACAGTATAAAAATAAATCCGAGTCCAGGTCATTCATTTCATTTATTTTGTTTATATTCTTTCATTTGTGCATGTCATAGTATACAAAATATTGCCAGACATCATTTTCAAAATGTACGTACAGGTTGAATTGCCCGAAAATGTTTTAAATACCGGTGTTTAATTTACGTTGAACTGGTGTTACATTGTAAAACGTGTTTTGTTGCCATTATTTTTATAACGGAATTTTTACACTGGTATTAAATTTTTGATGCGTGTTGTTTGGATGACATTTTTTAACGAATAAATTTACTGTTGTTTTGACTTCAGTAACCGTCAGTTTAAAGTGAATTTTCAAGCGGCTATCCCGCAATGCTGATTTTGATATCCGTTTTATGGTGTTTTGTGAAGCGCAATTTCCTCGGCGAAATTGCTACAGATGTTCCTGTTTTAATCACGTATTTTAAAATCGTTTTAAAATAAAATTATTTCCAAAAATTTCACGGTTTGCGCTTTCAAAAGAATGAGGAAGCTATTTAAACGCTTCAGCAAAATTGAGGACTATGAACCCTTACTTTTACTGATTCGCTTAATTCCGGACTTGTTCGTTTGAGAACGTAAAATGTTATTTATATAAAATACACAATTTTGCACTTTCAAGGAAACAATGAAGAGATTTAAACGATTTAGCAAAAGTGCGGAGTATGGAACCACACTTTTACTATTTCGGTTAATTCCGGACTCGTTAATTGAAATATTTGTTGTTTGCAGCTTTTGATGATTTTGTTGGGCTTTCGAGCCACTCTGTTGGACCTTCGGGTCATCTGATGGACCTTCGGGTCAATTGCCAGTACTAGACCTTCGGGTCACTCTGCGGACCTTCGGGTCATCTGATGGGTGCCAAAAATTATAGTACTTGGTAGGCTTCGGCCATTTGAGATACACGTGCGGCGTAGCTAAAACTCGCCATCTGCTGGGATCGATCCACTTTTATGCTGATTTTTCTAGTTATCTTATTTTGATTTCTAGATTTTGCGACTGCTGATTTTTCTAGTTATCTATTTTGATTTCTAGATTTTGTGAATTGCTGTTTTGAATTCAATTGTGAATTTAAAAGTTGAGTTTTTATGGAGTTTAAATTGAGATTTCTTCATTTAAACTATGCTGATTATTTATGTTGAATAGTCTCATTCGAGACTATAATTATTTGCTTAAGTGTTGTTTATCGTACACTTATTTCTGAGTTTAAATTAGACTGATCCGTTTATTATTTTCTTTAAATAATACTCGGGTCAGACCGAGTTATTTCAGGGTAATCACTATATCTGATTCAGTCGCAGCTTCAGCTTTTGGGATTTCACATCATCTTTTGTCTAGACTTCGAGGAGTACTTTTGGTTTATTGACTCTCGTCTCATGTATGTTGATGACATGTATATGTACATTTGGTTCATGTGAACTATCGATTGTTGTAGCATGTATCCAGACTTATCTTCCGCTATATATCTGATATTTCTGTTCTGATATGATTAAACTATCTGTGTTGTTGTTATTATGAGTTGTTCTGGATTTTTCTTTAGCCACCGTAGTTTCATTTTAGATTTGGATTGAATTTATATCTTTGGGAGTAATTTACACAACTCCTATCGATGTAATCAATACTCGTCTAAGGCATAACTCACAGATGGTCGCTTCTAACAAGCCTTATTCTTTGCAATAACAGACGTTATTCCTTATAATAACCTTTGTTATTGTGAGCATAGAGGTGGGGCGTCACAAACAGTGACATCACTTTGTGTAGTCTGCGATCTATGTGGTAAAGTTTCGTTTGGCAGCGTAATTCGAGTGGCGCCGATGCCTACAGTTACATGGGTTTTGCTGTGATGGCAACATAACCCTGGGTGTAGCTGCGATCTTTGCAGTTTCCATGGCGAAAGTCGAGAGGTGCGGATGTCTACAGTTTTCTTATGGATTTCGCCGGGATGGCGACGCAATCATCGTGCTAACTGCGACCCATAGAGGGGGTGATGATTTCCATAGCATTCTTGCAAAAGTTTTCCAAGTATTTTCACTGGGTGTTGAGAACGGGTCTACTAAGTACTTACAGATTTTCAGTCCTACACATGATCAACGCATGACTGAATTTCTGTGAGAACAAGGATGGACTTGTTTAGACATCGAGTTATGGGAAATATTTTTATATAAAATAATTTGGTAATACTATGGGATTTAAAAGTGTTTTAAAATTGTAAAAAAAGAGTAAGGACTTAAAAGGTTAAAAAATGATTTAATAATAAACATCAAAAATTAAAATTCTCGCTTCGTTCCTTTTCGAGGACGAAAAGTTCTAAAGGGGGAGGGATGTAATGACCCGGATTTTTAACGTAGGTTAATTGGGTAATTAGCTGATTTTAATCAATTGGATATTAGATTTTTATTGGTCAAATAACTGAGTTCTTCTGATGTTAAAATACCTGAGTCTATATATTGATTAAAAACTATACTAAATATTGAATTTTAAATTCCTGGATATGATAAATATTTTAGAATTGTGTATGTAAACCCCACCAGTTAAATTAAGATAAAATACCCATGAATATAAAAAAATAAATATATACAAGCTTTATGATGTTGATAATATATACAAGTATATATATATATATATACCCCCACTTCGTCATCATGGCTGCTTCCGCCCTTGTCCCCCCCCACTCCCCATCTTTTCAAACTGTCCTTCTACCTGTTCCTCCCATACTTTCACCAATTCTCTCACCATCTTCTCGTACCTGTCCTCTGCCATCTTCCCCACCAGCCTTACCTCCCTCTATTCCCCCTCCTCTTGTCTCGTCCATACCTCAACCTCCTCCTGTCTCGTCCATCCCTCAACCTCCTCATGTCTCGTCCATCCCTTAACCTCCGGTTGCTTCTGCCACATGGTCTTCTCTTTTCAAAACCAAACCCCGTAACGCTGGGAAATTTTCCCCTGTCGATTTTCCCCTTGTTTTCGATGGCCATGCTCTAGTTCCTCCTGATGTTGTTATTAAGGCTGGAACTGGAATATGGAGAGAATGGTTGGTGGGATTCTTTCTTGATAAACACCTATCTTATCTCACTGTTATCAATCATCTGAAGAAATTGTGGAAGTTGAAAGGTGAGATTGTAGTTAAATCTGATGGAAGTTTGTTCCTGTTCAATCTGTCTTGTGCGGAGGACAGAAGGAGAATACTGGAAGCTGATCCTATCTTCCTTAGGAACAAAATTTTCATAGTTAAAGCTTGGGATCCATCAATAGGTAATAGTTGCAGTTCTATCAGAACTGTTCCTTTATGGCTAAAACTTTCAAACATCCCTATCTATGCTTGGTCACATATTGGTATCAACTGGCTAGCTTCTAGAATTGGAAAGCTTTTATGCATGGATACGTCCACTAAGAAGCTAGAAAGGATTGGATATGCGAAATGTCTTGTTGATGTTTCCCCTGATCGAAAATTAGTTGATGAGTTCCCTGTCAAATTACTAGATGGTTCTACTCAAGTTGTCAAAGTCAATTATTTGTGGAGGCCTGACATATGTAATGAATGTAAGGAGTTTGGTCATGTGGACATTGCTTGCCTCAAATTATGTGCAGATAAAGCTATCTGTAATGAAGAAGCTGGATTAAAGAGTAACAATCAGGAAGTAGCTAAACTAAATATTGGAGTAGGCACAGCACATAAGAAAAGTAAACAAGTTTGGTAGAAAGTAGCAAAAAGAAAGAGTAATTCTAAAGAACCTTCCGCATGTGAAATATCGGAATTGAATGTTATCAAGCTTCCTGTTGCTGAACCTGTTATTTCCATTGTAGAGTAAATGCAAAAAGGATCGGTCTGTCCGGGTGAACTTGAGCTAAATGTTAGTAAATCTCAAAATTGTATGACAGAGAAGGAGCATGAGGTACCTCTTTCCCACAACAGATATGAGTTGTTGTTTGGGTTGAATGATGAAACTGGAGAAGAGAATGAAGTAACTAGTGAGAAGGAACATGATGAAGAAACAATTACTCATGTTGATGAAGTGGTCTGCAGTGAGCAGATACATAGATCAGTTAAACGAAATAAGAATGTTGAAACTGCTACTGAATTACCCTTAAGCAATGTTCATAATGTCACCACAGATATGTGCAGTATATCTGTCGTGTATGAAACACACACCATGCCTTCTGATCTCGGTCCCCTCTGTATGAACCACCTTGGATCTGTAGCAACATTAGATAACCCCATTCCCCTTTCACAACACAATTTCCTTCCTCTCCCTGAAAATGACCCTGATGAACCCTTTTGTCTGGCCTTACAAAAGCAGATTACAGATATGGTAATCACAATGAAAACAACTTCACAACCTCTTCCCAAAACTCTCCCATCACCATCTTCGAATTCAAAACAAACTTCTTCAAGGCAATCTTATGTATTCATTGGAAACATTCCAGGATGGAAATCTCCCCCCTTGATGCCTTGTGAAGATGGAGATTCTAATCGTGTTCCATGCTCGAATGCCGGCATCAGGAACAAAAGAAAACCACAGAAGCAAAACCATGTCTCATCCCGATCAGAATCTCCTATAACAAGGAGCATGAGAGAACTTACTCATCAATCTCTAGTTTAATAATGTTGCACAACATTGGTTCATGGAATATTAGAGGCTGTCACAACTTCGTTAAGTTGGACCATGTAAAGCAATTAATCACTTCGCATCATTTGTCGATATTTGCAATTCTTGAAACTAAACTAAATCTTCCCCTTACGATTTCTGCTGCACATTATGTCAACCCATCTTGGACTCTGACGCATAACCTTCTTGAAGCTAGCTATGGTCGAATTATGATTCTTCATAACCCTTTAGTCCTATCTCTTGATCTCATTCACGCCACTGCTCAGATTATGCATCTCCATGCTAAGTACCATAATCCCCCTACCTCCTTTTATATCTCCTTTGTGTATGCATCGAACTCTCAAGCCACAAGACAATCTCTCCTCACCTTGATCCCTGCTCTTAGACAGGAAACACATCCATGGATAGTAGTTGGCGATTTCAACTGCTGCCTTGCCTTGTCTGACAAGCATGGTGGTCGTCCTCTTATGCTTAATGATATTTATCCCTTAAACACTGCTATTTATGATTCTTCTCTCATTCCTATTCATAGGGAAGGTGCCCTATTTTCTTGGAACAATCGCTCCAGAAGTGGAGTTAGAACATTTTCAAATATTGATCATTCATTCTCTAATTTCAAAGCCTTTTCTACTTGGCCTGATCTAACCACCTTTCTTCCTCCTTCAATTCTATCTGACCACTCACCTCTAATCATATCCTCTGGTAGGAAGCTCCATGATGTTAAAAGAGGATTTAAATTTTATAATTCGTGGATCCTTGATCCTGAATTTAACTCAATAATACAAACTGTGTGGCCTAATCATTTTTTTGGAAACCCTATGTATATTTTTTGCAGGAAACTAAGAGCAATTAAGGATGCTTTAAGAGTTTGGGCAAAACAAAAGTTTGGTAACGGCAACCTCAGATCAACCATTCTTAAGGAACAGCACAGGGAAGCACAAGTAATGATGATGGCTCATCCTGATATAGCAGTTCTTGCTACCAAGGAAGCTGAACTTTTTCATGAGCTTAGTCAAGCCTTGGACACTGAACGAGATATGAAAAAGCAACAGTCAAAAATCAAGTGGGCTTTGGATGGTGATAGGAACACTAATTTTTTCCATTCCACCCTCAAAGCCAAACAATCAAATAACAATATATATTTGATACATGATGATGAAGGGATCCTGCATTCTACTCCTGAGACTGTGTTCAGAGCCTTTCATAAGCATTTTTCTGGCTTGCTTGGGAATGATAAAAACTTTAAGCCTCATTTGGATGAACTTTCTACTATTGCCTTGCCCCAAGTTAATAGGATTGAAGCTGCTTGGCTAGTGGAAAAAGTTACTGATCTCGAAATAAAGAATGCTCTCTTTTCAATGAACAAAAACTCGAGTGGTGGACCTGATGGTTTCAACGTACAGTTCTTCATATCTTCTTGGGATATTGTTGGTGTGCAATTCTGCTTGGCTATTCACAACTTTTTTGACAAATTCAAGCTTCTTAAATCTGTCAATGCCATGAATCTTGTTTTAATCCCCAAAGGCTTGCACCCTTCTACTGTTTCATCCTTTAGACCCATCTCCTGTTGTAACGTTATATACAAGTGTATTTCAAAGATCATTGCCACCCGTCTTGTTGCTGTGCTTGTGAGAATCATCTCTAAGAACCAAGTTGCCTTTCTGCCTAATAGGAACATCCTTGATAATGTCATGCTTGCTCATGAACTACTAAAAGGATATAGCAATGCTAATGCCACACAAGGAGCTATGCTCAAACTTGATCTCAAAAAAGTGTATGATAGCATACAGTGGACTACTGTGGTCAGAACAATGTCCCTAATGGGGTTTCCTAAAGTGTTTGTTGCATGGATATATGAATGCATCTCCACTCCTTCATTCACTCTGATCTTGAATGGAGCAAACTCTGGTTATTTTGTCTCCAAGCAAGGAATTAGACAGGGCGACCCGCTCTCTTCCTATGTGTTCATTTTGGTTATGGAAGTCTTTACATGCTACTTAAAGCCTCTGTATCTGACCAGACAAATCCACTTCCATTCAAAGTGCAAAGACTCCCAGATAACATCTCTTCTCTTCGCTGATGACATCATGTTATTCACCAAGCCCAACCATCAGTCTCTTGAATCCATTAGACGAGCTCTTCATAGTTTCTATCTGATGACTGGTCTTGAGTTAAATACTCATAAGTCGAGCATTTTATTTGCTGGAGTTTCTCCTATTCAAAGCCAAGTTCTTTCTTCTATAGCAGGGATGCAAATCATGCATCATGACATGACGTACCTTGGGTTGCCTCTATGTTCCTCTAGGGTAACCCTTGTTGATTGCCAACCTTTATTTCTTAAAATTACTTCAACCATGGAGGGGTGGTCCACCAGATTTCTGTCTCAAGCAGGCAGGCTCACACTCATTAAATCTGTTAGTCTATCTATGATGATCTACTGGGCTAGGGCCTTCATTTTACCAACTAAACTTTTGAATATGGTCAGATCTGCAATGTTTAGATTCTTCTGGTTTGGTTCCATCCATGCTAGGAAGCCGTTTCCATGTTCATTCAAAGCTTTTGAGAAGCCAGATAGCAAAGGTGGTCTTGGCATCATCAACCTTCCAGTTTGGAATAGGGCCGCTTATAGTACTCACTTCAATGCCATCTTGAACAGGAAGGACTCTCTTTGGGTTTGTTGGTGTCTTGTGCATAATATTGGATCTAAGAATTTTTGGAAAATGGATGTTCCTCAGTCTTACAGCTGGATTTGGAGGAACATTTTGAAATTGAGAGATATATTTAAGCCTCTTATCCAGATAAAACTCACTGCCTTGAGTGGTTGTAGTTTCTGGAACAACCCATGGATCTGCAAAGGCGTAATACTTGATTCCATTTTCAACTCTCAAGAAAAGTTCCAATCTGGAGTTAGCATAAATGCCAAAGCTGTTGATCATATAGTGGATGGCAAGTTGTGCCTTCCATATTGCAGCAATCAAACTGTTAGGTCCTACTGGAAGAATCTAGCTTGTAATACGTATGTCTTCCAAGACCAGGAAACAGTGCTTTGGAATGGCAGTCCACACTCAATTAGCAGTGTTTACGTATCACTTCATGGTGTTGCCAATATGCCTGAATGCAAATGGTACAGAGCTACTTGCAATGATATTTCTCCTAGCAGAGATAATTTGTTCTTCTGGAAGTGTGTTAATGATGCCCTTCTAACAAGAACAAAACTTGTTGACTATGGAATGTTCGTTCCCACCATTTGTATCTTGTGTGAGGCCTATGCTGAAACTGCTCAACACATATACTTTGAATGCCCCTTAGTTCTCGAGCTATGGAGTGATATGATGATCAAGATCGGGATAGTTGTTGTTCCTCTTCTCTTCTCTGAACAGTGGTCCCTGATTTTAACTGCAACCAAGTGGAATAATGTGAGAAGATCATACTTTTTCTTCATTCTTAAAAAATTGATGAAACTTGTGTGGGGTGAGAGGAACAAAAGGGTATTTGAAGGAAAATGCAGGACTGTGCTTGTGCTTTGGGCTGCTCTGAAGCATGAAATATTAGTTGGTATGAGAGCAAGTAAGCATGAATTTTTGGACCATCAAATCGAACCATGGATACCGTAGCATCGTTTCTTTTTTTTGGTCTATATTTTTTCTTTTCTTTTGTTTGTTCTCTCTTTTATTTTCAATAAATCTGATAGGGGTCCAGTTTTCAACCCCGCTTACTCTACAAAAAAAAAGGGAAAATTTGTATAAATATGAATATACATATATATAATATCAAAATAAACATAAGCAACGTATATGAGAATATGCATAAGTAAATGTAGGTATATAATGACAAGCATATGTAAGTAAAAATATATGTATGTATGTTATGTAAAATAGTGCATATATGTACATGAAAAGCTTCATGATGGAAAATTTTATATATATATATATATATATAAAAGCTTATGATGATTAAAATATATTTATGTAAGTCTAGATATATATGGTTATATAAAAATATAGTATACAAAAATAAATATGGATACATACATATATATATATACGTTAATGTATAAACTCTAAAATGGAAATTTCAAACTTATGTGTATATGTGTTATAAAAACAATGCTTATGGAAATGGTAAATATCTATACATATATGTATAAGCTTGTGTATATCTAAATATATAATATAAAAGGTAAACATGACAAAGTATATTGTATATGTATATATATATATATAAGTGTTTGGGGTGAATAAATGTGTAAATGTCTGTATGAATAAATGTAAAACATATATATGTGTATATATATAGTGTGCATGAATGTACACAAGGAGACAACCTCATTAATGCATACCAAATTCAATGGCCTAAGTTTTCAAGTCGATCTAACTTTTTTAATCAAGTCATGTAAAAATCAAAGCTTTTCATAGGAGATCAAATTAGAGAATAAAATAAGAATTGAAAAAAAAGCTTGGAAACAATCTCAGCCTGTACATATGTTAGCTTGCTCTGCACACTTCATCCCCTATATACACACACACATATGTGGCTGAGTATATGTTTAGTCCAGAAAAAAAAATCAAGCAAAAGGAGGATCGAGATATATAAAAGCTTGAAGCAGAGCAAACAGCAGTGTACATCCAGGCATATCAAACTGTGAGTACAACACTTACTTTGTTAACTGATTATATATACATATAAGTATATAATTGAGCCTGTGAATGAATATTCGACCTGGGTTGAAAGTTTTTTTTATTAATTTGCTAGGTACATACGTGGGTAATTAAGAATCTGACATGAAGATGCTTCAAGTACAGAGAAAAACATATATACTCTATTCATTTTTAGTTAAAACCATATCATCATTTTTTTTCAAAATCAATAACTCCATGCCCATTAAGTTTTAAAACTCGATTCCAAAACAAAAGTATTTTGGTTAAGAGTATGGAATAAAATAAAATTGGTTTCATGGAAATTCATTAGGCATAGAGTATGAAAACCTACTTTTACAGTAAGTAGCTCAGGTAGGGATGAAATTTGAATATCATGATTATAGGATTGGGTTATATGACCTTGTTTGCTGTTTAAAACCATGAATTTTGAACCGTGTTTGGTGATTTCTAGTATTGTATAGAGGGAGGAATGTCAGGTTAAACGGAATTTGGTCATTGATCAATTTACGGTGAGTCAAGCGATGTTGGAGGTCGGGGTTGGGCCAGAAGGTGGCTGCGGAGGTAGGAGTTGGAGAAAAACGGTGTGGCAATTTATTCTTCGACGTGGTGGCCGGTCGGAGGGGAAGTAGGGTTCAAGTCAAGTTTTTGGTCACGTTCGGTTATAGGGAAATGACGACAGTGAGGGAGAGAGAGGGGCATGTGGTTGTGGGGGAAAGGATGGAGGAAGTCGCGGCGAACGTTGGGGTGAGGTTTCGGAGTATACGGTGGTGGGTGGTGATGTAGAGAGACGAGGTGGGGGACTCGGTTTTGTTCGTAGGCTGAGTAGCAGTTCGAAATTCGAACAGGACTTGGATAGCGGGTCTATGGTGGGTCATTGGGACGCAGGGGTGGTAGGTGACCGATGGAGATGGTCAACGGCAAAGGGCGTAGGCCGTAGGTGATGTATAGGTGCACAGTGGTGCACATTTTCATGCACAAAAGGAAATTGAGCGGTGAAGAAAGAAGAAGAGAGTGAAAGAAAACTGGAGGGAAGAAAGAAAGGAGAGAAGAGAAAGGAAATGGATCGAAGAGAAAAGAATGGGCCGAAGAAATAAGGGAAAAGAAAAAGAAAAGGAAAAGAAAAAGAAAAGGAAATAGAAAAAATATAAAGAAAAGAAAAATAGAAAGGAAAATGAAAATTAAACGAAAGAAAAAGGGAAAGAAGAAGAAATGAGATTTATATGACAATTTATATGACAATTTATATTTTCTCTAAAAAAATCTATTGATAAATTAAATCCTTGGTTTAAGTTCAATGGTATTTTATAACTAAAAGGGGCAATTAATGACATTATTAATTGGCTTTTAAGATTGATACAAATTAACAAGTTGGATATTAAATAAGTGTTAAATTTTAATTAACTATAAGTAAATCGTTTTTATTGTAATTAATCTGGTTTTAAATATACTTGGATATGGTTAATCGAGGCAAACTAAATCCCGGTAAGGGAATTGTTTTGATATTGGTTATTGATCGTTAAATCATCTAACGATCTGTATCTCATCTTAACTCTATTGGAGGGTTAATTCAATTATTCTTGTATGTACCATTAAGTGGTCAGACAAGTTAAATAGTAGATTAAAACGATGATACGATTTTTTTGAATAAATATCTTTAATAAATCCCCATATTTAAATATTGGCACCCAAAGTAATAAATTGTTTATTTTAAACAATTTATCCCTTTAAAAATTTACGGCTTGGACTCGAAGAGAACTGGATCGGATATCAGCGTTATCTGGCACCGCTTCGATTGGAAAATCACTACAAACCCTTACGGGGTTGACTATAGAGTCTAATAGGCTGGAATTGAACAAATTAAGTAAATTTGACTATTTTAAATAAGTAAATCTGTACCTAGATATCTTTGCAATATCAATGGATTTCGGAAAAAGTGTTTGGTTTAAAATCAAAATAAAAACCCGTCGTGTTTTACGAGTTACCTAGGTTTCAAAGGATTTCTATAACTTAGGTATTTCAAATTTAAGTTGGTGTACTCACGCTGGTTTCCAGCCTGACTCGGGTGTTACTTTATTGTAATGCTAGGGCCAGACCGAGTATTACAGAATTTCAGGTTAGGACGCTTTTGGAAATCAGGAGACGGGCTAGATGGTAGAGGCATATCGCACGTATTGACTATATTCCGCTGTGTATTATAGGCTATTTATTTCAGTATTTAGGGACAAGTTATTGTAACTGTCCAGATTTATTTGTTGATGTGTGTACTCTGTTAACCTGAATGTATATTAAAAGTTACAGCTTTTCTTTATATAAATGATGTTATTATTATATTTTGTTTCACTGCGATTGTGAGATTCTGTGCTGTTGTTTTATGTTTCTTATTCTATCTCTTTTTCTTCTTAAACCCTAACAGCCTGGTGTTTCCGGCACTCGATTGCTCGGCACTCTATACTGTGGACGTATTAGTGTCGATTTTCTAGGGTTGAAAATCGCCCGGCCATTACAACTATGGGTTGAAATGATACATACTCGAATTATCTATAGATTAGGGAAAATCGTTATGGGTTGAAATGATAAACCCGAGCGATTTTATGGATTTTGAATTTTATTCGGGATTGCGGGTTAAAATGATATATATCCATAAATATAAATTATTGCGGTTTGAAATGATAAATATCCGTATCACTTGACCATAGGGTAGAAAATTATACACGGACATCGTATTACTTAAATTAAATGATTTTTAAATTCTTAATTTTTTAATTCAGTTAAATGATATTTTGAAATAAAATTGGATTTATATAAACTGAATTATTTTAGAAAATCCAAGCTTTAAATGTTGAAATTGAATTGGTGTAAAGGAATTGTTAAAAGAAATTTAATTGAAATTTCAAAGTGGAATTGTGAAATATAAATGAAATTTATCGAAATTGAGTTATTGAAATGTTTGAATATTTAAACTTTGAAATCTATGAATTTGAAGTGCTTTAAAATTTTAGTTCAAACATGAATTTGAAATTGATATAAATTGAAATGATTTTTGGGAATTTTATTGAAAGAAAATTTAGTTTTGTTGAGATCTGGATACGGTCCAGATTTGTTGAATGGAAGAAATAGTTTAATTTGATATTAATTTCAAATTAATTATTTTAATGTAAACTGTTTAAATGTATATTATTTTAAATTCAGATTTATTTATATTTTTAAACTATCTACTATATAAACCATTTCCAATAATCAAACTATTTTATATTAAACTATTAAAACTGTACTAAATATAATTTTAGACTATTTTAAACTATTTAACTATTTTAATCTATTTAAACTAATTTAATATATTTTAAACTATTTTAAACTATTTAATCTATTTTAAACTATTTTAACTATGTAAAACTATTTTACTCTATTTTAAACTATTTTAACCCATTTAAACTATTTTAAAGTATTCTAACTATTTTAAACTATTTACGACTATCTAAACTATTTTCTAAATTTCAGACTGTGTAAAGTTGAAGTATTTATATTTAAATCCTTGATTTAAAAGCGAATATGGTTAAATGATGTTATAACCTAAGTTGGGATTTGAAATGATATTTTCTAGTGAAATGACATATTTGAGTAAATATGATGATTTTGAAATGAGGATTTAACCTATTTTGTCTATATGATTTCGAAAGTGAATATGATTTTGAATGTGAATATGTTTCGAAAGTGGTATGGTTTGAATTGAATATGATATTTTGATATCAATTATGAATTGATTTTGGAAATGTAAAAGAACCATCCGGTGTGAAATAACTGTTTGGTTGTTAAAGAGACTAGGATCAGATATTGTCATACTCTGCCAATATCAAAACCACTTTAACAACTGTGTACATGGTGGAGATTCCAGAATGAAGGAGGATGGTTTGGCGAACGATTCTGTATGAGGTATTAATGTATCCCGACTCCTTCGAGTCAGCTTGATGTGACTAAAACAGGAGCCACGCCGGGCCAAGTGAGGTCGCACCTTCGATCGGACATGCTTCTTCGATACCATATTATGACTTTGCGATTTATTTGGTGGCCACCCCTCGATTTTGATTATGGGAGTGCGTTTCGAGGTGGGCGGTAGTAGCTGCTATGCGTTACCACCAGTTTGAATCCGCAAAATGGTAGTATCCTACCCTGGGCATTGCCTCGCGTGCCTTGTCACATGCCTTATCACGCCCATTACGAGTTTGTTTTGTACTGTACCTATGGAGTGCTCCCTGAGTATCCCATCAGTTTGGTGCAGATTACAGTATCTGTATAGACTACGGGAATATATAAAAATGTGTTAGGGGGGATATGGGTAACGCCTTAACGCTATTTTAATACTTTACTTTACTGTAGACACTATTATAATAGCGTATTGTACTATGTATGTAGATAGTTTAACGGATCCTTGGGAGATGGAATCCCGAACATCACTTAAGTTATTGCACACACGTTAGACACAAGATAGGAGATGTCAAATCCCGTAAGCATCTCTGACGTCGTTACACTCATATTTATTTACTGTTGATTTAACTTACATAAGATCGTTTAGTTCTGACTCGAGTGTTTTGTCTTTTCATTACGCTCGGGTCAGTCTGATCTTTTCAATGTACATAAGACCATTTTTCTCTAAAGGACGAAGACGAAGATTTGTATGCTATTTATTATATTTATACTACTGCATCATGTTGTTTCTCTGCATTTATTTATTTATTCCTGTCGCATGTAACTCTGATTTGTATTGTAAAAGTGTAACCAAATGCTATTTGTAAAACAGCTTCATGAACTATTATTTGATTATTATATTTTGTCATTCCCCTATGAGATTCTGTGTTTGTTTTTTTATTCTTTCTCTTCTTTTTTTATTTACCCCATAACAATCCTCCCTTTTGAATGGTTTGAGTTTGACATGTGTGGTTTATTGTTGATTTGAACCGTCCAAAAAGTTGGGTCGTTACAATTTAATAATAATTTATTAATTTAACGTGAAAATAGAAATTTTGGCCACTGTCTCGAATTTCGACGAAACCAGTTTCATCAGATCCGTAATAGTGAATTATTGTAGGATTTCAAGTTTCGTAGCGATCAGACTTGTCGTTTGATCGTGCGAGCTCAAAACGCGTAGAAATCAATTTAATGAATTCAATTTAAAATAAGCTAATTTTAAAAGATAACTTCTGTATACAATGGAATTTGGGTTTTGAAACCTATTCCATTGAGTTTAAAAATATCGAAAATATCTATTTTGATATATGGGATGACCCACTTTTGTTTCGGAAGCGGAACGGGCTTTTCGAGTTGTTATTGTCGTTCGAACCAATTCGATATATTCATTCTTTCTTATCGGGCCTTGTTTATATAAATAGATTTTTTTTGTTTCTCAAACCCTAGCAGCCATTCAGTTATTCTTTACGTACAATTCTATTTGCCTATTCCTTTCTTCCAATGGTAGAAACAAATTCCTGTTACAAACCCTAAATCCAATTTCAAATTCAAATCGAAAATCAAACTCCTCAAAACTATATAGAATTATATACCGTTGGAAAGATCTTGACCAGCGTAACCCAAATCTACTGTTCATTTTTGCAATCGACTTTTGGTTTGTTCGGAATTGAAAAAAGCATTCTCGACCGTTTGTTTGATGGTTGATCAACGGCGATGTATCGTCGATTCGAGGGTACTGTGAAGACCCAAATTATTGAGGTAAGAATAATTTTGATAAAATGATAAAGATAGACTTTTTACAGTAATTAAAAATAAATAATAAGAAGGAAATGGTATTTCAGAGGGAAGAGGAAATATAACTGAGTGTATATATGGGTTATACATTACCATATGTTATATTTTTATACCCAGAAAGAATAAACATAAAGTAATAAGGAAAGAACACCATGGTAATTAAATATATGAATACATTTATATATCAAGAGAAAACAAATAGCTTGAGATATTAACAAGGGGTTAATTGATAAAAGGATATACATGTATACATTACAGTTTAGCATAAATAAAATAAAATAATTCAGTAAAGAGAAAATTGTTTTCAACAATTAAGTGATAAGGAGAAAATGATATATTCTTTGGTAAATTAAAATGCCTAAAAACTAGTTTAATATTAGTTGTGCATAAGTACAATTTTGAAATAATCAAGAGTAAACAAATAGGCTGAGATAATAGCTAGGAATGGGAAATAACTCAGGTATAATGAAAGGTATTGTAAAAAAAAAAAATAAGCCACATGAAAATAATATACAAGTGAATCATGCAAATTGCATGCACACAGGAAAAGCAGTGGATAACTGCTTTTACCAGAAATAGAAACCAAGGGAAAATGGCACATTTAGCCATAACAACACACACATAATTCTCTGAGTAATGTGAGGATAAAATGGGTTTTTCCTTTAGTAAAACCCTAGTAAAATGATTTAAATCAAGAGAGAAAGCAGAGGTTTTCTCTGAGGGAAAAAACAGTAACACATTAAAAAAAAAAAGAACTCACACTGTTTGCAAGCTTAGGCACTCTCGGGGAAAAGAAGGGAAAGGTGAGTGATTAATCAATATCATAAGGCTAAGGCATTAAGACCCAAGTTAAGGGCAGCCAATTTATTTTTGTGCTTACTCAAATTTGTTTTTCTTTGAATAGATGAATGCTGAGAATGGTTGGTGTATTGATAAATCTTTGGTTGATGCTTTGATTTGTTTTGTTTGATTGTTTGATAAGAATAATGCCATGATCTCTGATATGGATCCAGTACCTTAAACCATTAGTTTGTAAATATGTTTAGTAAGATAAATACATTTTATTATGAAGTAGGGTAATACTGGAAAATAAGCTAGGCAGTGTGAACAAAGGAGGTTCATGCTTATGTCTAGATTGTTTTAAATTTGAGATGAACAAGGCAATAAATTATTTTATGTGCTGATTTGTTCAGATCTAAAGCTAAAATGTTTTATGGGTTTTTCTCTAAAACCTTACCCTATGTTCACAATAGAATTAAGTATAAGAATTTTTATATGATTCTACTGGATTTGTTTAAGAGATCATGACATTCTTGAATATAGGAGTTATGCAAGTGATAAAACAAATTTTGAATAAGACAACTGGAAAAATGAAATAAAGCATTATTTTCATGAATAAAAGTATGGTCAGTTGAAATCCCTGAGTGAGTCTGTAACGACCCGATATTTTCAACCATTCGCATCCATTATAAGTGTATATGTAGACACTCATGCCGGAGTTGAATTGCTCAAAATACCGCGTTGTAATTAAAATTTTGCAAATCTCAGAATATACAGTAAATAAATATAATCACAGATCACAGACACAGAGTAAAATAATGCAGCGGAAGTAAAAGAAATAGTAGTTCATGAAGCTACTATCTAAATATGTCAGAGTTACATAAGATACAACAGAAGAAATAGAGTACAACAAAAGTCTCAATAAAATAACCAAGTACAAGCTGAGTAGAACAACGGAATTGAAATAGATAGGACATGACAAGCAGATAATCTCCAGCGATTCAAATCTCCAAGAGAGTGGAAATCCAAATCTGTGAATAACTCAAGCTGACCCTAGCGTAAAGCAAAACACAAAACACTCGAGTCAGGACAATATATACTTATATAATGTAAACCAACTCAAGTGAACTGTAATTGTGACGACCGCCCATGACCCCTGCACCGAATCTAGAGATAGTGCGCTGTAAAGTGTGCCAGGCGACCATAGACGATTGTCAAGGTAAGATTTAAACAAAAGGATCTATCGTATTACTCACAGCGCATGGACAAAATACAATAGAACATATGTATAGTGAAGCTTTACAGAACAAAATGACATCATATAAATCTCCATAATAGTTGAATACAAGCATCCACATAGTCAATACATCCAGCCTCACTACAAATCTCTCAGAGAATACAAAACAGCGGAATATCCAGTACATATAAGAAAATAATATGCAACCCTCTAGCTCGTCTTCGATATCAGCATCGTGAGAAGAGAACAGCACCTGTCACCTGCTACCTAGTCTGCCCGTCCCAAAATGGACGAACAGCCCAAGGCAATAAGAATTTAAAACAAAAAGCCTTGAGTCAGACAACAGTCTTAGTGAGCAGTAAATTAACTAACAACATGCCAAAAGAGCATAAAGGAAAAGGAATAGGAATAAAACCCTCCCACTCCAACCTCATTCTACAGTGATAGCCCCCAGACACACACTAAGCAGAAGCAAACATAGCAGAGCATACAATTTAAAGTAAAGCTACTATCACTCGAGTCAAGGGCGATGTTTTCCAAGTACCAAGGCCTAAATCAGATAAGCACCCAGGAAATACCGCTCTTGAGTCCGAATGATGATACAACCACACATCCATGACTCTGGCTATCACTGTTATCATTGCTTCGATATCACCGTTAATTGAATGACCGGCACATTCTTTCAGCCGTCCGTCAAGGGCTAATGGAAACCCCGGTTCTAGACATAACTCCCGCACGTCGTCGCAGCCCGTGCCTAGGACTATCGAATCTGCCCAGAGTACTCGACCATCAACAGTTGGTCGTTGGGACTATCGAATCTGCCCAAACGTACTCTTGCTTAGAGCATGCTAGAACCTTCAACAACGATGCTATCCAAGCCTCCTAGTCATCCTCCTCGACGACTATTCTCATATCCATTCATTATCTTCAACTCGAATCATATCACCGAGTTATCAACATGCTTGGAATGATCCCGTCTGGATTAGACCAAGTCTTCATCATATGATGCCTCTCTTCATTACACCCTTGCAAAGCTTCATCTCAACTTCACATCATCAAATCTATGCATAAGAGCTTCATCATCCCGCTACATATGCCACGAGCAGCTTTTCCAATTCAAGAGCCTTTCCCTTAGCTTTTGAATCACCTTCGATCTAAATCTAGTCATCAATCATCTAGTTCATAACAATCAATCAAATCAAACATCAATCCAAGCAATCAAGCATTCAAAAATGATCTAAGTAGACAATTATAACAATAATGGCATTTTCGTAATTAAAGAGTTGAAAGTCCAATAAGCATGAAAACATGTATTATATCTCTACAAACTTGATGAATGAACTTGCATAGGTTAACATATGATAAAATGGATGCAACATCATCATGAACAATGGATCTATATGGATCTACACATAGGATGAAGAAAATGCATGGAAATCTCTATTTTAACACCAAAACGAGCCAACAATCCGATATACTCCTTTGGATCCGTGTGAGAGATAATCACCACTCACCAAATCACCTAAACAACCTCAAATCAACACACTTCAGATCTGGACAGCGAAGGATGAAGCTAGATCTATCACAAATCCGCTTCAAATGAAGAAATCTCTCTTGAAAAGATGAAGATCTTCAATCCAAGCTTTTGAATCTTCAATCTCGATCTTCGATTTGGATGGATGGAAGCACTAGATTAGAGTGGAGAAAAGAAGTGAAGAAGTGTAGAAGTCGAGCTCTCAAAATGGCAGCACTTCGTCGCTTCAAAATCCGGATCCCAAAAAGTGAGAACAACCCCTCCTATTTATAGCTGAAAACTGCCTGAGTCGTAACTCGGCTATCTCCTTAAGTCGTTGCCGACCTAACATATGCCGACCTACGACCTAAAAACCCCCACGACTTAACAGAGCCTCCGACCTAACCCTTAGCCAACAACTCCGACCTAACAGATACGCGCGCCTCAACTCCTACGATCTAACACTTCTGCGCATACGACCTAACTATTAAGTCGACCTACGACTTAACACATACTTCGACCTAACACTTAGACGAAACCCAGCGACCTACGACTTAACAGGTTACGACCTAATTCCTTAAGCCTCCACGCGACCTAACATAAGTCGCGAACAACTGGGATGCGACCTAACTCTACCCAGACTTACGACTTAACTCCTTAAGTCGCTCACTACTACTTAGGTCGTTGCCGACCTAACTACACTGCTAACTTCTATAGGTCGTCCCAACCGACCTAACAACTTAATTACTAAGTCGCTAACCCGGAACCACTAGGTCTGCCTACCCTTGAGTCGCCATATCCTTAAGTCGGTCAGTCTTTAGGTCGTTAACTCGCCCTGCCGACCTAATACTTAACCAAATCCTAGGTTGCACAATTTTATAGGTCGCTCCAACTAACCCACGACCTAACACTAACTCGCAAGTCCTTAACTCGGTCACGACTTAGCTCTTAGGTCGTCCACGACCTAGGACTTAGACAAATTTCCCCAAAAATCTGAAATGACTTAAAAATGCAAAAATTCCAGATTTGACGAACTTTTCGATCCGTGAAAAATACGGGTCGTTACATTCTCTCCCCCTTAGGAATTTCGCCCCCGAAATTCCAAGCAAACAAAGCAATCAAAGACTATTCTGTACGCCTACCATCCATAGCAATCAACAAACCATGCATCCAATTCTAACTTAGCGTACAGAATTCTAAAATTAGAACAAGTTACAATATCGTGAGATGACACGACACCTTAGGGCCATACCTTGAAGAGTTCAGGATGAGCTGCTTTCATCCTCTCTTCCACCTCCCACGTACAGTCGTTATCATCATCACTCCATTGTATCTTGAGCAACTTAACTACCTTCCTCCTAAGCTGTTTCGTGTCGGTTTCCACAACACGAAGTGGCTTACGAGGTCTTCTATCAACTGGATCAACTTCAAAGTCTTCATAGCTATCAGCAGAAACCACTGCATTCGAGTCATGCACATACTTCCGTAGATACGATACGTGAAAAACATTGTGCACACCCGACATCTTCTCCGGTAACTCCAATCTATAAGCGAGCTTTCCAATTCGCTCGATGATCGGGAATGGTCCAACAAATCTCGGAGTCAATTTTCCTTTCTTCCCGAATCTAATAACATTCTTCAGTGGAGAAATCTTCACAAAAACCATATCCCCTACGTCGAATTCCAAATCCTTTCGACGCTTATCGGCATAACTCTTCTGACGGTCTTGGGCTGCCTTCATTCGTTGCCGAATGATCTCTATGCAATCTGAGGTCTGACGAATCATCTCTGGCCCAAGTATCAGCTTTTCTCCAGTTTCCAACCAACATGTCGGAGAGTTACACGGTCTTCCATACAACGCCTCATACGGTGCCATACTAATGCTTGACTGGTAACTGTTGTTGTACGCAAACTCCACCAAATGAAGGTGATCTTCCCATGATCCTCCGAAGTCCAAAACACATGCTCTGAGAAGATCTTCCAAAACTCGGTTGACTCTCTCGGTCTGACCATCTGTTTGGGGATGATAAGCTGTACTCAAACACAACTCGGTTCCCAAAACTTCCTGGAAGCTCTTCCAAAATCCACTAGTGAACAATGGGTCTCGATCGCTCACTATGCTCTTTGGAATACCATGGAATCGAACTATCCACTTAATATACAACTCAGCCAACTTTGATGCAGTCCTAGTCGATCGAACAGGAATGAATCGTGCACTCTTAGTCAGACGATCCACAATGACCCAAATCCCTTCATTTCCCGTTCTGGTTCTAGGCAATCCATCGATGAAATCCATCGACACTTGTTCCCACTTCCATGTAGGAACTTCTAATGGCTGAAGCAATCCACTTGGCTTCTTCTGTTCAGCTTTAACCAACTGGCAGTTCATACACTTGGAAATAAAATTTCCAACATCCTTCTTCATACCTTCCCAATAGTAGGTTCTCTTCATATCCTGATACATCTTATTTCCACCTGGATGAATTGTCAACTTCGAGTGATGACTTTCCTTCAGAACTTCACTCCTCAATTCATCTATATCGGGAACAACTAGTCGTCCTTGCTTCCGAAGCCAACCCTCTTGATCGACCTCGAATCCTTTATCCTTTTCTGGATCCAATCCAGATTCCAACTCACGGATAATCTTGACAAGCTTATCATCTCGCTTTTGGCTCTCACCAATCCTTTCCACAAGAGTGGGTCTTATCGATAAGTTTGCCAACATCTCAGGTTCCAATTCACATCTAGGCCTGAAGTCAAATCCAGCTAAATACTCGAGACTCTTCCATTCTGAAAACATGGCTCCCAATCCTGCATGTCTTCGACTTAACGCATCTGCCACTGCGTTACCTTTTCCCGGAGTATAAGCTATACCAAAATCATACGATGCCAAAAACTCTAACCAACGTTGCTGCCGAAGATTCAAATCCTTCTGGGAGAAAAGATACTTTAACGACTTATGATCCGTAAACAACTCGAATCGAACTCCCAACAGATAATGTCTCCACATCTTCAGAGCAAATACAATCGCCGCTAATTCCAAATCATGAGTTGGGTAATTCCTTTCATGCGGCTTCAGTTGTCGACTGGCATACGCAACAACTTTATCCTTCTGCATCAGCACTGCTCCAAGTCCAGTACCACATGCATCGGTGTAAACCACCATCTCATCATTCCCACTTGGAATAGTCAAAACGGGAGCACTCGTCAGTCTCTCTTTCAGGATTCCGAAAGCTTGCTCACACTTAGCATCCCAACTGAACACTTGGTTCTTCTTCGTCAATCCTGTTAATGGTGCAGCTATCTTGGAGAAGTCTTTGATAAACCGTCGATAATATCCTGCTAATCCAAGAAAACTTCTCACATCTAATGCATTCTTAGGTCTAACCCAATCCTGGATTGCTGCCACCTTAGCGGGATCAACCGCTATTCCACTTCCAGAAATCACATGGCCTAAGAACCTCACTTCACTCTTCCAGAAGTGACACTTCGAAAACTTAGCCTTCAGCTGATGTTTCCGTAAGATCTCCAAAACAATACGCAAGTGCGTCTTGTGCTCTTCTTCCGTTCTGGAATAAATCAGAATATCATCCACGAACACAAGTACGAACTTGTTCAACTGATCTCTGAACACTCTATTTATAAGATCCACAAAATATGCTGGCGCGTTAGTCAATCCAAACGGCATTACCAGCCACTCAAAGAAACCGGATGGTGTCCTAAAAGCAGTCTTCGGCACACTATCCTTAGCCACTCTCAACTGGTGAAATCCCGTTGCCAAATCCATTTGAGAAAACACCTTAGCCTCGTGAAGCTGATCAAACAAGTCATCTATTCTCGGCAATGGATACTTGTTCTTCTTAGTCACCTTATTCAGCTCACGATAATCCACACACAATCTCAACGACCCATCTGCCTTGGTTGCAAACACAACTGGTGCACCCCACTCGGACACGCTACGCCGAATGAATCCTTTCTGTAAAAGGTCATCAACTTGCACCCTCAACTCTTGCTGTTCCCTAGGCGCCATCCGCCTAAGAGGCATCACAACAGGTCTGGCTCCTTCAACTAGATCTATACGAAACTCGATCTCTCTATGCGGCGGCAACCCTTTGACTTCGTCAAAGACATCCTCGAATCCATTTGCGATTGGCACTAAAGACAGTCCATCCCGTGGAACAACTAGCGAATACATGAAGCTCATGAAGACGCCTTCCTCATGCTTACATCGTATTACAATCTTTCGCCCTTCCACATTCTCGACTGTCACCTCTAGCCTCTCACAATCAACCTTAGCCGCATACTTCCTAAGCCAGTCCATACCCAAAATAATTCTGAACCCCGCAAAGTTCAGAACAAAGCAATCACAAACAAAAGAGCAACCATGACTCGATACAACTAGACCACGGCATAACATACACAAACAAGACGAACCCCCAACTGGATTAGTCACAACCAATGGCCTATCAACAATATCCGGCTTCAAATTTAACCGGCCTACTAGTTCATTACAAACAAACGAATGCGAAACTCCAGTATCAAACAAAACTCTAACTGGAACACCACATAGGAAAAGAGTACCTTGAACAACCACACTCTTTCCCTTCTCTTCAGCAGTGGGAGCTTTCGAAGACGACGGAACAGCTCCTAAAGCATAGGCTTGCACAATCTGCCTGTCCTTCCTCGGTTCTGGACAATTCTTCCTGAAATGCCCCGGCTTGTCACAGTTGTGACACTTCATCGGTGCCTTTGGGTTCTTACAATCCTTAGAGAAATGGCCCTTCTGCTGACAATTGTAGCAAGTCACCTCGCCTTTCGGCTTCTTCTGGCCATCCTTACCTTTCTGCTGCTGCTGCTTCCTCTTCTGGTTTCCACCCTGCTGTGGTTTAGATTCTCCCTTGGTAACAGCAACAACAGGTCCTTCCTTAGGAAACAGACTCTCATGCCTAAGAGCTTTCTCCACAAGCTTCTCAAATGAATCGTCCAAATGATCCACCAACTGTCTCCCAAGATAACTATCCAAGCCGGTCACAAACTTCTCATTCTTCTGATAAGCAGACTCAATATATGACCGGGCATATTTGGACAAAGCTTCGAATTCAGAAACATACTCAAGAACAGATCTTCCACCCTGCTTGAGCTCCACGAACTTCTTGAACAGAACAGACTTCTGAGCTGTAGAAATGAACTTGGCTTCAAATCTGACTTGGAATTGCTCCCAAGTAATCTCTTCTTCCGGAGTAGTGATGGTAATAGAGTTCCACCAATCAGAAGCTCTCCCTTGAAGCTGCCTCGATGCCAACTTCCTCTTAGTTGCATCATCAATTCCCAAATCACCAAAGATCCTTCTACAAGCATCTATCCACCTCTGGACTTCAATGGTAGATTCTGTTCCCAAGAAAACCTTCCCTCCAAGAGCAGTATAATCCTTGCACAGCTTAGCAAAATCCACTGGTTTCGAAGTTTGGACTTGAACTCCAACATCAACTGCCGCCCCCGGAACTGGTATCCTTCTCATGATTGAAGTCATCATAGCTTCGAACATGGCTGCATAATCAGCAGTCTCTTCAGTAGCACGACCTCCCCTAGCAGCTGGTCTCCCTCTTCGACTCATTCTCAATATCTATAAAAAGGAATGATTAGAACATCTAGAGAAACAACTGCATAAAGGACTCAAACTCTACTAAGCTACTATATTATATATAGTAATCATCCATCAAAATACAATTACGTCTCTCATACGTAGTTATGACAACGAGCGTTGGGTAAAACCGATTAACCAATGCTCTGATACCAAATGTGACGACCGCCCATGACCCCTGCACCGAATCTAGAGATAGTGCGCTGTAAAGTGTGCCAGGCGACCATAGACGATTGTCAAGGTAAGATTTAAACAAAAGGATCTATCGTATTACTCACAGCGCATGGACAAAATACAATAGAACATATGTATAGTGAAGCTTTACAGAACAAAATGACATCATATAAATCTCCATAATAGTTGAATACAAGCATCCACATAGTCAATACATCCAGCCTCACTACAAATCTCTCAGAGAATACAAAACAGCGGAATATCCAGTACATATAAGAAAATAATATGCAACCCTCTAGCTCGTCTTCGATATCAGCATCGTGAGAAGAGAACAGCACCTGTCACCTGCTACCTAGTCTGCCCGTCCCAAAATGGACGAACAGCCCAAGGCAATAAGAATTTAAAACAAAAAGCCTTGAGTCAGACAACAGTCTTAGTGAGCAGTAAATTAACTAACAACATGCCAAAAGAGCATAAAGGAAAAGGAATAGGAATACAACCCTCCCACTCCAACCTCATTCTACAGTGATAGCCCCCAGACACACACTAAGCAGAAGCAAACATAGCAGAGCATACAATTTAAAGTAAAGCTACTATCACTCGAGTCAAGGGCGATGTTTTCCAAGTACCAAGGCCTAAATCAGATAAGCACCCAGGAAATACCGCTCTTGAGTCCGAATGATGATACAACCACACATCCATGACTCTGGCTATCACTGTTATCATTGCTTCGATATCACCGTTAATTGAATGACCGGCACATTCTTTCAGCCGTCCGTCAAGGGCTAATGGAAACCCCGGTTCTAGACATAACTCCCGCACGTCGTCGCAGCCCGTGCCTAGGACTATCGAATCTGCCCAGAGTACTCGACCATCAACAGTTGGTCGTTGGGACTATCGAATCTGCCCAAACGTACTCTTGCTTAGAGCATGCTAGAACCTTCAACAACGATGCTATCCAAGCCTCCTAGTCATCCTCCTCGACGACTATTCTCATATCCATTCATTATCTTCAACTCGAATCATATCACCGAGTTATCAACATGCTTGGAATGATCCCGTCTGGATTAGACCAAGTCTTCATCATATGATGCCTCTCTTCATTACACCCTTGCAAAGCTTCATCTCAACTTCACATCATCAAATCTATGCATAAGAGCTTCATCATCCCGCTACATATGCCACGAGCAGCTTTTCCAATTCAAGAGCCTTTCCCTTAGCTTTTGAATCACCTTCGATCTAAATCTAGTCATCAATCATCTAGTTCATAACAATCAATCAAATCAAACATCAATCCAAGCAATCAAGCATTCAAAAATGATCTAAGTAGACAATTATAACAATAATGGCATTTTCGTAATTAAAGAGTTGAAAGTCCAATAAGCATGAAAACATGTATTATATCTCTACAAACTTGATGAATGAACTTGCATAGGTTAACATATGATAAAATGGATGCAACATCATCATGAACAATGGATCTATATGGATCTACACATAGGATGAAGAAAATGCATGGAAATCTCTATTTTAACACCAAAACGAGCCAACAATCCGATATACTCCTTTGGATCCGTGTGAGAGATAATCACCACTCACCAAATCACCTAAACAACCTCAAATCAACACACTTCAGATCTGGACAGCGAAGGATGAAGCTAGATCTATCACAAATCCGCTTCAAATGAAGAAATCTCTCTTGAAAAGATGAAGATCTTCAATCCAAGCTTTTGAATCTTCAATCTCGATCTTCGATTTGGATGGATGGAAGCACTAGATTAGAGTGGAGAAAAGAAGTGAAGAAGTGTAGAAGTCGAGCTCTCAAAATGGCAGCACTTCGTCGCTTCAAAATCCGGATCCCAAAAAGTGAGAACAACCCCTCCTATTTATAGCTGAAAACTGCCTGAGTCGTAACTCGGCTATCTCCTTAAGTCGTTGCCGACCTAACATATGCCGACCTACGACCTAAAAACCCCCACGACTTAACAGAGCCTCCGACCTAACCCTTAGCCAACAACTCCGACCTAACAGATACGCGCGCCTCAACTCCTACGATCTAACACTTCTGCGCATACGACCTAACTATTAAGTCGACCTACGACTTAACACATACTTCGACCTAACACTTAGACGAAACCCAGCGACCTACGACTTAACAGGTTACGACCTAATTCCTTAAGCCTCCACGCGACCTAACATAAGTCGCGAACAACTGGGATGCGACCTAACTCTACCCAGACTTACGACTTAACTCCTTAAGTCGCTCACTACTACTTAGGTCGTTGCCGACCTAACTACACTGCTAACTTCTATAGGTCGTCCCAACCGACCTAACAACTTAATTACTAAGTCGCTAACCCGGAACCACTAGGTCTGCCTACCCTTGAGTCGCCATATCCTTAAGTCGGTCAGTCTTTAGGTCGTTAACTCGCCCTGCCGACCTAATACTTAACCAAATCCTAGGTTGCACAATTTTATAGGTCGCTCCAACTAACCCACGACCTAACACTAACTCGCAAGTCCTTAACTCGGTCACGACTTAGCTCTTAGGTCGTCCACGACCTAGGACTTAGACAAATTTCCCCAAAAATCTGAAATGACTTAAAAATGCAAAAATTCCAGATTTGACGAACTTTTCGATCCGTGAAAAATACGGGTCGTTACAGTAATAAAGGTACAAGTAACTTAGAAGATGCTTGGGACCGCCCATCCTCTAAGGATCCGTTAAACTATCTACTATGTAGTAATATTCGATATTATAATAGTGTCTAAATAAGTAAAGTATAATCATATAGAAAATAGCTTTAAGGGGATGGAGAACCTTAACGCGGTCGGATCTTAAAATCATAATCGTAGTAAAGCTCGATATGGTAGGTGACACGGCACAACTAGGCAATGCCAGGATAGATATACCAATTAAGCACACGGACTGATGGATACGCATAGCAGCCACTACCGTTCCACCTTGAAAAACACTCCCAAATCGGAGGATGGCCATCTAATCAATCACAAGTAAGAGTATAATATCGAAGAAATGTGTCCGAGAAGAGGTGCTACCTCACTGGTCCGAGATCGCTCCTGTTTTAGCCACCTTATGCCAACTCACGGGAGTTGGGTCCACGTAACATACCTTAAGAACGTCGCCACCATCCTACTTCATTCTGGAATCTCCACCGCGTACACGGTTGTCAAAGTGGTTTTCGGTATCGACAGAGAGTATGTCCATATCCGATCCCGGTCTCTTTGCCAACCAATCGTTATTATAACCCGTGGTTATAACTTTTAAAAACAATACTTTACTTCAAAATAAAATATCATTTCAAACCATATCTTTATCAAAATAAAGATTAAATCAATTCCAAACCATTTCCATATATTTAAATTTTCATATCATTTCGAAACTTCATTTCAAATCATTTTAATATAATATAATATCATATCCTTACAAAACTTCATTTCAAATCATTTTAATATAATAAAATATCATATCCTTACAAAACTTCATTTCAAATCATTTTAATAAAATAAAATATCCTATCAGTACAAATCCAAATATTCAACTTTAAATACCTTTTAAATTCAAAGATATCGTTCATTTACTATCATTTCAAATCACCTTTAAATAGTTTATATTCCAATCAAAATAATTCATTTAAACCTTTTAAAAGTGTAATTATTATATTTTCAAATCAAGTATTCAATTTCCAAAGTTTCAAACCATTCTGAGTTCGTTTACTAAGTCAAAAACCCTAATTTTTAAAATTTCAGCATTTCACAGCATTTAAAAACAACTGCTATAAGTTATATTTGAAAACATTTTTAATTCAGCAAAGACAGCACTTAAAACTGCTGTTAAAACTCAGTTTTAGTTGAATTATAGTTCAAAACAGAAAAGACAGCATTTCAGAAGTGATGCGGTAGTTCAGATTTCAAAACAAGGGTTAAATTTGATTTCAACATAGACTGTAGACCATTATAGCATTTCCAGATAATGCTATAATAGGCCTGAGTTCAATATTAGCCTATAGTTCAACTATAGCAACTACAACATTCCAGAAATGCTGTAGTAGCTCCTTTTTACACAATTTTAGTTCAAAACAGAATCTATAGCATTTCTGAATGCTATTAAAAGTTAATTTCAGCTGTTAGTGTATTTCCAACAATTAAATAACTTTAATTTAAAACACATAAACATTTTTAAAAATCATATTTTAACATTTAAAATGTTCATTTACATATCATTTAACATATATCTTTTCACAATAAATTTCTTATAATCAAATCCAATTTTCAACAATTTACTTAATAAATTTTAGTGTAAAAGTGTCCAATTCTTCACATTTCAACAAATAAACTTAACACTTCAAATTTAAATTACCATTTCACAATTTAACTAAATTTCCAATTTTATTTAATTAACTTAAACCTTTAATTAAAACCAAATTTCACATTTCCTAGTCAAGTTATATTTTAAAAGATCACTTTTAAACATTCATTTATTTAACCACTTAAATTCATAGAAAAATCAATAATACTTTAATAAATCACTTAAATTCAAATTTAATCAAATTATCATATTTACCATTTCCAAATAAAATTTAATATCCATTTTATTTATATAACTTAAATATCATTTTTAACCAAAATTCCAAATTTCCAACTTAAGTTATATTTCAAAAATCCAGTTAAACCATTCATTAATTACATTTTTAACACATAGAAAAAAAATCATAATTTCTTTATTTTAAAACATTTCAAAATCTATTTAAATCAAATTTCATAAATTTATATTTTTTAAAATACTTAAAAATATCCAAAACACATTATAAAATAACCACGGGTCTATATATAATTTTCTAACCTAGGTCAAGTGATACAAATATGTATCATTCCAATCCGTAGTGAAAAAAAGAAAAATCCGGGTTCTATCATTTCAAACCCGCAATCCCAAGATAAAATAAATTAAATAAAAATCGTTCAGGCCTATCATTTCAGCCCATAATGATTTTTCCCTATTCTAAAGTCCGTTCGGGTATGTATCATTTCAACCCATAGTGATTCTAGTCTACAGGGAACTTGCAATGGTGATAACAGATATAAATAACAGAATAACATTAAATAACAGTAACATATGATATAACAGGTGTAATAACAGGTGTGAACATCATATGATAATAATATAAGCATATATAACATGATAATATATTTCTATAGATTCGCAGGGTGTCAATTTACTAGTTATATAGGTACATATTGTCTGGTGAGAATAACTCACCTGTTTGTGCTAGAGATATCAAAACCAATGACACAATGGAAACAAAAGCACGATGAAAAGACTACGGACTTGAGTGGAGAGCGAATCCAATCTACAACTCTTGTGTACAACCCAAAACAAACAATCAAAACAGCAAAATTCAATACGACTTTAAAATGCAATAACATTGAAATAAAAGGAGATACGACTACGCGGTCTTTTGCTTTGCCTTCTCTATTGTTTGGTATGGCTTTGGGCTCTGATGTGGTTCAGATGTGGTCAAGTTTTGGGTCAGGTTTGGGCCAACATAGCTCGGGTTCAAGGCAAGACAAGGTGGGGTTTGTACATGAGGAGGTGATGTGATTTTTGAAGGCAATTAGGTGATTTTTGTGCCAAAACAAGGTTTGGCCTTGGGAATTGTGCTCGGCCTGGGGTGAGTTATGACTAGACAGAGGTGGGGAGGGGTGTGTTATGGTCAGGTCAGGGAGGTGGTGGTGGCTATGGTGGTGGTTTGGGTGGTGGTTGAGGTGGGTGAGCATGTAGAGGTCAATAAACATGGTTTTTAGGCATCTAGGTTGAAATTTGGGGGGTTTTACCATCAAAATGGTTCGGCTATGGTCAGATCTGATGGAGTGGGGGTTGGTGGTGGTCGGGAAGAGATGGAAGGAGGTGGTGGCAGTGGAATAGGGGTAGAGGCCGATCTCAATCAGGGAAGAAGGCAAGCAGAATAGCATAGAAAAAGAAGAAAAGTAGGAAGAAAGAGATGGAGGCCATTACCTAATTTTCTCTAGCCGTGAGAAACAATTGAAGATGGGATATTTTTTCACGTGAATGCCAAATGAGATGACGGCTACACTCGGGTTTTACATGGCTAGGCAATAAATTTTGAGGAGTTAAAGGAATTAAAGGATTTGGTAAATAAAAGGGCTTCCGTTTCAAAGCGTTACGCAACCTTTCACATTTCTTTCCTTATAAATCTTTATATAAACAAAATATTTCATAAAAATACTATAAAAACCGAAACTAAGTAAAGATATAAGAAAATAAATAATAAAATTTAAATAAATTAGAAAAAATAATAAAAGAAATTGCTTAAAATACAAAACAGTGTCCAGAAATTACAAATAAATCACCATTGACTTTGGAAAATTATTAACTTTATTTTAAAAATATTCTAAAACAAAATTTGAAATAAAAATGACTTTTAAAACATTTTCAAAGTGAAATAAATAATTAAATTTTAATTAAATAGAATTTAAAATAAGAAAATAACTTAAAAATGCAAACTAGGCTTTAAAAATTAGAAATAAATTCAATACACTTTGGAAAAATCTTATTATCACTTTAAAAATATTTAAAAGACAAAATATATATAATATGACATATGTATACAAATTAGAATAAGATATGACCAATAAAATATTATCTATATAGGTTAAAATAAACAATATTGTTAAATAAATCAATATACACACAATATTGTAAAAAGTATAACTTTCACAATTTAAATCCAATTTCAACAAAACGAAAAGCAGTATTCATGATATTTAATCTATTTTCATAATAAAAGATAAAATTTATAATTTCAAATATTTATAATTTAAATTTAAAAGTCAAAGTTTTACTATTTTAACCAAAATTCACTTTTCTGGAAATATTAAATTTAGTCATGTTAGAATTCTAATCCACATACAAAATCAAAGTTTTTATATTTACAATAACAAAATTTATTCTTTTCATAAATAAAGATTTTAAATCTGGAAATCAATTTAAAAATAATTGTAAAATACAGGGTTGTTACACTCTCCCCCACTCAAAACTTTTCGTCCCCGAAAAGGAACGAGGTACGGGAAAGCACAGAAAAAGATAGAATGAATAGAATTAAGACAAGATGATAAGAAAATTGGAATTACACCTGATAACTATTGTTATAGGTAAGTTTAACAAGATGGAGGTGATCAAATCAAGAATATAAGCACGAAAAAATCCTCTAGAGTCTGAATCTCCCTTTTCACTTGACCGACGGTCTATGAATGGAAAACAGTGTTCAAATACGGATGAGTAACAAAGATTATCAAAGATTACAGAAAGATTTCTAAACAGAAAGATTATAGAAAGATGCTTATACCAGCCTGTAGCAAGATGAGGGAAAATAAGGACAACCAAAAGATGCTTTGAAAAACAAAATAAGATAATAATTTGAAACCATAATGCTTTGAAATCATAACAATTTAGGGATGTTTATCATTTGGAAATCATACTACTAAGATCATAACACTTGGAAATGTTATTCTAAAAAAACATAATACTTAGAAAATCATAACACCTTTTAAAATAATCTTCATTTAAAATATTTTAATTCATTTAAAAGTTGTAACATTTCTAAGTTCATTCAATTATAAAAATTTCCAAAACATTGTATTTTCAAAACAGCAGCACTTATAAAATGCTACAGTAGATATATTAGCATTTCAAATCAGTTTTATTCCAGAAATATTCATTTGGATATCTTTTAACTTAAGACTTATTAAAACATACTTTTATGAATGGAATATCCAAATAAACTATACTACATTTATTAAGTCAAAAGTTCATTATTTTACTTAGCTCTTCATTTAACAAATAACCTAACACTTTATTTAAAATGCCCATTTCATAAATAGATATTCCTTCAATAAGTTACACTTAAAATTTCCATTTGAAAACCAAATTCTCAATTATCAAATTTAGTGATGTTAAAATACATTTTAACTATCATAATTATTCATTTTTCAAGACATATCAATTTCATACATAAAATATTTATCATAGCAAATATAACAATCAAATTTCTTTACACATTTATTCATTTAGACATCAATTAAACTATGAATTCGAGTTAAATAAACTTTATTACAAAATGTCCAATTCCAATGTATTTTATTTTATCTATTCAAAGATACATTATTTATTATACAACATATTCATTTCAGGAAATAACCATTATTAAAATTCCTAGGTTAGACTTAAGGTTCCATATTAAATCAAATTTGATTATTAAGTTATTTAAATAAAATCTCTTTAAATTCCTTTTTCACTATTTACCTCTGTTAATCTTTTATAACTAAAATTTAAGTGTATAAAATTTATTATAATCACTCAAATTTTATTTATAAAATCCTTTTTATATTGTATATTATCCAATTACATTGTTAACTTCTAAAAAAATTTAAGGTAAGTTATATTTGAATGCAATTGTATTATACAAATAAAACTTTCCAATTCAATTATCTCAAGTTTGAATCATTTATTCAAAAAATTTAATTTTTCTTTTTATAACTGAAATTATTCTTTAAGATGAAATTTAATAATTAATTTTCCGGTTTCCTTCAAACCAATTAGAGATAAATAAATATATGTACATAATATGTCAAATCAATTTAAATCATATATCTATATATATTATAAATCAAATCATATTTAGAAATTCAAATAAATTAAATCTTTCAAAACAAAGCTGTAGTAAGACTACAGAACGGTCTCTTCAGTTCAAAACTCGAAAATGAATGTCGATGATGCTGCAGTCATCATCGAAATTATTTTCCAGCGACAAAGAGAAGAGCACTAAATTTTTAAACTTTAAAATCCTTTAGAAACATATTTCTACTTAGAAATACTTTAAATAATATATCCTTTTACAACTTTAAACACAAGGTTTGAAATCCATCGGAAATTAAATTCTTAAATTTCTTGTTTTAAATTCATTTCAGTTCCCAAATAAATTTATAAACAACTATTTATAAATTCATTTATAGAACTATAAATGATAAATTCCATAAATTTACTTATATCTCAAAATTTATTTCATTAACCAAATTTTAAAATAATATTGTGTCAGTTTGTTCTGTCAAAGTGTTTTAGAAATCCTATCGATAGCGTTGATCAGACGAATCGATCGAAAACCCAAATCAACATCAACAACTCAAACAACACAATCTATAAAACAAAACATAGATTTACAAGTACAATTTAAAATGTTTGGAGATAGTTTAGAAACAAAAGACAAGATGGTTAAACAGAGTAGAGAGATGGGTAAGCTTAGATAAATCGCGGACAACCTTAACCGGGTCAACCGTGACTTAATGAATAAGATCAAATGTGGATTTTCTGGGGTAAATCTACATCCGATCTCAAGAGATAGAGTTTGGAATAACAAAAGATATTAGCATCTAAATCAAGGATAGATATAAATCTCTGGTGAATCGATGCAAATTTGTAAGGAGTTTCCCCCTTTACCATAAAATTAGAATATTGGCGAGACAGCCAATTCACTATAAAGATCATTCGAAGTGGAGTTATGTGATACTCCAAAGTCAAAAGAAGATGAATAGTGAGGGACAAGAATGAATTTTGGAACCGCAGGGAACGTTCCAAAAATTCAAAGGAAATTCGAATCAAGAGGAAAAGATTCAAACTCGAACGAAAGTGATTCTGTAAATAAATTTACCATACATTCTAAGTTTCGCCTCAAAGCCAAAGCTCTGATACCAACTGTAACGACCCGATATTTTCAACCATTCGCATCCATTATAAGTGTATAGGTAGACACTCATGCCGGAGTTGAATTGCTCAAAATACCGCATTGTAATTAAAATTTTGCAAATCTCAGAATATACAGTAAATAAATATAATCACAGATCACAGACATAGAGTAAAATAATGCAGCGGAAGTAAAAGAAATAGTAGTTCATGAAGCTGCTATCTAAATATGTCAGAGTTACATAAGATACAATAGAAGAAATAGAGTACAACAAAAGTCTCAATAAAATAACCAAGTACAAGCTGAGTAGAACAACGGAATTGAAATAGATAGGACATGACAAGCAGATAATCTCCAGCGATTCAAATCTCCAAGAGAGTGGAAATCCAAATCTGTGAATAACTCAGGCTGACCCGAGCGTAAAGCAAAACACAAAACACTCGAGTCAGGACAATATATACTGATATAATGTAAACCAACTCAAGTGAACTATAATAAAGGTAAAAGTAACTTAGAAGATGCTTGGGACCGCCCATCCTCTAAGGATCCGTTAAACTATCTACTATGTAGTAATATTCGATATTATAATAGTGACTAAATAAGTAAAGTATAATCATATAGAAAATAGCGTTAAGGGGATGGAGAACCTTAACGCGGTCGGATCTTAAAATCATAATCGTAGTAAAGCTCGATATGGTAGGTGACACGGCACAACTAGGCAATGCCAGGGTAGATATACCAATTATGTAACATCCCACCTTTTTGTACGCTTAAGCAGACACACATGTCGACTTAAACCATACAGAAGGGCGGATTGTTATGGGGTAAATAAGAAAAAGTAGAGAAATAAAAGAAACAAAATAGAATCTTGCAGCGGAACGATAAAATATAATAATCAAATAACAGTTCATGAAGCTGTTTTACAAAACATTTGATTATACTTATACAATACATATCAGAGTTATGAAAGTGTGTACGCTTGTGCACACTAATTGTGGATCGTGTAATATGGACTAACAATATATGCGGAATGTTATTTACAATTGCTATACAAGTAAATATTCAATAAACTAACTATATAGCAATTCACAGATATAGAATAGTAAATGCAGTAAACTGTAAAAATCACACCAGGGATTTTTATACTGGTTCGGACCTCCCGTCCTACGTCCAGTCCCAGACTTCTATCTGGATTTTCACAACCAACTACCTCGCTTCACCCGGAGGAACAGGTTTACAACACCCGAACAGCCGAACGGGATTTCGTGCCTCTTACAACACCGAGGACTTCAACAAAAACAAATACAATTGCCGTTGACAACTTGTGCTCTTGATAACACTGATTTGTCACTTGTAGTACACCCTTCCTATAATCTTATCCTCAAAGTATGTGAATGATGTTTGTGAAGATTGAAGGAAGTATATTACTTAATTGAATCAAAAGATATGAAATAATTTCAATGATTCAATAAGCAATTGAAATGTTTGAGAGATCAAGACAGAGATCAATAGAATAGAGATTAGAATAATAGAATTTGTTTTTTTTTTGAAATAATGATTTCATGATGTTTATATAAGAAATAAACAGTTGTAACCCTTTGTGAAAAGATACAAACAAAGGTCATGATCATTGGTGAAGAGAAAGAGAAGCAACCGTTGAAGAAAAGGAAGTGTCTGTACGAAAGGTTGCTTTCTGTTTGAAAACGGTCGACAGGTCAAAATGGACCAGTAGACAGGAATTTGAATATATATACGTTATGTACACTTGTGCACGTTATCTGTGCATTCTGGGCAGAAACGGTCGACCGCCTTGTTTTAAACCGGTCGACCGGTTTAGCCCAGACTGCACAGTTAATGTGCACTCATACATATATACATTTATATTCAAAGATTGAAGGTATGAGATTATTTGAGGATAGATTTTAACATAAATAACACTACTAACATACCAAATAATCAACCTCTAATGTATGGAGCTCTTTGTGTCTCTTTTAAAACAATGAATAACTTCTTTTTGTCGATCACGGCTTATCCCTTTGTCAGAAATCAAAACTCTATAAAAATCTTGACTCAACAAGTTACACATACCAGAGAATGATAATTATGCAGCGGAATACAATGGTGTAGTAGAATATATAACAAATAGTAATAATAAAATCTTCGTCTTCGTCCTTCAGAAATAGGGCCTTCAAATCCTGAAATGCTCAGGCTGACCCGAGCGAATTGAAAAAAACAAAACACTCGAGTCAGAACTAAAAGATCTTATGTAAGTTAAACCAATGAAATAAATATGAGTGTAAACAGCGTCAGAGATGTTTACGGGGTTTGACATCACCTATCCAGTGTCTAACGTGAGTGCAGTAACTTAAGAAATATTCGGGATTCACATCTCTTAAGGATCCGTTAAACTATCTACTATGTAGTAATATTCGCTAGATACAGTAGTGTCTAATCAGTAAAGTATAATCATATAGAAAATAGCGTTAAGGGGATGGAGAACCTTAACGTGGTCGGATCTTAAAATCATAATCGTAGTAAAGCTCGATATGGTAGGTGACACGGCACAACTAGGCAATGCCAGGGTAGATATACCAATTACGCATCCGGACTGGTGGTGACGCATAGCAGCCACTACCGCCCACCTCGAACAACACTCCCAAATCGAAGGGTGGCCACCAAAATAACAAAGTAATAGAATGGTATCGAAGAAGTGTGTCCGATCAGAAGTGCTACCTCATTGGTCCGTCAATCGCTCCTGTTTTAGCCACCTTATGCCAACTCATGGGAGTTGGGTCCACGTATATACCTTAGGATCGTCGCCACCATCCTACTTCATTCTGGAAACTCAACCGCGTACACAGTTGTCAAAGTGGTTTTCGGTATCGACAGAGAGTATGTCCATATCCGATCCCGGTCTCTTTAACAACCAATCGTTATTATAACACCGTGATCATTTTAAAAATATATATACCTTTAAAAACACAATCATTGCCCTTTCAAAACATATTCTTTATTTCAAAATAGTATATACATCAAAAACCAAAATATTATTGCCATTTCAAACCATATCCTTTACTTCAAAATAGTATATACTTTAAAACCAAAATATTATTGCTATTTCAAACCATATCATTTACTTCAAAATAGTATATACTTTAAAACCAAATTCAATAATATATCATTAAATAAAATCCAAATTTTCAATCACTATTCTTACTTTTAATTATAAAACTTGAAATATTCTTTAAAACCATCTTAAACCCAAATCACAAAATGCAGTCATATTCTTAATCTCAAAATTTCAATCGGTTTCAAATCAATATATTTAAAGATAATTCTTAAATAAATTCTATTTCAAATAAATTCATTTTTCAAACCATATTACTTTCAAAGTTATAACAATTTCGAAACCAATACTTTGAAAACCAATAATACCTTAATTTCAATAAAACATTTAAATTTTGATATATTTCAAGTCTTTAAATATTCCAAAATTCCCAACCAAATATGATAATCTTGTATATACCTTAATTCAATTTACTATTATTTAGTTTAGAAATATTTATTTAATAAATTCAATATCACTTAAATAAAGCTCAAACTTGAAATATTCGTAAATCAAACTTAAAACATCATCAAGTTATACATAGCTTAAATTTTAGAATTTAACCATATATAAAATAATATTTATATAATATCAAAATTTAATATTTATTAAACCGTATATTTCTTTCCAAATCATAGAAAAATCACTTTAAAATATTTTATATATAGACCACGATGCCTGTATATAATTTTCTATCCTATGGTCAAGTGATACGGATATTTATCATTTCAATCCGTAATTTAAAAATAAAAGTTTACGGTTATATATCATTTCAAACTGCAATCTCGAATGAAATGAAAATGCATAATAACTTGCAGTTTATACAATATAAAATATAGCATCCATTCATCCAAATATCAATAAACAACCATTTATTACAATCATCATCCAATTTAAACAAAACATCAATATAAAGCATATAAAATATAACAGGCATTAACAAATAGTTTATATTCAAAAAAATTAATAACTGTTCAACTGGCAGTTTATATGCAATAATAAATAAATTTAACTCGCAAATTTTATGCAATAATAAAATTAAATAACAATTAAATTTAACTAAATGTTATCTAACTGAGATGATGATTAAATATATGCCCAAACAATCATAGATATATTTTAAATCACATCAAAATTTAATTTAACAAACATAAGAAATCTTAGAAGTTGTGAGTGGGTTAAAACACTCACCTTTTGAATTTTAATTGAATTTAAATTCAATTTAAACCCAAAAATTTTACACTCTCAGAATTCGTCCAAACCAGCGTCAAAAGATCTGGAATTTCAATACGATCCTAAAAAAATAAACCGCGTCCAAATCCGAGTCCGTATGCAAAAGTTATGAAAATTTGAAGATTGGAAAATTCTGGTCCTGAGTCGACTTCGAGTTCAACCCGGTCCGCCGCCTCAAATACCCGATGCTTGCTCTGAGTTTTTGCCAAAACGACCTGGAGACCCGAGTCATTTTCTTCGTGACACGAAGTAGCTCCAGGGTTTTTCCCCTTGAAACCCCAAGCGCGAACCGAAGCGCGTAAATCTCGAATTTTTTTTTTTGAAATTAGATTTTGGAATTTGTGAATTAGGTTTTGTCTGCCATTGGAATGAGGAGCTAAGAAGAAGATGAATTATACGTACAGACAAATGAAGATTAGGGAGGCTAGGGTTTATAACTGTGTTTATATAGGTAGGTTAGATATAGAGTAGATAGACTGGATAGATGAACGTGCGGAACAAACTATGGCCCGAAAAGCCCGTTCTGACCCCGGAACGAAATTGAGTAAACCCATATATCAAAATAGGTGTTTTAAAATATTCTGAGCGCGATGGAAAAAGTTTCATGTCCAAATTCCATTGTATGAAGAAGCTATGCTGAAAAAGAAATTCTCAAATTGATTTCAAAAATTGATTTCAATTAAATCGATTTCAAGGCGTTTCGTGTTCGTACGATCAAACAACAAGTCCGATCGTTACGAAACTTGAAACCCTACAATAATTCACTGATACGGATCCGATGAAACCAGTTTCGTCGAAATCCGAGTCAGTGACAAAAATGGCTATTTTTATATTAATTAAATAAATTAAGAATTAGTAAATAAATCCAATTTTTATATTTCAGTTTCGGAATTGGCAAATTTTATCACTTAAAAATTTTCAAACATTTAAAATGATTTAACAATTTTTAAATGTCAATTTATTAAAGATTAAATCAATATAACTCTTAAATTTCATAAAATTCAAAATTATAGGTAAATTTCCAAAATTTCCATAAACTTTACTTTACCCATAATTATTCCATTCATATTTCAAATAGGAGGCTTGCCATTAAATTTAAAATTATTACATAAATATTTCCCATTATTCAACTAAATTTTTAATTTAACGTAATAATAAAATTGTCATTTCATTTATTTCAATAAGTCCAACAATTATAAATTAACAAATTAACTCATTATTAAAGATTCAACTTCAAAAATTCATAAAGTTCATCATCTTGATTTACTCATTAATTCATAATTCTTTAAACCAATTCTCTTCTAAATTTTAAAGTAACTAAATTTACCAAATCATAGTATTTATTTCAATTTCTTAAAATAACCCCCTTCATTATAAATTGAATCTAATTTATTAAAATAAGTTTCCAAATTTAATGTATTAGATTCAATTTCACTTTTTAACTTAAACTTAAATTTAGGTCATAATCAATTTATACGTATTCCTTTCTTAGTTACTATTTTACATACTTCTTGCATAAATTTCACAATTAACCATTATTATTAAAGTAATGCTAATAATAAATACGACCTTACTATTACTCAACATTTAAACGAACGTTACTTCATTTCCATTAGTGTAACATTTATTTCCTTATCACTTATTACCAATTCAAATTTCATTAACAATAAGTAGGTAATTTATAATATATGTTTACAAATTTTGAATTAATCGTTATTCAAACCACTATTCATTATTATTTACTTAAATTTAGCATTAATTACCTTGCATTACATTGTTGCTTAAATTCCCAATCCGATTGTAATTAATACTCTAAATAAATACGCTTACTCCTTTCGTTATTTATTAATTGTCACAAGAAACGTTTAATAATTTCAACAACATTGTAATTACTAATTACCTACATTGATTGTATACGTTTTCCATTATTATCATTTATTAGAATTCTGTTCAACTTTCCATCTTATGCATATAGTTAACCTTTATATTGATTTTACCTTCAAAATTTCCAGTTATTCTCTTAACTTACAAAAAAAACAATGATTAATTTCATTTTAATCGCTATTAATTACATGCATTGTTAACGGACAATAGTTGTTTGTCACCATTTTACAAATTTTAACATTTGAAATTTATTCTCTACAACAATTATTACCTATCGATATTAATTTGCCCATAAATACAAAACTTGCAATTGTTCTTATTATCATATTCCATTTACTGTTAACAATGTTTATTACATTATATCAGTTTAATATTTTCCTTAAATCCTTATATTCAATTCATATACAGGTAAAATTCTTTTCACTACTTAAAATCATTTGAATTAACTTCGAATTACTATAAGTAGTTGTTTTTCTTCTAAATTTAATTACAAACTCCTATTAAATTAACAAATTTAATTGTCGAAATTTACGGGTCATTACACTCTCCCCCACTCAAAACTTTTCGTCCCCGAGAAGGAAAAGAAGGGAAAAGAAGAATTAATAAATCTATATATATTTTATTTAAAACTTTATAACCAATTAAATTTATAAAATTAATTAATTTAGATAAAATATACCACTTTATAACTATTAAATCTTTATTTTTTTTAATTTATAAAGTTTGGAAAACATTTCAAAATAATTTCTAAGTCCAAAATTTTACGGAAAATTTCGGCGGAGTCTCCTTTGTACGGAGAGGCTCGGAAGAAAATATAATATAAATATATCAATATACCACATATAATATCCAAAATTTAATATCCCAACACGGAAAAACAATATAATAGCGCTATAAACCGTAATCCGAAAACGTACCTATTTGTCGGGCAATTAACGCTTATTTATGGAACCAAAAGCCGTAGCAATTTGCTTCCATAACCTGCATTTCGCTTATATAAATCCGATAAGCGTTAGAAATTTTATAGAATGAAATATTTAAGTTGTTCAATCACTAACAACAATCAATACAACAACCATCCATTTCAACAACAGCATACACAACAAATACAAAACAACCATTCAATAAAAAAACAAATAGTTGTTCGGGTTCAAAACTTGAAATTGTACGGAATGAAAATAACTATCAAGTGCATCATTTACTTAACAGTCTTAGATGGAACAAAAATAGATTATTTATTCATCCAACAACTTCAAATTTCCTTACCCAACCAACCATAAAACAAGCAATAACAATTCAAACCAACAAACCAAATTAACTTATTATAAATTTATTTCATACTTTAGTTGTTTGATTTCCTTTCTTTCATTTATTCAGTGATTACTTCATTTATTTCCATTTTATTATTATTTTTTTCTATTTTATTTAGAAATAACTTCAACCCTTTTCTTAAGTTTACAATTTCCCTTTATTATATTACACTCGTTTATTTGCACTTACTACTTACTATTATTCATTCATTTATTATTTCATGATCTTATTTATCCACACTTTAATTACTTAAGTTTATAATCATTCATTTGTCACACTTACCTTTAATTATATTTACTTGGTAAAATTTCAATTATAACTTAAGTTTATAACATTAAATCATCATTTAACAGCAATTTCATTGAATACTTTCATTATTTCAAAATTCTACTTGTATAATATTCTATTACAATTTAAACACTTGCAATAAGGCATACAACCATAAAATCAATCATTCATTCATATCAAACAAAAGAAATAGTTGTTCAGGTTCATAACTTTAAATTGTACAGAATGAAGAATAAACTACTAAGTGTACCCTTCACTCAGCAGTCTTAGGTGAAACTAAATAGATTATTCCTACATCCAAACAATATTAAAGTATCCTTGCCCAAACAACCATAAGCCAAACAAACAACAAATTCAACAATAGATCAAGTTCATTATTATTAATTTCATTCCATATATTGTTGTTTGATTTCCTCTTTATTCATCATTTATTTTTATCCATTCAACCAAATTCCTTGGTAGGTAAATTTATTACTTAAGTTTTACAGTCATTTTCCAGTATTCATCTTTTATTCTAAGGTAACTTCAACCTATTACTTAAGTTTATTATTATTTATATATAACATTTAAGTCCATATGTGAAGACCCAAATTATTGAGATTAGAATAATTAAAAAAAAACTTTCAAAAACCAAATATATATATGTAGTCTGGAGATAAATATTGAGAATGAGTTAAAAGTAATAATAGTTGAATTGAGTGAGTCATATATTCACATGTATACATATACATATATGTATCTTGAATATAAACAGTAATAAGAAATAGAATTTCAGAGAGAAGAGGATATATAACTGAGTGTATATATGGACATATGTTACCATATGTTGTATTTATATACATATGTATATATATACCCAGAAAGAATAAACATAAGATAAGTAAAGAAAGAACACCAGAGTAATTAAGAATATGTATACATTTACATATCCAGAGAAAACATATGGTTTGAGACATTAACTAGAGGTTAATTGATAAAGAGGATATACATGTATATAATACAGTTTAACATAAAGAAAATAAAAATAATTCTGTAAAGAGAAAATTGTTTTCAACAATTAGGTAAGGAAAAAGATGATATATTCTTTGATAAATTATAATGCTTTAAAAAACCAGTTTTATATTAGTTATACATAAGTAAAATTTTGAAAGACAAGCCACATGAAAATAATGTACAAATGAAACATGCAAATTGCATGTACACAGGGAAAAGCAGTGGATAACTGCTTTTACCAGAAATAGAAACCAGGGGGAAATGGCACATTTAGCCATAACAGCACACACATAATTCTTGAGTGATGTGAGGATAAAATGGGTTTTTCCCTTCAGTAAAACCCTAGTGAAAATGATTTAAATCAAGAAAAGAAGCAGAGGTTTTTCTCTCTGAGGAAAAACAGAAACATATTAAAAGAAAAAAAAAAAGAACATACACTGTTTGCAAACTTAGGCAATCTCGGGAAAAAGAAGGGAAAGGTGAGTGATTAATCAATCTCATGAGGCTAAGGCATTAAGACCCAAGTTAAGGGCAGCCATTTTATTTCTTTTGTGCTTGATCAACTTGTTTTACTCTCTGAAATTAATGAATGCTGAGCATGGTTGGTGTATTGATAGATTTTTGGTTGATGCTTTGATATGCTTCATTTGATTGTTTGATAATAGTAATGCCATGATCTCTGGGATGGATCCAGTATCATAAACTATCAGTTTGTATTTATGATGGTAAGATAAATACAATTTTATTATGAAGTAGGGTAAAATTGAAAGATAAGCCAGGCAGTGTGAACAAAGGAGGTTCATGCTTATGTCTAGTTTGTTTTAAATTAGAAATGAACAATGCAATAAATTATTTATGTGCTGATTTGTTCAGATCTAAGGCTAAAAATATTTTTGGGGTTTTTCTCTAAAAACCTTACCCTATGTTCACAATAGAATTAAGCATAAGAATTTTTAATGAAATTCTACTGGATTTGTTAAGAGATCATGACATTCTGGAATACAGAAGTATACAAGTGATAAAACAAATTTTGAATGAGACAACTGGAAAGAAAAATGAAATGAAAACATGATTTTCATGAATGAATGTAGGGTCAGTTGAAATCCCTGAGTAAGATTAACTCTCTCTCTGATTTATAGAAAGGAAAGGAAGTAAAAGCAATCAAGGAGTTAATAAAATCTTTCTGAAATAAGAAATGAGACTGGTCACTAGATTATAAAACTAATCTAGGAGAAAAGCCTTGATCTATTCATCATAAGGAGTATGATGGGTATGTGCATGACTTGTTTAAGTCCTATAGGCCTTTGTGCAGGGGTTAACAGAATTGAGTCCCTTGCAATGCACACATGGTGTTCAATGGCAAAAGAGATATGACCAAATTAAATTAATAAATCAAGTTTTAATGTTGAGTTATGGAAATTAAAATGAGTTAATTCCATAAGAATGGGTGTACATGTATACTGGATTGAATGATTGAATGGTTGCTTGTGTGCATGAATGTGGTAGGAGCTTAGATATAAATATTTATCCAGTTATATCATAAATTCAAATATCTCCAAGTATTTTAATACCCTGCACTGCAAATTTAAAAATGACAAAATATTGCATTTTGATTTCACTCATACCAGAATTATATTCTGACCCTATTTGTTGCTTTGTAACATCTGGGGTGTCTCATTTCTATGGAGGCAGCTCTAGATGTTGCTGCAGGAAAGGATGCATAGGAAACTTATGTGCTTGGGCAATTGAAGATTGCTTGCATTTAGAATGTTTAAGGAGTCTTTAGTAGATATGTTGTAATAATTAGGCCAAGCCAAAAATATCATTATGGTTTAAGTATTATCTGGATTGATATGTATTTGTTTTTCTGAGAAGTGAACTTGTAGGAATCCTTAAGTATTATTCATACTTGCATATCTGGGTTGTTATTTTAAAAGAGTTAAATCTGCATAGTTTCTGGTGGAGAAAGATTTTGGAGATCATGTCATGTAATTTTGATATGTGCTCATGTCTCCTGTAGAAATGTTTGATGAACCTAAAAAAAAATGGTAGAGCAGAAACATCATAGGAAGAAAAGAATAGAGTAAAAATCAATGAATTCATAAAGATTGAGTTGAATCTAAACTGGCTAACCAGTAGGCTTAACCATGACTTATAATTGATATAGGTCCATGCAAGGCTGAAAGGCATAGCCTGAATCTGGTGGGGCATTTGATTTCCCCGGTGAAAACATGTATTGCTTGGAGTAATAAGCTCATTTACCTGCTTAGTAATTGTAGACTCTACTGCACCTATGCTTAGCTAATTCCTGCTATTTTGATACTTAATTCAAATCTGGTGGTATTGGGTCATAATCAAAACCTTTGATAAATTATAAATGCATATGGTCTTGTTTGTATTGAGCATTTCCACCATTCAATAGAACAGTGACCACAACATTGTTCTCTTCATTAGAAAATATCAAATATCTTCATCATAAGTTCACCTGGAAGTCTTGCATTTTGTCTGATTCTTTTTATTCACTTTGCCTTGAGTTTACTGTCTGCACACATGACCTTAGTCTCTGTTTAGCATGATAGTTTGAGTTAGCATTTTGAAATGACTGTATTGTTTTCCTCTGCTAGCCTTAAAAATTAGCTTGTCATTACAAACACCCACATGATTATTGCAACTTATAAATCAAAACATGGACATTCCCTCTGATATAAAAGCTGTTTGAAATTGAAATGAGTAAAACAAGCTAACCTAACAAACATGAGTTAGGTTGTACACTTTTTACTTAATATAGAACTATATGTATCAAATCACAAAAATCCCAGGATTAAAAAGGTATGACTTGTAAATTCAGGAGTCAATTAATTTGTGAGGTAGAACAAGAAAATATGAGAACTAGTAATATTTAATCCTAAAGTTAATCAAGCTGGAGTTCTAAAAAGAAATATATATATATATGAAAAATAGAAAAAGCTATGTGACACCAAATCTCTAATATGAGAATTAAGGTGGGAAAGAGTTTCTTTGCTGTTTAATCACTCTGAAAAGTAAAGATCCATTTATATATCTTCATATATGTAAATGATAGGATTTATTTAAATACTGATATATTTATATTAGTAAAATTTCAGGATCTTGGGGAATCAAATTAAGGGAAGTGATCCATTGTAAAGTATATTCATATGTAAAAAAAAAATTCTAACAGAAAAATCTATAAAAATATATGATAAGAGAAGTGGGTCACTTCAGTTGGTATCAGAGCTATGTTGTTAAAACATAGCATAAATATATTATCCAATTTTCTTGAAGGGGTAAAATATTAAAAAAAAGTATATATACAATAATGATGGAAATAAATATCCACAGTAGAAATGAATTGCATAAAATAATTAAATTAGAAAAATGACTAACTAGCTATGCAATTGAATAGTGAATCATGGTAGGAAGACCACCAAGTCATGGAGCAGGACCCTCCAATACAACACCAGTGGTCAATTTGCAAGATTTGGTGAGGGCATTTAGAGAGGGAGCAGTGCACAGGGAAGAGAATCCTCATGAGGAACTAGCCAAACTGTTGAAGACATTCTCAAATTTAGGAGGCAAGGATTTTGAAGGCACTGAGGGAATTAGGGGAGTGCAGATATGGCTAAGAACTTTGGAAAGGATATTTGCAGATATGCAAGTTAATGACCAAAGGAAGAGGCAGATAGCTTCAAGGAGACTTAAAGGAGCAGCTTTAGATTGGTGGGAGGTGATCATCACAGTAAGGCCAGAAAATGAGATAACATGGGATCAATTCAAGGAGATGCTTGAGGCAAGGTTCGTTCCAGCAATAGCTAAGGCAACATTGCTTGAGGAATTAATAAGGCTAAGGCAGGGACCAATGAGTGTGACTGAATACACTCAAAAATTTGAGAGCTTATCCAAGTATGGAACTATGCTTATAGGAGATGAAGAATCAAAGAATTCAAGATTTATCCAAGGACTAAATGCAGGTCTGGGTAGAGCAATGTTACCATACAAGGATAAAACATTTGATCAAGTCATAGACCTTGCTCTTTCCTTTGAACAACATGACAATGCAAGGGAAAAATTTAGGAGCATGAGGGCTAACAATCAAAAGAAAGGGAAAAATAGGACACATCCCTATGACAAAAAGAATATGGATAAGAAAATGGAAGGAACAACCACTGGGGAAGCTAAGAAGAAGGTCACTTGTTATAATTGTGGCAAAGAAGGACACATGAGTAATAAGTGTCAAGCAGCCAAGAAGGCACCATTCCGCTGTTGTAACTGTGGGAAGGAAGGCCATATTAAAAGGAACTGCCCAGAATTCAAAAGGGGAGCAAAGGTAGGAGCACTTGAGGGCAAAGCAAAAGCAACTGCAGTGGGAAGTTCTGGACAATTGGAAGGTATACTTCTAATTAAAGATCACCCCATCTCAGTTATATATGACACTGGAGCAACACATTCATTAATATCCCAAGACATAGTGAATAAATTGACTCTCACATGCTATTTAGTTGATAATCCCTTGTTTATTCAAAGCCCACTGGGTAGCTCTTGTTTGCTAGGATTAAAATGTCTGGGGGTAGAATTAAACATAGGAGGAAATGTGTTTAAATCTGATTTGTTTGTATTGAAATACCCTGGAATAGGAATTATTTTAGGGGTAGATTGGTTGAGCAAATTCAAAGCAATTTTGAATTTGGAAAATTTCTCTATTTCTTTGAAAACAGAAAATGGTAAGAATATTATAATCATGAGTGAAATTGCTAAAATCAATTACCTTAACCAAATATATAGCATGACTGAGAAAGAATTAACACTGGAAGACATAAAAATTATAAATGAATACCCAGATGTCTTTGGTGAAGTCATAGGTGTTCCAGGAAATAGGCAAGTAGAATTTCAAATAAGATTAATCCCCGGAGCTAGTCCAATCATCAAGAAACCTACTAGGATGGGTCCTAAAGAACTTGTGGAATTGAAACATCAGTTGGAAGAACTGGAGCAGAAAGGCTTCATAAGGCCTAGTAGTTCAAACTGGGGTTCTCCAGTTGTATTTGTGAAGAAGCAAGATTGTACTTTGAGAATGTGCATTGATTATAGGGAATTAAACAAAGTCACCATTAAAAACAAATACCCACTTCCTAGGATTGATGATCTATTCGATCAATTAAATGGAGCAAAAGTCTTTTCAAGGCTAGATTTAGCCTCTGGGTTTCATCAGATGAAGGTGGAAGAAGAGAGTATTAAGTATACTGCCTTCAACACAAGGTATGGATTATATGAATTTTTGGTGATGCCTTTTGGATTGACAAATGCACCATCATATTTTGTAGATTTAATGAATAGAACATTTAGAGATTTTCTAGATAAATTTGTGGTTGTCTTTATTGATGACATATTAGTGTATTCAAAATCAGAAGAAGAACATGCAAAACACTTGCATCTGGTTTTGTCTAGACTGAGGGCACATGATTTAAAAGCCAAATTCTCTAAATGTACATTTTGGCAGAAGGAAGTAAAATTTTTGGGGCACATAGTATCACAACAAGGGGTTAGTGTAGACCCAAATAAGGTGATGGCAGTGCAATCTTGGAGTAGACCCAAATCAGTAACTGAGGTGAGGTCATTTTTGGGAATGGCAGGCTATTATAGGAGATTTATAAAAGATTTTGCAAGGATAGCTATCCCATTGACCAAGTTAACTAAAAAGGAGCAACCCTATGTGTGGACAGAGAAGTGTGAACAAGCTTTCATATCACTAAAGAAGGCACTGGTAGAAGCTCCAGTTTTACCAGTGCCAGAGGGCAATGAAGAATTAGTAGTTTACACAGATGCTAGTGGATCTGGATTGGGGACAGTGCTTATGCAACATGGTAGTCATAGCTTATGCATCAAGGCAACTCAAGCCAAATGAAACTAGGTATGCTACACATGACTTAGAACTAGCTGCTGTGGTGTATGCATTGAAACTATGGAGACATTATTTATCGGGTGCTAAGTTTGAATTGTTTACTGATCACAAGTCACTTAAATATTTGTTTTCCCAAAAAGACTTGAACATGAGGCAACATAGGTGGGTAGAATTTCTAGCTGCCTATGATCTTGATATATTGTATACCCCTGGAAAAGCTAATAAAGTAGCAGATGCATTAAGTAGACATCAAGCTAAATTCGCAAGCTTAATGATGGCAGAGTTCAAGGATTTGACAATTCTTAGTGAGGTGGAAGTGAAAGAAGAAACTAGTGCATCAGATAAGACACACAGTAAGATGATTGAATATGGTAAATTAAGCCTCATATCCTCAAAATCAACACTGGTTGATAAAATAGGACAAATGCAGAATCAAGATATAAATTTGAAGGAGAAAAAGAACATGATATCCCAAGGCATGACAGTGGAAAACTATGAGGTAGATGATAAAGGATACTTAAGGAAAAAGGGGAAAATCTGCATACCAAATGTAGAGGAACTAAAGCAAGAAGTTATGGATGAGCATCACAAAACAAAGTATACTATCCATCCAGGTGGTACAAAAATGTACCATGATCTCAAGAGAAATTATTGGTGGCCAGGAATGAAAGGAGCAGTAGCAAAATATGTGGCAAATTGCTTGACATGCCAACAAGTAAAGACAGACTATCAAAGACCCTCAGGCCTATTGCAACCTTTGGAAGTGCCTACTTGGAAATGGGAGAGTATATAAATGGATTTTGTGGATGGTTTGCCAAGAACAAGGAGGGGAAATGATAGTATTTGGGTAGTGGTTGATAGACTCACAAAAACAGCACACTTCATCCCAATAAGTTCAAATAGAAATGCTCACAAGCTAGCTCAATTGTTTGTGAAGGAGATAGTAAGATTGCATGGCATCCCCAAGACTATCATTAGTGATAGAGATACTTTGTTTACTTCAAGATTTTGGAGTAGCTTTCAAGAAGCTATGGGGACAGAATTAAGCTTAAGCACATCCTACCATCCACAAACTGATGGGCAAACTGAGATTGTTAATAAAGTTTTAGAGGATTTGTTGAGAGCATGCATACTTGATTTTGGAGGCAACTGGGAAGATCATATTTATTTAGCTGAGTTTGCTTATAATAATAGCTACCAGTCCACTATAGGAGTGGCTCCATTTGAGGCTTTGTATGGGAAGCCTTGTTTATCTCCTGCATGTTGGATGGAGGCTGGTGAAAGGGTGTTGCTTGGACCAGACCATGTAAAAGAAACTTCTGCAAGAATTGAATTAGTGAGGAAAAGAATGAAAGTATCTCAAGAGAGACAGAAAGCTTATGCAGATAAAAAGAGAAGGCCAATAGAATTTGAGGTGGGAGACTATGTGTTTCTCAAAGTTTCACCAATGAGGAAAATATTGAGATTTGGAAAAGCAAGGAAACTGTCACCAAGGTATGTAGGACCATATGAAATTGTTCAAAGAATAGGGACTTTAGCTTATAGGTTGAAGTTACCAGAAGAATTGAGCAAAATACATGATGTATTTCATGTATCCCAATTGAGAAAATGGGTGCATGATAAAGAGTCCATTCTTGAATCTCCTACACATGTTGAAATTCAAGAAAATCTGGTTTATAAAAAGGAACCAGTGGGCATTGTGGCTAGAGAAGAAAAGAAACTGAGAAATAAAATAATTAAACTAGTTAAAATCCAATGGAGTTTGGATGGGAATGATTGCACTTGGGAGGCTGAAGAGAGGATAAAGGATAAATATCCTAAGCTGTTTTCTGCTTGAGGTATGTTTAAAAAAAAAATTATTTATGTATATTTGATTGATTAAGAATGAATGAGTTCCTGAAATTTCATTTAAAATAGAAATTGAGCTTTGTATACATTTAGATGGAAATGTATGAGAGAATGATTGTGGGACACAATTCCTTTTAGGAGGGGAGTATGTGAAGACCGAAATTATTGAGATTAGAATAATTAAAAAAAAAACTTTCAAAAACCAAATATATATATGTAGTCTGGAGATAAATATTGAGAATGAGTTAAAAGTAATAATAGTTGAATTGAGTGAGTCATATATTCACATGTATACATATACATATATGTATCTTGAATATAAACAGTAATAAGAAATAGAATTTCAGAGAGAAGAGGATATATAACTGAGTGTATATATGGACATATGTTACCATATGTTGTATTGATATATATATATATATGTATATATATACCCAGAAAGAATAAACATAAGATAAGTAAAGAAAGAACACCAGAGTAATTAAGAATATGTATACATTTACATATCCAGAGAAAACATATGGTTTGAGACATTAACTAGAGGTTAATTGATAAAGAGGATATACATGTATATAATACAGTTTAACATAAAGAAAATAAAAATAATTCTGTAAAGAGAAAATTGTTTTCAACAATTAGGTAAGGAAAAAGATGATATATTCTTTGATAAATTATAATGCTTTAAAAAACCAGTTTTATATTAGTTATACATAAGTAAAATTTTGAAAGACAAGCCACATGAAAATAATGTACAAATGAAACATGCAAATTGCATGTACACAGGGAAAAGCAGTGGATAACTGCTTTTACCAGAAATAGAAACCAGGGGAAATGGCACATTTAGCCATAACAGCACACACATAATTCTTGAGTGATGTGAGGATAAAATGGGTTTTTCCCTTCAGTAAAACCCTAGTGAAAATGATTTAAATCAAGAAAAGAAGCAGAGGTTTTTCTCTCTGAGGAAAAACAGAAACATATTAAAAGAAAAAAAAAAGAAGAAGAACATACACTGTTTGCAAACTTAGGCAATCTCGGGAAAAAGAAGGGAAAGGTGAGTGATTAATCAATCTCATGAGGCTAAGGCATTAAGACCCAAGTTAAGGGCAGCCATTTTATTTCTTTTGTGCTTGATCAACTTGTTTTACTCTCTGAAATTAATGAATGCTGAGCATGGTTGGTGTATTGATAGATTTTTGGTTGATGCTTTGATATGCTTCATTTGATTGTTTGATAATAGTAATGCCATGATCTCTGGGATGGATCCAGTATCATAAACTATCAGTTTGTATTTATGATGGTAAGATAAATACAATTTTATTATGAAGTAGGGTAAAATTGAAAGATAAGCCAGGCAGTGTGAACAAAGGAGGTTCATGCTTATGTCTAGTTTGTTTTAAATTAGAAATGAACAATGCAATAAATTATTTATGTGCTGATTTGTTCAGATCTAAGGCTAAAAATATTTTTGGGGTTTTTCTCTAAAAACCTTACCCTATGTTCACAATAGAATTAAGCATAAGAATTTTTAATTAAATTCTACTGGATTTGTTAAGAGATCATGACATTCTGGAATACAGAAGTATACAAGTGATAAAACAAATTTTGAATGAGACAACTGGAAAGAAAAATGAAATGAAAACATGAATTTCATGAATGAATGTAGGGTCAGTTGAAATCCCTGAGTAAGATTAACTCTCTCTCTGATTTATAGAAAGGAAAGGAAGTAAAAGCAATCAAGGAGTTAATAAAATCTTTCTGAAATAAGAAATGAGACTGGTCACTAGATTATAAAACTAATCTAGGAGAAAAGCCTTGATCTATTCATCATAAGGAGTATGATGGGTATGTGCATGACTTGTTTAAGTCCTATAGGCCTTTGTGCAGGGGTTAACAGAATTGAGTCCCTTGCAATGCACACATGGTGTTCAATGGCAAAAGAGATATGACCAAATTAAATTAATAAATCAAGTTTTAATGTTGAGTTATGGAAATTAAAATGAGTTAATTCCATAAGAATGGGTGTACATGTATACTGGATTGAATGATTGAATGGTTGCTTGTGTGCATGAATGTGGTAGGAGCTTAGATATAAATATTTATCCAGTTATATCATAAATTCAAATATCTCCAAGTATTTTAATACCCTGCACTGCAAATTTAAAAATGACAAAATATTGCATTTTGATTTCACTCATACCAGAATTATATTCCGACCCTATTTGTTGCTTTGTAACATCTGGGGTGTCTCATTTCTATGGAGGCAGCTCTAGATGTTGCTGCAGGAAAGGATGCATAGGAAACTTGTGTGCTTGGGCAATTGAAGATTGCTTGCATTTAGAATGTTTAAGGAGTCTTTAGCAGATATGTTGTAATAATTAGGCCAAGCCAAAAATATCATTATGGTTTAAGTATTATCTGGATTGATATGTATTTGTTTTTCTGAGAAGTGAACTTGTAGGAATCCTTAAGTATTATTCATACTTGCATATCTGGGTTGTTATTTTAAAAGAGTTAAATCTGCATAGTTTCTGGTGGAGAAAGATTTTGGAGATCATGTCATGTAATTTTGATATGTGCTCATGTCTCCTGTAGAAATGTTTGATGAACCTAAAAAAAAATGGTAGAGCAGAAACATCATAGGAAGAAAAGAATAGAGTAAAAATCAATGAATTCATAAAGATTGAGTTGAATCTAAACTGGCTAACCAGTAGGCTTAACCATGACTTATAATTGATATAGGTCCATGCAAGGCTGAAAGGCATAGCCTGAATCTGGTGGGGCATTTGATTTCCCCGGTGAAAACATGTATTGCTTGGAGTAATAAGCTCATTTACCTGCTTAGTAATTGTAGACTCTACTGCACCTATGCTTAGCTAATTCCTGCTATTTTGATACTTAATTCAAATCTGGTGGTATTGGGTCATAATCAAAACCTTTGATAAATTATAAATGCATATGGTCTTGTTTGTATTGAGCATTTCCACCATTCAATAGAACAGTGACCACAACATTGTTCTCTTCATTAGAAAATATCAAATATCTTCATCATAAGTTCACCTGGAAGTCTTCATTTTGTCTGATTCTTTTTATTCACTTTGCCTTGAGTTTACTGTCTGCACACATGACCTTAGTCTCTGTTTAGCATGATAGTTTGAGTTAGCATTTTGAAATGACTGTATTGTTTTCCTCTGCTAGCCTTAAAAATTAGCTTGTCATTACAAACACCCACATGATTATTGCAACTTATAAATCAAAACATGGACATTCCCTCTGATATAAAAGCTGTTTGAAATTGAAATGAGTAAAACAAGCTAACCTAACAAACATGAGTTAGGTTGTACACTTTTTACTTAATATAGAACTATATGTATCAAATCACAAAAATCCCAGGATTAAAAAGGTATGACTTGTAAATTCAGGAGTCAATTAATTTGTGAGGTAGAACAAGAAAATATGAGAACTAGTAATATTTAATCCTAAAGTTAATCAAGCTGGAGTTCTAAAAAGAAATATATATATGAAAAATAGAAAAAGCTATGTGACACCAAATCTCTAATATGATAATTAAGGTGGGAAAGAGTTTCTTTGCTGTTTAATCACTCTGAAAAGTAAAGATCCATTTATATATCTTCATATATGTAAATGATAGGATTTATTTAAATACTGATATATTTATATTAGTAAAATTTCAGGATCTTGGGGAATCAAATTAAGGGAAGTGATCCATTGTAAAGTATATTCATATGTAAAAAAAAATTCTAACAGAAAAATCTATAAAAATATATGATAAGAGAAGTGGGTCACTTCACCATAACAACTAGAACATCAATACTTATTAATTTCATTTATTCATTTTTAAATTAATTTACTTTGCTATTTATTCATTTACTTAATTTTATTTATTCATTTATTAATAATATTCATGTTCAATTTTAGTTACTTGGCATAACAGTTATACTTTAATTCTTATTAATAAAATAAATTTACTGAATATTTCATTACATAAGTTTACTTGTACAATTTACTATACATTTTCTTATTAAACATTTTCAACTTTTATAAATTTTTGGTAAGTTATATTTATGCTTTTAAAGACTGAAATTGAAAGTTGTACAAGTTTTTTCATTTCTTTTAATTATTTTAATGTTCAATAATTATTTCCTTTATTTCATAGGTTACAATTTCAACTTTCATTTAATACCATTTATATCCTAGCATTAAATCTCTTATTTCCTCTAGAGGTTTCAATTTATTAATTACCTACGTTCCAATTCACTTCAGTAATTAGGACTATTTATTAATGGAAACTTAAGAATTAAATACCGGGTTTTATTCAAAAATCATTTTAAGATAATAGATAATATATATACTTATAATTTATATATCCAATTATATTTAAAACAATTTAAAATAAAATAATCTTGTAGTAAAACTACTACAGTGGCCTTCCCACTTTGAAACTCGAAACTGAATGTCGATGATGCGGCCGCCATCACCGAAATTATTTTCCAGTGACAAAAATAGGAGTACAACTTATTTCTTTGCGGAATTTCTTTTAAAACATTTCTTTCAAATTCTATTGAAATATTTATATCAGAAAATACTTCTAACGATATTATTATTATATTCCAAAATCAATTGAAAGAAATCTTTAAAACCCCAGAACTTAAGCTCTAAATTTCCAGTTTTCATTTATTTTATTTTCAACTTAGTTTCAACTATTATTTATATTTTCATTACCTAACACCCAATCTATAGCAACCAAATATATATCTTTATAAAATATTTTTTATATATGGAAAATATAATAGGCAAAGTTATTTCATTCACCTATATTAAAACAAATATTATGTCGGTCTGTCCTATTAAGTGTTTAGAAATCCCTATTGATGTCACAGCGTCCCATGCATCAACCGAAATTTATAAATACAAAACGGAACAGATTACCACAATATTAAAACCTTTTATAACACTAACAAATACGCTCTCTCATATATATACACTCAGCGACTCCCATAGGGTATTACTACCCTATTAGTAAAGAGTCAGACCCCACAAAGCTAAGGTTTATCGCTAAACCAAAGCTCTGATACCAACTGTAACATCCCACCTTTTTGTACGCTTAAGCAGACACACATGTCGACTTAAACCATACAGAAGGGCGGATTGTTATGGGGTAAATAAGAAAAAGTGGAGAAATAAAAGAAACAAAATAGAATCTTGCAGCGGAACGATAAAATATAATAATCAAATAACAGTTCATGAAGCTGTTTTACAAAACATTTGATTATACTTATACAATACATATCAGAGTTACACATACCAGAGAATGATAATTATGCAGCGGAATACAATGGTGTAGTAGAATATATAACAAATAGTAATAATAAAATCTTCGTCTTCGTCCTTCAGAAATAGGGCCTTCAAATCCTGAAATGCTCAGGCTGACCCGAGCGAATTGAAAAAAACAAAACACTCGAGTCAGAACTAAAAGATCTTATGTAAGTTAAATCAATGAAATAAATATGAGTGTAAACGGCGTCAGAGATGTTTACGGGGTTTGACATCTCCTATCCAGTGTCTAACGTGAGTGAAGTAACTTAAGAAATGTTCGGGATTCACATCTCTTAAGGATCCGTTAAACTATCTACTATGTAGTAATATTCGCTATATACAGTAGTGTCTAATCAGTAAAGTATAATCATATAGAAAATAGCGTTAAGGGGATGGAGAACCTTAACGCGGTCGGATCTTAAAATCATAATCGTAGTAAAGCTCGATATGGTAGGTGACACGGCACAACTAGGCAATGCCAGGGTAGATATACCAATTACGCATCCGGACTGGTGGTGACGCATAGCAGCCACTACCGCCCACCTCGAACAACACTCCCAAATCGAAGGGTGGCCACCAAAATAACAAAGTAATAGAATGGTATTGAAGAAGTGTGTCCGATCAGAGGTGCTACCTCATTGGTCCGTCAATCGCTCCTGTTTTAGCCACCTTATGCCAACTCGTGGGAGTTGGGTCCACGTATATACCTTAGAATCGTCGCCACCATCTTACTTCATTCTGGAAACTCCACCGCGTACACAGTTGTCAAAGTGGTTTTCGGTATCGACAGAGAGTATGTCCATATCCGATCCCGGTCTTTTTAACAACCAATCGTTATTATAACACCATGATCATTTTAAAAATATATATACCTTTAAAAACACAATCATTGCCCTTTCAAAACATATTCTTTATTTCAAAATAGTATATACATCAAAAACCAAAATATTATTGCCATTTCAAACCATATCCTTTACTTCAAAATAGTATATACTTTAAAAGCGAAATATGATTGCTATTTCAAAACATATCATTTACTTCAAAATAGTATATACTTTAAAACCAAATTCAATAATATATCATTAAATAAAATCCAAATTTTCAATCACTATTCTTACTTTTAATTATAAAACTTGAAATATTCTTTAAAACCATCTTAAACCCAAATCACAAAATGCAGTCATATTCTTAATCTCAAAATTTCAATCGGTTTCAAATCAATATATTTAAAGATAATTCTTAAATAAATTCTATTTCAAATAAATTCATTTTTCAAACCATATTACTTTCAAAGTTATAACAATTTCGAAACCAATACTTTGAAAACCAATAATACCTTAATTTCAATAAAACATTTAAATTTTGATATATTTCAAGTCTTTAAATATTCCAAAATTCCCAACCAAATATGATAATCTTATATATACCTTAATTCAATTTACTATTATTTAGTTTAGAAATATTTATTTAATAAATTCAATATCACTTAAATAAAGCTCAAACTTGAAATATTCGTAAATCAAACTTAAAACATCATCAAGTTATACATAGCTTAAATTTTAGAATTTAACCATATATAAAATAATATTTATATAATATCAAAATTTAATATTTATTAAACCGTATATATCTTTCCAAATCATAGAAAAATCACTTTAAAATATTTTATATATAGACCACGGTGCCTGTATATAATTTTCTATCCTATGGTCAAGTGATACGGATATTTATCATTTCAATCCGTAATTTAAAAATAAAAGTTTACGGTTATATATCATTTCAAACCGCAATCCCGAGTGAAATGAAAATGCATAATAACTTGCAGTTTATACAATATAAAATATAACATCCATTCATCCAAATATCAATAAACAACCATTTATTACAATCATCATCCAATTTAAACAAAACATCAATATAAAGCATATAAAATATAACAGGCATTAACAAATAGTTTATATTCAAAAAAAATTAATAACTGTTCAACTGGCAGTTTATATGCAATAATAAATAAATTTAACTCGCAAATTTTATGCAATAATAAAATTAAATAACAATTAAATTTAACTAAATGTTATCTAACTGAAATGATGATTAAATATATACCCAAACAATTATAGATAAATTTTAAATCACATCAAAATTTAATTTAACAAACATAAGAAATCTTAGAAGTTGTGAGTGGGTTAAAACACTCACCTTTTGAATTTAAATTGAATTTAAATTCAATTTAAACCCAAAAATTTTATAGTCTCAGAATTCGTCCAAACCAGTGTCAAAAGATCTGGAATTTCAATACGATCCGAACAAAAGAAACCACGTCCAAATCCAAGTCCGTATGCAAAAGTTATGAAAATTTGAAGATTGGAAAATTCTGGTCCTGAGTCGACTTCGAGTTCAACCCGGTCCGCCGCCTCAAATACCCGATGCTTGCTCTGAGTTTTTGCCAAAACAACCCGAAGACCCGAGTCATTTTCTTCGTGACACGAAGTAGCTCCAGGGTTTTTCCCCTTGAAACCCGAAGCGCGACCCGAAGCGCGTAAATCTCGAATTTTTTTTTTTGAAATTAGATTTTGGAATTTGTGAATTAGGTTTTGTCTGCCATTGGAATGAGGAACTAAGAAGAAGATGAATTATACGTACAGACAAATGAAGATTAGGGAGGCTAGGGTTTATAACTGTGTTTATATAGGTAGGTTAGATATAGAGTAGATAGACTGGATAGATGAACGTGCGGAACAAACTATGGCCCGAAAAGCCCGTTCTGACCCCGGAACGAAATTGAGTAAACCCATATATCAAAATAGGTGTTTTAAAATATTCTGAGCGCGATGGAAAAAGTTTCACGTCCAAATTCCATTGTATGAAGAAGTTATGCTGAAAAAGAAATTCTCAAATTGATTTCAAAAATTGATTTCAATTAAATCGATTTCAAGGCGTTTCGCATTCGTACGATCAAACGACAAGTCCGATCGTTACGAAACTTGAAACCCTACAATAATTCACTGATACGGATCCGATGAAACCAGTTTCGTCGAAATCCGAGTCAGTGACAAAAATGGCTATTTTTATATTAATTAAATAAATTAAGAATTAGTAAATAAATCCAATTTTTATATTTCAGTTTCGGAATTGGCAAATTTTATCACTTAAAAATTTTCAAACATTTATAATGATTTAACAATTTTTAAATGTCAATTTATTAAAGATTAAATCAATATAACTCTTAAATTTCATAAAATTCAAAATTATAGGTAAATTTCCAAAATTTCCATAAATTTTACTTTACCCATAATTATTCCATTCATATTTCAAATAGGAGGCTTGCCATTAAATTTAAAATTATTACATAAATATTTCCCATTATTCAACTAAATTTTTAATTTAACGTAATAATTAAATTGTCATTTCATTTATTTCAAAAAGTCCAACAATTATAAATTAACAAATTAACTCATTATTAAAGATTCAACTTCAAAAATTCATAAAGTTCATCATCTTGATTTACTCATTAATTCATAATTCTTTAAACCAATTTCCTTCTAAATTTTAAAGTAACTAAATTTACCAAATCATAGTATTTATTTCAATTTCTTAAAATAACCCCCTTCATTATAAATTGAATCTAATTTATTAAAATAAGTTTCCAAATTTAATGTATTAGATTCAATTTCACTTTTTAACTTACACTTAAATTTAGGTCATAATCAATTTATACGTATTCCTTTCTTAGTTACTATTTTACATACTTCTTGCATAAATTTCACAATTAACCATTATTATTAAAGTAATGCTAATAATAAATACGACCTTACTATTACTCAACATTTAAACGAACGTTACTTCATTTCCATTAGTGTAACATTTATTTCCTTATCACTTATTACAAATTCAAATTTCATTAACAATAAGTAGGTAATTTATAATATATGTTTACAAATTTTGAATTAATCGTTATTCAAACCACTATTCATTATTATTTACTTAAATTTAGCATTAATTACCTTGCATTACATTGTTGCTTAAATTCCCAATCCGATTGTAATTAATACTCTAAATAAATACGCTTACTCCTTTCGTTATTTATTAATTGTCACAAGAAACGTTTAATAATTTCAACAACATTGTAATTACTAATTACCTACATTGATTGTATACGTTTTCCATTATTATCATTTATTAGAATTCTATTCAACTTTCCATCTTATGCATATAGTTAACCTTTATATTGATTTTACCTTCAAAATTTCCAGTTATTCTCTTAACTTACAAAAAAAACAATGATTAATTTCATTTTAATCGCTATTAATTACATGCATTGTTAACGGACAATAGTTGTTTGTCACCATTTTACAAATTTTAACATTTGAAATTTATTCTCTACAACAATTATTACCTATCAATATTAATTTGCCCATAAATACAAAACTTGCAATTGTTCTTATTGTCATATTCCATTTACTGTTAACAATGTTTATTACATTATATCAGTTTAATATTTTCCTTAAATCCTTATATTCAATTCATATACAGGTAAAATTCTTTTCACTACTTAAAATCATTTGAATTAACTTCGAATTACTATAAGTAGTTTTTTTTTCTTCTAAATTTAATTACAAACTCCTATTAAATTAACAAATTTAATTGTCGAAATTTACGGGTCGTTACAAATTACGCACACGGATTGATGGATACGCATAGCAGCCACTACCGTTCCACCTTGAACAACACTCCCAAATTGGAGGATGGCCATCTAATCAATCACAAGTAAGAGTATAATATCGAAGAAATGTGTCCGAGAAGAGGTGCTACCTCACTGGTCCAAGATCGCTCCTGTTTTAGCCACCTTATGCCAACTCACGGGAGTTGGGTCCACGTAACATACCTTAAGAACGTCGCCACCATCCTACTTCATTCTGGAATCTCCACCGCGTACACGGTTGTCAAAGTGGTTTTCGGTATCGACAGAGAGTATGTCCATATCCGATCCCGGTCTCTTTGCCAACCAATCGTTATTATAACCCGTGGTTATAACTTTTAAAAACAATACTTTACTTCAAAATAAAATATCATTTCAAACCATATCTTTATCAAAATAAAGATTAAATCAATTCCAAACCATTTCCATATATTTAAATTTTCATATCATTTCAAAACTTCATTTCAAATCATTTTAATATAATAAAATATCATATCCTTAAAAAACTTCATTTCAAATCATTTTAATATAATAAAATATCATATCCTTACAAAACTTCATTTCAAATCATTTTAATAAAATAAAATATCCTATCAGTTCAAATCCAAATATTCAACTTTAAATACCTTTTAAATTCAAAGATATCGTTCATTTACTATCATTTCAAATCACCTTTAAATAGTTTATATTCCAATCAAAATAATTCATTTAAACCTTTTAAAAGTGTAATTATTATATTTTCAAATCAAGTATTCAATTTCCAAAGTTTCAAACCATTCTGAGTTCGTTTACTAAGTCAAAAACCCTAATTATTAAAATTTCAGCATTTCACAGCATTTAAAAACAACTACTATAATTTATATTTGAAAACATTTTTAATTCAGCAAAGACAGCACTTAAAACTGCTGTTAAAACTCAGTTTTAGTTGAATTATAGTTCAAAACAGAAAAGACAGCATTTCAGAAGTGCTGCGGTAGTTCAGATTTCAAAACAAGGGTTAAATTTGATTTCAACATAGACTGCAGACCATTATAGCATTTCCAGAGAATGCTATAATAGGCCTGAGTTCAATATTAGCCTATAGTTCAACTACAGCAACTACAGCATTCCAGAAATGCTGTAATAGCTCCTTTTTACACAATTTTAGTTCAAAACAGAATCTATAGCATTTCTGAATGCTATTAAAAGTTAATTTCAGGTGTTAGTGTATTTCCAGCAATTAAATAACTTTAATTTAAAACACATAAACATTTTTAAAAATCATATTTTAACATTTAAAATGTTCATTTACATATCATTTAACATATATCTTTCACAATAAATTTCTCATAATCAAATCCAATTTTCAACAATTTACTTAATAAATTTTAGCGTAAAAGTGTCCAATTCTTCACATTTCAACAAATAAACTTAACACTTCAAATTTAAAATACCATTTCACAATTTAACTAAATTTCCAATTTTATTTAATTAACTTAAACCTTTAATTAAAACCAAATTTCACATTTCCTAGTCAAGTTATATTTTAAAAGATCACTTTTAAACATTCATTTATTTAACCACTTAAATTCATAGAAAAATCAATAATACTTTAATAAATCACTTAAATTCAAATTTAATCAAATTATCATATTTACCATTTCCAAATAAAATTTAATATCCATTTTATTTATATAACTTAAATATCATTTTTAACCAAAATTCCAAATTTCCAACTTAAGTTATATTTCAAAAATCCAGTTAAACCATTCATTAATTACATTTTTAACACATAGAAAAAAATCATAATTTCTTTATTTTAAAACATTTCAAAATCTATTTAAATCAAATTTCATAAATTTATAATTATTAAAATACTTAAAAATATCCAAAACACTTTATAAAATAACCACGGGCCTGTATATAATTTTCTAACCTAGGTCAAGTGATACGGATATGTATCATTCCAATCCGCAGTTAAAAAAAGAAAAATCCGGGTTCTATCATTTCAAACCCGCAATCCCAAGTTAAAATAAATTAAATAAAAATCGTTCAGGCCTATCATTTCAGCCCATAACGATTTTTCCCTATTCTAAAGTCCGTTCGGGTATGTATCATTTCAACCCATAGTGATTCTAGTCTACAGGGAACTTGGAATGGTGATAACAGATATAAATAACAGAATAACATTAAATAACAGTAACATATGATATAATAGGTGTAATAACAAGTGTGAACATCATATGATAATAATATAAGCATATATAACATGATAATATATTTCTACAGATTCGCAGGGTGTCAATTTACTAGTTATATAGGTACATATTGTCTGGTGAGAATAACTCACCTGTTTGTGCTGGAGATATCAAAACCAATGACACAATAGAAACAAAAGCACGATGAAAAGACTACGGACTTGAGTGGAGAGCGAATCCAATCTACAACTCTTGTGTACAACCCAAAACAAACAATCAAAACAGCAAAATTCAATACGACTTTAAAATGCAATAACATTGAAATAAAAGGAGATACGACTACGCGGTCTTTTGCTTTGCCTTCTCTATTGTTTGGTATGGCTTTGGGATCTGATGTGGTTCAGATGTGGTCAAGTTTTGGGTCAGGTTTGGGCCAACATAGCTCGGGTTCAAGGCAAGACAAGGTGGGGTTTGTACATGAGGAGGTGATGTGATTTTGAAGGCAATTAGGTGATTTTTGTGCCAAAACAAGGTTTGGCCTTGGGAATTGTGTTTGGCCTGGGGTGAGTTATGACTGGACAGAGGTGGGGAGGGGTGTGTTGTGGTCAGGTCAGGGAGGTGGTGGTGGCTATGGTGGTGGTTTGGGTGGTGGTTGAGGTGGGTGAGCATGTAGAGGTCAATACACATGGTTTTTAGGCATCTAGGTTGAAATTTGGGGGGTTTTACCATCAAAATGGTTCGGCTATGGTCAGATCTGGTGGAGTGGGGGCTGGTGGTGGTCGGGAAGAGATGGAAGGAGGTGGTGGCAGTGGAATAAGGGTAGAGGCCGATCTCAATCAGGGAAGAAGGCAAGCAAAATAGCATAGAAAAAGAAGAAAAGTAGGAAGAAAGAGATGGAGGCCATTACCTAATTTTCTCTAGCCGTGAGAAACAATTGAAGATGGGATATTTCTTCACGTGAATGCCAAATGAGATGATGGCTACACTAGGGTTTTACATGGCTAGGCAATAAATTTTGAGGAGTTAAAGGAATTAAAGGATTTGGTAAATAAAAGGGCTTCCGTTTCAAAGCGTTACGCAACCTTTCACATTTCTTTCCTTATAAATCTTTATATAAACAAAATATTTCAGAAAAATACTATACAAACCGAAACTAAGTAAAGATATAAGAAAATAAATAATAAAATTTAAAGAAATTACTTAAAATACAAAACAGTGTCCAAAAATTACAAATAAATCACCATTGACTTTGGAAAATTATTAACTTTATTTTAAAAATATTCTAAAACAAAATTTGAAATAAAAATGACTTTTAAAACATTTTCAAAGTGAAATAAATAATTAAATTTTAATTAAATAGAATTTAAAATAAGAAAATAACTTAAAAATGCAAACTAGGCTTTAAAAATTAGAAATAAATTCAATACACTTTGGAAAAATCTTATTATCACTTTAAAAATATTTAAAAGACAAAATATATATAATATGGCATATGTATACAAATTAGAATAATATATGACCAATAAAATATTATCTATATAGGTTAAAATAAACAATATTGTTAAATAAATCAATATACACACAATATTGTAAAAAGTATAACTTTCATAATTTAAATCCAATTTCAACGAAACGAAAAGTAGTATTCATGATATTTAATCTATTTTCATAATAAAAGATAAAATTTATAATTTCAAATATTTAAAATTTAAATTTAAAAGTCAAAGTTTTACTATTTTAACCAAAATTCACTTTTCTGGAAATATTAAATTTAGTCATATTTGGAATTCTAATCCACATACAAAATCAAAGTTTTTATATTTACAATAACAAAATTTATTCTTTTCATAAATAAAGATTTTAAATTTGGAAATCAATTTAAAAATAATTGTAAAATACAGGGTTGTTACAGAGTCTAACTCTCTCTGATTTATGAAAAAAAAGGATGTAAAAGCATTTCATGAGTTAATAAATCTTTCTAAAATAAGAAATGAGACTGGTCACTAGATTATAAAACTAATCTAGGAGAAAAGCCTTGATCTATTCATCATAAGGAGTATGATGGATATGTGCGTGACTTGTTTAAGTCCTATAGGCCTCTGTGCAGGGGTTAACAGAATTGAGTCCCTTGCAATGCACAAATGGTGTTCAATAGAAAAGAGATATGACCAAATTAAATTGATAAATCAAGATTTAGAGCTGAACCATGGAATTAAAATGAGTTAATTCCATAAGAGTATGTGTACATGTATACTGTATTGAATGAATGAATGATTGCTTGTGTGCATGAGTGTAGTAGGAGCTTAGATATATATATATATACCCAGTTTTACATTATAAATCCAAATTTCATCTGGCATATGAATACTCTGCACATTAATTTAAAAATGACAAGTTATTATATTTTGATTTCACTCATACCAGAATTTTATTTCTGACCCTATTTGTTGCTTTGTAAAATTTGGGGTGTCTCATTTTTATTGAGGCAGTTCTAGATGTTGCTGCAGGAAAGGAAGCATAAGAAACTTGTATGCATGGACAATTGAAGATTTACTTGCATTTAGAATGTTTAAGGGATTTGGCAGAAATGTTGTAATAATTAGGCCAGGCAAAAATTTCATTATGATTTAAGTATTTTCTGGATTGATATGTGTTTGTTTTTCTGAGAAGAGAACATGTAAGAATTTTAGTATTATATATATATATATGCATATGTGGGTTTCTGTTTTAAGTAACTGATCTGGATAGTCTCTGGTGAAGTATGATATAGGAGATCATGCCATATAATTTGATATGTGATCATGTCTCCCTTGGCAATGTCTGATGAACTCTTGAAATGGTAAAGTAGAAATAATCATAGGAAGAAAGGAATATAGAACAATCAATGAATCTTGTAAAGGTTGAGTTGAATCAAAACTGGGCTAACCAGAAATACATGAATATGACTTATAATTGATATAAGTACATATCTAACCTGAAAATGAAATTTATAACTTTAGTCTAGGCATTTAAATTACAGTAGAAGTTTGCATTTGCTCTGTGAAGTAGATCCATATACATTTTGGTAATACTTGTAGGTCTCACAGCACCATGCTTCGCACATTTTATTACCTGAATACAAGACTCAAGTCTGAGTGCATTTGATCATGATCAACCTGAGGCTATTAAAAATGACTTGCAGTCCTGTTTGTAATAGACAAGACCATCACCACACAACTCTTTAGACACTACCACATATTGTTTAGAACACTTCAGTTGTCTACTTGATAAGTTCACCTGAGAATTTTGTATTAATTTGGTCTGTAACATGGCTTTAATTATCTTGTCTTCAATCATATGCTAGTCCTAGGTTAGTACATGTGTTTGCATATGTACTCTGCCTAAATACATTATTTCCTCTGGTTGAACCTCAATCCAGTTTAACATCTGATCATTCATAGGATCCTTGTTTAACATATAAATCAGAACATGAATACCCTTACCTGACACAAAATTGTTTGAATATGAATTATGAATCCCGGGCTAATCTGTAATGAGTGAGTTATCTTAAACACCCTGATATGTAGCATAGAATTAAGTAGTGGCAAATTACAAAATCCCAGAATCTGAATAATTGGGTTGTAAAATTCAGGGATCAAATAATCTGAGGAGTAAAACAAGAAAATAAGAAGAATGGAGTTATTTGATTTTATAATCAAGCTCGAGTTTTTTAAAAAAAAGAATGAACAGAAAAGGCTATGTGACACCATATCTCTGGAATATGAGAGATTAGGTGTGATTGAATTTCTTTGTCAATTTAAATTACTCTGATAGACAAAGAGTCATATATATATATATATATCTTCATATATATATATATATATATGAATTAAGTTAATTTTATATACTAGTATTTTTATATTGGTAAAATAAGGAATCCTGGAAAAATTAAATTAAGAGAAGTGGTCCATTGAAGTATGTATATATATATACATACATGTAAAAAAAAACTTAACAGAAAATTCTCTAAAATATTTGAATATAAGAAGTGGGCCACTTCAGTTGGTATCAGAGCTATGTTGTTAAAACATAGCATAAATATATTATCCAATTTTCTTGTAGGGATAAAATTCTAAAAAAAATATAATAATGATAGAAATAAATATCCCCAGTAGAAATAAATTTCAGAAAATAATTAAATTAGAAATATGGCTAACTAGCTATGCAATTGAATAGTGAATCATGGTAGGAAGACCACCAATTCATGGAGCAGGACCCTCCAATACAACACCAGTGGTTAACTTGCAAGATTTGGTGAGGGCGTTTAGAGAAGGAGCAGTGCACAGGGAAGAGAATCCTCATGAGGAATTAGCCAAACTATTGAAGACATTTTCAAATTTAGGAGGCAAGGATTTTGAAGGCACTGAGGGAGTTATGGGAGTGCAGACATGGTTGAGAAATTTGGAAAGGATATTTGCAGATATGCAAATTAATGACCAAAGGAAGAGGCAGATAGCTTCAAGGAGACTCAAAGGAGCAGCCTTAGATTGGTGGGAGGTGATCATCACAGGAAGGCCAGAAAATGAGATAACATGGGATCAATTCAAGGAGATGCTTGAGGCAAGGTTTGTTCCAGCAACAGCTAAGGCAACATTGCTTGAGGAATTCATAAGGCTGAGGCAAGGACCAATGAGTGTGACTGAATACACTAAAAAATTTGAGAGTTTGTCCAAGTATGGAACTATGCTCATAGGAGATGAAGAATCAAAGAATTCAAGATTTATCCAAGGATTAAATGCAGGTCTGAGTAGAGCAATGTTACCATACAAGGATAAAACATTTGATCAAGTCATAGACCTTGCTCTTTCTTTTGAACAACATGACAATGCAAGGGAAAAATTTAGGAGCATGAGGGCTAACAATCAAAAGAAGGGGAAAAATAGGGCACATCCCTATGACAAAAAGAGTATGGATAAGAAAATGGAGGGAGCAGCCACTGGAGAAGCTAAGAAGAAGGTTACTTGTTGTGGCAAAGAAGGGCACATGAGTAATAAGTGTCAAGCAGCCAAGAAGGCACCATTTAGCTGCTATAACTATGGGAAGGAAGGTCATATTAAAAGAAACTGCCCAGAATTCAAAAAGGGAGCAAAGGTAGGAGCACTTGAGGGCAAAGCAAAAGCAACTGCAGTGGGAAGTTCTGGACAATTGGAAGGTATACTTCTAATTAAAGATCACCCCACCTCGGTTATATATGACACTGGAGCAACACATTCACTAATATCCCAAGACATAGTGAATAAATTGACTCTCACATGCTATTTAGTTGATAATCCCTTGTTTATTCAAATCCCACTAGGTAGTTCTTGCATGTTAGGGATTAAATGTTTGGGAGTAGAGTTAAACATAGGTGGAAATATGTTTAATTCTGATTTGTTTGTGCTAAATTATCCTGGAATAGGAATTATTCTAGGAGTAGATTGGCTAAGAAAATACAAAGCAATTTTAAACTTAGAAAATTTTACTATTTCTCTGAAAACAGAAAATGGTAAAAATATTATAGTCATGAGTGAAATTGCTAAAATCAATTATTTTAACCAAATATGTAGCATGACTGAGAAAGAATTAGAACTGGAAGACATAAAAATTATAAATGAATACCCATATGTCTTAGGTGAAGTCATAGGTGTTCCAGAAAATAGGCAAGTAGAATTTCAAATAAGACTAATCCCAGGAGCAAGCCCAATCATCAAGAAGCCCACTAGGATGGGTCCTAAAGAATTAGTGGAGTTGAAACATCAGTTGGAAGAACTGGAGCATAAAGGCTTCATAAGGCCTAGTAGTTCAAACTGGGGTTCTCCAGTTGTATTTATGAAGAAGCATAATGGTACTTTGAGGATGTGCATTGATTATAGGGAATTAAACAAAGTCACCATTAAAAACAAATACCCACTCCCCAGAATTGATGATCTATTCGATCAATTAAATGGAGCAAAGGTCTTTTCAAGGCTAGATTTAGCCTCTGGGTTTCATCAGATGAAGGTAGAGGAAGAAAGCATTAAGTATACTGCCTTCAACACAAGGTATGGATTATATGAATTTTTGGTGATGCCTTTTGGATTGACAAATGCACCATCATATTTTGTAGATTTAATGAATAGAACATTTAGAGATTTTCTAGACAAATTTGTGGTTGTCTTTATTGATGACATATTAGTGTATTCAAAATCAGAAGAAGATCATGCAAAACACTTGCATCTGGTTTTGTCTAGACTGAGGGCACATGATTTAAAGGCCAAATTCTCTAAATGTACATTTTGGAAGAATGAAGTAAAAATTTTGGGGCACATTGTATTACAACAAGGGGTTAGTGTAGACCCAAATAAGGTGATGGTAGTGCAATCTTGGAGTAGACCCAAATCAGTGACTGAGGTGAGATCATTTTTGGGAATGGCAGGCTACTATAGAAGGTTTATAAAAGACTTTGCAAGAATAGCCATCCCATTGACCAAGTTAACTAAAAAGGAGCAACCATATGTGTGGACAGAGAAGTGTGAACAAGCTTTTTCATCACTAAAGAAGGCACTGGTGAAAGCTCCAGTCTTACAGGTTCCAGAGGGTAATGAAGAGTTAGTGGTTTACACAGATGCTAGTGGATCTGGATTAGGGGCAGTGCTTATGCAACATGGTGGAGTCATATCATATGCATCAAGGCAACTCAAGCCAAATGAAACTAGGTATGCTACACATGACTTAGAACTAGCTGCTGTAGTATATGCATTGAAACTATGGAGACATTACTTATTAGGTGCTAAGTTTGAATTGTTTACAGATCACAAGTTACTTAAATATTTGTTTTCCCAAAAAGACTTGAACATGAGGCAACATAGGTGGGTAGAATTTTTGGCTGCCTATGATCTTAATATATTATACACCCCAGGAAAAGCTAATAAAGTGGTAGATGCATTGAGTAGGCATCAAGAAAAAGTGGCAAGCTTAATGATGAGTGAATTCAAGGGTTTGAAAATCCTCGGTGAAGTAGAAATAAGAGCAGAAAGTAGAGTAGCAGATAAGGCACACAGTGATATGATTGAATATGGTGAACTAAGCCTCATTTCCTTAAGGTCAACTCTGGTTGATAAAATAGGACAAATGCAGGATCAAGACACAAATTTAAAAGAGAAAAAAGATATGATGTCACAAGGCATGACAGTAGAGAATTATGAAGTAGATGATAAAGGATACTTAAGGAAAAAGGGGAAGCTCTGTCTGCCAAATGTAGAGAAACTGAAGCAAGAAGTTATGGATGAGCATCACAAAACAAAATATACTATCCATCCAGGTGGTACAAAAATGTACCATGATCTCAAGAGAAATTACTGGTGGCCAGGAATGAAAGGAGCAGTGGCAAGATATGTGGAAAATTGTTTAACATGCCAACAAGTTAAGGCAGATTATCAAAGACCCTCAGGTTTACTGCAACCCTAGGAAGTGCCTACCTGGAAGTGGGAAAGCATTTCAATGGATTTTGTGGATGGTTTGCCAAGAACAAGAAGGGGCAATGATAGTATTTGGGTAGTGGTTGATAGACTCACAAAAATAGCACACTTCATCCCAATAAGTTCAAACAGAAATGCTCACAAGCTAGCTCAATTATTTGTGAAGGAGATAGTGAGATTGCATGGCATCCCCAAGACTATCATTAGTGATAGAGATACTTTGTTTACTTCAAGGTTTTGGAGTAGCTTTCAAGAAGCTATGGGGACAGAACTAAGCCTAAGCACAGCCTACCACCCACAAACAGATGGGAAAACTGAGATTGTTAATAAAGGTTTAGAAGATTTGCTGAGAGCATGCATACTTGATTTTGGAGGCAACTGGGAGGATCATATTTATTTAGCTGAGTTTGCTTATAATAATAACTACCAGTCCACCATAGGAATGGCTCCATTTGAGGCTTTGTATGGAAAGCCTTGTTTATCTCCTGCATGTTGGATGGAGGCTGGTGAAAGGGTGTTGCTTGGACCAGACCATGTAAAAGAAACTTCTGCAAGAATTGAACTAGTGAGGCAAAGAATGAGAGTAGCTCAAGAGAGACAGAAAGCCTATGCAGATAAAAGGAGAAGGCCAGTAGAATTTGAGGTGGGAGACTATGTGTTTCTCAAAGTTTCACCAATGAGGAAAATATTGAGATTTCGAAAGTAGGGAAACTATCACCAAGGTATATAGGACCATATGAAATTGTTCAAAGAATAGGGACTTTAGCTTATAGGTTGAAGTTACCAGAGGAATTGAGCAAAATACATGATGTATTCCATGTATCCCAATTGAGAAAATGGGTGCATGATAAAGAGTCCATTCTTGAATCTCCTACACATTTTGAAATTCAAGAAAATCTGGTTTATAAAAAGGAACCAGTGGGCATTGTGGCTAGAGAAGAAAAGAAACTGAGAAATAAAATAATTAAACTAGTTAAAATCCAATAGAGTTTGGATGGGAATGATTGCACTTGGGAGGCTGAAGAGAGGATAAAGGATAAGTATCCTAATCTGTTTTCTGCTTAAAGGTATGTTTAAAATTATGATGAAACCTTAAAAAAAATTATTTATGAGTGTATGATTGATTTAGAATGAATGAGTTTCTGAAACTTCATTCAATTGAAATTATGCTTTGTATACATTTGGATGGAAATGTATGAGAGAATAATTGTGGGACACAATTCCTTTTAGGAGGAGAGTATGTGAAGACCCAAATTATTGAGGTAAGAATAATTTTAATAAAATGATAAAGATAGACTTTTTATAATAATTAAAAATAAATAATAAGAAGGAAATGGTATTTCAAAGGGAAGAGGAAATATAACTGAGTGTATATATGGGTTATACATTACCATATGTTATATTTTTATACCCAGAAAGAATAAACATAAAGTAATAAGGAAAGAACACCATGGTAATTAAATATATGAATACATTTATATATCAAGAGAAAACAAATAGCTTGAGATATTAACAAGGGGTTAATTGATAAAAGGATATACATGTATACATTACAGTTTAGCATAAAGAAAATAAAATAATTCAGTAAAGAGAAAATTGTTTTCAACAATTAAGTGATAAGGAGAAAATGATATATTCTTTGGTAAATTAAAATGCCTAAAAACTAGTTTAATATTAGTTGTGCATAAGTACAATTTTGAAATAAATCAAGAGTAAACAAATAGGCTGAGATAATAGCTAGGAATGGGAAAAAACTCAGGTATAATGAAAGGTATTGTAAAAAAAAATAAGCCACATGAAAATAATATACAAGTGAATCATGCAAATTGCATGCACACAGGAAAAGCAGTGGATAACTACTTTTACCAGAAATAGAAACCAAGGGAAAATGGCACATTTAGCCATAACAACACACACATAATTCTCTGAATAATGTGAGGATAAACAGGGGTTTTCCTTTAGTAAAACCCTAGTAAAATGATTTAAATCAAGAGAGAAAGCAGAGGTTTTCTCTGAGGGAAAAAACAGTAACACGTTAAAAAAAAAAGAACTCACACTGTTTGCAAGCTTAGGCAATCTCGGGGAAAAGAAGGGAAAGGTGAGTGATTAATCAATATCATGAGGCTAAGGCATTAAGACCCAAGTTAAGGGCAGCCAATTTATTTTTGTGCTTAATCAAATTTGTTTTTCTTTGAATAGATGAATGCTGAGAATGGTTGGTGTATTGATAAATCTTTGGTTGATGCTTTGATTTGTTTTGTTTGATTGTCTGATAAGAATAATGCCATGATCTCTGATATGGATCCATACCTTAAACCATCAGTTTGTAAATATGTTTAGTAAGATAAATACATTTTATTATGAAGTAGGGTAATACTGGAAAATAAGCTAGGCAGTGTGAACAAAGGAGGTTCATGCTTATGTCTACATTGTTTTAAATTTGAGATGAACAATGCAATAAATTATTTTATGTGCTGATTTGTTCAGATCTAAAGCTAAAATTATGGGTTTTTCTCTAAAACCTTACCCTATGTTCACAATAGAATTAAGTATAAGAATTTTTATATGATTCTACTGGATTTGTTTAAGAGATCATGACATTCTTGAATATAGGAGTTATGCAAGTGATAAAACAAATTTTGAATAAGACAACTGGAAAAATGAAATAAAGCATTATTTTCATGAATGAAAGTATGGTCAGTTGAAATCCCTAAGTGAGTCTAACTCTCTCTGATTTATGAAAAAAAAAGAAAGGATGTAAAAGCATTTCATGAGTTAATAAATCTTTCTGAAATAAGAAATGAGACTAGTCACTAGATTATAAAACTAATCTAGGAGAAAAGCCTTGATCTATTCATCATAAGGAGTATGATGGGTATGTGCATGACTTGTTTAAGTCCTATAGGCCTCTGTGCAGGGGTTAACAGAATTGAGTCCCTTGCAATGCACACATGGTGTTCAATGGCAAAGAGATATGACCAAATTAAATTGATAAATCAAGATTTAGAGCTGAACTATGGAATTAAAATGAGTTAATTCCATAAGAGTATGTGTACATGTATACTATATTGAATGAATGAATGATTGCTTGTGTGCATGAGTGTAGTAAGAGCTTAGATATATATATATATATATATATATATATACCCAGTTTTACATTATAAATCCAAATTGCATCTGGCATATGAATACTCTGCAAAATAATTTAAAAATGACAAGTTATTATATTTTGATTTCACTCATACCAGAATTTTATTTTTGACCCTATTTGTTGCTTTATAACATTTGGGGTGTCTCATTTTTATTGAGGCAGTTCTAGATGTTGCTGCAGGAAAGGAAGCATAAGAAACTTGTATGCATGGACAATTGAAGATTTACTTGCATTTAGAATGTTTAAGGGATTTGGCAGAAATGTTGTAATAATTAGGCCAGGCAAAAATTTCATTATGATTTAAGTATTTTCTGGATTGATATGTGTTTGTTTTTCTGAGAAGAGAACATGTAAGAATTTTAGTATTATATATATATGCATATGTGGGTTTCTGTTTTAAGTAACTGATCTGGATAGTCTCTGGTGAAGTATGATATAGGAGATCATGCCATATAATTTGATATGTGATCATGTCTCCCTTGGCAATGTCTGATGAACTCTTGAAATGGTAAAGTAGAAATAATCATAGGAAGAAAGGAATATAGAACAATCAATGAATCTTGTAAAGGTTGAGTTGAATCAAAACTGGGCTAACCAGAAATACATGAATATGACTTATAATTGATATAAGTACATATCTAACCTTAAAATGAAATTTATAACTTTAGTCTAGGCATTTAAATTACAGTAGAAGTTTGCATTTGCTCTGTGAAGTAGATCCATATACATTTTGGTAATACTTGTAGGTCTCACAGCACCATGCTTCACACATTTTATTACCTGAATACAAGACTCAAGTCTGAGTGCATTTGATCATGATCAACCTGAGGCTATTAAAAATGACTTGCAGTCCTGTTTGTAATAGACAAGACCATCACCACACAACTCTTTAGACACTACCACATATTGTTTAGAACACTTCAGTTGTCTACTTGATAAGTTCACCTGAGAATTTTGTATTAATTTGGTCTGTAACATGGCTTTAATTATCTTGTCTTCAATCATATGCTAAGTCCTAGGTTAGTATATGTGTTTGCATATGTACTCTGCCTAAATACATTATTTCCTCTGCTTGAACCTCAATCCAGTTTAACATCTGATCATTCATAGGATCCTTGTTTAACATATAAATCAGAACATGAATACCCTTACCTGACACAAAATTGTTTGAATATGAATTATGAATCCCGGGCTAATCTATAATGAGTGAGTTATCTTAAACACCCTGATATGTAGCATAGAATCAAGTAGTGGCAAATTACAAAATCCCAGAATTTGAATAATTGGCTTGTAAAATTCAGGGATCAAATAATCTAAGGAGTAAAACAAGAAAATAAGAAGAATGGAGTTATTTGATTTTATAATCAAGCTCGAGTTTTTAAAAAAAAAAGAACAGAAAAGGCTATGTGACACCATATCTCTGGAATATGAGAGATTAGGTGTGATTGAATTTCTTTGTCAATTTAAATTACTCTGATAGACAAAGAGTCATATATATATCTTCATATATATATATATATGAATTAAGTTAATTTTATATACTAGTATTTTTATATTGGTAAAATAAGGAATCCTGGAAAAATTAAATTAAGAGAAGTGGTCCATTGAAGTATGTATATATATATATATACATACATGTAAAAAAAAATTAACAGAAAATTCTCTAAAATACTTGAATATAAGAAGTGGGCCACTTCAGGTACAGTTGCGTGGAGATGGACGAGGGGAGTTCATCTGTAATGGTCGTTTTTGGTCGTGACGGTTGGATCTAGGTGAAAAATTCTATTAGGGTTTGGAAAGGGTGGTGGCGGCTGGCTAATTAAGGCATCGATCGGCATCCTCGTGGATCGTGGCAGTCGTGGGGTAGATGCAGGTGAGGTCAACTCGGCTAGGTAGGCGGTGCGGCGGCATCTGGCTTGCCGAGGTGGCATGGCGGTGTTGATGTCTAGGTCGTGTTCGAGCGTGACTGTGGTTAGGGTTTCTGGAGAGAACGTGGTACGTGGTGACGTGTCTATATTCTATTATTTATTTATTTATTCTATAATATAAATCGTTTAACTTTCAATGTCAATAACTTTTGCATCCGAACTCGGATTCACGCGCGGTTTTCTCCGTTGCAATCGTATTGGAATTTCAGACGACATGGAACTAGTTTGGTTGGATTCTGAGACTGTTGAAATTTGGGCATTCGTTTGGATTTAAAATCGATTTGGAATCAAAGGTGAGTGTTTTAACCCACTCACAATTACTAAATTGTCTTATGTTAGTTAAAATGAATTTATGATGTGCTTAGAAGTTGATTGATTGCTGTTTGGAATATTTAAATTGTCGTTGCAGTTAAATTTGAGTTTTATTGAATTAAATCGTCATTTAATTTAATTTTGAATTTTTAATTTGCCAGTTCAATACCTATTAATAACAACCAGTTAATTGATATTATTTATTGGTTGATTTGAATGATGATTATGATGGATATTTAATTGGTTATGTTGGATAATTGGATGTTATGTTATTTTATATATATTAATATCACACTGCAATTTCCCTTAGTTTATTGTTAGAAAATCCCTATCAGTTGAAATGATACATAACCTAACGGTCTGATAGATTAAGGAGAAATCGTTATGGGTTGAAATGATAGACTCGAGCGATTTCATGGATTTGAAGTTAAATTCGGGATTGCGGGTTGAAATTATATATATCCGTAAATTTTAAACTTATTGCGGGTAGAAATGATATATATCTGTATCACTTGACCATAGGGTAGAAAATTATATACGGACACCGGATTGGTTAACTTAAATGATTTTAAAACCTTAAATTTTCGAATCTAGTTAAATGATATTTTGAAATAAAAATTTGATTTATATAAACTGAATTATTTTCGAAATTCCAAGCTTTAAATGTTGAAATCCGAATTCGTTTAAATGAATTTTTTAAAGAATTTAAATTGAAATTTTAAAGTTGGATTTGAAGTATAAAAGAAATTTATCAAAATTGAGTTATTGAAATATTTGAATATTTAAACTTTGAAATCTACTAAATTTGAATATGGTTTGAATTTATAGTTCGAACATGGATTTGAAATCGATATTGATTAAATGGTTTTAAATGAGAATCTGAATTGAAAGACAAAATTGAGTTTGTTGATTTGAAAGCTGGACATGGTCCAGATGTGTTGAAATGAAAGAAATAGTTTAATTTGATATTAATTTCAAATTAATTATTTTAGTATAAATCTGTTAAAAGATATATTATTTTAAAATTCTGATTTATTTAGTTTTTTAAAATATTTACTATATAAACCATTTTAATAATCAAACCATTTTTTATTTAACTTATAAAACTATATTTAATCTATTTTAAACTATTTTAATCTATTTAAACTATTTTAATCTATTTAAACTATTTTAATCTATTTAAACTATTTTAATCTATTTTAAACTATTTTAATCTATTTTAAACTATTTTAAACTATTTAAACCATTTTTATTTAATTTAAGCTATTTTAATATAATTTAAACTATTTTAAACCATTTAAACTATTTCAAAGTATTTTAAACTATTTTAACTATTTAAACTATTTATGACTATCTAAACTATTTTCTAGATTTCTAACGGTGTAAGGTTGAATTGTTTATATTTAAATCCTTCATTTAAAAGCGAATATGGTTAAATGATGTTATAACCTAAGTTGGGTTTTGAAATGGTATTTTCTAGTGAAATGACATATTTGAGTAAATATGATGATTTTGAAATGAGAGTTTGACCTATTTTGTCGATATGATTTCAAAAGTGAATATGATTTCGAAAGTGAATATGATTTCGTAAGTGATATGGTTTGAATTGAATATGTATTTTGATATCAATTATGAATCGATTTTGAAAATGTAAAAGAACCATTCGGTGTGAAATAAGCGTTTGGTTGTTAAAGAGACCGAGATCGGATATTGTCATACTCTCTGCCAATACCGAAAACCACTTTAACAACTGTGTATGAGGAAGAGATTCCAGAATGAAGGAGGATGGTTCGGCGAATGATTCTGTATGAGGTATTAACGTAGCCCCGACTCCCTCGAGTCAGCTTGATGTGACTAAAATAGGAGCCACGTCGGGCGAAGTGAGGTCGCACCTCCGATCGGACATGCTTCTTCGATACCATATTATAACTTTGTGATTGATTTGGTGGCCACCCCTCGATTTGATTATGGGAGTGTGTTATGAGGTGGGCGGTAGTAGCTGCTATGCGTTACCATCAGTCCGGATCCGCAAAACGGTAGTATCCTACCGTGGGCATTACCTCGCGTGCCTTGTCACATGCCTTATCGCGCCCATTACAAGTTTGGTTTGTACCATACCCATGGAGTGCTCCCTGAGTATCCCATCATTTTGGTGGGGCTTACAGTATTTGTATAGACTACGGAAATATATAAAAATGTGTTAAGGGGGATATGGGTAACGCCTTAACGATATTTTAATACTTTACTAATAGACATATTATAATAGTGTATATTACTACATAGTAAATAGTTTAACGGATCCTTAGGAGATGGTAATCCCGAACATCTCTTAAGTTATTGCACCCACGTTAGACACTGGATAGGAGATTTCAAAACCCGTAAACATCTCTGACGCTATTACACTCATATTTATTTATTGTTGATTTAACTTACATAAGATCTTTTAGTTCTGACCCGAGTGTTTTGTCTTTTCATTACACTCGGGTCAGTCTGGGCTTTTTAGTGTATTGAAGACTATTTTTCTGGAGGATGAATACGAAGACTCAGTATATTATCTATATTATTTCATATATGTTCCACTGCATCATGTGTTCTGCTGCATTATTTATTTATTCATGTTGTATGTATAACTCTGATCTGTATTGTAAAAGTGTAATAAAATATTATTTGTAAAACAGCTTCATGAACATTTTATTTGATTATTATATTTTATCATTCCACTGTGAGATTCTGTGTTTTGTTTTTCTTTCTTTTCTCTTCTATTTCTTATTTACCCCATAACAATCCTCCCTTTTGAATAGTTTGAGTTTAACATGTGTGGTTTATCGTCGATTTAAACCGTCCAAAAAGGTGGGTCGTTATAGTAAATAATATTTATTTTCCAAGGCCATAACCTTTCAATTTAATCCAAAAGAAAAGTTTTATCAAACATGGTTAGGATGTTAATTTATGTATGTTTATACATTAAGATGCATCTCCTTTAATATTAATACATATATTGTTAACCCAAAAATTGATCAACACCCTGGTTTGAGTGTGAAAGCACCAGCCATGTTCTCACAGAGCAATAACACAGATAATAGATATAGAAAAAGATAGTAAAGGAAAGAAGACAAGGAATTTTTATAGTGGTTCGGCTGTTAATGAAGCCTGCGTCCACTTTATAGTTTTATTATAGACTGATTGCTGTTAGAAGAAGTGTTTGATTACAAGGCTCTTGATTGTCCTTAGCTAGATTGAATCTCCAAGGTTAGAATCCACTGGAGAATCATAGTGAATCCCTTTGTAGATTGTTATGAGGGAGATGGAGAGTGAAGAAAGTTTCCAGTAGCGCTTCAGCAACCAGTCCGGAGAAGATCCTGTTTATGTTGCAGATAGGATGGTATTTATAGAGATCGAAGAGCTATTTGGCCAAGCCTATTCACCCAACTACCTGCAGATTATCATAGGAATACCCTCTGGAAACATCACCGCGGCCCGAGCTAAAGTGATGGATCGTTAGCGATCCGTAGGCTAGTTCAGAAACGAAGGCGATCCGATGCCTTCGTACTTTTCCTTGCCTCGTTCCATAAGAGTTACAACGACCTAGTGAAAATGGATGGATCGCTGGCGATCCATACACTTAGTCATTTTTTTGGCTTTGTCTTCTGAATGGCCTTTGTTGCCTCGGCTAGCGATCTACGGGAGAAAATCATGGATCGCTAGCGATCCATTTCCTTAGTGTGTGATTTTGCGTGATTTTTGCTTTCTTCTTCTCTGACTCTTCTTGGTTGATTCTTGGGTTGTTCGGACTCGAAGTAGATGTTCTAACTTTCTTGAATTCTGATGGGTTAATAACCCGGTTAACATATATATGTATATATATGTGTGTGTGTGTGTATAATCCTTTTTTCATATAAAAAAGTTATTATGAATAATTTTCAAATTAATTTAAATATACACACACAAATGTTTTTTTAAAACAGAAAACTAATTTTGAATCAATGAAAATTAATGTTAATATTTAAATAATTAAATATACATAAAAATAATAAATTAACTATTACATATAGATTCAAAACAACAACCACATCAATAGAAATTAATAATAAAATTATCAATAGAAACCATCATTATTAATTTCAAAGCCAAATCAAATGTTGACAACTTATAAAATTTTTAGATCTACACATATGTATAAAAAAGGGACAACAAAATTTGTCAAAGTAAATAAAGTTATAGGTCTACAACACCATAATGTATATAAATAAAATTAAATGGAATATACATTGTTGATGTTTCCCTTTTGAATGCACCTTTATTTTTAGATTCAATTTTAGATTCGATCTCCTTGTTCCTAGCTTTGCAATGGCTTAGAGTACCACCTTTTTTTGATTGATTTAATTTGATGCCATTAAAATAAAAAAAATTCATCTTATATTGCTCTAAAATTTCAACCATGAAAGTGGAAGAAAGAAGGTGGAGGCTAGGGTTTTTAAAGAGAATGATTAAGGGAGGAAATGAGGAGTTAAGTATGGTATTCATAAAGCAAATCAACCAACGAATTTCCTCCTTTAATTTCTTAGCTCTTATTTTCAAATTATATATCCAATTTTTGAATTAAAAAACCCATTGACCTCCTTGTCCATAATAAAGGTTCCATGGGCTATTAAATGTTACCAAAACATTTTGCAATTAATTGTATTTAAATCAAATTTAGGTGTGTATCAATATCGTATATCGATTAGTGTATATATAACTTCTATATGTGCACTCAATTAATTACTAATGGCATCCAATACAACAAATAAATAATACTTCATAAATATTATTTAATTTATAACTATTTATAAATCGAATTAATTATGTGGTATTTTGGAGAATCTATTGATGTGGTTGTGCTACTCGTAGGTGTAAATTCAGTTAGCAAATAATATCAAACTATTTGAATATTAACATTCACTCATCGCCTTAGCTTGTGGAGTGACATTTTGATCGAATTTATCGCTTATACATCTTTATTGATAAAATCTAATTTTAGTTATTTAAGCATTACCCGGTAGTGACAATTATTTACACCGATTCTCTTTGTCAAAACTATATCACACTAGGACTTATGGAATTTCGTTCTGGTCAAAATTCCAACATTTTCCATATTCAATTTTGTAAGTCCAAGCATAAAATCCTTGGTTTAATAATAACAATTATTATTAATCGTACTGCTCTGGCCAAAGGCATTGACCTTGAGTTGACTTAATTTGACCCCATGATACTAACCCCTTATAACTTAGGAGATGAATTCTCTCTTAAATAGTATTTCACTTCATTTGCTTCCACTCGACCTAACCATAATCGTTCGATGGACGTCGTGCCATGATTTAACTATAATCAAAGTAGAGTTTCCACTTTGAAGCTCAATGGTATTCTCAAGTCGAGGGAATTGTGTAAAATCGTCACATCGATATTTTTTATTTGACCTTAGTTATATTAACCAACAGAAAACTATCGGTGAGTCATTTCATAGTTATCCAATAACTATCAGTACACAGTCTCTGTGTTCCCCTAGTAGCCATGAGTAATACACCTCCTAAAATTTGAAGAGCTTTGCGTACTCTACTCTCAATGAATGTATCGATATCCAGTCTCAATACATCTTGACGGGTAACATTTAAAAGAACATGTTTATTTTGTTGCGATACATCACTCATGATTACTACATATTGTAACTATTATCACAAAATATACCATCTATGAATTTTCTATTAGATATGCTTTTATTTTGAATAAGATTGGTTATCGAGTTAGATATATGCAAGGTTTTAAATCTCAGATTTCGGTCACGTTTTGTCTCGAAGATTTTAGGGACCCGATCTCGTATCAGGCGAGATCTCGGATGAGATAAATGTATATCGGGCATCCATCTTGGATTTACATCTCGGGTCCTAAGGTTTATCTTGAAGCAATCTCAGAATATTTGGTATCTTTAATATTAAATTGCATACAACTAAATGTTTAAATACTGATTAAAATAATAATTTAATTGATTTGATTAGTAGTAATAACACTTTCGTTATGGGTAGCTTGAAAAAACATCCACACTATATAATGTAAATAAATAATGAGGATTTATGAATTTAACATATAATATCACAACAAGATGAAGCAAACATGAAACATAACGTCACTTTCATTTTTTCAAATAGTTACGTGACTTCTTTACACTATAAACAAATAATTGTCAATAACATTACCAATGGTTTTCTTACATTGTATATATTTCATAGTAGAAACAAAATATAGAACTATCCTACATTTACAAATACATATGATTAAAACTCCAAGTCCAAACATCTAAAAGATCTTGGTAGTCATTATTCAACAAAATTAAATCAAGCATTCCACTAGTTATATTTTAATTATAAAAGTGACTAATTTAACCATATAAAATGTAGCTTAAACTAAAAAAAAGATGAAACACCATTAATTTGTGCAAACGAAATGAAATTTATTAAGTAACTTTGTAACGGACTAGGGTTTTCGACCCTCGAAAATCGACATCAATACGTCCACTGCATAGAATGCCGAGCAATCGAGTGACGGAAACACCAGTTCATTAGGGGTGAAGAATAAAAGGTAGAAGAAAATAGAAACAACAACAAAAAATCTCACAATCGCAGTGGAACAAAATATAATATATAATAACAGATTTTTATACAAAAGGATTTGTAACTGTTTAATGCTTACAATCATCAGAGTACAACAATCACTACATCAATCTGGACAGTTATAATAACTTGTCTTCATACAGCCGAAAATATACATCAAGTACGGAAATACGCCTCTGTCATCCAGCTCATCTCCTGAGCTCCATAGCATCCTATGCTGAATCTGTAATACTCGGTCTGACCCGAGCATTATAATTAAAATAACACCCGAGTCGGTCTGGAAAATCAGCGTGAGAAAACACACTCAATTGAATCATTAACTTTTTTAAAATTCTTTGAAAAACAAAGCTATCTCGTAAGACCACGTCACACATAAACACGATGGTTTTTTCCCTTACGATAACCAAACCATTTTTATCAAAATCGTCTGATATTATAATAGTGTCTAAACCAAGTAAATAGAAAATAGCTGAAATGCTTGCATCTCATGTTTCAGCATAGTTGGGCACAATTAAAACCGTACGGCGCTTATTTGAGAATGGATTCGAAACAATGACTAGGCACTGGGATACCACCTATCACGGTACACTTCTAGAAGCATGTCCGAGGACCTCGCTGGGATCCCCTGCAACACAAGACTGGCCCTATCCCTAACCTGGATAGAACCGAATATGTTATCACCCCGGCTGTTCCGACCCTTACCTTGCTGCATACCCCCTGATTTTCAGCCATTCCGGTTGATGAGGCTAGAGGCTACGATTACCTTTCAAGAATAATTTCACTTAGAATGCTCATCATCCTCCAACGACGATGTTCTGATAGCTTTAGCCATACAAGTTGTCCTAGGTCTGGACAAACCGAATCACCGTCTTCATCATCTTCACGGTATTCATTCGTAACGTTCAAACCGGATCGAAGTGGTTTTCGGATAATTAAATCCGATCCCGGCCTCTTCGAAACGATTAACGAAATTGGCCAAAATTAATAGTCGGTTATTTAACTATCAAATCACATCCAAAAGCAGACATCGGGCCTTATTTCAAACTTTTTAAAAATTTATTTCCAAAATATCTTTATAAGATATTACTTCCAGTACTTCAACATTTGAAAACAATTTTCAAATCCTTATATTTTCAACGGAATATCCCCACCCCTTCCCAATACTTAGAATATTTTCTCCACTTCATTTTATATTCAACACTTAGGAAGTATTCCATTTATTCCCTATTTCTTTTTCTCAAAATCATTTACAAATTTATTTGTAAATTTCTTAACTCGTTTACAACGAATTTATGAGTTCCAGAATTCTTTAATTAATTCCATTCAATATTTCCAAAGTCAAATATACTTACTTAAATTTTCAATTTCCCTTTGCACCTCTTTATGAATTCTATTTCATTTTTTCGAAGTTCAGTTTTATTCAACTTCTTCGGAAATTTTCTTGCTTTTTTCCAAAATTTCGTTTGAGAATTCTCTTATAAGTCCCATCTACTAAATAACCCTTTCCAACTCTTGAGAAGATTTATAAATAAATATAAACCATTTCAAAAACTCTATATATATACATATGTAAATAAAAATAAGTATTTAAAAGAAAAATAATAATAATTTATTTTTAAGACATATTCAAATAATTATTTAAAATATTGAAACACTTTTTATAACATCACTTTTCAAAGCAGGTCTAAAAATTTAGGATTTTATTAAAATAAATATTAAGTATTTAAAAATTCACTTCTGAAGTATTTCAATACTAACTAACTTTAAAATTACATAGTTTAATAAATAAAAATTTTCCTTTTGAAATAAAACTTAACTTATTAATAAATATATTTTTAGATCCCAATAACCAAATTTTAAATTTATAAACCCCTCTCGATTTCCATCACATCACTTTCATTTCGGTCTCCTTAACCATTTCACCCAAAAATAGTATCCACTATTTTTCTCTCATCCTATTTCCATATTCAAATATAAATTCTTGCTGTAAATTTATATTCCAAATTTATCATCCGATATCACTTTCCTTTATTTATAAACATCGTTTATAATTTTTATAACTCCTTTGAGTTCCCCTAAAAATAACCTCATTTATAAAATTCCATTTCATAAATTCAATTTCTTATAAATTCCATTTATTTTTTTTTCCAATCTATTTTTAATATTGATTTCAACTTCTTCCCATATTTCCAGAAAATATCCATCGTAAAAATTCCCTTTATATAATTTATTTTAAAATCTCTATTTAAAATATTTTTCCCGCATTATTTAATATGATCAAAAACCAATTATTGCTTGTTCAAATAAATCTCTTTTAAATAATCCAAATTTCGATATACATATTTTTATATTAAAAATCTCCTTTTAATTCCTTAAAAATTCAAAATAATATTTATGGTATTTAATATACCAAAGTTAATTTCCATGCTATTATAACATTTGAAATTTACAACACACAATAATCCAACAGATTATTCAATCGCATCATATATTTATAGATATGAAAAACACTAAATATATTTGTGGATTCCAATTGGATCCTTCCAACCTGTTTTCCCTGCATCCACAGATGTTAGACAATATAAAATACCAACCCCACTTCGAAGGGGATATCGCGGTATATAGGGTCATCCGCTATTATGTGGGGCGCATAGGGTCTCATCCGCTATAATGTGCGGGAATATCACTCCAACTACTAATATATATACTACTATATATATTATATAATCATCCAACGGATAATTAAAATTTATCAACCCAATCAAGCATCCAATAATTTAAATTTAAACATTTAAATTTAAATGTGGTAATCCAAATGAGTGAGAAATTCTCACCTTTATTTTTTGAATTTGCTGACCGATCAAATTTTTAATTCCAGCTTGTATATTTCTCATCTACGAATACAAACTCATCTTGATTTCAATTATTTTGGACCTCGAATGCAAATTTTATTTAAATTAATTAGCTATCTCAAATTTAAACGTTTTAAGTAAATAACTAAATATATAATTAAACCAAATTACAGAATTTATACCTCCATCGTTCGTTCCAGGCAAGAAATCGAACAGCAACCCAAACTGCACGACAAATGCCCGTTACTACACCCCACCAGCGAAGCCCACGGCATGACCACGACACCTAGATCGCTACGCTCCCAACGCCACATCCATCAACCTCGCGATCGCGACCTCACGACTCCACCTGGCCACCGCCCTCTCCTAGTCGCTGCCAATCGCCGACCCCAAAATGGATTTGAACCCTCCCCTGCTCAATGTCGAGCACAGAAAAACGTCGGCCTCCCCTCCTATATATATTTTTTCTTCGAACGAGAAGATAAATCACGCTTCCCACACCTGAGCGCCGCCGACCGAACCCCTGGCCATCGCGCCTCGTGAGCTCACCCTCCTCGACTTCGTTCGCCTGTGCCCATAACCCACAGCGTCGCCGTCCCCAGCATCGCAATCGAGCGTAACTTCACCCTAGAAACCATGCGCTGCCTCGACTACAGGCGCTCGCGTGCCATCGCGGCATTGATTGATTTTTTTTCTTCAAATTTTCGAACGAATTCGATTTGCCTCTTTTTTTTTGATTCCGTGAGTATGGGTTGAAGAGAAAAGAAAAGAAAGGGATCGTGATTTTTAAAAAGGGATGGAGGTGGCTTGATCGATTCTTTTTTTTCTTTGAGAATTTGATTTTGGGTGGCATTTTAAAAGAGGAGGAGGGAAATAATAGAAGGGAGAGGTAGCTTATAAGGATAGATGTACAGTGATTTGAAAAGGAAGGAATCCAGCTGATATGAATTAAAAGGTCAAGTCAATTATATATATATATATATATATATATATATATATATATATATATATTCAAATCGTCTCGTTTACGTAACTTAAAATCTCGAACTCCTATCGAGGCATGCCGCTAGGCATTCATAATATTATACCCCTATTCCGAACGCAATGGAAAAGGTTTCGACTCCTAATTCGATCGTATGGAGAAGATAGCTTTTTGGACCCAATTATTATATTAAATTTTCGATATTAAATTCAACGCGTTTATATCCGGTACGATCAAACGATAACTCCAAACACTTCGAAATTTGAAATCCTATAATAATACACAATTACGGATCCAGTGGAACTAGTTTCGTCGAATTCCGAGATTGTGCCCCGGATCGCTATTTTAACGCGTCGAATAAATTAACGATTTCAAAATATTTCCGAAATCGCTTAAAATTCCAGTTTTAAATCTTACTAACCAAATTATAAATCCAAAATTCAACATTTAAAACCATTTAAATATTTAAATTAATCGTTGAAAAATCCTGGTCGTTACATTCCTCACCCCTTAAAAGAATTTCGTCCCCGAAATTTCTAAGGCTGGAAAAATGCTCCAAACCCATTACTTATCACGACCCACTTAGTTAAAACTTAACATTAACTTTTCCAAGACCTTTAGTCCTATTCAAAGCATTTAGTTTCCATTTTTCAACCAAAATTTCTTTTTAACCAATAATTGTTTTCAAAATTTTCAAAAAAAATTCTAACTCCCTAAATTTTTGGCAGAGTCTCCCTTATACGGAGAGCCTTTTGCAATATGACAAGAGAGATAAAAATGTATACATCGACCCACATGGTTGGAAAACAAAATATATATCAATATCTTATATTTTTGCGGTATTTAATCCGAAAACGTACCTTATTTTAGCATTTTTAAGCAAGCGGCTTATTTAATATGCAATTACGTGACCCAACTCTAGCTCAATCGCCTCCGGGTACCTGTACTTACTCAATTTAACCACGTAAGTACCAAAATATGAAAGTTCCACAACATTTCATTCATTTAACTTACTTAACACATGAATTTCATATACAACATGCCAAACAAAGATTTATAAGCAATTATAAGGTACTGTTACTAATTTAATTACTTCCACTCGATTCATATACCATTTCATTCAATCTGAAATGATATACAACCAAATTTATTAGCACTCAACTCATATTTATACCAAATAAACTCATATCCATTCCAAATTGATTTAAAAATCAATTTATTCACTCTCTATTACTTTACAGAATTTCATTTACTTCTGTTTATGACAAACGCTAATTTTTTTCTGTAACGACCCGTAAATTTTCAATAATTAAAGTTGTCAATTTAATAAGATTTTGGTAAATAAATTTGGAAGAAATAAAAACTTTGTAATTTAATAATGAAATGAATGCCAAAATGAAATGTAACAATGTATTCAAAAACTAATTATTAACAATTGAAATGAAATTACAATTTATTGAAGTAATGTAAATTGTTATACTTGGCTATAAATTTATGTAAGAAAACAAATGCAAACATTAAAATTTATAAATGATTTAGTATGTAATAAGTGACCATTGAATAAAGATTAGATATATAAGAATGGTAACATATGTTTGTGAACAATGAATTCAAAAAGTGTGATTAAAAGTTATAGTAACGGTTGTAAGTTACTATTTAATTGGTCTATTAATTTTATATAAATGTTACATTTGGGTATAAAACTAAATATAAGTGAATAAATGTAAGTGTGGTATGAATAAATGAATTTGTATATAGCTTTATGGTAAGAGAATGAAATTAATTACTTTGCTAATTGAAATTTGGATGAATTGGGAGGTTATTAATGTATTAGTATCTAAACCAATGTTAATATGGTTTTTTTTGGGAATTTAAACTTATACTTTTAAATTAGATAAAAATACAGTGTTTACACGCAATGACTTTCTATATTTTATTTTCTATTTCCCTATGGTTGTTTCTCTAATTTTTATTTTCTATTTTATTTGTATAAACTTTGAATATATTCATTTGATTTTTGATTGATTTTACTTTGAATAATAGCTTAGGAATTTCAAAAGATATAGGTTACCTGTTTTGTATATTTGTTGCCTTTTCATTGCGTGCAAACAAAGAAAAAAATATACAAGATTCTTCCTCCTTAAATTGTGCCTTTTATTTTCTTGCCTTTTATTTACCTACCCTCTTTATTTCAAACCTTAGCCATTCACTCTCTTCTTAGCCGTGTATTCATTCACAAATCACGTACAAGAAAATTTATTTCCCATCTCTTATTTTTTGTATTTAAGAAAAAATTATATGCAAGATTCTTTTCGTTTTTCTTACCATTCAAACTCTTGCCATTTTGCCTAGCCTCTTTATTTCTAACCCTAACCGTTCTCCACTAATTTAGCCATGAGTTCTCTTACCGATTCACGTACAAAACTTCCCAAAACATCTCATTTCTCATTTGCGTGAAGAAAAAATGCTAGATCTAATTCCTTGGCCTCCTTCTCTTCCTCTTTCTTTTTCATTTTTCTTTTATTTTTCCTTTGTTTCTCCTTTGTTTCATTGCTATTGCTTGGCCTCCACCATAATTTCGACCTCATCCCATCACCCCTCCTCCTCACCGCCATCCAAGGCCATGACCAACTGTAACGACCCACTATTTTGGACCATTCAAATCGACAATAAATCCACACATGTCGGACTTGAATAATTCAAAATAACAGATTGTAATAAAAATTTGGCAAAACTCAGCATATGCAGTAAATAAATCAATCACAGAATCACAGACACAGAGTAATACAATAATACGCAGCGGAATAGATAAAATAGTAGTTCATGAAGCTACTATATAAACATCAGAGTTAGAATATATACAACAGAATATCTCAAATACAGTGAAGTCTCCAATCCAAACAGATGACTTCTGTGAACAAATCAACTGGAAAGCTGGAAGCTGAATCAAAAGTTGGATCTCTAAAGGAAGCTCCAAACTCCAAAGGTGAGTCTCAAATGCTGTATCACTCGGTCTGACCCGAGCGTAAAGCAAAACACAAAACACTCGAGTCAGGATTAACATTCTTATATCAATAAATCCAACTCAAGTGAAAATACCAACTGAAATACAAGTAACTTAAAGGATGTTTGGGATAACCATCCTCTAAGGATCTTCAGAACTATCTACGATGTGGAAATATACACTATAACACCGTGGTCATTCTAAATTAATTTATACTTCAAAACCAAAATATCATTTCATTACAAATATATCTATTTTTCCAAAATAGTATATATAGGTTAAATAATTTATAAAGTAAAGTATTTATAATTTCCTCAAGTTTCACAAATCGGTTCAAATCAACTCAATTTCCAAATTTCAATTTAATTCAATCTAAATTTTCCATTTTAATTCAATTCAGTTTCTAAATAACAAATTCAAATTATATTGATTTCAAATACAGATCTGAATCACAAAATAAACCATTTAAATTCCAATATATTTCAAAGCTTTAATATGCAACAATTTCAAAGTTAAATTTAACCGTTTCATATAGCTCTTGATTTAGCTTCATTTATTATTTAATCAGGGAATATTCACTTAATAAATTCAATATCATTTAACTAGCCTTACATTTCATTTTTACTAAATATTTTCTTAAATTTATTTAAGCAAGAATTATTCTTTAAATTATTTAAATAAAACCCAAGGTATAAATCATATCTTAAATCTCAATTCTCAATAAGTTTCAAATTCGTTTAATTAATAAATTATCTTTCCAACCTTAACTTATTCAAATTATTACCAGAATCTATTTTGAAAATATAATTTTTATACTTAAACATCTCATAAGTATTAAATCCATCCTAATTTAAATTAAATAATTTAAGGCTCAACATTTATTAAACCATATATTTCTTTCCAAAACCAAAAATTTCATTTTCAAAATATTTTATATATGGACCAACGGTGTCTGTATATATACATCATATGGTTAAGTGATACGGATATTTATCATTTCAATCCGAAATTTAAATATATACGGGTAGATATCATTTCGACCCGTAATCCCAATTTCAATTCAAATGAAAATCGCTTGGGTTTATCATTTCAACCCATAACGAAATTCTCCTATTCTAAAGTCCGTTCGGGTATGTATCATTTCAACCCATAGTGAATTCTATACTAACAGGGAACTTGCAGAGTGATAACAGATAATATAAAATATAACAACCGGCATATATCATCAATATAAATAACAGATACTGGTGTCAGATGTCACAGGTGAACATATACAGATAATAGCATATATAACAATTTAAATAACTACAACATCATATTTAAATTGTCGTTTCAATTGAAATCAATTTAATGAATACAAGAATGTTAATCGTGAGTGATTGCTCACCTTTCGAGGTTAGGGAGATAGACAAAGAAGTGAGCTACGAAATCCAGGTCCAACTTCCAAAACAAAGCTAGATGGACACAATTCGATGATCAAAGCATTGCTGAAGAATATAAGAGGAGAGTGCAAGAAGGAGGCAGGCTGCACGGTGGAAGAAGTGGTGCGCGGGCTCGGGCCAGAGCTGGAAGGCGAGGTTGGGCGTTTGGCATGGTGAGGGGGACCAACCATTTGAGGGTGATGTCGGTGGTGGATACGCATGCCGAGATGGCAGTTTTTGGTGAGATGCGGCGCGTGCGAGAAGATGGGGTTGTGGCGCCAACGAAGATGAGGGGAGATGGTCGGATCTGGGGCGGAGCTCGGTGATAAAGGAGTGTGGTACGTGAATGGTGAGGAGCAGAGGCGGAAGGTTTCGGCGATGGCGGGTCAGAGTGCTTGGGCGGAGATCACGATTGCTTGGAGGAAAATAATGTTGCGTGGAATTTGGGGTTGCAAAGGAGAAGGAAACAAATGGATCTGAACAAATATATACATGTGGCTTCAGGTTAAAACAAAGAGGGCAGGTTAGAAGAAAAGAGAAGGGGATGAGTCGTTCAAAAAGAAAAAGAATGTATAACGTACAACGAATAAAAATTTATCTTTCTTTCAAACGGTGGAACGAAAAATCAGGGAGAATTTGAAAGGGACAAACGTGAAAATACGCGAAAGTTAATGCAAAGGCAAAGGATCGGGGAAATAAATTTAAAGCAATTTATTAGTGTGTAAAACGTTTCAATATTTGAAACCGAATGAGAATTAACGGTCATAATTAAAGGTACCGTTACACTGAAAAGTTCATTCCTTTCAGCACATACCGAACCTTCAAATACAGAAATGAATATACCATGGAGATCAGCACGACGAGACGATCAAAACGGTATACAGATATTGATGTTACGATCATCCGATCAAAAGTCGATACTCGGTATCGAAAATGCTGCTATTTTTCCAGAATTAAGATAAACGGAGCAGTAGAAGTCCAAATTTGGAAAAACGAATTTCGCAGTCTGATTCAGAATAGTCTGAATAAATTTTCTCCTGTTGACATATTTTGGTTTCGGAAAACTTTTAAATTCACTGTTATTAACCGGTTTGATTTGAAATGAAATTTCACAGGAAAATAAACTTCAATATTATCAGATGAAAATTTACCAGTTGCTATATTAAAATAGACGTATTCCAAATAATAAATTTTTAAAGTCAAATTTTATTGTTTAAAATTTCACAAATTTCCAATTAAATATACTTTTTAAACCATTAAATTTTACGGGTCGTTACACTCTCCCCCACTCAAAACTTTTCGTCCCCGAAAAGGAAGGAGGTAGAAGAATAGAAACAACCAGACCGAAAAGATAGATTGAAAGTCAAGATTAAACAATTAATTTAAACTATATAAATTTTACTTGAAATATTCATTTGAAAACTTCATTTGCAAATCAATTATTTTTTTATAATTTAATACTTTTTCAAAACTCATTTGTAAAATTTCTTTCTTCCTTTATAAATACCATTTATATGTTTAAATGAAACCCTTATAATTATATGAAAACTATTTGAAAACAATTATTTACATTATTACTTATATTTACAAAGAAGCTATTTGAAAACATTAAATCCATAATTTATAAATTTATTAATTTATCTCAAGATACTATTCAACATTATTAATAAATTAATAATCATTTCTTTTAAATATGTTGTATTTAATTAATAACTCAAAATATTTATAACACTAAAATTTCTATTAAACCATATAGTATATAAATTAACAATATTTAAAGGGATATAGTCAACAAGGAGAAGAGGGACTTGGAAAAACATAATATAGGTGAATAAATAAAGCTGAGCAGATAAGATAGATTCAAAAGATTAGTATCGGGCATGAATAATTTATTCAAACCATTAGGATTTCAATTTCAAATATTAATTCAAAATTTCTTTGTTGGAAATACTTTTATAATAAAATACCTTTATAGTCGAAACAAATTTCCTTTCGAAAATACTTTTATAACTCGATGTTTCAACAAGTTTATCCTTGTTCCTGTAGACTCTGGTAGTGCGTTGATCAGGCGCAAAACTAGAATTCTCCAGGTACTTAGTAGACCTGTTTCAACACCCAGTGAAAATACTGGAAAAACTTTTAAAAACAGATATGGAAAGTACAATCCAAACAAACGAACAAAACCTTTGTCCAACCATGGTTCGCAGATACACAATGATTACGCCTGGTTCCCCCAGGAAACAATCCATATCCGTAGGCTTTCTCAGCCCTGCGAGTTACGCCATGATGACTAGTAGAATGCAGGATACACAATGGTTACGCCTGGATCCCCCAGGAAACAATCCGTACCCCCAGGCAAGACTCAGCCAAGCATTTGCGCTACTATTCGCGACCTACACAGATTGCAGGATACACAATGGTTACGCCTGGATCCCCCAGGAAACAATCTGTACCCCTAGGCAAGACTCAGCCAGGCAGTTGCGCTGTGCAGTCACGAGAGAACGATAAGACCATGGGTAACGCCATGGAATTCGAAGGACACTCGAGTATCATATCCGGAAAACCAAAATCAGAGAGAATAATATCGATAGAATGAATCCAAGATGTGGCCACAAATCGGATATCAAGCAGAAGGCACTTTCCATATCTTTACTTCGAAAATATGTATCATATAGTACCTTTTCAAATCTATAGTTTTCGAATCAGTTTCATACTCATACAAATCAATTTTATATAAGTTCGACAACTCTCAAATCAAGTGTTTAGTAACATAAGGTTCTCAAATTTCAATTTGTTTCAATATCAGTTCAATTTCAAAATCATATACAATTTCACCAAATTATTTCTTCTCAAATTAATTATCTTTAGTTTCAAAATTTCCCAAAATAATAGGTTTAGAAATAAATCCAAATTTCCAAATCAATAATTTAAGTCAACCAATCCATTTCCAAAATCAAATGTTTCCAAAATCATCTTATACTTACGTAAGGTCTATCTTATATAAGGATCAAATTTTCAAAATAAATTTCGCTGTATGAAGAGCCATATGGGATTTTAATATCTTTGCTTTTATGGGTTATATATCTTTGTAATTTAAATTGGAAATTTCTTTTAGTAAGCAAAGATATTCTAACTCGACAGCTTTCAATTTCAGCGTCAAAATATATAAATGATATTAGGATATAAGATGTACATACGTCATCGTTTCGCAAAATTACATTTGATCGCTCGCTTGATCACACAAGTTCGCTTTCGAACTAGTATTGTCCATTCGACTTCCCTAATGCGGATTTCGATATGGTTTCTCGACTAGAAGCCATCAGTCTCCTTGCATAGCCATATACTACGATAGAGAATTCTAGAATCAAGCCCAAAATCCATATCAAATATTCGCCATCAAGAATCGAATGAAAAATCCTAACACGAAATGGTGTAATCCACCTCGAACTTGTGTACTCAAACTTGGATCAAATTAATTATGCGAATAAAACAGCATACGTACAACTTATATATTTATTCCAACTTGTTAAATATATAGTTTCATAAAGATGTTACTAAGTTAAAACATTTAAACTAAATTTTATACAAAATATTTTAAAGACCAAATTCTTCTCAAGACATTTCAAATCTAAATTCCATATTTAGAAAAAATTCAAAATAGCCTTATTCATTTACTTAACAAAACAGTTTCAACTTATTTAAATCATATTACTTCATACTTAAACATTCAAACAAATTTATACACTTTATCAAATAATTCATGCTTTTCAAAAATTTAGCTTTGAAAAGTTAACCTTGATTTGGAAGTGCTCGAACCTTCGAAATAGTTGAAGAAATCATTTTCAAATTCAAGAGTTGGAAATCAACAAATCAGTAAATCAATTTTAATATATGGGATTATATCAAATCCGAAACTCAAGGAATGAACACCGGTTTACTTCAAATCATTTCAAATATATATACATATATATACTTTGAATATCAAATCTTACTTCGGAATTTGGAATCAAAATTGGTTTCGCAAAATCACTCGCATAGCAAAGCTATTTAAGTGGCCTATCCCTCACTCTGAAACTCGAAAATCAATGTCGATGATGCGTGCACTCATCACCGAAATTATTTTCCAGCGACATAAGTGAGTTCTGGACTTCTATTTTCTCAAACTTCTTTTGAAATTTCTTCGAAATCATTCGAAACTCATTAAAATCATTTGAAACATTTCTTATTCAGAAAATACTTTTAAATCATATTATTGTTATAATATATTTCAAAATCTTAAAACTAATTTCAAAATACCGAGTTCAATTCTCGAATTTCACTTTTAAAATCCTTCAGTTATAAATCATTTTTAGATAAATCAAATTTCTTATATAATTTTTCAAAATTACAGATCCTTTCGAAACCTCAAATTCTAATTTTAAAGGGTTTATAATCTTTATCAAAAACATTTCACTTTTATATATAGAATATAATCATACTTATCAAAATAATAATTTCGGTTTAGAAAACAATTTCTAAAATATAAACAAACCCGATTTTTCAAAAGGTGATTCAAGAATGGATTTCAAAACAAAGATAGAAATTCAAATTAGAGGGACTCTAATTAAATAGGATTCTGACTCGAAGATAAGTTCGAACGAAAATGAGATAATTAATTTCAAAATAGAAGATGAATATACTTATATAAATCGTGGACGACCTTAACCGGGTCAACCGTGACTTCAGGAACAAGATCGATGCAGAATTCCAAGAAAAATCAACATTCGATCGCAAGAGATAGCGGCATCTAAACCAAAGATATATAAATCTCCGGTGAATCAATGCCAAATGTAAAGGAGTTCCACCCCTTTACAAATCATTCAAAGATTGGCGGGATCGCCTATTCTTATAGAGATCATTCGAAGTGGAGTTATGGGATACTCCAGAATCAAAAGAATACAAATAGGGAGAGACAAGAATGAATTTTGGAACCGCATGGAATGTTCCAAAGTTCAAAGGAAATCGAGTCAAAAGGAAGAAATTAAAACTCGAACGAAAGTGATTCTGTAAATAAATTTACTATATATGCTAAGTTTTGCCTAGACCCAAAGCTCTGATACAAACTGTAACGACCCACTATTTTGGACCATTCAAATCGACAATAAATCCACACATGTCGGACTTGAATAATTCAAAATAACAGATTGTAATAAAAATTTGGCAAAACTCAGCATATGCAGTAAATAAATCAATCACAGAATCACAGACACAGAGTAATACAATAATACGCAGCGGAATAGATAAAATAGTAGTTCATGAAGCTACTATATAAACATCAGAGTTAGAATATATACAACAGAATATCTCAAATACAGTGAAGTCTCCAATCCAAACAGATGACTTCTGTGAACAAATCAACTGGAAAGCTGGAAGCTGAATCAAAAGTTGGATCTCTAAAGGAAGCTCCAAACTCCAAAGGTGAGTCTCAAATGCTGTATCACTCGGTCTGACCCGAGCGTAAAGCAAAACACAAAACACTCGAGTCAGGATTAACATTCTTATATCAATAAATCCAACTCAAGTGAAAATACCAACTGAAATACAAGTAACTTAAAGGATGTTTGGGATAACCATCCTCTAAGGATCTTCAGAACTATCTACGATGTGGAAATATACACTATAACACCGTGGTCATTCTAAATTAATTTATACTTCAAAACCAAAATATCATTTCATTACAAATATATCTATTTTTCCAAAATAGTATATATAGGTTAAATAATTTATAAAGTAAAGTATTTATAATTTCCTCAAGTTTCACAAATCGGTTCAAATCAACTCAATTTCCAAATTTCAATTTAATTCAATCTAAATTTTCCATTTTAATTCAATTCAGTTTCTAAATAACAAATTCAAATTATATTGATTTCAAATACAGATCTGAATCACAAAATAAACCATTTAAATTCCAATATATTTCAAAGCTTTAATATGCAACAATTTCAAAGTTAAATTTAACCGTTTCATATAGCTCTTGATTTAGCTTCATTTATTATTTAATCAGGGAATATTCACTTAATAAATTCAATATCATTTAACTAGCCTTACATTTCATTTTTACTAAATATTTTCTTAAATTTATTTAAGCAAGAATTATTCTTTAAATTATTTAAATAAAACCCAAGGTATAAATCATATCTTAAATCTCAATTCTCAATAAGTTTCAAATTCGTTTAATTAATAAATTATCTTTCCAACCTTAACTTATTCAAATTATTACCAGAATCTATTTTGAAAATATAATTTTTATACTTAAACATCTCATAAGTATTAAATCCATCCTAATTTAAATTAAATAATTTAAGGCTCAACATTTATTAAACCATATATTTCTTTCCAAAACCAAAAATTTCATTTTCAAAATATTTTATATATGGACCAACGGTGTCTGTATATATACATCATATGGTTAAGTGATACGGATATTTATCATTTCAATCCGAAATTTAAATATATACGGGTAGATATCATTTCGACCCGTAATCCCAATTTCAATTCAAATGAAAATCGCTTGGGTTTATCATTTCAACCCATAACGAAATTCTCCTATTCTAAAGTCCGTTCGGGTATGTATCATTTCAACCCATAGTGAATTCTATACTAACAGGGAACTTGCAGAGTGATAACAGATAATATAAAATATAACAACCGGCATATATCATCAATATAAATAACAGATACTGGTGTCAGATGTCACAGGTGAACATATACAGATAATAGCATATATAACAATTTAAATAACTACAACATCATATTTAAATTGTCGTTTCAATTGAAATCAATTTAATGAATACAAGAATGTTAATCGTGAGTGATTGCTCACCTTTCGAGGTTAGGGAGATAGACAAAGAAGTGAGCTACGAAATCCAGGTCCAACTTCCAAAACAAAGCTAGATGGACACAATTCGATGATCAAAGCATTGCTGAAGAATATAAGAGGAGAGTGCAAGAAGGAGGCAGGCTGCACGGTGGAAGAAGTGGTGCGCGGGCTCGGGCCAGAGCTGGAAGGCGAGGTTGGGCGTTTGGCATGGTGAGGGGGACCAACCATTTGAGGGTGATGTCGGTGGTGGATACGCATGCCGAGATGGCAGTTTTTGGTGAGATGCGGCGCGTGCGAGAAGATGGGGTTGTGGCGCCAACGAAGATGAGGGGAGATGGTCGGATCTGGGGCGGAGCTCGGTGATAAAGGAGTGTGGTACGTGAATGGTGAGGAGCAGAGGCGGAAGGTTTCGGCGATGGCGGGTCAGAGTGCTTGGGCGGAGATCACGATTGCTTGGAGGAAAATAATGTTGCGTGGAATTTGGGGTTGCAAAGGAGAAGGAAAAAAATGGATCTGAACAAATATATACATGTGGCTTCAGGTTAAAACAAAGAGGGCAGGTTAGAAGAAAAGAGAAGGGGATGAGTCGTTCAAAAAGAAAAAGAATGTATAACGTACAACGAATAAAAATTTATCTTTCTTTCAAACGGTGGAACGAAAAATCAGGGAGAATTTGAAAGGGACAAACGTGAAAATACGCGAAAGTTAATGCAAAGGCAAAGGATCGGGGAAATAAATTTAAAGCAATTTATTAGTGTGTAAAACGTTTCAATATTTGAAACCGAATGAGAATTAACGGTCATAATTAAAGGTACCGTTACACTGAAAAGTTCATTCCTTTCAGCACATACCGAACCTTCAAATACAGAAATGAATATACCATGGAGATCAGCACGACGAGACGATCAAAACGGTATACAGATATTGATGTTACGATCATCCGATCAAAAGTCGATACTCGGTATCGAAAATGCTGCTATTTTTCCAGAATTAAGATAAACGGAGCAGTAGAAGTCCAAATTTGGAAAAACGAATTTCGCAGTCTGATTCAGAATAGTCTGAATAAATTTTCTCCTGTTGACATATTTTGGTTTCGGAAAACTTTTAAATTCACTGTTATTAACCGGTTTGATTTGAAATGAAATTTCATAGGAAAATAAACTTCAATATTATCAGATGAAAATTTACCAGTTGCTATATTAAAATAGACGTATTCCAAATAATAAATTTTTAAAGTCAAATTTTATTGTTTAAAATTTCACAAATTTCCAATTAAATATACTTTTTAAACCATTAAATTTTACGGGTCGTTACAACCACCATGAAGATAACATCACCAAAACTTTGACCAAACCAACCATGTATTGATCACCTTGCTTTGAGTTATCAAGGTTATGTCATTTTTATTTCCTATCTTTTCATTGTTGTAATCTCTATTCTTTGTATTGAATCATGTTCTTATGTTTGGGATATTTATTTGCTCTATTTTGTTATATACAAGATGTGGATTTTGGGCTCTCTTTTCACTCAAGTTTGCATCTTGCTTTGTTTTATCAAAAGGTTATGTCCCTTTGATCCATATTGTTCATTGTTTGATTCATAAGATTGTATGTTGAATTATACACTTATGTTTGTGTAATTGTTTGTATACAAGATTTGGATCCGACTTTCATCCACTCAAAAGAATATTTTCATGCCTTTTCGTGCTTGGCGGAGTTTAGATTTGGGTTTGAATTTCAATTCTAGCTTTTAAAAGGTGAGTTATTCACTCTAGACATACGTACTTTTATAATTGTGAATTGATGACAAGTTAATTGTATAAAATAATGTGTTATGTTCATACATGCATGTGATATATTTATATGATGTTAAATACTGTTTATATGCCTGTTATATCATTTGTTATAATATTATTTGTATACTGTTATTTATTTCCTGCTTATCATCATTGCAAGTTCCCTATCACTATGGGTTGAAATGATACATACCCGAACGGACTTTAGAATAGGGAAAAATCATTATGGGCTGAAATGATAGGCCTGAGCGATTTTTATTTATTTTATTAACTTGGGATTGCGGGTTTGAAATGATAGAATCCGGATTTTTCTTTGTAAATTACGGATTGAAATGATATAGTATCCGTATCACTTGACCTAGGTTAGAAAATATTATACAGACCTGTGGTTATTTTATATATTTTTGTGGAAGTTTTAAGTATTTTAAAAATGTAAATTTTGATATTTTAATTCAAATTTGGTTTTTAAAATGATTTAATAAAGTGAAAATGATTTTCTATGTATTAAAAATGTTAAATAAATGAATGGAAATTTGTGATTGGAAATATAACCTAATTTGGAAATATGTGATATTGATTAAGACAATAAATGCTCTTTATTGTGAAAATAAAATGTAAGTTAAAAATGTCCATTTGACATGTAATTTTAATTAATGGGATATTGATTAAGGCAATAAATGCTCTTTATTGTGAAAATAAAATGTAAGTTAAAAATGAACATTTGATATGTAATTTTAATTAATGGGATATTGATTAAGACAATAAATGCTCTTTAGTGTGAAAATAAAATGTAAGTTAAAAATGAACATTTGACATGTAATTTTAATTAATAGGATATTGATTAAGACAATAAATGCTCTTTATTTTGAAAATAAAATGTAAGTTAAAAATGAACATTTGACATGTAATTTTAATTAATGGGATATTGATTAAGACAATAAATTCTCTTTATTGTGAAAATATAATGTATGTTAAAAATGAACATTTGACATGTAATTTTAATTAATGTGATATTGATTAAGACAATAAATGCTCTTTATTGTGAAAATAAAATGTAAGTTAAAAATGAACACTTGACATGAAATTTTAATTAATGGGATATTGATTAAGACAATAAATGCTCTTTATTGTGAAAATAAAATGTATGTTAAAAATGAACATTTGACATGTAATTTTAGTTAATGTAATATTGATTAAAATAATAAATGTTCCTTACTGTAATAATGAAATGCAAGTTAATAATATACTTTAACTTAACATATGGAATTTCAACTTTAAATGGGAAATTACAGTAATTAAGTTTATTTAACTTAAAAGCATGGTTTATTTAATATCCAAATGAATTTATTAGTGTAATAAAATAGAAGTGATAAAATAACTATGGTAAAAATTTTGTAAGTATATAAACATTTGGATTATATAAAATGGTAAAGTGGAAAGTATTACATTACAGAATGCCTTGATTTCTTAAATATTACATTTCAAAAACGCTATGATCCCTTAAAGTTACATTTCCAACTTGCTATGATTTCTTAAGTATCGCTTTTCGAAAATGCTATGATGACCTAAGGTTATGTTTTTGAAATGTCATTATTTCTAAAATGTAATGTTTCAAATTGCTATGGTTATAAAAGTTACATTTTAGAGTGCTATGGGTTTTAAATTATTATGGTTTCACAGTGTTATGTTTAATTTTGGAAGTGGATATTATAATTTGGTTTTGAAAGTATATACTATTTTAAAATAAATGATATGGTTTGAAATAGATATGATATTTTGGTTTTGAAAGTATATACTATTTTGAAAATAAATATCCATGGGTTATAATAACGATTGATTGTTAAAGAGACCGGGATCGGATATGGACATACTCTCTGTCGATACCGAAACCACTTTAACAACTGTGTACGCAGTGGAGTTTCCAGAATGAAGTAGGATGGTGGCGACGATCCTAAAGGTATATGCATGGACCCAACTCCCGTGAGTTGGCATAAGGTGGCTAAAATAGGAGCGATCGACGGGCCAAGGAGGTAGCACCTCTGATCGAACACACTTCTTTGATACCATTCTATTACTTTGTGATTGATTGGGTGCACCCCTTGATTTGGGAGTGATGTTCGAGGTGGGCGGTAGTGGCTGTTATGCGTCACCACCAGTCCGGATGCGTAATTGGTATATCTACCCTGGCATTGCCTTGTGTGTCGTGTCACCTACCATATCGAGCTTTACTACGAGTTGTGATTTCTCCCGTAGCCTGTGGAGTATCGAGGGTAGCCCCCATTTTGGGAGTATGCTAATACTGGATAGACTACTGGGACTATTACATGTTAAGGTGGAAAATGTAAAGCCTTAATGCTATTTAAAAGTATGTTTATTTTATATTAGACATTATTATAATAGTGAATATTACTACATAGTAGATAGTTTAACGGATCCTTAAAGAATGGGCGATCCCAAGCATTCTTTAAGTTACTGTACCCTTTATTACAGTTCACTTGAGTTGGTTTACATTATATAAGTATGTATGTCCTGACTCGAGTGTTTTGTGTTTTGCTTTACGCTCGGGTCAGACTGAGTGATACAGCATTTGAGACTCACCTTTGGAGCTGGAGTTTTGCTTTGAAGAACCAGATATCTATTCATTTTGTTATCCAGTTGATTCCAGTTGTATTCCGAGTTGTACCTGACCATCATACTGTTTCTCCTGTTGTATCTTGGTACTTCTATTGTATCTTACTTAACTCTGATGTATTTATATAGTAGTTTCATGAACTACTATTTCTTTACTTCCGCTGCATTATATTACTCTATGTCTGTGATCTGTGATTATTTATTTACTACATATGATGAGTTTGCCAAATTTTTATTTACAACGTGGTATTTTGAGCAATTCAAGTCCGACATGTGCGGATGCGAATGGTTGAAACTAACGGGTCGTTACATGTGGTATCAGAGCTCTGGTTTTAGGCAAACTGAGCATATAGAGTAAATTTAATTACAGAATCACTTTCGTTCGAACTTGAATTCCTTCTTCTTCGATTCGATTTCCTTGGAATTATGGAACGTTCCCTTCGGTTCCGAAGTCCATTCTTGTCCTTCCATATTCGTGTCTTCTTGATTCTGGAGTATCCCATACTCCACTTCGAATGATCTCTGTAATAAATCGGCGGTCTCGCCAATGTCTGAATGACTTGTAAAGGGGTGAAACTCCTTTACAAAAAGCATTGATTCACCGAAGATTTCTATATCCTCGGTTTAGATGCTAGTATCTCTTATTATCCTAAAATTCTACCTCTTGAGATCGAATGTAGATTTACCCCAGAAAATCCACATCGATCTTATTCTTTCAGTCACGGCTGACCCAGTTAAGGTTTCCTACGATTTATATAGGCTTATCCATACTCTCTATTCTGTTGTTTAATCATCTTATCTTTTGTCTCCAACTTATATTCAAATCGGAGTTCTATTTGATTTGAGTCCATCAAATCTGAATCCCTATCCTTATTTTGGAAATTAATCTTGTATTTGAAAATTTTTTATTTTAAAGATGTTTTATATATTGTGTTGTTTGAGTTGTTGATGTTGATTTGGGTTTCCGATCGATTCGTCTGATCCACGTTATCGATAGGATCTCCAAAACACTTGAACAAAACAAACTGACACAATATGGTTTTTAAATTTAGTAGATGGATAAATTTTGTATAATTATAATATGTATAAGGTTAATTTTCTGAATTTTTGATAATTAATGGAATTGGGTGTTAAGAAATAATATTTAACTTTGTATGTATTTTATAATCATTGGCTTTAGTTTCATATCAAAATAATTAAACATGGTTATAAATTAATTTGCAAATTTAAATGGATTTAAATCAAGAATGTGAGAATTTAATTTCCGATAATTTCGAACTTTGTTTTGAAAGTTTTAAAAGGATATATTATTTAAAGGTGTTTCTAGTAGAAATTGTTTCAAAGGATTTTAATTTGTAAATCAGTGCTCTTTTCTTTGTCGCTGGAAAATAATTTCGGTGATGACTGCAGCATCATCGACATTCATTTTCGAGTTTCGAAGCGAAGAGACCATTCTGTAGTTTTGCTATAGTTTTTCTTTGGAGAATTAAATTGATTTGGCTTTCTAAATTTGACTTGACTAATATATATATTGATATATGATTTAAAGTTGATTTGATATATATTATGTATATATATTTATTTATCCAGAATAGTTTGAAGTTAATCGGAAATTCAATTCTTAAATTTTATCTTAAAGGATGATTTCAATTATAAAATGAAGCCAACATTTTTGATAAATATTTAAGCTTGAAATAATTGAACTAGAAAGTTTTATTTGTACAATATTCTATTACATTCCAATATAACTTACCTTAATTATTTAGAAGTTAACAATGTAATTGGATAATGTACAAAATAAAAGGATTTTATAAATAAAATTTGAGTGGTTATAATAAATGTTATACACTTAAATTTTAGTTATAAAGGATTAATAGAGGTGAATAGAATAAAAGGTCAATTGAATAATTTACAATTTAAAATGGTATTAAAGGAATTATAAATAAATTGAAATAGTTATAATAAGTGAAATAAACTTAATATATATATATATATATAGGATTTGATATATTAAGTGGAATAAATTTAAGAATAAATTGGAATAAAGAAGAATGAAATTTAATGAATAAAGATGAATATAATAAATGATTGTTCAAATTCATGACTTTATAAATTATTGATTTGATGATGAGATAATGAGATTTATAAATAATTAAGGTTTATTTAACTTAAGAAAGAAAATCAAATGGATGACATTAATTATTAATGTAAGTTGAAATTTCCATGGTTTTAGATTTATTATCCTCTTTGCTTTCCAATCTCTTTTCTTTCAGGTTGTTTCTTTTCTCCTACCTTCTTCCTTTTCGGGGACGAAAAGTTTTGAGTGGGGGAGAGTGTAACGACCCGTAAATTTTCAATAATTAAAGTTGTCAATTTAATAAGATTTTGGTAAATAAATTTGGAAGAAATAAAAATTTTGTAATTTAATAATGAAATGAATGCCAAAATGAAATGTAACAATGTATTTAAAAACTAATTATAAACAATTGAAATGAAATTACAATTTATTGAAGTAATGTAAATTGTTATACTTGGCTATAAATTTATGTAAGAAAACAAATGCAAACATTAAAATTTATAAATGATTTAGTATGAAATAAGTGGCCATTGAATAAATATTAGATATATAAGAATGGTAATATATGTTTGTGAACAATGAATTCAAAAAGTGTGATTAAAAGTTATAGTAACGGTTGTAAGTTACTATTTAATTGGTCTATTAATTTAGTATAAATGTTACATTTGGGTATAAAACTGAATATAAGTGAATAAATGTAAGTGTGGTATGAATAAATGAATTTGTATATAGATTTATAGTAAGAGAATGAAATTAATTACTTTGCTAATTGAAATTTGGATGAATTGGGAGGTTATTAATGTATTAGTATCTAAACCAATGTTAATATGGATTTTTTTTTGGGAATTTAAACTTATACTTTTAAATTAGATAAAAATACAGTGTTTACACGCAATGACTTTCTATATTTTATTTTCTATTTCCCTATGGTTGTTTCTCTAATTTTTATTTTCTATTTTATTTGTATAAACTTTGAATATATTCATTTGATTTTTGATTGATTTTACTTTGAATAATAGCTTAGGAATTTCAAAAGATATAGGTTACCTGTTTTGTATATTTGTTGCCTTTTCATTGCGTGCAAACAAAGAAAAAAATATACAAGATTCTTCCTCCTTAAATTGTGCCTTTTATTTTCTTGCCTTTTATTTACCTACCCTCTTTATTTCAAACCTTAGCCATTCACTCTCTTCTTAGCCGTGTATTCATTCACAAAACACGTACAAGAAAATTTATTTCCCATCTCTCATTTTTTGCATTTAAGAAAAAATTATATGCAAGATTCTTTTCCTTTTTCTTACCATTCAAACTCTTGCCTTTTTTCCTAGCCTCTTTATCTCTTACCGATTCACGTACAAAACTTCCCAAAACATCTCATTTCTCATTTGCGTGAAGAAAGAATGCTAGATCTAATTCCATGGCCTCCTTCTCTTCCTCTTTCTTTTTCATTTTTCTTTTATTTTTCCTTTGTTTCTCCTTTGTTTCATTGCTATTGCTTGGCCTCCACCATAATTTCGACCTCATCCCATCACCCCTCCTCCTCACCACCATCCAAGGCCGTGACCACCATGAAGATAACATCACCAAAACTTTGACCAAACCAAGCCATGTATTGATCACCTTGCTTTGAGTTATCAAGGTTATGTCATTTTTATTTCCTATCTTTTCATTGTTGTAATCTCTATTCTTTGTATTGAATCATGTTCTTATGTTAGGGATATTTATTTGCTCTATTTTGTTATATACAAGATGTGGATTTTGGGCTCTCTTTTCACTCAAGTTTGCATCTTGCTTTGTTTTATCAAAAGGTTATGTCCCTTTGGTCCATATTGTTCATTGTTTGATTCATAATCTTGTATGTTGAATTATACACTTATGTTTGTGTAATTGTTTGTATACAAGATTTGGATTCGACTCTTCATCCACTCAAAAGAATATTGTCATGCCTTTTCGTGCTTGGCGGAGTTTAGATTTGGGTTTGAATTTCAATTCTAGCTTTTAAAAGGTGAGTTATTCACTCTAGACATACGTACTTTTATAATTGTGAATTGATGACAAGTTAATTGTATAAAATAATGTGTTATGTTCATACATGCCTGTGATATATTTATATGATGTTAAATACTTTTTATATGCCTGTTATATCATTTGTTATAATATTATTTGTATACTGTTATTTATTTCCTGCTTATCATCACTGCAAGTTCCCTATCACTATGGGTTGAAATGATACATACCCGAACGGACTTTAGAATAGGGAAAAATCGTTATGGGCTGAAATGATAGGCCTGAGCGATTTTTATTTATTTTATTTAACTTTGGATTGCGGGTTTGAAATGATAGAACCCGAATTTTTCTTTGTAAATTACGGATTGAAATGATATATTATCCATGTCACTTGACCTAGGTTAGAAAATATTATACAGACCTGTGGTCATTTTATATATTTTTGTGGAAGTTTTAAGTATTTTAAAAATGTAAATTTTGATATTTTAATTTAAATTTGGTTTTTAAAATGATTTAATAAAGTGAAAAATGATTTTCTATGTATTAAAAATGTTAAATAAATGAATGGAAATTTGTGATTGGAAATATAATCTAATTTGGAAATATGTGATATTAATTAAGACAATAAATGCTCTTTATTGTGAAAATAAAATGTAAGTTAAAAATGTCCATTTGACATGTAATTTTAATTAATGAGATATTGATTAAGACAATAAATGCTCTTTATTGTGAAAATAAAATGTAAGTTAAAAATGAACATTTGACATGTAATTTTAATTAATGGGATATTGATTAAGACAATAAATGCTCTTTATTGTGAAAATAAAATGTAAGTTAAAAATGAACATTTGACATGTAATTTTAATTAATGGGATATTGATTAAGACAATAAATGCTCTTTATTGTGAAAATAAAATGTAAGTTAAAAATGAACATTTGACATGTAATTTTAATTAATGGGATATTGATTAAGACAATAAATGCTCTTTATTGTGAAAATATAATGTATGTTAAAAATGAACATTTGACATGTAATTTTAATTAATGTGATATTGATTAAGACAATAAATCCACTTTATTGTGAAAATAAAATGTAAGTTAAAAATGAACACTTGACATGAAATTTTAATTAATGGGATATTGATTAAGACAATAAATGCTATTTATTGTGAAAATAAAATGTATGTTAAAAATGAACATTTGACATGTAATATTGGTTAATGTAATATTGATTAAAACAATAAATGTTCCTTACTGTAATTGTAACGACCCGTATTTTTACGGATCAAAACATTGTAAAACTGTTGTCATTAGGTCGTTAGTGTAGTAGTTAAGTCGTTCAGAGCTTAGGTCGTGAAGTAGCCTAGGTCGTGTAGTACTCTAGGTCAGTTGAGCGACTTAGTGAAGTGGAGCGACTTAAGGATTGGAACGACCTAAGCAATTAGGTCGTGTGATAGTTAGGTCGTGTGATAGTTTAGGTCGGTCGAGCGACCTAAGGAAGTAGACGACCTAAGTAGTAGACGACCTAAGGAGTTTATGACTTAAGGTTTTGGAGCGACCTATAGGGGTTAGCGGCATAGGAGAAGCGACCTAGTAGTTAGCGGCTTAAGGGTTAGCGACCAAAGGAAGTTAGGTCGTGGACGAGTTAAAGTTGTTAGGTCGCGAGAAGGTTAGGTCGTTAGGTCGGCGTCTCAGTTAGGTCGTAAGTCGCGCGTTAGCGTTAAGACTTAGGTCGCTGGGTCGTTCAGGCGCGCATATGTTAGGTCGCATATCTGTTAGGTCGCGCGCATGTGTTAGGTCGTAAGTCGCGCGTAGTTAAGTCGCGCAGTGTTAGGTTGTGGGGTTTTCGGTCGTAGGTCATGAAGGAAGTTAGGTCGTGGACGACCTAAGGGGGCGGACGACCTAAGGAAATCAGCCTATAAATAGGCGGGTTCTTCTTCATTTTTGGGATCTGGATTTTGAAGCGACGAAGTGCTGCCATTTTAAGAGCTCGAGTTCTACACTTCTTCACTTCTTTACTCCACTTTAATCTTGTGCTTCCTTTCATCCAAATCAAAGATCCAAGAGCTTAGATTGAAGATCTTCATCCATCGAAGAGAGATTTCATCGTTTGAAGCAGGAATGTGATAGATCGAGTTAGATCCTTCGCTGTCCAGATCTGAAGTGTGTTGCTTTTGAGGTATTTAGGTGATTTGGTGAGTGGTGATTATCTCTCACACGGATCCAAAGGAGTATATCGGATTGATGGCTTGATTTGGTGTTAAAATAGTGATTTCCATGCATTTTCATAAACTTAAGTGTGGATCTATTGTTCCTGATGAGTTGACATCCATTTTACTACATGTTAATGTAACGAACCGTTATTTTAGACCATTCAAATCGACAATAAATCCACACATGTCTGACTTGAATAATTCAAAATATCAGATTGTTAATTTAAATTTGGCAAAACTCAGCATATGCAGTAAATAAATCCATCACAGAATCACAGACACAGAGTAATACAATAATACGCAGCGGAATAGATAAAATAGTAGTTCATGAAGCTACTATATAAACATCATAGTTAGAAATAAAATACAACAGAATATCTCAAATGCAGTGAAGTCTCCAGTACAACAGATGACTTCTCTGAACAAATCAACTAGAAGAGCTGAAAGCTGAGGCGATAGTTGGATCTCCAAAGGAAGCTCCAAACTCCAAGGGTGAGTCTCAAATGCTGTATCACTCGGTCTGACCCGAGCGTAAAGCAAAACACAAAACACTCGAGTCAGGATTAACATTCTTATATAAATAAATCCAACTCAAGTGGAATATCAACTGAAATACAAGTAACTTAAAGGATGTTTGGGATAACCATCCTCTAAGGATCTTCAGAACTATCTACAAGGTGGAAATATACATTATAACACCGTGGTCATTTCAATTTAATTTATACTTAAAAACCCAAATATCATTTCATTTCAAATATAACTATTTTCCAAGATAGTATATATATTAATTAATTTATAAAGTAAAGCATTTAATTTTCTCAAGTCTCGACAATCGATTCAAATCAACTTCAAATTCCAAATTCAAATTTTACTCAAGCTCTATTCATCAATTCAATTCAGTTCTAATTATACCATTTAAATTTTCAATATATTTCAAAACTTTAATACTCAACATTTTCAAAGTTAAATTTAACCGTTTCATATAGCTCTTGATTTAACTTTATTATTATTAAATCAGGGAATATTCACTTAATAAATTCAATATCATTTAACTAGCCTTAAATTACATTTTTTCCAAATATTTCTTTAACTTTATTTTAAACAAGAAATATTTATTAAGTTACTTAAATCAAACCCAAGTTATAAGTCATATCTTAAATTCCAATTTCAATAAGTTTCAAATCGTTTTAATCAAATAAAATTCTTTAATGAATACATTTCAACTAAATTCAAATTATCTTCCCAACCTTAATTTGTTCAAATTATTACCAAAATCTATAAAATATAAATTTTTCTTTCCAACTCCATAGAATTTTATTTTCAAAATATTTAAATATATGGACCAACGGTATTTGTATATATTTCTATCATATGGTAAAGTGATACAGATATTTATCATTTCAATCCGTAATTTAAATATATACGGGTAGATATCATTTCAACCCGTAATCCCAATTTTAATTCAAATGAAAATCGCTTGGGTTTATCATTTCAACCCATAGCGATTTTCTCCTGTTCTAAAGTTCGTTCGGGTATGTATCATTTCAACCCATAGTGAATTCTATACTAATAGGGAACTTGCAGAGTGATAACAGATAATATAAAATACAACAACAGGCATATATCATCAATAATAATATGACAGATACTGGTGTCAGATGTCACAAGTGAACAGTTACATATAATAGTAATAACAGACATATAAATACTAGATACTGGTGTCAGATGTCACAGGTGAACAGATACAGAAAATAGCATATATACAGCAATTAAATTAACTAACAGTAGTAATATTTCAATTGTCGTTTCAATTGAAATTGAATTTAATCAATATAAGAACGTTAATCGTGAGTGATTGCTCACCTTTCGAGGCTAGAGAAATTTGACGAGGAAATGGGTTACGAATCCAAGCACGAATTCCAAAAACGAAGCAAGAATGACTCGATTCAACGAATAAAGCTGATAAATAAAGAAATTGATGAAATAATTAGAATCAGTTTGACAGAAATAGAATATATATATATATATATATATCATTTCCTTGAAATCAATATTTAAAACACATATATTAAAATCAATATATATATATATATAATTAAAGTCATCATTTTTAAATTAAAACATATATATAAATTAAATTCAACCATCTAATTAAAATAATACATATATATTTATTTTCAAATCAAAGTTATTACAAACTTATATACATATATACTAACCAACATATGTACATATATATATTTCAAAAACCAAATTCACTTTATTTTATATGTTATAGGATGCATGTTATTAAAACCCCTCATCATAGTGAAAACAACAGACTCGTACAACTTCTATGAATTCATACCTACATATGCAGACCTTGTATGTATCCACAACTAGATATACATGTATAGACTTCCAAAGAATAAAATAAAACATATGCAAATTCTTAGGTCAAAAATGTATACCAACTCATCATATTACTGTAAACCACAAATGAAGTACATACTGTAAAGAAACAACGTAAACTAAGTATATATAGAACATATATGTACGGCCCTAATAAAACTCATTTAACCTTTGCATATAATAACTTTCTTTATAACATTTAAAACATATTATAATACTTAAATAGTATTCGCAAATTCAAATTATATAATATAACTGGAAACACGCATAAATAACTGTTATATATATACTTAAGTTATAACTAAACTGTTATAAAATATGTCTACTAACATGTCCAAAATATACTTATATATATATATAACTTTAAACATGATAAAGAGAAGAATGTTGACAGGAAAAAATATATAAACTTATATTTATTCTTGATATGAAACTTAATAAAATATACCTTAACTATAGAGTGAACAATCGATTATATATATACTACTTACATAAATAATACATAGCTGAAGCATAATTATATATATATAACGGACTAATAATCTAAAACTTAACCTATAAACTAAACAAACAACGAAGCATATAAAAAAATTCATATGTATACAGTTACATGTAAAACTAACATACGCAACTTTTATAATATCTTATATTACTTATATATACACAACAATAAATTATATAACATATGTCATCTATATACCCACGCAAGCTATAAATATATGCAGACTAAATGAATATGCAGACCATAAGTTAAAACATTAAACCTATATCTTTAAAATACCATATATGTGCGGTAAGTACAAATATATAAATAGTAAAGCCGTGAGACAGTAGAAAAACAAGAGCAGTAAAGCACCAATATACAATATGATATATATACCTTGCCTAAATAAACCCAGAGACACGAGAGAAGAGGAAGAGCAGACCGTAGAGTCTGGAAGCTAATGTGGCTATGGGCATCGATCAAGGGAAACTGGGGTGGGTTTCATAGCAGAGAGGAGGATCATAGGGGGTTAGACCGGAGTCGCATGCTTGGTTTGGTTGGCTGTGTTCGGGGAGAGGCTGCGAAGGGTTGAAGCGGGCGGAGGAGATAAAGAATAGACAGCTACAGGCGGAAGATGAGCACGGTGGAGGCTCTGTCGGCAGTTGGTGGGGATGTTGTGGAGGGAGAGTAGCGATTCATGGGCCTGGGAGGAATGTTGAGGAGGGGTTTCGAGAAGGAATAAAAAAGAACAGAGTTCAAAAAGATGAAGGCAAGGGTCATAAAGCCAGAGTCAGGAAAAATGAATGTGAAATAAAGGTAATTTATAAATTATAACGTAAGTGGAAACCAACTATATAAATTGTAACCGAAATATAATGATAGCCTGGAATTATGAAAGTCTATTGATATACGTAGATAAAATTTGAACCGTTAAAAGAATGAATGCAAAAGGGTAAATAATTCTATACGTTAAGAATTTTGAAATGGTAGACGGCTGAATTCTAGAAAGTAATAAATGTTAAAATGAATGCCAGTGGCTATTCTATTCCAGCAGTTTGAAATTTGAAGGCACAACAATGAAAAGGTTGAAAAAGTAGTACCAATACATTTAACCATTTTCAGGGGTTTCACCATGTATCGGACTTCAAAACGTAGAATTGAATATACCCTAGAGATCAGCACGATGATACGATTAAAATGGTATATAGATATCTGTGTTACGATCATCCGATCAAAAGTCGGTAATCGGTACCGAAAATGCTGCTATTTCGTACGGGAAAAATCCAAACGGAGCTAGAAACGTCCGAATTTCGCGAAACGAATTTCGCAGTCTGATTCAGAATGCTCTGAATAAATTTTCTCCTGTTGACATATTTTGGTTTCGGAAAACTTTTAAATTCACTGTTATTAACCGTTTTGATTTGAAATAAAATTTCACAGGAAAATAAACTTTAATATTTTCAGATGAAAATTTACCAGTTGCTATATTAAAATAGACGTATTCCAAATAATAAATTTTTATTTTCAAATTTTATTGTTTAAATTTCACAAAATTTCAATTAATTTAACAAATAAAATTACTAAAAGTTTTGGGTCGTTACAGTTAACCTATGCAAGTTCATTCATCAAGTTGTAAAGATATTGCTCATGATTCATGCTTGTTAGATTTAGTCTCTTTAATTACAAGATTGCCATTATTGTTATAATTGTTATTTGATCATGTTTGAATGCTTGATTACTCGGATTAATGTTTGACTTGTTTGATTGTTGTAAAATTAGTTGATTGATGATTTGATTTGGACAAGTTAGTCAAAGATGATTCAAAAGCTAAGGGAAAGGCTCTTGAATTGGAAAAGCTGCTCATGGCATATGTGGCGGATGATGAAGCTCATATGGATAGATTTGATGATGTTGATGTTGAGATGAGGCTTTGCTATGATGAGATGAAGCGAGGCATGGTATGAGATAGCCTTGGTTTAATACAGACGGGATCATTCCAAGCATGTTGATAACTCGGTGAAATGGTTCGGGTTTGAGGATAATGGTTTGCTCGAGAGGAGCTTGAGCTAGTATGATAATAGTCGTCGAGGAGGATGACTAGAAGGCTGCGATTTCATCATTGTTGAAGGTTCTAGTAGACTCATAGCAAGAGTACGCTGGGCAGATTCGATAGTCCCAAAAGACTACTGATTGGTAGTCGAGTACTCTGGGCAGATTCGATAGTCCTAAGCACGGGCTGCGCCTGCGACGGCGTGCGGAGTTCTGTCTAGAACCGGGGTTGCCATTAACCCTTGAAGGACGGCTGAAAGAATGTTCCGGTCATTCAATTAACGGTGGTATCGAAGCAATGATAATAGTGATAGCCAGAGTCATGGATGTTTGGTTGTATCGTCATTCGGTCTCAAGAGCGGTATTTTCTTGGTGCTTATCTGATCTTGGTTTAGGGCTTGGGGGTTTGTACTTGGAAAGCATCGCCCTTGACTCGAGTGATAATTACTTTACTTTAAATGTTTGCTTTGCTATGTTTACTTCTGCTTAGTGTGTGTCTGGGGGCTATCACTGTAGAAAGAGGTGGAGTGGGAGGGTTGGATTCCTATTCCTTTTTCCTTTATGCTCTTTTGGTATGTTGTTAGTTAATTTACCGCTCACTAAGACTGTTGTCTGACTCAAGGCTTTATGTTTAACTCTTATTGCCTTGGGCTGTTCATCCATTTTGGGATGGGCAGACTAGGTAGCAGGTGACAGGTGCTATTCTTACTTTCCAACGATGCTGATGACGAAGACGAGCTGGAGGCTTGCATATTATTTTCTTACTATATGTACTGGATGTTCCGCTGCTTTGTATAATTCTCTGAGTGTTATGTAGTGAGGCTTGATGTATTGACTATTCAGATGTTTGTATTCAACTATTATGAGGTTTAATAGAGATTCTGTTCTGTAAAGCTTCACTATATATACTTTCTATTGTATTTTATCCATGTGCTGTGAGTTATACGATAGATTCTGCTGTTTTAATTTAACCTTGGCAATCGTCCATGGCTGCCTGGCACACTTTACAGCGCACTATTTCTATGTTCAGTGCAGGGGTCATGGGTGGTCGTCACATTTGGTATCAGAGCCTTGGTTAATCGATTTTACCCAACGCTCGCTGACGTAACTACGTATGAGAGACGTAATTGTATTTTGATGGATAATTACTATATATATAATATATTTGCTTAGAAGTATGTGAGTCCTTTATGCAGTTGTTTTCTCAAGGTGTGTTAATCATTCCTTTTTATAGATATTAAGAATGAGTCGAAGAGGGAGACCAGCTGCTAGGGAAGGCCGTGCTACTGAGGGGGCGCTGATTATGCTGCTATGTTCGATGCTATGATGACCTCGATCATGAGAAGGATGCCAGCTCAGGGGCCATCGGTGGATGTTGGAGTTCAAGTTCAAACTCCAAAACCGATGGATTTTGCTAAGCTGTGTAAAGACTACACTGCCCTTGGAGGAAAGGTTTTCTTGGGGACAGAATCAACCATTGAAGTCCAGAGGTGGATAGATGCTTGTAGAAGGATCTTTGGTGATTTGGTAATTGAGGATGCAACTAAAAGGAAGCTAGCATCTAGACAGCTTCAAGGAAGAGCTTCTGACTAGTGGAACTCTATCACCATTGATACTCCGGAGGAAGAGATTACTTGGGAGCAATTCCAAGCCAGATTTTAAGCTAAGTTCATTTCTACAGCTCAGAAGTCTGTTCTGTTCAAGAAATTTGTGGAGCTCAAGCAAGGAGGAAGACTAGTTCTTAAGTATGTTTCTGAGTTTGAAGCTTTGTCTAAGTATGCCCGGTCGTATATTGAATCTTCATATCAGAAGAACGAGAAGTTTGTGACAGGCTTGGACAGTTATCTTGGGAGGCAGTTGGTGGATCATTTGGACGATTCATTTGAGAAGCTTGTGGAGAAAGCTCTCAGGCATGAGAATGTTTTTCCTAAAGAAAGATCTGTTGTTGCTGTGACCAAGGAAGAGTGTAAACCACAGCAGGGTGGAAACAAGAAGAGGAAGCAGCAGCAGCAAAAGGGTAAGGATGGTCAGAAGAAGCCGAAGGGCGAAGTGACCTGCTACAATTGTCAGCAGAAGGGCCATTTCTCCAGAGATTGCAAGAATCCGAAGGTGCCGGTGAAGTGCCACAACTGTGACAAGCCGGGGCATATCAGGAAGAATTGTCCAGAACCGCTGAAGGACAAACAGATTGTGCAAGCTTATGCTTTGGGGGATGTTCCATCATCTTCGAAAGCTCCTACCGCTGAAGAGAAAGGAAAGAGTGTAGTGGTTCAAGGTACTCTTTCTATATGTGGTGTTCCAGTTAGAGTGTTATTCGATACTGGGGCGTCGCATTCTTTTGTTTGTAATGAACTTGTAGGCCGGTTGGGTTTAGAACCAGATATTGTTGATAGGCCATTGGTTGTGACTAATCCAGTAGGGGGTTCGTCTTGTTAGTGTATGCTATGCCGTGGTCTGATTGTATCGAGTCATGATTGCTCTTTTGTTTGTGATTGTTTTGTTCTGAACTTTGCGGGGTTCGGAATTATTTTGGGTATGGACTGGCTTAGGAAGTATGCGGCAAAGGTTGATTGTGAAAGGTTGGAGGTGACAGTCGAGAATGTGGAGGGGCGAAAGGTTGTGATACGATGTAAGCATAAGGAAGGCGTCTTCATGAGCTTCATGTATTCGTTGGTTGTTCCACGGGATGGACTGTCATCGCTGCCAATCGCTAATGGATTCGAGGATGTCTTTGATGAGGTCAAAGGGTTACCGCCGCATAGAGAGATCGAGTTTCGTATCGATTTAGTTGAAGGAGCCAGACCTGTTGTGATGCCTCTTAGGCGGATGGCGCCTAGGGAACAACAAGAGTTGAAGGTGCAAGTTGATGATCTTCTACATAAAGGATTCATTCGGCGTAGTGTGTCCGAATGGGGTGCACCAGTTGTGTTTGTTACCAAAGCGGATGGATCGTTGAGGTTGTGTGTGGATTATCGTGAGCTGAATAAAGTGACTAAGAAGAACAAGTATCCATTGCCGAGGATAGACGACTTGTTTGATCAGCTTCATGAAGCTAAGGTGTTTTCTCAGATGGATTTAGCTACGGGATTTCACCAGTTAAGAGTGGCTAAGGATAGTGTGCCGAAGACTACTTTCAGGACACCATCCGGTTTCTTTGAGTGGCTGGTAATGCCGTTTGGATTGACCAATGCACCAGCATATTTTGTGGATCTTATGAATAGAGTGTTCAGAGATCAGTTGAACAAGTTCGTACTAGTGTTCGTGGATGATATTTTGATTTATTCCAGAACTGAAGAAGAGCACAAGACGCACTTGCGTATTGTTTTGGAAATCTTACGGAAACATCAGCTGAAGGCTAAGTTTTCGAAGTGTCACTTCTGGAAGAACGAAGTGAGGTTCTTAGGCCATATTATCTCTAGAAGCGGAATAGCGGTTGATCCCGCCAAGATAGCAGCAATCCAGGATTGGGGTAGACCTAAGAATGCATATGATGTGAGAAGTTTTCTTGGATTAGCAGGATACTATCGTCGATTTATCAAAGATTTTTCCAAGGTGGCTGCACCGTTAACAGGATTGATGAAAAAGAACCAAGTATTCAGATGGGATGCTAAGTGTGAGCAAGCTTTCGGAATCCTGAAAGAGCGACTGACAAGTGCTCCTGTTTTGACTATTCCAAGTGGAAATGATGAGATGGTGGTTTACACCGACGCATGTGGTACTGGACTTGGAGAAGTGCTGATGCAGAAGGATAAAGTTGTTGCGTATGCAAGTCGACAACTGAAGCCGCATGAAAGGAATTATCCGACTCATGATTTGGAGTTAGCGGCGATTGTTTTTGCACTGAAGATGTGGAGACATTATCTATTGGGAGTTCGATTCGAGTTGTTTACAGATCATAAGTCGTTGAAGTATCTTTTCTCCCAAAAGGATTTGAATCTTCGGCAGCAACGATGGCTAGAGTTTTTGGCATCATATGATTTTGGTATAGCCTATACTCCGGGAAAGGGTAACGCAGTGGTAGATGCGTTAAGTCGAAGACATGCAGGATTGGGAGCCATGTTTTCAAAATGGAAGAATCTCGAGTATTTAGCTAGATTTGACTTCAGGCCCAGATGTGAATTGGAACCTGAGATATTGGCAAACTTATCGATAAGACCGACTCTTGTGGAAAGAATTGGCGAGAGCCAAAAGCAAGACGATAAGCTTGTCAAGATTATCCGTGATTTGGAATCTGGGTTGGACCCAGAGAAGGATAAAGGATTCGAGGTCGATCGAGAGGGTTGGCTTCAGAAGCAAGGACGACTAGTTGTTCCCGATATAGATGAATTGAGAAATGAAGTTCTGAAGGAAAGTCATCACCCGAAGTTGACAATTCATCCAGGTGGAAATAAGATGTATCGGGATATGAAGAGAACCTATTACTGGGAAGGTATGAAGAAGGATGTTGGAAATTTTATTTCCAAGTGCATGAACTGCCAGTTGGTAAAAGCCGAACAGAAGAAGCCAAGTGGACTGCTTCAGCCATTAGAAGTTCCTACATGGAAGTGGGAGCAAATATCGATGGATTTTATCGATGGACTACCTAGAACCAGAACAGGAAATGAAGGGATTTGGGTCATCGTAGATCGTCTGACTAAGAGTGCAAGATTCATTCCTGTTCGATCAACTAGGACTGCATCAAAGTTGGCTGAGCTGTATGTTAAGTGGATAGTTCGATTCCATGGTATTCCGAAGAGTATAGTGAGCGATCGAGACCCATTGTTCAGTAGTGGATTTTGGAAGAGCTTCCAGGAAGTTTTGGGAACTGAGTTGTGTTTGAGTACAGCTTATCATCCCCAAACGGATGGTCAGACCAAGAGAGTCAACCGAGTTTTGGAAGATCTCCTCAGAGCTTGTGTTTTAGATTTTGGAGGATCATGGGAAGATCACCTTCATTTGGTAGAATTTTCATATAATAACAGTTACCAGTCAAGCATTGGTATGGCACCGTATGAAGCATTGTATGGAAGACCGTGTAACTCTCCGACATGTTGGTTAGAAACAGGAGAAAAGCTAATACTTGGGCCAGAGATGATTCGACAGACTTCGGATTGCATAGAGATCATTCAGCAACGAATGAAGGCAGCCCAAGACCGACAGAAAAGTTATGCCGATAAGCGTCGTAAGGATTTGGAATTCGACGTAGGTGATATGGTTTTTGTGAAGATTTCTCCACTGAAGAATGTTATTCGATTCGGGAAGAAAGGGAAATTGACTCTGAGATTTGTTGGACCATTCCCGATTATCGAGCGAATTGGAAAGCTCGCCTACAAATTGGAGTTACCAGAAAAGATGTCGAGCATGCACAATGTTTTTCATGTATCGTATCTACGGAAGTATATGCACGACTCGAATACAGTGGTTTCTGCTGATAGCTGTGAAGATTTTGAGATTGATCCAGTCGATAAGAGACCTCGTAAGCCGCTTCGTGTTGTGGAAACTGACACAAAACAGCTTAGGAGGAAGGTATTTAGGTTGCTCAAGGTACAATGGAGTGATGATGTTAACGACTGTACATGGGAGGTGGAAGAGAGGATGAAGGCAGCTCATCCTGAACTCTTCAAGGTATGGCCATAAGGTGTCGTGTCATCTCACGATATTGTAACTTGTTCTAGTTTTAGAATTCTGCATGCTAGGCTAGAATTGGATGCATGGTTTGTTGATTGCTATGGATGATAGGCATGCGGAATAGTTTTGATTGCTTTGTTTGTTTGGAATTTCGGGGGCGAAATTCCTAAGGGGGAGAGAATGTAATGACCCGTATTTTTACGGATCAAAACATTGTAAAACTGTTGTCATTAGGTTGTTAGTGTAGTAGTTAAGTCGTTCAGAGCTTAGGTCGTGAAGTAGCCTAGGTCGTGTAGTAGTCTAGGTCAGTTGAGCGACTTAGTGAAGTGGAGCGACTTAAGGATTGGAACGACCTAAGAATTTAGGTCGTGTGATAGTTTAGGTCGGTCGAGCGACCTAAGGAAGTAGACGACCTAAGTAGTAGACGACCTAATGAGTTTACGACTTAAGGGTTTGGAGCGACCTATAGCGGTTAGCGGCATAGGAGAAGCGACCTAGTAGTTAGCGGCTTAAGGGTTAGCGACCTAAGGAGGTTAGGTCATGGACGAGTTAAAGTTGTTAGGTCGCGAGAAGGTTAGGTCGTTAGGTCGGTGTCTCAGTTAGGTCGTAAGTCGCGCGTTAGCGTTAAGACTTAGGTCGCTGGGTCGTTCAGGCGCGCATATGTTAGGTCGCATATCTGTTAGGTCGCGCGCATGTGTTAGGTCGTAAGTCACGCGTAGTTAAGTCGCGCAGTGTTAGGTCGTGGGGTTTTAGGTCGTAGGTCGTGAAGGAAGTTAGGTCGTGGACGACCTAAGGGGGCGGACGACCTAAGGAAATCAGCCTATAAATAGGCGGGTTCTTCTTCATTTTTGGGATCCGGATTTCGAAGCGACGAAGTGCTGCCATTTTGAGAGCTCGAGTTCTACACTTTTTCACTTCTTTTCTCCACTTTAATCTTGTGCTTCCTTTCATCCAACTCGAATATCCAAGAGCTTAGATTGAAGATCTTCATCCATCGAAGAGAGATTTCATCGTTTGAAGCGGGAATGTGATAGATCGAGTTAGATCCTTCACTGTCCAGATCTGAAGTGTGTTGCTTTTGAGGTGTTTAGGTGATTTGGTGAGTGGTGATTATCTGTCACACAGATCCAAAGGAGTATATCAGATTGATGGCTTGATTTGGTGTTAAAATAGGGATTTCCATGCATTTTCATAAACTTAAGTGTGGATCTATTATTCCTGATGATTTGACATCCATTTTACTACATGTTAACCTATGCAAGTTCATTCATCAAGTTGTAAAGATATTGCTCATGATTCATGCTTGTTAGATTTAGTCTCTTTAATTACAAGATTGCCATTATTGTTATAATTGTTATTTGATCATGTTTGAATGCTTGATTACTCGGATTAATGTTTGACTTGTTTGATTGTTGTAAAATTAGTTGATTGATGATTTGATTTGGACAAGTTAGTCAAAGATGATTCAAAAGCTAAGGGAAAGGCTCTTGAATTGGAAAAGCTGCTCGTGGCATATGTGGCGGATGATGAAGCTCATATGGATAGATTTGATGATGTTGATGTTGAGATGAGGCTTTGCTATGATGAGATGAAGCGAGGCATGGTATGAGATAGCCTTGGTTTAATCCAGACGGGATCATTCCAAGCATGTTGATAACTCGGTGAAATGGTTCGGGTTTGAGGATAATGGTTTGCTCGAGAGGCGCTTGAGCTAGTATGAGAATAGTCGTCGAGGAGGATGACTAGAAGGATGCGATTTCATCGTTGTTGAAGGTTCTAGCAGACTCAAAGCAAGAGTACGCTGGGCAGATTCGATAGTCCCAAAAGACTACTGATTGGTAGTCGAGTACTCTGGGCAGATTCGATAGTCCTAGGCACGGGCTGCGACGACGTGTGGAGTTCTATCTAGAACCGGGGTTGCCATTAACCCTTGACGGACGGCTGAAAGAATGTGTCGGTCATTCAATTAACGGTGGTATCGAAGCAATGATAACAGTGATAGCCAGAGTCATGGATGTTTGTTGTATCGTCATTCGGTCTCAAGAGCGGTATTTTCTGGGTGCTTATCTGATCTTGGTTTAGGCCTTAGGGGTTTGTACTTGGAAAGCATCGCCCTTGACTCGAGTGATAATTACTTTACTTTAAATGTTTGCTTTGCTATGTTTACTTCTGCTTAGTGTGTGTCTGGGGGCTATCACTGTAGAAAGAGGTGGAGTGGGAGGGTTGGATTCCTATTCCTTTTTCCTTTATGCTCTTTTGGTATGTTGTTAGTTAATTTACCGCTCACTAAGACTGTTGTCTGACTCAAGGCTTTATGTTTAACTCTTATTGCCTTGGGCTGTTCATCCATTTTGGGATGGGCAGACTAGGTAGCAGGTGACAGGTGCTGTTCTTACTTTCCAATGATGCTGATGACGAAGACGAGCTGGAGGCTTGCATATTATTTTCTTACTATATGTACTGGATGTTCCACTGCTTTGTATAATTCTCTGAGTGTTATGTAGTGAGGCTTGATGTATTGACTATTCAGATGTTTGTATTCAACTATTATGAGGTTTAATAGAGATTCTGTTCTGTAAAGCTTCACTATATATACTTTCTATTGTATTTTATCCATGCGCTGTGAGTTATACGATAGATTCTGCTGTTTTAATTTAACCTTGGCAATCGTCCATGGCTGCCTGGCACACTTTACAGCGCACTATTTCTATGTTCAGTGCAGGGGTCATGGGCGGTCGTCACAGTAATAATGAAATGCAAGTTAATAATATACTTTAACTTAACATAAGGAATTTCAACTTTAAATGGGAAATTACAGTAATTAAGTTTATTTAACTTAAAAGCATGGTTTATTTAATATCCAAATGATTTAATTAGTGTAATAAAATAGAAGTGATAAAATAACTATGGTAAAAATTTTGTAAGTATATAAACATTTGGATTATATAAAATGGTAAAGTGGAAAGTATTACATTACAGAATGCCTTGATTTCTTAAATATTACATTTCAAAAACGCTATGATCCCTTAAGGTTACATTTCCAACTTGCTATGATTTCTTAAGTATCGCTTTTCCAAAATACTATGATGACCTAAAGTTATGTTTTCGAAATGTCATTATTTCTAAAATGTAATGTTTCAAATTGCTATGGTTATAAAAGTTACATTTTAGAGTGCTATGGGTTTTAAATTATTATGGTTTCACAGTGTTATGTTTAATTTTGGAAGTGGATATTATAATTTGGTTTTGAAAGTATATACTATTTTAAAATAAATGATATGGTTTGAAATAGATATGATATTTTGGTTTTGAAAGTATATACTGTTTTGAAAATAAATATCCATGGGTTATAATAACGATTGGTTGTTAAAGAGACCGGGATCGGATTTGGACATACTCTTTGTCGATACCGAAAACCACTTTAACAACTGTGTACGCGGTGGAGTTTCCAGAATGAAGTAGGATGGTGGCGACAATCCTAAAGGTATATGCGTGGACCCAACTCCCGTGAGTTGGCATAAGGTGGCTAAAACATGAGCGATCGACGGGCCAAGGAGGTAGCACCTTTGATCGGACACACTTCTTCGATACCATTCTATTACTTTGCGATTGATTGGGTGCACCCCTTGATTTGAGAGTGATGTTCGAGGTGGGCGGTAGTGGCTGCTAAGCGTCACCACCAGTCCGGATGCGTAATTGGTATATCTACCCTGGCATTGCCTTGTGTGCCGTGTCACCTACCATATCGAGCTTTACTACGAGTTGTGATTTCTCCCGTAGCCTGTGGAGTATCGAGGGTAGCCCCCATTTTGGGAGTATGCTAATACTGGATAGACTACTGGGACTATTACGTGTTAAGGTGGAAAATGTAAAGCCTTAATGCTATTTAAAAGTATGTTTATTTTATATTAGACATTATTATAATAGCGAATATTACTACATAGTAGATAGTTTAACGGATCCTTAAAGAATGGGTGATCCCAAGCATTCTTTAAGTTACTGTACCCTTTATTACAGTTCACTTGAGTTGGTTTACATTCTATAAGTATGTATGTTCTGACTCGAGTGTTTTTTGTTTTGCTTTACGCTCGGGTCAGACTGAGTGATACAGCATTTGAGACTCACCTTTGGAGCTGGAGTTTCGCTTTGAAGAACCAGATATCTATTCATTTTGTTATCCAGTTGATTCCAGTTGTATTCCGAGTTGTACCTGACCATCATACTGTTTCTCCTGTTGTATCTTGGTACTTCTATTGTATCTTACTTAACTCTGATGTATTTATATAGTAGTTTCATGAACTACTATTTCTTTACTTCCGCTGCATTATATTACTCTGTGTCTGTGATCTGTGATTATTTATTTACTGTATATGATGAGTTTGCCAAATTTTATTTACAACGCGGTATTTTGAGCAATTCAAGTCTGACATGTGCGGATGCGAATGGTTGAAAATAACGGGTCGTTACATTTTCTATGAAAATTCAGCGATATTTATTTAATAAAATAACCATTTTATTTTATAGCTATTTTAATTTGATTCCAAATCAATTTATACTTAATTGTATTCCAATTCAATTTCAATCCATTCATATCCACATTAGTTTCAAATCCATTTTATTAAGCTCAGAATCACTCCACGCTATTTATTTAATAACCATTTCATAATTTACTCGAGCCAAACTTCCATCCAAACTATTAAATTAAGTTAATTTGGTAATTTTCAATTTATTCAATCATATACTTAAGTTTGTTTCCCTTTCCATCAAATTCCAATTCAAAATTTTGACTTGATTTTTATTCAATCAAATTCCATTCCATTCTTACTAATTAATTTAATTAGTCCCTTCATTTATCCCACTTCAAATTTCAATTTCAAACTCAAATTCATTCTTGAATTCATTTAAAATAATATTCAAGGCCATATTTAATTTATTTCCACTCACATTGAATTTATTTATAACTTAATCCATTTTTATTTCAATCCAATTCCATTTTATTTCATCACAATCAACATATATTTATCAGCTTATATATATGTCCAATTTTATTTATTATTCAAGTTCCATATTCAACTTTAGTTTCAGTCCACAATCCATTCTATTTAATCAAGTTAAATTCCATTTCATATTCAATTAACCAATTAACTTATCTAATTAGTTCATTTCCATTTTACAATTCAATATCTGATTTTTTTTATTTCAAAAATCATTCTATTTAATCCACTTGAGATTAAATTCAATTTTTTTATAATTCAAATTTTGGATTTTTATTTCTTCACTTTAAAATATCACACCATTTTTATTTTGGTTATTCTATTCCCTTTTTCCAATTTTTATAAGATACACACTTATTTTCTCACATTCCCTCAATTTTATACTCGAGTACATTCACATTTATTTTAACTCGAGATTTACATCCCTTTGCAGCTTAAATATATATATACTTATTCCATTAATTTCAAATTTTATAAGCTATTCAAATTTATTTATTCATAATCCTAAATTTTCACTTAAATTTTATTTTTAATTTCTTTTGACCAATATTTCCGAACCATATTCGAATCCATTCCTACTTAAATTAATTTCATTCCAAACGATTTTATTTTTAATTCATTCCATTTAATCAAGTAAGAATTTTAATTCCAACTTCAAATTTTTCCACACTCCCTTACTTATATTTATTTGTTCCTTCACTTATACACATTCATCATTCACTTATATTTAGTTAACTTCATCACCTTCTACTCATTTCATTTTATTTATTTTCCTTAACCTCTGCCTAAGTTAAATTCCAATTCCTCTAAATTTTTCTTTTACAAATCCAATTTATTTAACTTACACAAGTTAAATTTTTAACTTCATCTTGAAGTTCACTTTTTTCAAGTTTTATTTCAAAAACTTATTCTCTTCTTATTTCACTTCTCTTCTAAATAGAAATTTCAGAGTTCAAACACCCGGTATTTATTTCAAACCATTTGAAATAATAATAATAATAATAATAATATATAAATATATAATTCTGTTTTAACAAACCATTTCCTTCAACTTTCAAAAATCAACTTGATTTTTATCCAAAACAATTCCCTCGGAATTTCTAAAATAGCATTTGTTTTTCACAAAAAAAATCTCCATATCAAATTACTACGGTAGCAATCTGTCACCTAGAAAATCGAAAATGAATACTGGTGATGCTGCAGTCATCACCAGAATTATTTTCCAGTGACTGAAGTGAGTTCAGTGCTATATCTCTTCAAAAAATCCATTTTAAAACAATTTTCTTTTGAAAATATTCCCAAAAATAATACTCTTATTATTTTTCCACACCACCTTGAAAAACATTTTCCAAACTTCCCAGGATTTAAATTTCCTGATTCTGGTTTGAATCCAATTTTAATTATATTCCATCTGTATAATTTTTACTTATACAAATTTCCATTTGGTTATAATAACCATTTCCAATTTGATAAACTTATTTGATTATAATATTATCATCCAAACACTCCAACTATATACAATAATTTCAGAAAATTATTTCTTTTATATCAAAATATATCTTTGGGTAAAATTATTTCATTTTACCCCATTTTCAAAACAATACTGTGTCGAATTATTATATTCAAGTGTTTAGAAACCCTTATCGATTCAGTTGTACGGACTGTGTCGACCAGAGTTCATAAGCCACTCAATAAATGAACCAACACAATATAAAACATTTTATATTCACTAACAAATACGCGCTCATATCTATTAATACACTCAAACTCATTCAAGGGTACTACCGACCCTATTTCTAATGAGTAATCCCCACCAGAGCCAAGGTTCTCGCTTAACCTTCAGCTCTGATACCAACTGTAACGGACCGAGGTTTTCGACCCTCGAAAATCGACGTCAATACATCCACTGTATAGAATGCTGAGCAATCGAGTGCCGAAAACACCAGTTCATTAGGGGTGAAGAAGAAAAGGTAGAAGAAAATAGAAACAACAACAAAAAATCTCACAATCGCAGCGGAACAAAATATAATATATAATAATAGATTTTTATACAAAAGCATCTGTAACTGTTTAATGCTTACAATCATCAGATTACAACAATCACTACATCAATCTGGACAATTATAATAACTTGTCTTCATACAGCGGAAAATATACATCAAGTATGAAAATACGCCTCTATCATCCAACTCGTCTCCTGAGCTCCATAGCATCCTATCCTGAATCTGTAATACTCGGTCTTACCCGAGGATTATAATTAAAATAATACTCGAGTCAGTCAGGAAAACCAGTGTGAGAAAACACACTCGATTGAATTATTAACTTTTTCAAAATTCTTTGAAAAACAAAGGTATCTCGTAAGACTACATCACACATAAACACGACGGGTTTTTCCCATACGATAACCAAAACTTTTTATCAAAATCGTCGGATATTATAATAGTGTCTAAATCAAGTAAATAGAAAATAGCTGAAATGCTTGCATCTTATGTTTCAGCATAGTTGGGCACAATCAAAACCGTACGGCGCTTATTAGAGAATGGATTCCATACAATGACTAGGCACTGGGGTACCGCCTATCGCAGTACACTTCTAGAAGCATGTACCGAGGACCTCGCCGGGATCCCCTACAACACAGGACCGGCCCTATCCCTAACCTGGATAGAACCGAATATGTTATCACCCTGGGTGTTCCCACTCTTACCGAGAGCTCTTTCGCATGCACTATATCCATATAATATATTTCCGAGGTTATCTAGAAAGGTGATAACATACCCTAATTGGGTATGGCCCACTTAGCCTTGCTGCATACCCCCTGATTTTCAGCCATTCCGGTTGATGAGGTTAGAGGCTACGATTCCCTTTCAAGAATAATTTCACTTAGAATGCTCATCACCCTCCAACGACGATGTTCTGATAGCTTCATCCATACAAGTTGTCCTGGGTCAGGACAAACCGAATCACCGTCTTCATCATCTTCACGGTATTCATTCGTAACGTTCAAACCGGATCGAAGTGGTTTTCGGATAATTAAATCTGATCCCGGCCTCTTCGAAACGATTAACGAAATTGGCCAAAATTGATAGTCGGTTATTTAACTATCAATATACATCCAAAAGCAGACACCAGGCCTTATTTTAAACTTTTCCAAAATTTATTTCCAAAATATCTTTATAAGATATTACTTCCAATACTTCAACATTTGAAAACAGTTTTCAAATCCTTATATTTTCAACGGAATATCCCCACCCCTTCCCAATACTTAGAATATTTTCTCCACTTCATTTTATATTCAACACTTAGGAAGTATTCCATTTATTCCCTATTTCTTTTTCTCAAAATCATTTACAAATTTATTTGTAAATTTCTTAACTCGTTTACAATGAATTTTATGAGTTCCGGAATTCTTTAACTAATTCCCTTCAATATTTCCAAAGTCAAATATACTTACTTAAATTTTCAATTTCCCTTTGCACTTCTTTATGAATTCTATTTCATTTTTTTGAAGTTCACTTTTATTTAACTTCTTTGGAAATTTTCTTGCTTTTTTCCATAATTTCGTTTGAGAATTCTCTTATAAGTCTCATCTACTAAATAACCCTTTCCAACTCTCAAGAAGATTTATAAACAAATTTAAACCATTTCAAAAACTCTCTATATATACATATGTAAATTAAAATAAATATTTAAAAGAAAATAATAATAATTTATTTTAAAGATATATTCAAATAATTATTTAAAATATTGAAACACTTTTTATAACATCACTTTTCAAAGTAGGTTTAAAATTTTAGGATTTTATTAAAATAAATATTAAGTATTTAAAAATTCACTTCTGAAGTATTTCAATACTAGCTAACTTTAAAATTACATAGTTTAATAAATAAAAAAATTCCTTTTTAAATAAAACTTAACTTATTAATAAAATATTTTAAATCCCAATAACCAAATTTTAAATTTATAAACCCCTCTCGATTTCCATCACATCACTTCCATTTCGGTCTCCTTAACCATTTCACCCATAAATAGTATCCACTATTTTTCTCTCACCCTACTTCCATATTCAAATATAAATTCTTCCTGTAAATTTATATTCCAAATTTATCATCCAATATCACTTTCCTTTATTTATAAACATCGTTTATAATTTTTGTAACTCCTTTGAGTTCCACTAAAAATAACCTCATTTATCAAATTCAATTTCTTATAAATTCCATTTATTTTTAATATCGATTTCAACTTCTTCCCATATTTCCAGAAAATATCGTTTAAATATCCATCGTAAAAATTCCTTTTATATAATTTATTATAAAATCTCTATTCAAAATATTTTTCCCTCATTATTTAATACGATCAAAAACAATTATTGCTTATTCAAATAAATCTCTTTTAAATAATCCAAATTCCGATATATAGATTTTTATATTAAAAATCTCCTTTTAATTCCTTAAAAATTAAAAATAATATTTATGGTATTTAATATACCAAATTTAATTTCCATGCTATTATAACATTTAAAAATTTACAATACACAATAATCCAGCGGATTATTGAATCGCATCATATATTTATATATATGAAAAACACTAAATATATTTGAGGAATCCAGTTGGATCCCTCCAACCTGTTTTCCTTGCATCCACAGATGTTAGCCAATATAAAATACCAATCCCGCTTTGAAGAGGATATCGCGGTATATAGGATCATCCGTTATTATGCGTGGCGCATAGGGTCTCATCCGCTATAATGTGCGGGAATACCACTCCAACTACTAATATATATACTACTATATATATATTATATAATCATCCAATAGATAATTAAAATTTATCAACCCAATCAAGCATCCAGTAATTTAAATTTAAATGTGGCAATCCAAATGAGTGAGAAATTCTCACCTTTATTTTTCGAATTTGCTGACCGATCCAATTTTTAATTCCAGCTTGTATATTTCTCATCTACAAATAAAAACTCGTCTTGATTTCATTTATTTTGGACCTTGAATGAAAATTTTATTTAAATTAATTAGCTATCTCAAATTTAAATGTTTTAATTAAATAACTAAATATATAATTAAACCTAATTACAGAATTTATACCTCCATCGTTCGTTCCAGGCAAGAAATCGAACAGCAACCCAAACTGCACGACAACATGCCCGCTACTACACCCCACCAACGAAGCCCACAGCACGACCACGACACCCAGATCCCTACGCTACCAATGCCACATCCATCGACCTCACGATCGCGACCTCACGACTCCACCTGGCCACCGCCCTCCCCTAGTCGCTACCAATCGTCGACCCTAAATTGGATTTGAACCCTCCCCTACTCAATGTCGAGCACAACAAAACGTCGGCCTCCACTCCTTTATATATATATATATATATATATATATATATATGTATATATATATATATCTTCGAATGAGAAGATAAATCACGCTTCCTACACTTGAGCGCCGCCGACCGAACCCCTGGCCATGGCGCCTCGCTAGCCCACCGCTCTCTATCCCTCCTTCACCATTTGCCTGTGCCCATAACCCACAGCGTCGTCGTCCCCAGCATCGCAATCGAGCGCAACTTCACCCTAGAAACCACACGCTGCCTCGACTATAGGCGCTCGCGCTCCATCGCGGCATTGATTGATTATTTTTTTAAAATTTTCGAACGAATTCGATTTGCCTCTTTTTTTTGATTTCGTGATTATGGGCTGAAGAGAAAAGAAAGGAAAGGGTTCATCATTTTTAAAAAGGGATTGAGGCGGCTTGATCGATTCTTTCTTTTTTTTCTCTGAGAATTTGATTTCGGTTGGCATTTTAAAAGAGAATGAGGGAAAAGATAAAAGGGAGAGGTAGTGTGTAAGGATAGATGTACAGTGATTTGAAAAGGAAGGAATCCAGCTGATGTGAATTAAAAGGTCAAGTCAATTATATATATATATATATATATATATATATATAAATTTTCAAATCGTCTCGTTTACGTAACTTAAAATCTCGAACTCCTATCGATGCATGCCGCTAGGCATTCATAATGTTATACCCCTATTCTGAACGCAATGGAAAAGGTTTCGAGTCCTAATTCGATTGTATGGAGAAGATAGCTCTTTGGACCCAATTATTATATTGAATTTTCGATATTAAATTCAACGCGTTTATATCCTGTACGATCAAACGATAACTCCAAATACTACAAAATTTGTAATCCAACAATAATACACTATTACGGATCTAATGGAACTAGTTTCGTCGAATTCCGAGACTGTGCCCCGGATCGCTATTTTAACGCGTCGGTTAAATTGCCGATTTCAAAAAATTTCCAAAATCGCTTATAATTCCAGTTTTAAATCTTACTAACTAAATTATAAATCCCAAATTCAACATTTAAAACCATTTAAATATTTAAAATTAATCGTTGAAAAATCCGGGTCGTTACAAACTTAATAGGATACTATGAATTAAACTGCAATAAAATGCATTCGCGATCGAAATGAATGCAGAGGATGGAAGAATGTATTATATTAAGTAAAGAAATAATTTTATGGACTTTGGGCCAAGCCCACTAAGAAAATCAAAATAAAAAAACATCATTTCGGCAGAGATCTTTGCCGAGATTTGAATATCTCGGCCGAGATTCAGGTCAACCGAGATAAATCCGAATTTTGCTGTTTCGAAGCGCTCAAGGTCGAAAACGAGATCTCGGCCGAGATTACCGAGATTTAAAACCTTGGATATATGTAACAAATTATATAATTTCCCTTAGGGCATACCTCAAATTTTATCAATATAATTAAAGAATTATTTCTCAAAACTATGGCTTAGTCTATAATTTCAAAACAATTGCAAATAATTTTAGATACTTTTGTATTTTCTAATGCATCACTTTTGTTATGAAAACAAATACCACTAATATATTTTTATTTTATAACAATATTCATAATATTCATATTGAAATAAAACTATGTCTATTTTTCAGTCAACACCAAAAAACAGCTATTATTTCATAAATAATTAGCATACAAAATACGAAGCTCCATTCAACCACTTAATATAAATTATTTATTCCATCCACTGTAACCATTTTATAACCAAGAGTTTTCAAATTTAATAACTTGAACTCAAAGAAATAAATCTTATAGAAAAAAAATTCTATATGAAAATACATTTGGAATAGAAACCATATTTCTCATTCCATGTTAAACATCTACTATTATTTTATTCAATTCTCGTTTCCATTGTCCTTCCATTAAGTAGAAGTGATTATTCACTCTCTTTATCCTAACCATTACATCCGCTCTTGTACATTTTCTTTCCTTTCTAAATGGTCGAACCATTCAAAGGAAACTCTTACTACAATGTCATAATAAACTCTTTACAAAGTTGCATCTGGTCATACTTAACTTTAAGGATATCAAATAAGTTACAGTTTATGTAAACTAATCAAACTGACATTTCAGTGATCAAGTTCTTAGGTCTATCTTGTAGCTTTTGGTCTAATGTTACATTTAACACAATAAGATCTTGATTGTAATCGATCATATTGTATACACGATCTCATATTATGGTTTACTTGCTTATTTCGAATGAAATAATTTAAACGATATTTCGTACATTACGGGTTATGACCGTTCATCATGTAACATTTATATGTGACTGGAAATGGATCAAATATTCATACTTGTATTTCTTTTAGAGTTCGAAACTAGTTGAAGACAGTACACAACCTCGGGCAAATAAACACGCAAGTGACCAAGTTATGAACGTATCCAGTAGTTGTATAATTAGGCATTTGCATGGGTTAACATGCAAAAAAAACGATAAGTATATTTTATATTTCTATTTGTCAATATTAATTCAGTTCATTTGTATACTTTAATTGATAAACATTTTATCAATTATATTTAATGCACAAATTTATCAATGTAGATTAGTTTAATTTATACATCACAGATGTTTTTACAATATTAGAAAGGTGAAATATTATCATTTAATATTTCTAATAAGGTTCCCACTAACCTTTTATGTTTCTCAAAACCCTAAACGAAACATAGAAATCTTTCGATTTTTCTAATGGGTGTGAGGACTGGTACGCCTTTGGATTCTGACCTTGAGAAAAGCTAAATAAATCATAGGCCTGCATATGATGGATAATGCCTTATCAGTTGTATCATATACAACTCTAAGGTCCTAACCTTGTGATCTTTGTCTTAATCTCATCTTTACCTTAAGGAAAGCTCAACAAATAAAACGAGATTATTCACTCATACCTACCATTTCGAGATGGCCTAAGTATAATGCACATACCTTGAGGAAAGCTCAACAAATATGTGCTTGTATCTTACCTCATATGTTCTATATAGTACTACACATAACATCCTTAACTCGAGGAAAGCTCAACAACTAATGTTTGCACAAAAAATGGGCAAACACCTCCAAGTTGTATGATTTAGTTGATTTTATGTTGTTTTAGTGATCTGGGTGATTTATGCAAATATATAAAAAGCAGGGACTAAACTGTAAAAGACACACAGATTTATAGTGGTTCGGCCAGAATGTGCCTACGTCCACTTTATATGTTATTCTCCTTTACTGTTCAGATTACAAGTACAAAGCTTTGATACAAGTATATGAAAGTTGTTTGAAAGTTCTATCCGTGCTTGAGCCCTCCAACTTGTCCGCCATTGTTGTACCCCTACCCCTCTATTTATAGAGTGAGGCTGGGGGCAGGGGTCTCGAATGTATATAGCTGCTAGTGGGCTTGGGCTGATGTAATATGGCCTGGCAACGTTGGTTTGGTGGTATGTTGGTCCGGTGGTATGTTGGTCCGGTGTTATGTTCGTCCGGTAGTATGTGATTCGGTGGCTCTGGTCCGGTGGTATGTTGGTCCGGTGGTATGTTGGTCCGGTGGTATGTTGGTCCGGTAGTATGTGATTCGATGGCTCTGGTCCGGTGGTATGTTGGTCCAGTAGCAAGTGATTCGGTGGCTCTTTCCTTGTTTTGGTTCGGCTAGGCCTTGGGAGTGGATTGGTTCGGTGGTGAGTGGTTCGGTGGTGCCTTCTTCCCTTTGGTTCGGTGGTGGTGGAAACGCACCCAACATTTGCCCCCCAAAGTGGGGCATATACCAGCATATGTCGTGCTTTGTTTCAGCTTGGACATTCTCATTCGGTCCTACGTGCCGAACCAGTTGGTTCGGTCATCTTTGTTTGCCTATAAATATGGGCTTCATGTCTCTGTTCATCTTCTATCGTTCGAAATAGCCGAATCAATCAAGTACCGAACCAGACTCGACTGTTTGAAATAGCCAAATCAACCAAGTACCGAACCAGTCTCGACCACCAGACCAGGTGAGGTTTTCCTCCTGCTGAACGAACTTTTATGATTAAACTGCCGAATGGGATCGAAGAGCACGAGTACCGAATGAATTCCAGGCCTTGAATCCCCGAATGACCATGGGGAGTTTGATTGCCGAACGAATTATAAGACCTGAACTTCCGAATGAACTTTTTTATGTTGGAAATACCGAATGAGATCGGGGAGTTTGAATGCCGAATGAACCTTAAGCCCTTTATGTTTTAAATTACTAATGAAATTCTAGGCTGTACGCACTTGCCTGTTTATATCTCTACACTCCTTGTTCTAACAGTATGTTTTCACGTGCTGTAGATAATGTCTCATAAAGTAGAAACTCGTTCTGATAAGAAGAAGTCCAAGGACCGAGGAGAGTCCTCCATAGTGCCCCCAGTTCAGGTAGCACCAGAACGACAGGGACCAACCCCGAGATCGCTAGTAGACGGGTACGGTCCTCAAGAGCTCCTGAACTCACCGCCTGATTGCTTTCCCAGCTCCCTCAAAGATGAGCAGTTTGATGTTATCTCTCGCTCTTTTGGGATCGACAGAGCGCACATGTTATTGCCGGGGGAAGGAGTGATGCCGTATAACCCCCCTGAAGGATATTTTGCTTATAGCAGGTATCATTGCATGTGTGGTGCCATCCCACCTATCAATGCTTGGATAGTCAGCTTCATTACATACTTGAAGGTGGCTCCTTTCCAGCTTCAGCCCAACTCCTATGCCATCTTGGTGAGCCTGTTCGTCATCTTCCAGAGGAGATACAGGCGTCCTCCTTCCAATCGGGAAATCTGGTATCTATACAACTTAAGAGGCTACAAGAAGGGGTCTTCGTATATTAGCTTGGAGTCGACCGTGTCCTTCAAGCCAGTCCTGGATTTATACTCGAAGTTCAGCATGTTCAAGAAGGAATGGTTTTTTGTCAGAGATGACTCCATTTCTTTCCACCGCTTCACCTCTGGCTGTAAGTTGAGTCTTATTTATAATTTTTTGTTCTGATCGCAATACTCTCCCTCACGTGCCTTATTTCTTGCTAGCGATAGGTGGCTTTGCAGTTGTAGAGAACGATCGTTCGGATGGCTGAGGAAATAGAAGCCATTCCGGGAAGGGAGAGGTTGGCTTCTTATTTGATCAGGAATGCTACACTTCTGGGGCACAACCTGATTCTGCCACATCAGTCTGTGGTCAAGCAGAGAGACACGGCTGAGGAGAGGGCCGCCAAGGCTAAAGGAGGGGCTACGGTGAAGAGCAGTAAAAGGACACCTTTCCCGAAACATCCAATTGCCGGAGGGAAGAAACTTAAGAAGTCTGATGGTCCTTCCCCTAGCACATGTCCAGACATCCCGGAGGAGGGAGATGTGGAGGAGAAAAAAGGTGAGGATGAAGGAGGTGAGGGGGAGAGCGGAAGTGATGGAGAAGGTGATGGTGGTGGTGATGGATAGAGTGGCGATGGTGCTGGGGCTTTGTCTTCTAAGCAGGCAGGTGTGATCCAAGAGTGGACAGACGATGCTTTCCGCCTAGCTTTCGAAGGGCTGGAGGGAGAACCGGCTCTGGTAGAGGAGCCTAAGAAATCTGACAAGGCCAGAACCGACGCCGACTCATCTTCCCAGAGTGTTCTAGTTGAGGCAGCCCCCGCGACTCAAGGTGAATTTTTGACTTCTGTAGACTCCATTTGTGATAAGGACTTAGGAATATTTTATGGTCAGCTCCCGTCCTGGAATGAGATCCAGGACTTATTGCAGTATCCCACTTCTCCCCAGGGTTTGTATAACATGAGTGTCTCTTTACTCTTCCTAACTTGATATATTTCTTGAATTATAGTTCAATGTCAGCTTGTAACACTTGGTTTTTTATCCCAGGAACAGGTAAAGCGGTCAAGACATCAGATGTTCGGCACCGTCTTGAACAATATAAACTTCTCAGGGCTTCTACTAAACCAAAGCCTCCGACTAACCGCTCTGGAGACGTAGTCGGCTACCGTCCTCTTCTTGGAGTTATCGAAGATGATATCCGAAAGAAGAAGAGGAGTCGCTCCTTGTTTAAATCTCCACCTGGCACTCAGCCCCCGACTCAGCCTCTTCAGGATACCATGGAGGAGAATACCGAGCTTATACCTTCCCAGCATCCGTCCGAAAATCCTACTGTTACCCCGATAGATCATCCTGGCTTGGCTCGTAACCCATTTGCGGGTCATCCGGATCTGGATCCGGGTTCTCACGATATTTCCTTTGATGAGTCTACTGGTGAGCACCTTCTCCCTCGTAATCCCATGGTAAGGGTGCTTGACGAGGCCAAGTCCCTGGACCTTGATTTGCTTACCACTCGGGTTGTAACCTTGGGGGATGAAGCTAAGGCAAACATTGACCGGGTTGCTGAGGAAACCAGGAAGCTGATGGGGCATCATGCTCGACTGGTCAAGGTTGGAGAAGAAATCGGCAGTGCAAACATTCGACTGCGGTTAATGGTTTCCGACCAGGCCAAACAACTCGCTGATCAAGCCCTTCAGATCTTTCAGCATGAGGCCGCATCTAGGCAATTAAAGAAGACTATGGAAGAGGCCAGCAGGGCAGAGTTGCGGAAAATGGAGGCCACCTGTAAGGAACGGATTGACATGGCTATTGCAACCGTGGATGAGGTTCGGCAAGCGGATCTCAAGCGGGTACAGGAATTATCCGGGAAACTTGAGGCCGCGGAGCTTGCTCAAACCAAGCTGAAGGAGGAGATGGAGGCAATGAGGAAATCCTTTCAGGTCGACTACTTGCGATACCAATCGGAGAGGGATGCTGCCACTGCAAAGCTATTGGCTTCTGAGGGCCGAATACGGGAGTTTGAGGAGAATGAGGGGATAATGGACGAGATGCTTCAGGATATGTACTTTCGCACTTGGAGATAGGGCAACTTATCTTGGATGGATGATTATCCCCGAGTCATGGTCAGGATTTATCTTAGGGCCCTGGAGGAAGCTAAGGTCGAAGCAGATAAGAAGGGCGGCGTGGCCTTTAGAATGGATGTGGTTACGGCTCAATTCACCAAGGAGGAGAAGGTGGCGGTGAAAGAGGGTATGCGGCTGCTTGCTGCTGAGGAGGTCGGTGTGCAGTTAGAGGATGATGATCAAGGAGCAGATGCTGGTAAGTTTTTCCTTTTAGCTTTTCGTAACTTATTTGCTTATTATTAATGAATTCTTTCCTTGATCGGACAGGCGGGACTTCCGGAGCACCAACTTCCTCAGGTCAACATGCTGAGAGTTCCCACTCTACAGTTAAAGAGATCCCGGAGGGTCAGCAGGACAAGGGTAAAGCTCCGATGCAGCCGATTTCATGACTTGACCTGGATATTTTTTGTTTACTTGACATTGCTGTCTACGTTAGTCTCAAATCAGCAACGTAACTTTTAGGCTGTAATTATGTTACTTGTAACAAACGACTTTATTCTTGGCGTGTAATTTTTTAACTTAAGCTGATTCTGTCGTATTTGAATGCTTTCGTCATTTTGATGTGTTGCATAAGAAGTATAGTTGTGCATATGCCTGTGATTCGATCGTGTTTGATGTCAAGTTCTTGCTTAAAATGTAATTTCATACCTTCCAATGTTTAATGTGATGTGCGAATAAATTATAGCTACGTATTTATACACAAAAGAAGAAAGTACCGCCCTTCATGTTTTAGTTGTAGACGGTAGCTTTGAATGTCTTATAAGACTGAGCATGGAATGTAGTTGATTGACCTGTCATCCCATTGTGAGTTCTTATCCTCATCGGTGAGCGTCTCCAACTTTGTGTCCTGTACTTTAGGGATTGTTATGGAGGATAGGAGGAAAGTTTTTTTAAATAAGATAGAAATATAAGAAATAGTAAAACTTCCAATCACGGAAGGCCTGCGATGTTCTTAAGTTCGAGGCAAATGGGTTTTGTAGTCACTTTCCCTAGCTGTGGGTCTTGGAGACATTTGTCACCCATCTTATGCTTCCGCGGGGAGTTTATCTTTTTTACCACAGCCGTACTTAAGACACTCGGAGCCGAGATCGTGCACAGTAACTACCCGAGCCATTATGGCCCATAATCGTGGGTATTATTCGATTTACCATGGCCGGCTAGCGTGGGTGCCGATCGTCAACCGTGAACTACCCCTGGCTGACCACACCTTTTGTTGGGGCTTAAAGTAGGTTCACGGTTGCCGGCGAGCCGAACGCCGTAATGAGCTGCCTCGGCTATAGTCGGCCTTCTCGGTGGCTTATAATCAGCTCATTACAGTTGGCTTTAAGGGCTGATCGCGAGCAATGAGTTAACTCGCAGTAGAGGGATGCTGGAGCAAAAGTGTCTCATTGGCGAGGGCATAGATTTGCATAGTACCTGTTAGATCTTGTCCAGGTGAAGTCGTGTTGTGATGTGTCTTGAATGGAAAAGCCATTTCACAGGATTTCATTCAACAGAAAAGGATAAGGTTAACAAGCAGCCAAGATATAAAGGAACAATTTAAAAAAGAGACAAGTTTTTAAAAGTGGTTCGGCACGAAAATGCCTAAGTCCACTGATTCTCTTTGTTAATTCACTTCATATGGGCAGTACAAGTTAAGAAAAGTATCGACGAAGGTGTTAGATGTTCCATGCCCTCTGGAACACCTCTCCGTCCACTGTTGACAACATATAAGCTCCGTTGTGGAGATCTTTATGAATTACATATGGTCCGTCCCAGATTGGATCTAGTGCTCCGGGGCACGGGAAGATTCGCTTGAGGACAAGATCCCCCTCTTGTAAGCTACGATGCTTGACTTTGGAGTTGTATTGCGCTGCCACTTTTTGCTTGTGAGCTGCTGCTTTGAATGCTGCATCATTTCTTCTTTCCTCAATTAGATCCAAAGACATATGAAGGAGTTCTTCGTTCTCTTCTGGGTTATAGTGGATCCTACGGTGGGAAGGCACTATAGTTTCAACTGGGAGCATAGCCTCTGATCCGTATGCCAAAGAGAAAGGAGTATGCCCCGTTGATGTTCTGAAAGATGTGCGATAGGCCCAAAGTGCCGTAGGAAGTTCATCCACCCATGCGCCTTTTGACTTTTCAAGTTTTTTTTTTATTAGAGTTTTTAGAATTTTGTTGACAGCTTCGACTTGTCCGTTTGCTTGGGGATAAGCTACAAATGAGAAGCTTTTGTGAATTCCGTGCTCTTGGCACCAGTTGGCGAACTCCTCGCTGTCAAACTGAAGTCCATTGTCTGAAATGATTTTAAGTGGGACTCCGTACCTGCATAGAACATTTTTGATCAAGAAGTTAATAACTTTTGTTGAAGATACTTTATTTAGGGGTTCTGCTTCCACCCATTTGGTGAAATAGTCGACTGCCACTATAGCATATTTGGCCCCGCCTCGGCCCATTGGCAGTTCGCCAATCAAGTCAATTCCCCATACTACAAAGGGCCAAGGGCTGGTCATTTGAGTAATCTCAGTTGTTGGTAGCCGCGGAATCTTAGCAAACTTCTGACATCTGTCACATTTTTTGATGAAATCTAAGGCGTCTTTGCTTAAGGTGGGCCAGAAATATCCATGTCGGAGTATCTTTTTTGCCAGAGTCTGCCCTCCAGTGTGATCTCCGCAGCTTCCTTGATGGATGTTGGATAAGATTTCCTTGGCTTCCCTTCCAGCGACACACCTTAATAAGGGGTTAGAGAAGCCGCGCCGATAGTGGATGCCCTCTTGTATTGTGTAGCGGGAAGCTTTCCTCAAGCTTTTCTTGACTTTGTTACGCCCGTTGGGCAGTGTGCCACTTTGTAAGTAGTCTCGGATGGGATTCATCCAAGTTTCTTCTTCGGTTGCAGCTATCAGATTCACTTGCTCAAAACTCGGGGTTAGTTGCCTTGAGACGGTTACTGTTCCTGAAATGGTGTCGTCTTTCATGCTAGCTAGTTTTGCCAGTTCGTTGGCCTCTTGGTTTTCTTCTCGAGGAATGTGTTTGATCAAATAGTGATCCAATTGACCGAGGAGCCGCTTGGTCTTCCTTAGATATGCTGTGAGCCGCTCTTCCCGAGCCTGAAATTCTCCTAGTATCTGATTCACGATAAGCTGAGAATCACTATGAAGACATAAGGAATTGGCTCCAATCTCTAAGGCAAGTTCTAATCCCGCTATCACTGCTTCATACTCTACATCGTTGTTGGTGGCAGCGAATTCCAACTTTAGAGCATAGCGTAGCTTATTTCCCCTGGGAGTGATTATTACCACACCTGCCCCCGAGCCTTGTTCGTTTGACACTCCATCCACAAAGAGATTCCACTTGATGTCTTCTGCTATTTCCGATTGCTCCTTACCTTCGTTGGTAGTGAATTCAGCAATGAAATCGGCCATGGCTTGTCCCTTGATGGCGGTGCGAGGATGGTAGGTGATATCATATTGACTTAGTTCAATGCACCATTTAAGTAGTCGCCCAGAAGTGTCGGGACGATGGAGTACCTGCCTTAGCGGTTGATCGGTCAGAACTCTGATGGAATGAGATTGGAAATAGTGACGCAGTTTCCGTGATGTGATTAGTAGACAGTAGGCTAGCTTCTCAAGTTTAGGATATCTGGCTTCTGCCCCCGTAAACCTCTTACTTACAAAGTATACTGGCCGCTGCGTGCGGTTGTCTTCTCTCACCAAGGCGGCGCTTAGAGCATGAGATGACACAGCAAGGTATAGGTATAGCTCTTCGCCTTTGTTCGGAGTTGAGAGTACTGGTGGTCTCTAGAGGTGTTCGATTAAGTTAAGGAAAGCTGTTAAGCATTCGTCAGTCCATTCGAACTTTCCTTTGTCTTTCTTTAGAGCTTCGAAGAAGGGGATGCATTTGTCAGTTGCTTTAGAGATGAATCTGCTCAGGGCGGCCACCTTCCCATTTAGGCTTTGCATTTCTTTTCGGGTAGAAGGTATCCTGATATCTTTCAGAGCTCGGACTTGTTCAGGGTTTGCTTCAATTCCTCTGGCATGGACGATGAATCCCAGGAACTTTCCTGATGATACTCCGAAGGACCACTTTAGAGGATTCAGCTTCATTCCATATTGGCGAAGTACTTGAAACATCTCGCCTAGGTGGCTTACGTGATCGTCGGCTTTCCTTGACTTTACCAGCATGTCGTCCACATAAACTTCCATAGTTTGTCCTATTAGCCCCGCAAACATCTTGTTGACGAGGTGCTGATAGGTGGCTCCTGCGTTTTTAAGTCCAAAAGGCATTACTTTGTAGCAATACAATCCCCGGTCAGTGATGAAACTAGTGTGGTCTTGGTCGGGAGTATGCATAGGAATTTGGTTATATCCTGAGTATGCGTCCATAAAGGATAAGAGTTCGTGCCCGGTTGTGCTGTCCACAAGCTGATCGATTCGAGGAAGTGGGAAGCAATCCTTCGGGTAGGCGTCATTTAAGTTGGAGAAGTCAATGCATGTTCGCCACTTCCCATTAGCCTTCTTTACTAGTACTGGGTTAGCGATCCACTCTGGGTAGATGGCTTCTCGTATGAAGTCATTGGCAAGTAGGTTCTTTACTTCTTCATCGAGGGCCGCTGATCGTTCTGCCCCCATACTTCTCTTTTTCTGTTTTACTGGCGCCTTGGTAGGATCGATGTTTAGTGCGTGGCATGCTATGTCTGGGGAGACTCCAGTCATATCGTCGTGCGTCCATGCAAATACATCCAAGTTGTGGCGGAGAAAATCAATGAGTTGTTCCTTCAATTCTGCTTTTAGTTGGGACCCGACTTTCAATAGTCTACTCGAGTCGTGTCTGTCCACAGATACAAATTCCATAGCCTCTGCAGGCTTGGCGGTAGCCTCCTCCTCTTTGTCCCTGGGGTCTAATTCATTGAAAGGGTCACTGGTATATCGAAGAGGAGGGGCTTTCTTTAGTTGCTATGCTTCCAAACTTTTGGGGCAGAGGGCAATCTCTGCACTCTTCCCTTTATCCTTCCTATGGTTATTACGAAGTTCAGTTACATAGCAATCTCGAGCAATGTCCTGGTCTCCCTCTACTTCCCCTATTCCATTGTCCGTTGGAAATTTCATCTTCAGGCACCATGGGGACAGGACAACTTGGAAGTCAGACAAGGCTGGTCTTCCTAAGAAGGCGTTGTAGGCCGAGTGGTTTTCTATCAACACAAATGTTTGTTTCCGTACAACGGAGCGGGAATGACTTCCAATTTCAACAAAGAGGTCCAGTCGCCCGAGGGGCATCTTTACATTTCCAGTGAAACCGTGTAGTGGTTTATTGTAGGGAGAAACATCCTTTATTGACAGCTTCATTTTGTCGAAGGCATGCTTGAATAGAATATTCACTGAGCTTCCAGTGTCTACTAGAATTCGGAAAACTTCGGCTGAGGCGAGCCGGGTAGAGATAACCATGGGATCCGTGTGAGGGTACTGCCTTCCCTCCAGGTCACGCCTACTGAATGTGATGTCATCATTCTCTATCCGCTTCGGGTGGCATTCTTCTATAATAGAATTAACGCATTCTTCATCGTTTCTGAGTGACTTCCCGTACCTTTCCATCTCTGCCCAGCTTCCGTCGGCGATGTGTGGTCCTCCGAGATGGTATGGACCACTATCTTCTCTTGACTGGAGCCGCTGGTGTTGCGATTTCCTCTGCCTATTTCTGGGGAGGGTAGCCTTGGGTTCTCATTGGCAGGAACTGGAGTCCTGTTCTGACCTTTTACATAGCGTTCTAGTCTCCTTCTTCTGATGTGTTCTTCAATCAAGTCCCGGAGATGATGGCATTCGTTGGTATCATGCCCATGGGATTCGTGGAAGCGGCAGAATTTTCCAGACTTAATTGCGTTATCTGATTCCTTCTTGTGCGGGGGGCGTTTGTAATTAACTTCATCTTGAGTGGCCAGGAAGATGTTTTCGATCGTTTCATTCAAAGGGGTGTAAGCGTCAAATCTCGGTCTTGGCCGATATAGACGCTTTTCTCCCTTCTTGCCCCCAGCATTGTCTCTAGAGTCATTTCTTCGAACGTCCTTTGCTACAGCGGGCGTGTTGCCGTGAGCTGCCTTATTTTGTTGCCCTGACTGCCCCTCAGTGGCAGCGTCTTCAAGTCTCATATATTTCCCAGCCTCATGGAAGAAATCGGGTAAAGTAGCTGGTTTTTCTTTTGTCAATCTTCTAGAAAATTTAGTATCTGGATGCACCCCACTACAGAGGGCCATTAAGATATGCTTCTCATCGGCATCTTAGACTGCGGCCGCTGCGGCATTGAAACGGGTTAGATATTGCTGCACTTTCTCTCCAGGTTTCTATTTGATACTGGATAAGGAATAAGCGTTCTTGGGTTGCTCCACATGAATGCGGAACTGGCTGATGAACTTTTCTTTCAACATCTCCCATGAGCTGATGGATCCTTGGGGTAGATGGCAGAACCAGGAGGTAGCTAGATCTGCTAAGAATAGTGGAAAGCATTTGCACAGTACTCCCTCTGTTGCCCCGCTCATGAGCATATGCTGTGTGTATCTCTGTAAGGGTACAACTGGGTCAGAGGTTCCCTTGTAAGGTTCCATTGTTGGAATTTTCCATTCTCGGGGGGTGATGGCAATTTCGATATTACGGGCGAAAGGGCTGGTTACCCTAGCGCCTATCCCTCGGTCTCTTTGATCCCGTTGGACGCACTCTCTGAACAAGCGTGCCATCCTTTCATCAGAATTTGGAGCAGATAAAAATGAGTTCGGTTCTTTTCTGTGGGATTGATTCCGTCCAGATGACCTGTAGGGATGGTATCGTCTATTATTCCTAATATTTTCCAGCGGCTGTCTTTGGTCTTCTGGGAGAATGCTAGGGTCAGCTACAGCTGGCCCTTGCCTTGATCTTCCCCTGCTGGGTTCTGATCTAAGCACTTCCTCGGGTCCAACTTCGGGCTGGACTCTAGCTCGGCCCCGTTCATTGGCGTTTCCGTGGTTAGGCAGCATGACAGGCTCGGCTACAGTTGACCTCCGCCTGGTACCTCCCCCGTTGGGTTCGGTTCCAAGCGTTTCCTCGGGTCGGCGTTCGGACTGAGTTCGGTCTCGGCTCCTACCACGGCCGCTTCTGTCGTTAGCTTCTTCGAAGAAGGAAGATCTTTGTTGCCTCTGAGATCCTCCAGACTGGGACTCACCCCATGATTCAGTGTTGAGGTTGGACTCTTCAGCATCCCTTAAGCATGACATGAGTTGGTCCACCAAGGCTTTCTGCTGGGATGTGAAGCGGTTAGTCACTTCAGCCACAACCCTGTCTAGATCTGCCCTAGTAATTGCTGCCGGCTGTTCCGTGGCAGGGGTTGTCGGATTTGTCTGATCTCCATTTTGTACTGCTGTTGGAATGGGACGATTCACTTGATCTGTGACCACTGGATCTGGAATATTGCTAGTCGCGATCTTTTTTCCTCTGTTAACATCTTTTTTCTGCCTGGGAGCCATGTCTCTCAAGCAATGAGTGATGCTGTTAGGAAGAAGGTTAAGTGGGAGAAGCTGAAGCTCCGAGCCCGTTCTCAGTGAAAGCACCAAAAATGTTTGCACAAAAAATGGGCAAACACCTCCAAGTCGTATGATTTAGTTGATTTTATGTTGTTTTTAGTGATCTGGGTGATTTATGCAAATATATAAAAAGCAGGGACTAAACTGTAAAAGACACAGATTTATAGTGGTTCGGCCAGAATGTGCCTACGTCCACTTTATATGTTATTCTCCTTTACTGTTCAGATTACAAGTACAAAGCTTTGATACAAGTATATGAAAGTTGTTTGAAAGTTCTATCCGTGCTTGAGCCCTCCAAATTGTCTGCCATTGTTGTACCCCTACCCCTCTATTTATAGAGTGAGGCTGGGGGCAGGGGTCTCGGATGTATATAGCTGTTGGTGGGCCTGGGCTGATGTAATATGGCCTGGCAACGTTGGTTCGGTGGTATGTTGGTCCGGTGGTATATTGGTCCGGTGGTATGTTGGTCTGGTAGTATGTGATTCGGTGGCTCTGGTCCGGTGGTATGTTGGTCCGATAGCAGGTGATTCGGTGGCTCTTTCCTTGTTTTGGTTCGGCTAGGCCTTGAGAGTGGATTGGTTCGGTGGTGAGTGGTTCGGTGGTTCCTTCTTCCCTTTGGTTCGGTGGTGGTGGAAACGCACCCAACAACTAAGGAGTATGCAAGTAATATATTAGTATATAAATTATAGAGGACAACATTTATATCAAAGATTCATGATCTTTAACATATTTAGATTGAGTGATATCGACTTATGAAGAAATGTATTTTTATGAACTACACTCGTGATTCAAGTGTCGAGCACATCTGAAATCATGGTAGACGTACTATACGTATATATTTATTCCTTAGAATTATTTTGGATTTCTTACTGTTCCACCTTTTATTATACATTCATATTATATAAGTTTAATTCTTATTTAACATTTTATACTTTATTAACTTAAATAATAATGTTATGCATAATTTTATATTAATTTTATTAAATATATCTTATTTTATTGATTTAATTAACTAACATATTAATTATTTCATTTTAAATTAAATATGTGCATTGTAATATTTATAATTATACACATATATCTAATATATATGTATTATATAATTTATTAATTAACATCTAATTTATTTATTTAATTATAACAATATTAATTAACTATGACTAATGTAACGACCCGATATTTTCAACCATTCGCATCCATTATAAGTGTATAGGTAGACACTCATGCCGGAATTGAATTGCTCAAAATACCACGTTGTAAATAAAATTTGGCAAATCTTAGAATATACAGTAAATAAATATAATCACAGATCACAGACACAGAGTAAAATAATGCAGCGGAAGTAAAAGAAATAGTAGTTCATGAAGCTACTATATAAATATAACAGAGTTACATAAGATACAACAAAAGAAATAGAGTACAACAGAAGTCTAAATACAATAACCAAGTGCAAGCTGAGTAGAACAACAGAACTGAAATAGATAGGACAAGACAAGCAGATAATCTCCAGTGATTCAAATCTCCAAGAGAGTGGAAATCCAAATCCGTGAATAACTCAGGCTGACCCGAGCGTAAAGCAAAACACAAAACACTCGAGTCAGGACAATATATACTTATATAATGTAAACCAACTCAAGTGAACTGTAATAAGGGTACAAGTAACTTAAAGAATGCTTGGGATCGCCCATTCTTTAAGGATCCGTTAAACTATTTACTATGTAGTAATATACGCTATATACAGTAGTGTCTAATTAGTAAAGTATAATCATATAGAAAATAGCGTTAAGGGGATGGAGAACCTTAACGCGGTCGGATCTTAAAATCATAATCGTAGTGGGTTCGATATGGTAGGTGACACGGCACACAAGGCAATGCCAGGGTAGATATACCAATTACGCACATGGACTGATGGATACGCATAGCAGCCACTACCGTTCCACCTCGAACAACACTCCCAAATCAAGGGTGGCCACCAAAAATCACAAAGTAATAGAATGGTATCGAAGAAGTGTGTCTGATACGAGGTGCTACCTCACTGGTCCGAGATCGCTCCTGTTTTAGCCACCTTATGCCAACTCACGGGAGTTGGGTCCACGTAGCATACCTTAAGAACGTCGCCACCATCCTACTTCATTCTGGAATCTCCACCGCGTACACGGTTATCAAAGTGGTTTTCGGTATCGACAGAGAGTATGTCCATATCTGATCCCGGTTTCTTTAACAACCAATCGTTATTATAACCCGTGGTTATAACTTTTAAACAATACTTTACTTCAAAATAAAATATCATTTCAAAACCATATATTTATCAAAATAAAGATTAAATCAATTCCAAACCATTTCCATATATTTAAAATATCATATCATTTCAAAACTTCATTTCAAATCATTTCAATATATCAAAATATCATATCTTTCCAAAACTTCATTTCAAATCATTTTAATATAATAAAATATCCTATCAGTTCAAAACCAAAAATTCAACTTTAAACACCTTTTAAATTCAAAGATATCGTTCATTTACTATCATTTCAAATCACCTTTAAATAGTTTATATTCCAATCAAAATAATTCATTTAAACCTTTTAAAAGTGTAATTATTATATTTTCAAATCAATTATTCAATTTCCAAAGTTTCAAACCATTCTGAGTTCGTTTACTAAGTCAAAAACCATAATTATTAAAATTTCAACCTTTCGTAGCATTTAGAAAAAAGCTGTTATAAGTTATACTTGAAAACATTTTTATTTAGCAAAGACAGCATTTAAAACTGCTGTTAAAACTCAGTTTTTAGTTAAATTATAGTTCAAAACAGAAAAGACAGCATTTCAGAAGTGCTGTGGTAACTCTGATTTCAAAACAAAGGTTTTATTTGATTTCAGCAAAGACTGCAGACCACTATAGCATTTCCAGAGAATGCTTAATAGACTTGAGTTCAATATTAGCCTACAAGTTCAATTACAGCAACTACAGCATTTCAGAAATGCTGTAATAGCTCTTTTTACACAATTTTAGTTCAATTCAGAAACTATAGCATTTCTGAATGCTATTAAAAGTTAATTCCAGATTTTAGTGTATTTCCAGCAACTAAATAACTTCAATTTAAAACACATAAACATTTTAAAAATCATATTTTAACATTTAAAATGTTCATTTTCATATCATTTAACATATATCCTTTTTACAATAAATTTCTTATAATTAAATCCAATTTTCAACAATTTACTTAATAAATTTAAGTGTAAAAGTTTGCAATTCTTCACATTTCAACAAATAAACTTAACACTTCAAATTTAAATTACCATTTCACAAATTTAACTAAATTTCCAATTTTATTTAATTAACTTAAACCTTTAATTAAAACCAAATTTCACATTTCCAAGTCAAGTTATATTTTAAAAGATCACTTTTAAACATTCATTTATTTAACCACTTAAACTCATAGAAAAATCAATAATACTTTAATAAATCGCTTAAATTCAAATTTAATCAAATTATCCTATTTACCATTTTCCAAATATAATTAAATTTTCATTTTTTATTCATATAACTTAAATATCATTTTTAACCAAAATTCCAAATTCCAAACTTAAGTAATATTTCAATAATCCAATTTAACCATTCATTAATTACATTTTTAACTCATAGAAAAATCATAATTTCTTTATTTTAAAACATTTGAAAATCTATTTAAATCAAATTTCATAAATTTATATTTTTAAATTACTTAAAAATATCCAAAAACACTTTATAAAATAACCACGGGCCTGTATATAGTTTTCTAACCTAGGTCAAGTGATACAGATATATATCATTTCAATCCGCAATTTACAAAGAAAAACCGGGTTCTATCATTTCAAACCCGCAATCCCAAGTTAAAATAAGTTAAATAAAAACCATTCAGGCCTATCATTTCAGCCCATAATGATTTTTCCCTATTCTAAAGTCCGTTCGGGTATGTATCATTTCAACCCATAGTGATTCTAGTCTACAGGGAACTTGCAGTGTGATAAACAGATATAAATGAACAGAATACAATATATAACAGTAACGGATGATATAACAGGTGTATAAACATCATATGATCATAACATAGTCAAGTATAACATGATAATATATTTCTACAGATTCACAGGGTGTCAATTTACTAGTTATATAGGTACATATTGTCTGGTGAGAATAACTCACCTGTTTGTGCTGGAGATATCAAAACCAATGACACAATGGAAACAAAAGCACGATGACAAGACTACGGACTTGAGTGGAGAGCCAGATCCAAAGCTACAACTCTTGTATTACAACCCAAAACATACATCAAAACAAACACAATTTCAACGCACTTGAAATGGAATAACTTTTAAATGAAAAGAGATTTGAATGTCAAATCTTTTGCCTTGCTTCCTCTATTTTTTTTGCATGGTCAAGGGTGGGTTTTGACTCTGGTTTGAACAGGGAATGGCTTAGGTATGGGCATAAGAATGCATGGCCAAAGTGGTGAAGCATGGAGAAGAAGTTGCAAAGCATGAAGGTGAAGGGGCTTATGCAACATAGCATGGTTTTGGTTCACCAAAATGGTTCGGCCATGGGTCCTTGGGTTTGGCCATGTCAATTTCAGATCTGGACAGAGGCTAAGATGATGTATAGTGGTGGTAGCAAGGTGGTGGTGGTGGCTAGAGGTGGTGGCCGTGGTGTATAATGAAGGGGAGGAGGTGATAAGGTGATGGCTTGCATAGTTAAGGGTTTTCAAGTCATGTTGCATAGTTTTTTGTAGAGTTGTTCATCATGGAGTGGTGTGGCCTGGTAAAATCAGAGGGGTAGGTGGGTGATGGTGACAAGGAGGAGGTAGTGGAGGTGGTGGCCATGGCAAGCAAGTGGTGGTCGAGCAAACAAGCTAGAGAATCAAGGCAAAACCATAGGAAAACAATGGAAAAAGAAGAGAAAAAGAAGAAAAAGAAGGAGAGGCCATTACCCAATCTTCTTGCTGAGAAAATGAGATGGAATGAGGTATGATTCTTGTGAAAAGATGAGAAAAAAGTGGCGGCTACACTAGGGTTTTAGATGGCTAGGGCAAAATTTGAGGAGTTAAAGAAAATGAAGGGTTTGGACAAAAAAGGGCTTAAGTTTCAAAGTGTTTTACAACCTTTCATATTTCCTTTCTTTTTAATCTTTATATAAACAAAAATATTCAGAAAAATACTTTACAAACCGAAATCAATTATAAATATGAGAAAACAAATAATAATTTTTGGAAAAATATAAAAAGAATGAAGAAAATTACTTAAAAATACCAAACAGTGTTCAAAATTTATAAATAAATCACTGTCAGTCTTGAAAAACTATACACTTCATTATAAAAATATTATGAAGTGAAAATTTGAATCAAAATAATTTATTTATCATTTTCAAAATAAAATAGATAATTAAATTGGAGAAAATAGAAAAAGGATTAAAGAAAATGTTTAAAATTTACAAACAGGACATGGAAATTTGCATGAAAAATACTACTAACTCTGGAAAAATTCCTACCTTACTTTAAAAATATTTAAAAGCCAAAATATATATTATATAACATAAATATACAAATTAGAATAAAATATATCAAATAAAAATGTCATTTATAAAATTTTAAAATAAAGAATATTGTTGAATAACCCAATATACACACAATATTGAAAACAGTATAACTTTTGCAGTTTAAATCCATTTTCAACGAAACGAAAAGCAGTATTCAAGTTATTAAATATATTTTTATAATAAAAGATAAAATTTAAAATCTCAAACTTTTAAAATTTTAAGTTAAAAGTCGAAGTTTGACTATTTGACCAAAATTCACATTTTCTGGAAATATTAAATTTAGTCATATTTGGAATTCTAATCCACATACAAAATCAAAGTTTTTATATTTACAATAACAAAATTTATTCTTTTCATAAATAAAGCATTTAAATCTGGAAATCAATTTAAAAATAGTTGTAAAATACAGGGTTGTTACACTCTCCCCCACTCAAAACTTTTCGTCCCCGAAAAGGACCGAGGTACGGGAAAGCACCTAAAAAGCTAGAATGAATAGAATTAAGACAAGATGATAAGAATATTGGAATTACACCTGATAACTATTGTTATAGGCAAGTTTAACAAGATGGAGGTGATCAAATAAAGAACACAAACACGAAAAGATCCTCTAGAGTCTGAATCACCCTTTTCACTTGACCGACAATCTATGAATGGAAAAACAGTGTTCAGATCCAGATGAGTAACAAAGATTATAGAAAGATTTCTAAACAGACTGGTATAAGCAATAGCCTTCCCATTCTGTAACAAGATAAGAGAAATAAGGACAACGACAAGATAGTTTGAAAAACAAAATAAGATAATAAACTTGAAACCGCTTTGAAATCATAACAATTTAGAGATGTAATCATTTGGAAATCACACTGCTAAAATCACAACACTTTGGACATGTTATTCTTTAAAAAAACATAATACTTAGAAAATCATAACACCCTAAAAAAAATCTTCATTTAAACCATTTTAATCCAAGATCAAACAATATTCATTTTAAAGTTGTAACATTTCTAAGTTCATTAAATTTTAAAATTTTCCAAAACATTGTATTTCAAAATAGTAGCACTTATAAAATGCTACAGTAGATATATTAGTATTTCAAATCAGTTCAATTTCAGAAATATTCATTTGGATATCATTTAACTTATGACTTATTAAAACAAACTTTTATGAATGGAATATCCAAATTAAACTATACTTCGTTTATTAATTCAAAAGTTCACTATTTTATTTAGCCTTAATTTAACACATAACCTAACACTTTATTTAAAATACCCATTTCATAAATAGATATTCCTTTAATAAGTTACATTTAAAATTCCATTTGGAAACCAAATTCTCAATTATCAAAATTTAGTGATGTTAAAATACATTTTAACTATTTAAATCATAATTATTCATTTTTCAAGACATATCAATTTCATAAATAAAATATTTATCATAGCAAATATAACAATCAAATTTCTTTACACATTTATTCATTTAGACATCAATTAAACTATAAATTCAAGTTAAATAAACTTTATTACCAAAAGTCCAATTCAAATGTATTTTATTTTATCTATTCAAAGATACATTATTTATTATACAACATATTCATTTCAGGAAATAACCTTTATTAAAATTCCTAGGGTAGACTTAAGGTTCCATATTAAATCAAATTTGATTATTAAGTTATTTAAATAAAATCTCTTTAAATTCCTTTTTCACTATTTACCTCTGTTAATCTTTTATAACTAAATTTAAGTGTATAACATTTATTATAACCACTCAATTTTTTTTATAAAATCCTTTCTATATTGTATATTATCCAATTTCATATTCAACTTCTGTGTAATTTAGGTAAGTTATATTAGAATGAAATTGTGTGTTATACAAGTAAAACTTTCCGATTCTATTATCTCAATTTTGAATCATTTATCCAAATTTTTGATTTTTTTTCTTTTTATAATTGAAATTATTCTTTAAGATAAAATTTAAGAATTTGAATCTTCGAACATCTTCAAACCATTTGGAGATAAGTAATTATATATACATAATATGTCAAATCAAATTTAAATCATATATCCCTATATATATTATAAATCAAGTCATATTTTAGAAATTCAAATTAATTAAATTCCCCAAAACAAAGCTGTAGCAATACTACAGAACAGTCTCTTCACTTCGAAACTCGAAAATGAACGTCGATGATGCTGCAGTCATCACCGAAATTATTTTCCAGCGACAAAGAGAAGAGCACTAAATTTTTAAACTTAAAAATCCTTTAGAAACAAATTTCTACTTGGAAATACTTTAAATAATATATCCTTTTAAAACTTTAAACACAAGGTTTGAAATCCATCGAAAATTAAATTCTTAAATTTCTTGTTTTAAATTCATTTCAGTTCCCAAATAAATTTATAAACAACTATTTATAAATTCATTTATAGAACAATAAATGATAAATCAAGTATTATCATTTCAAATAATCAATTTAAATCAATTTATTAAGTTCCATAAAATTTTCTATCCAAATTTATTTCATTAACCAAATTTTAAAATAATATTGTGTCAGTTTGTTCTGTCAAAGTGTTTTAGAAATCCTATCGATAGCGTTGATCAGACGAATCGATCGGAAACCCAAATCAACATCAACAACCCAAACAACACAAAATATAAAAGAAAACATAGATTTACAAGTACAATTCAAAATGTTTGGAGATAGTTTAGAAACAAAAGACAAGATGGTTAAACAGAGTAGAGAGATGGGTAAGCTTAGATAAATCGCGGACAACCTTAACCGGGTCAACTGTGACTTAATGGATAAGATCAAATGTGGATTTTCTGGGGTAAATCTACCTTCGATCTCAAGAGATAGAGTTTGGAATAACAAAAGATATTAGCATCTAAACCAAGGATAGATATAAATCTCTGGTGAATCGATGAAAATTTGTAAAGGAGTTTCCCCCTTTACCAGAAAATTAGAATATTGGCGAGACAGCCAATTTACTATAAAGATCATTCGAAGTGGAGTTATGTGATACTCCAAAATCAAAAGAAGATGAATAGTGAGGGACAAGAATGAATTTTGAAACCGCAGGGAACGTTCCAAAAGTTCAAAGGAAATTCGAATCAAGAGGAAAAGATTCAAACTCGAACGAAAGTGATTCTGTAAATAAATCTACTCCATATGCTGAGTTTTGCCTCAAAGCCAAAGCTCTGATACCAACTGTAACGACCCGATATTTTCAACCATTCGCATCCATTATAAGTGTATAGGTAGACACTCATGCCGGAATTGAATTGCTCAAAATACCGTGTTGTAAATAAAATTTGACAAATCTCAAAATATACAGTAAATAAATATAATCACAGATCACAGACACAGAGTAAAATAATGCAGTGGAAGTAAAAGAAATAGTAGTTCATGAAGCTACTATATAAATATAACAGAGTTACATAAGATACAACAGAAGAAATAGAGTACAACAGAAGTCTAAATACAATAACCAAGTGCAAGCTGAGTAGAACAATAGAACTGAAATAGATAGGACAAGACAAGCAGATAATCTCCAGCGATTCAAATCTCCAAGAGAGTGGAAATCCAAATCTGTGAATAACTCAGGCTGACCCGAGCGTAAAGCAAAACACAAAACACAAAACACTCGAGTCAGGACAATATGTACTTATATAATGTAAACCAACTCAAGTGAACTGTAATAAGGGTACAAGTAACTTAAAGAATGTTTGGGATCGCCCATTCTTTAAGGATCCGTTAAACTATTTACTATGTAGTAATATACGCTATATACAGTAGTGTCTAATTAGTAAAGTATAATCATATAGAAAATAGCGTTAAGGGGATGGAGAACCTTAACGCGGTCGGATCTTAAAATCATAATCGTAGTGGGTTCGATATGGTAGGTGACACGGCACACAAGGCAATGCCAGGGTAGATATACCAATTACGCACACGGATTGATGGATACGCATAGCAGCCACTACCGTTCCACCTCGAACAACACTCCCAAATCAAGGGTGGCCACCAAAAATCACAAAGTAATAGAATGGTATCGAAGAAGTGTGTCCGATACGAGGTGCTACCTCACTGGCCCGAGATCGCTCCTGTTTTAGTCACCTTATGCCAACTCACGGGAGTTGGGTCCACGTATATACCTTAGGATCGTCGCCACCATCCTACTTCATTCTGGAAACTCCACCGCGTACACAGTTGTCAAAGTGGTTTTCGGTATCGACAGAGAGTATGTCCATATCCGATCCCGGTCTCTTTAACAACCAATCGTTATTATAACCCGTGGTTATAACTTTTAAACAATACTTTACTTCAAACTAAAATATCATTTCAAAACCATATATTTATCAAAATAAAGATTAAATCAATTCCAAACCATTTCCATATATTTAAAATATCATATCATTTCAAAACTTCATTTCAAATCATTTCAATATATCAAAATATTATATCTTTCCAAAACTTCATTTCAAATCATTTTAATATAATAAAATATCTATCAGTTCAAAACCAAAAATTCAACTTTAAATACCTTTTAAATTCAAAGATATCGTTCATTTACTATCATTTCAAATCACCTTTAAATAGTTTATATTCCAATCAAAATAATTCATTTAAACCTTTTAAAAGTGTAATTATTATATTTTCAAATCAAGTATTCAATTTCCAAAGTTTCAAACCATTCTGAGTTCGTTTACTAAGTCAGAAACCATAATTATTAAAATTTCAACCTTTCGTAGCATTTAGAAAAAAGCTGTTATAAGTTATACTTGAAAACATTTTTATTCAGCAAAGACAGCATTTAAAACTGCTGTTAAAACTCAGTTTTTAGTTAAATTATAGTTCAAAACAGAAAAGACAGCATTTCAGAAGTGCTGCGGTAACTCAGATTTCAAAACAAATGTTTTATTTGATTTCAGCAAAGACTGCAGACCACTATAGCATTTCCAAAGAATGCTATAATAGACCTGAGTTCAATATTAGCCTATAAGTTCAATTACAGCAACTACAGCATTTCAGAAATGCTGTAATAGCTCTTTTTACACAATTTTAGTTCAATTCAGAGACTATAGCATTTCTGAATGCTATTAAAAGTTAATTCCAGATTTTAGTGTATTTCCAGCAACTAAATAACTTCAATTTAAAACACATAAACATTTTAAAAATCATATTTTAACATTTAAAATGTTCATTTTCATATCATTTAACATATGTCATTTTTACAATAAATTTCTTATAATTAAATCCAATTTTCAACAATTTACTTAATAAATTTAAGTGTAAAAGTTTCCAATTCTTCACATTTCAACAAATAACTTAACACTTCAAATTTAAATTACCATTTCACAAATTTAACTAAATTTCCAATTTTATTCAATTAACTTAAACCTTTAATTAAAAGTAAATTTCACATTTCCAAGTCAAGTTATATTTTAAAAGATCACTTTTAAACATTCATTTATTTAACCACTTAAACTCATAGAAAAATCAATAATACTTTAATAAATTGCTTAAATTCAAATTTAATCAAATTATCCTATTTACCATTTTCCAAATATAATTAAATTTTCATTTTTTATTTATATAACTTAAATATCATTTTTAACCAAAATTCCAAATTCCAAACTTAAGTTATATTTCAATAATCCAATTTAACCATTCATTAATTACATTTTTAACTCAAAGAAAAATCATAATTTCTTTATTTTAAAACATTTGAAAATCTATTTAAATCAAATTTCATAAATTTATATTTTTAAAATACCTAAAAATATCCAAAAACACTTTATAAAATAACCACGGGCCTGTATATAGTTTTCTAACCTAGGTCAAGTGATACAGATATATATCATTTCAATCCGCAATTTACAAAGAAAAACCGGGTTCTATCATTTCAAACCCGCATCCCAAGTTAAAATAAGTTAAATAAAAACCATTCAGGCCTATCATTTCAGCCCATAATGATTTTTCCCTATTCTAAAGTCCGTTCGGGTATGTATCATTTCAACCCATAGTGATTCTAGTCTACAGGGAACTTGCAGTGTGATAAACAGATATAAATGAACAGAATACATTATATAATAGTAACGGATGATATAACAGGTGTATAAACATCATATGATAATAACATAGTCAAGTATAACATGATAATATATTTCTACAGATTCACAGGGTGTCAATTTACTAGTTATATAGGTACATATTGTCTGGTGAGAATAACTCACCTGTTTGTGCTGGAGATATCAAAACCAATGACACAATGGAAACAAAAGCACGATGACAAGACTACGGACTTGAGTGGAGAGCCAGATCCAAAGCTACAACTCTTCTATTACAACCCAAAACATACATCAGAACAAACACAATTTCAACGCACTTGAAATGGAATAACTTTTAAATGAAAAGAGATTTGAATGTCAAATCTTTTGCCTTGCTTTCTCTATTTTTTTTGCATGGTCAAGGGCGGGTTTTGGCTCTGGTTTGAACAGGGAATGGCTTAGGTATGGGCATAAGAATGCATGGCCAAAGTGGTGAAGCATGGAGAAGAAGTTGCAAAGCATGAAGGTGAAGGGGCTTATGCAACATAGCATGGTTTTGGTTCACCAAAATGGTTCGGCCATGGGTCCTTGGGTTCGGCCATGTCAATTTCAGATCTGGACAGAGGCTAAGATGATGTATAGTGGTGGTAGCAAGGTGGTGGTGGTGGCTAGAGGTGGTGGCCGTGGTGTATAATGAAGGGGAGGAGGTGATAAGGTGATGGCTTGCATAGTTAAGGGTTTTCAAGTCATGTTGCATAGTTTTTTGTAGAGTTGTTCATCATGGAGTGGTGTGGCCTGGTCAAATCAGAGGGGTAGGTGGGTGATGGTGACAAGGAGGAGGTAGTGGAGGTGGTGGCCATGGCAAGCAAGTGGTGGTCGAGTAAACAAGCTAGAGAATCAAGGCAAAACCATAGGAAAACAATGGAAAAAGAAGAGAAAAAGAAGAAAAAGAAGGAGAGGCCATTACCCAATATTCTTGCTGAGAAAATGAGATGGAATGAGGTATAATTCACGAGAAAAGATGAGAAAAAAGTGGCGGCTACACTAGGGTTTTAGATGGCTAGGGCAAAATTTGAGGAGTTAAAGAAAATGAAGGGTTTGGACAAAAAAGGGCTTAAGTTTCAAAGTGTTTTACAACCTTTCATATTTCCTTTCTTTTTAATCTTTATATAAACAAAAATATTCAAAAAAATAATTTACAAACCGAAATCAATTATAAATATGAGAAAACAAATAATAAATTTTGGAAAAATATAAAAAGAATGAAGAAAATTACTTAAAAATACCAAACAGTGTTCAAAATTTATAAATAAATCACTGTCAGTCATGAAAAACTATACACTTCATTATAAAAATATTATGAAGTGAAAATTTGAATCAAAATAATTTATTTATCATTTTCAAAATAAAATAGATAATTAAATTGGAGAAAATAGAAAAAGGATTAAAGAAAATGTTTAAAATTTACAAACAGGGCATGGAAATTTGCAAGAAAAATACTACTAACTCTGGAAAAATTCCTACCTTACTTTAAAAATATTTAAAAGCCAAAATATATATTATATAACTTAAATATACAAATTAGAATAAAATATATCAAATAAAAATGTCAGTTATAAAATTTTAAAATAAAGAATATTGCTGAATAACCCAATATACACACAATATTGAAAACAGTATAACTTTTGCAGTTTAAATCCGTTTTCAACGAAACGAAAAGCAGTATTAAAGTTATTAAATCTATTTTTATAATAAAAGATAAAATTTAAAATCTCAAACTTTTAAAATTTTAAGTTAAAAGTCGAAGTTTGACTATTTGACCAAAATTCACATTTTCTGGAAATATTAAATTTAGTCATATTTGGAATTCTAATCCACATACAAAATCAAAGCTTTTATATTTACAATAAAAAAATTTATTCTTTTCATAAATAAAGCATTTAAATCTGGAAATCAATTTAAAAATAATTGTAAAATACAGGGTTGTTACAACTAATTTCGAAAATTATATATATATAACCTTAACATTGTTGAATCCGAGCCTTACACACTACTTTTCTAGACACCCTATTAAATGCGTAGGCTATAATATGTTAGCCGTAAAACTGCTATTTAAACCACATAAGCTATTGCGCTATGATACTGTAACAACCCGCCTTTTCGACCCTCGAATTTTGACACCAATACATCCACAGTATTCACGTGTTGAGCATCCAAGTGCCTGAAAGACAAACGTTTGCGTAGAAGAAAAAGAAAAGGAAACAGAACAAGAAAGAAGAACACAATATTAGAATCTCACATGTGGAACGATAACATATAATATCTCAAAAGGTCTTTATCAAAAGAAAACTTTAATATACATACATCAATCAAAGAAAGCTAACCTATCATTGGCCTAGATAATTATAACTACTAGTCCTCACAAATACTGATAGATACAAATCAAGTAATGCAGCGGAAAAAAATATGGTAAGAAATCATTCAGTTCCTCTCCAAGAGCTCCAATGAACCACATCTAAATCTGGAAACATACTCGAGCTGACCCGAGCATTATAAGAAGATAATACTCAAATCAGTCTAGTAAACCAGTGTGAGAAAATTAATCATATGGATTACCATATTTATAAAATCCTTCAAACGTAAAGGTATTTCGTAAGACCATGCTGCCAATAGACACGGGCGGGCTTTTACCTTACGATAACCAAACTGTTTCTATTATAATGTGTAAGGTGTAAAATATAAATAATCATGTAGCTGCGATGCATGTGAGTGTACATCACAACAATAATACATATACAATCACAACCGCTAAGGCACGTTCGCTAATTGCGTAGGATTCCATGAAGGAGACCTTAATATTTTGATAATGGTTCCCTTGCATAAGGATCAAAGATATCCTTCTGAGTATCGTATATCTCTAGGTAAAATATACTATAGGAAAAACATAGTTGGTCCATGCCCAAGCATGTGGCACCGGGTCACATCACTCCTATATGCATACCTGCAAGTATAACTAGAATGGAGTGCCTGCACCCTTTAAGTTAGCTAAACCCCATAGGTTGTGTATCCTATCTCTGGTTTCTATTGTTACCGATGATGAAGTCACATTCAGCATTCCAGCACATGAGTCACAGCTCGAACAGAGCTCGGAACTATACATGGATTCCCATATCTTAATTGATCTCGCAACCACACGGTTCCCCAATAGATCTCAAAATCACACATGGATTCTCATACCTCAATGGATCTCAGAATCACACATGAATTCCCACATCCTGAATAGATCACGAACAACTACATGTGTTCGAGCATCTCAAACAGATCTTGAATCTCCACATAGATTCCAGCATCTCAAACTAATCATGAACCTCTTTCAAAGCATAAAAAATGTATATGGTTTTTGAGTGGTTACGGTTTCAAGTAATCTCATATAAGTACACTCCCTCATTTACCTGACGCTCAAAAACCAATCGATCAATTTCCCATTAATTTCAACTTCGGTTTTGTGATCAGAGATCACCTCCTAACTGTTTAAGGGACGGATTTCCTTATCATTTGTCATAGAAGAGCAAAACGAGTTTATATATACAGTATAGTATCACCGAAGATAACCATACCATATACTTCATGTGTTTCTTTTAGATATTTCCAAAGTATATTTAGTCAAATCAAATAACATGAGAATAATCACATACAGGAAACTAGTTCCCTTATACTATCCGTAAGCAAGTAACACACAAAGCACGTTAAAAAAAGCACAATCAAGTCATATAAACAACTTTTAATACCCTTTTTAATTAATCTTCCTTTATTAATTAAAATCCTCTTTTACTAGTAAAACTCATTTTACTCAACAAACCCTTAATAAATGAAACCCTATTTATTAATTAAACTTTACTATTAATTAAAATATCATTGTTCATTTCAACACATTTCAACACTTCTCAAAAGTATTCATACGCTTATCTCAATCGTATAAGTATATTCACAAATCAATTTCAATGGGCTTAAGAAAAATGTTACTCAAACATTGTCCCTACAAACCTAAATCCATTTCACTTATGATTATCTTTAAAACGTTCCTTTCAAAGATCTATTTACATTCATAAGTATAATCAAAACGGATTAAAGGCGAATGTTACTAACACATTGCCAAAAAAACCCAAAACCAATTTATAGTTGTTATCCTCTTTAAAATTCCATTATTAAAGATCCAGGTATTTTCCCAAAATCATTTAACAATATTTACCACTTTAATATATTATCCAAGAGTTTAAAAACAAATGTTATTAAAACATTGTTTACAATAAACCCAAAACCATTCCACTATTCCGCTATCTTTAAATTTCCATTTTAAAGATCCAATCACTTTTCAAAAGCATAGTTAAATGGGTTAAAGCAAATGTTGCACAAGCACCGTTGCTATAAACCAAAAATCACTTTTTATACTTGCCATTTACTTGAAACATTCATCTAAATCTCTAAGTACATCTCCACTTATTAAACAAGGTAATATACCTTTTTAATCAATTTATAAAACAATCCATTATAACGTAAGTGTTATAATCCAAAAACTCCTTTATATTCTTTTACAAATACTAAAATTCCTTTTTATAACTTCTAAATATACTAAAAACCTTTAAAAAGATATATATATATATATATATATATATATATTTATTTATAAAACTAACATATTTAATAAAATGCTATAACCCATTTGTAAAATATTATAATATAAAAGCCTTTTATTTCTTAAATAAAATCTTTAACAATTTCTAAAACAATATATATACTTAAAAAAATACTTTTAAAATTCTTATACATAATTTAAAACATTATTTAAAAACCATAAAAACATGTTTTACAATTTAAAACCATTACTTTAAAAACCCATAAATGATTATCAGTAATACATTTAAATCTTCATATTTTCTAATAATAAGTATGCTCATAGTACTTATTATAAATTCGAAGAAGCCCTAGGATGTAGTGACGCCCCACCTCTATACTCACAATAACAAAGGTTATTATAAGGAATAACTTCTGCTATTGCGAAGAATAAGGCTTGTTAGAAGCGACCATCCGTAAGTTATGCCTTAGACGAGTATTGATTACATCGATAGGAGTTGTGTAAATTACTCCCAACGATATATATATTCAATTCAAATCTAAAACGAAACTACGGTGGCTTAAGAAAAATTCAGAACAACTCATAATAATTACAACACGGATAAGTATAATCACAACGGAACAGAAATATCAGATATAGCGGAAGACAAGTCTGGATACATGCTACAACAATCGATGGTTCACATGAACCAAATGTACATATACATAACTATCAATACATACACGAGATGAGAGTCAAAACACCAAAAGTAACACCTCGAAGTCTAGACAAAAGATGAAGTGAAATCCCAAAAGCTGAAGCAGCAACTGAATCAGAGATAGCGATTATCCTGAAATAACTCGGTCTGACCCGAGTATTATTTAAAAGAAAATAATAAACGGATCAGTCTAATTTAAACTTAGAAGTGAATGCATCATAAACAACATCAAAGCAAATCAATCATAATCTCGAATGAGACTATTCAGCATAAATAATCAACATAGCTTAAATGAAGAAATCTCATTAAACTCCATCAAATCAACTTTCAAATTCACAATTGAATTCAAAACAACAATTCACAAAATCTAGAAATAAAAAATAGATAACTAGAAAATCAGCATAAAAGTGGATCGATCCCAGCAGATGGCGAGTCTAAACTACGCCGCACATGCATCTCAAATGGTCGAAGCCTACCAAGTACTATCATCATAATTTTTGTCGCCCAACAGATGGCCCGAAGGTCCAACAGAGTGACCCGAAGGTCTAGTACTGGTAATTGACCCGAAGGTCCAGCAGAGTGACTCGAAAACCCAACAAAATCATCAAAATCTTCAAACAGCAAATCCCCAGCAAATATTTCAATTAACGAGTCCGGAATTAACCGAATTAGTAAAAGTGTGGTTCCATACTCCGCACTTTTGCTAAATCGTTTAAATCTCTTCATCATTTCCTTGAAAGTGTAAAATTGTGTATTTTATATAAATAACATTTTACGTTCTCAAACGGACAAGTCCAGAATTAACTGAATCAGTAAAAGTAAGGGTTCATAGTCCTTAATTTTGCTGAAGCGTTTAAATCGATACCTCATTCTTTTGAAAGCGTAAACTGTGAAAATTTTGGAAACAATTTTATTTTAAAACGATTTTAAAAACACGTGATTAAAACAGCAACATCTATAGCAATTTCGACAAGAAATTGCGCTACACAAAACACCGTAAAAATGGATGTAAAAGCAACATTGCAAGGTAGCCACTTGGAAATTCAATTTAAATTGACGGTTACTGAAGTCAAAACAACAGTAATTTATTCGTCAAAAATCTCATCAAACAACATGCTTCAAAAATACAACACCGGAGTAAAAATCCGTTATAAAAATAACGGCAACAAAATTTGTTTCAAAACGAAACACCGGTTCAAAATGAATTAATGCAATAAAATCAGAAAGTGGTCTGGACACACTTATTGTGCTACATATTTGCACGTAGTAATGGAAGTTGACAAATTATGTGAAGTGCAACTACCCATATGTGACAAACTTTTATACATGACTTGTACTTCACTTTCATTCACGCAACAAAATATAGGCAAAGTATAAGTGACTAGGACTTGAGTTTTGTGACATGCACTAATACTTCATAAAAATGAAAAGGGGACCTGGACTTACATTTGTGAAATACACTTAAGTTTTCCACTCGTAAGCAATGAAATAAATATGCCTGGCAATACTTCATGCATATGTGTAATTATCAATGTGCACGTGAACTACAAATATAAACCAAATAATTTACTCTATCTTGTTTTTCACTGGTGCGTGCACTAAATGAATTACAACAAAAAATTTAACCTGGAACACACACATGAATTGAAATATTTGGCACTAACATACTTAAAGATTTCGAATGCTGTATATTGTACATGTGGAAATGAAATGACGAAAATGTCTGGACAAGCTATATTCATGCGCACGTAACAAATGTATAGCTTGGACAATATTTCATATATGTGTGACCTGGAACTGATTTTTCCATACAAAACAACTCGCACGCTAAGGTCTGGGCGGTATAATATGCATGCAAAAACTGATGTAAACCAAAATAATGTACGCAAGAAAAAACTTGGACTTCTACTCTTTGTACGCATGAATTAAATAAAGGTCTGAGCTTTATTTTCGTGAAATGCATTTACACCAACCTGACACAAATTTTTTTTCCTATGAAATGTGAACTAATTTACACTCAAATTCGTGCTATATATTGCATGCAAAATAATGAAGCTGATAGAAATAAATGACTCGGTTAAAATAGCTGTGAGTTTGCACTCACCTTAGATCTGTTCCAAAAATCAGCTAGCAACAAAGATTCAAAATAAACTACAAATTTGGAACCGCCATTAATACTTCTACCAAGCTACTGAAGAAAATGGAATAAAATGATGCAGTTCAAAAAAATAGCAACAGAAAGGACGTAGGCATTACTTTTCTCTTTCAAATATTGTGTATAAGTCAAAGAATGAAGAGGTGCTGGCTAACACTTTGTACATATCCATTTAATGCAAACGTGCTTTAGTGAAGAAAAAGGACACGGCTAGCTTATAGAAATGATGATAGCAAATGTAAAGTTTCCAAACTTTTGTGATAGCAAAGTGTTCACATTGCTTTTAAAATGAACCATTCATTTTTCACGTGAAGGCCAAATGAAAGAATTTATAACTTAACTAAGTTATATTTCCAACTGACTTTGCAAATGACTACTACTAATGCTCAACTTACTTTACAACATTTTTTTGTATTGCAAATTTATTTCTCAAATTTTAATTTAAAATTTCTATTTTAAGTTTTTATTACGACGGTAATTAAAAACCACGGTTGTTACAAACTCCCCCCTTATAAAAATTGCGTCCCCGCAATTTTCATACTAGAAGTTGTTTATAACACTAATTATTCATCACAACAAAGATTTAAAATAGAAAGATGAATAAGAATGCTCACCCCCACCCATAGAGGAGAGAAAACCCGGATAAGAACGCTCGATGAATTCTTTGGTTTCCCAAGTGCAATCTTTGGGGTTTGCGGACCATTGAATTTTCATAAGCGGGACTTCTTTATTCCGAAGGCGTTTAACCTCCGAAGCTAGCACACGAATAGGATTTTGCACCATAGACAAGTCGGGTGAGATCTCAAGATCTTGCAACACATGAGGATCAATAATAGAATCTGAATCTCGAAGGCATCGACAAAGCTGGGATACATGAAATACGTCATGAATTCCCGAAAAATGAATAGGTAGCGATATACGATAAGCAACTGGGCCAATGCGTTCCGTAATAGGAAATGGTCCAACATATCGAGGAGCCAATTTCCCAGAGCTACTAAAACGCACCACCCCCTTCATCGGAGAAATACGAATAAACACGCGATCGCCAACAGATAATTCCAAAGGCTTCCTACGATGATCGGCATAAGATTTCTGCCTATTCTGAGCCTCTTTCATTCTCTGTCTGATAATATAAATCTTATCAAAAGATTCACGAATATAATCGGGGCCGAGAACTAACTTTTCCCCGGATTCCAACCAACAAGATGGTGATCGACACGGTCTTCCGTAAAGAGCTTCGAAAGGAGCCATACTAATACTGGATTGAAAACTGTTGTTATAAGAAAATTCAACAAGAGATAAGTGGTCTTCCCAACAACCACCAAAATCAAGAATAAAAGCTCGAAGGAGATCTTCCAAAACTTGATTCACCCTTTCAGCCTGACCATCAGACTTTGGATGATAAGTTGTGCTGAGATTGAGCTTAGTACCTAAATCTTTCTGAAGGCTATGCCAGAAACCACTAGTAAAAAGCGGATCTCTGTCACTAACAATAGCACTAGGCACACCATGAAGTCGAATAAAAAGCTTAGCCAACAGAGGAGCAGTCTGATTGGACTTAATAGGAATAAAATGGGCTGATTTGGTCAATCGGTCAACAATCACCCAAACACTAGTATGGCCCGACCTCAAACGAGGTAGACCATCAATGAAGTCCATGGAAATTTGATCCCATTTCCATAATGGAATCTCAAGAGGCTGCAAAAGACCACTAGGACGATGGTGTTCTGCTTTAATAAGTTGACAAGTCATGCAACGACTCACATAACTTGCAACATCACGCTTCATACCCTCCCAAAAGTATAAACGTTTCATGTCGGCATACATTTTGCTACTGCCTGGATGGATAGTATACTTAGAATGATGATAGTCCTCAAGAATGTCATTTCTAAGATTAGGAACATTAGGCACGATCAACCTTCCCTTCTTCCGGATACAACCATGAATATCAATATCAAAATCCTTTAGATTATCACTTCGGGATTCCGATTTACAGCTCTGAATAAGATAAGAGATATCTGGATCTTGTTTTTGGGCATCGACAATACGATCCAACAAACTAGGACGAGCTTCCATGCTAAATAAAAACACGGGAGAATCAGAAACTGAAGAACGGTCTCTAATATCACAATGAGATAAAGCTTCCAACATATTCCACTCTGCTAGCATCATGGAAACAACAACTTGCTGCTTGCGACTAAGCGCATCAGCAACTCGATTACCCTTACTAGGGTTATACTGAATATCTAAATCATAAGAAGCAAGAAATTCGAGCCAATGCTATTGCCTCATATTTAGTTCCTTCTGAGTGAATAGATACTTCAGAGATTTGTGATTAGTGAAGAGAACAAAACGCTCGCCCAATAAATAATGTCGCCAAATATTTAGAGCAAAAAGACTATAGCGGCTAAATCCAAATCATGGGTAGCATAACGAATCTCGTTAGTCTTTAGTTATCTAGAAGCATAGGCAACTACTCTCTCTTTTTGCATGAGAACAGCACCGAGTCCATAACCACTGGCATCGGTATAAACAACAAGATCATGATTCCCTTCGGGAACCACTAAGATAGGAGCATGAGAGAGGAGATCTTTTAACTTCAAGAAGGAATTCTCACACTTATCATACCAAATAAAAGGAACAGCTTTTCTTGTGAGAGTGGTAACCGGCGATAATATCCCGCCAATCCAAGGAAACTACGGATCTCAGTAACAGTCTCGGGCCTCTTCCAATTCTGAATAGATTCGATCTTGGAAGGATCGACAGAGATACCATCGGAAGAAACAATATGACCGAGAAACTTCACCTTATTCTCCCAGAAGTGACACTTGGAGAATTTGGCATAAAGCTGATGCTGACGAAGAGTGCTCAAAACAATCTCCAAATGCTGAATATGATCGGCTTCAGATTTGGAATAAATAAGAATATCATCTATGAAAACCAAGACGAACTTATCGAGATGTTCACGGAATATCTGATTCATAAGATCAACAAAATATGCTGGAGCGTTCGTCAGACCGAGCGGCATAACAAGCCATTCGTAAGAACCATAACAAGTACGGAATGCAGTAAGAGGAATGCTATCTTCCGCAACTCGTAACTGATGAAAACCGGTAGCAAGATCGAGTTGGGAGAAAAGCTTAGCGCCACTTAATTGATCGAACATGTCGTCGATCCTAGGTAATGGATACCTATTTTTGATAGTAAGCTCGTTAAGCTTGCGATAATCAATGCAAAGCCTAAGAGTACCATCTGGCTTGTTAACAAAGACAACGGTGACGCCCCAAGGAGAAGAGCTAGAATGAATAAAATGATTGGCTTCCAATTCAGATAATTGTTGCTTGAGTTTCTCATTTTCCTTAGCAGACATCCTCGTGGGAGGACGACTGATAGGATGAGGACCAGAGATAAGATCAATACGGAACTTAATTGCCCTCTTCGGCGGCAAACATGAAATAGGCTCGAAGACATCAGAAAAATCACAAACAACCAGAATATTAGCTATGACATCCTCCGATTCGAAGGAAGAAATAAGAGCATTCGAAGTATGATCCATGCTTCGAAATATGATAGATAACTGCTCGATAGCATCTAGATGCTTGGGATATAAAGTTCTTTCGGGACAGAGGATTTGAACTTCATAACGGACGAGCCAATCCATACCCAAAATGATATCAAAACCAAGATGATCCATAACATGCAGATTCGCATGAAAGGAAAAACCACATAGAATAATCTCAACATCAACACATAACAAACCAAGAGTAGCGGATCCACCAATAGGATTCACAATCCTCAAAGGGTCACAAAGACTAACAACATCCAAAGGAATAATATCAACAAGCTCCTTTGACACGAATGAATGTGATGCACCCGTATCGAAAAGAACTCTAATAGAACGACCATGAAATAAAATAAAACCTTCCAAAACAGAAGGAGGAATACCTTTGGGCTGAGAAGAATCACCAGAAGCTTTAGCAACATTAAGCTTCCCAGATTTGAGACCCTTAGAAGCAGTAGGACAATCAGAAATCCAATGACCCTCTTTCTTGCAATAGCGGCAAATACGAAGCTTAGGACAACTATGAAGAAGATGATCCAGAGAACCACAATTATAGCACGCCCTCTGATTAGAAGGTGCATTACTAGGCTGAGAACTAGAGGTAGCTTGCTTCTTCTTCTTCTGGTTGGAAGAATTAGGCTTATGAAATGGAAACCTCTTCTTGTTGGGGTTCTTAGAAACCTCAACCTCAACACCACTATCACGTTCCTTTTCGACAGCTTCAAGACAAAGTGCTGAATCAACAAGTTCCTTAAAAGAGAGCTTAAGCTGAAGCAAAAGAACTTTCTTCAAATGCTTCTTCAAACCATCAACAAATCTAAGATTCTTCTTACGCGGAGTGTTAATGAACTCAAATCCATATTTAGATAAGGCCTCGAAAGATGCAACATAATAAAAAACAGAGGACTTTCCTTGTTTTAACTCAAGGAAACTACGAGCAAGATTAGCCTTTTCTGATTCAGGAACGAACTTAAGTTCGAATCGTTCCTTAAACTGATTCCACAAGAGAGAGGACTCATCAACTTCTGCAATAAAAAGCTCATACCAATCAAGCGCACACTCTTGCAATATACTAGATGCCACGAGAACGCGATGATGATCAGAAAGATCCATCCGAGAAAATATGCGCTCACAAGTGCGCAACCAAGTCTGAACCTACAATACACTTTCCGTTCCCTTGAAAGGCTGGCCTCTAAGGTGGGAATAGTCACTACACATGCGGGCGAAGGCCGACTTGTGAGTAGGAGCTGCGGGAGTAGCAACAGAAGGCTGAGTACTCCTAAATAGCTCCATAAACTGATCAGTTGACATATAGACTTCGTCCGGATGAGAACCACTAGACGGGCTTGCAGAAGAACACTTCCCTCTACCTCTTCCAGCCATAGGCTGAGAGAATAAGAGAAGATAAGGATTAGTTAAACAATACAAGAATGATAAGAAATTTAACAAATGGAATACTACGGAATATGAGATTTATTCCTAGACATACTCCAACATGTTAAAGTGGAAAGAATATATTAGAAAGGCACGAATAAAACCCTCGAACAGTTGTAATGCCTGTTCCATTCTACTTATGTTCCGTGTTTATTATAATTTGTTCTGAATCTCAGCTCTGATACCAACAGTGACGCCCCACCTCTATACTCACAATAACAAAGGTTATTATAAGGAATAACTTCTGCTATTGCGAAGAATAAGGCTTGTTAGAAGCGACCATCCGTAAGTTATGCCTTAGACGAGTATTGATTACATCGATAGGAGTTGTGTAAATTACTTCCAACGATATATATATTCAATCCAAATCTAAAACGAAACTACGGTGGCTTAATAAAAATTCAGAACAACTCATAATAATTACAGCACAGATAAGTATAATCACAACAGAACAGAAATATCAGATATAGTGGAAGACAAGTCTGGATACATGCTACAACAATCGATGGTTCACATGAACCAAATGTACATATACATAACTATCAATACATACACGAGATGAGAGTCAAAACACCAAAAGTAACACCTCGAAGTCTAGACAAAAGATGAAGTGAAATCCCAAAAGCTGAAGCAACAACTGAATCAGAGATAGTGATTATCCTGAAATAACTAGGTCTGACCCGAGTATTATTTAAAAGAAAATAATAAACGGATCAGTCTAATTTAAACTTAGAAGTGAATGCATCATAAACAACATCAAAGCAAATCAATCGTAGTCTCGAATGAGACTATTCAGCATAAATAATCAACATAGATTAAATGAAGAAATCTCATTAAACTCCATCAAATCAACTTTCAAATTCACAATTGAATTCAAAACAACAATTCACAAAATCTAGAAATCAAAAATAGATAACTAGAAAATCAGCATAAAAGTGGATCGATCCCAGCAGATGGCGAGTCTAAACTACGCCGCACGTGCATCTCAAATGCCCGAAGCCTACCATGTACTATCATCATAATTTTTGTCGCCCAACAGATGACCCGAAGGTCCAACATAGTGACCCGAAGGTCTAGTAATGGTAATTTACCCGAAGGTCCATCAGATGACCCGAAGGTCCAGCAGAGTGGCTCGAAAGCCCAACAAAATCTTCAAACAGTAAATCCCTAGCAAATCTTTCAATTAACGAGTCCGGAATTAACCGAATTAGTAAAAGTGTGGTTCCATACTCTGCACTTTTGCTAAATCGTTTAAATCTCTTCATCGTTTCCTTGAAAGTGTAAAATTGTGTATTTTATATAAATAACATTTTACGTTCTCAAACGGACAAGTCCATAATTAACCGAATCAGTAAAAGTAAGGGTTCATAGTCCTTAATTTTGCTGAAGCGTTTAAATCGATTCCTCATGCTTTTGAAAGCGTAAACTGTGAAATTTTTGGAAACAATTTTATTTTAAAACGATTTTAAAAACACGTGATTAAAACATCAACATCTATAGCAATTTTGACAAGAAATTGCGCTACACAAAACACCGTAAAAACGGATGTAAAAGCAACACTGCAAGGTAGCCGCTTGGAAATTTAATTTAAATTGACGGTTACTGAAGTCAAAACAACAGTAATTTTTATTCGTTTAAAAATCTCATCAAACAACACGCTTCAAAAATACAACACCGGAGTAAAAATTCGTTATAAAAATAACGGCAACAAAATTCGTTTCAAAACGAAACACCGGTTCAAAATGAATTAATGCAGTAAAATCAGAAAGTGGTCTAGACACACTTATTGTGCTACATATTTGCACGTAGTAATGGAAGTTGACAAAATATGTGAAGTGCAACTACCCATATGTGACAAACTTTTATACATGACCTGTACTTCACTTTCATTCACGTAACAAATATAGGCAAAGTATAAGTGACTAGGACTTGAGTTTTGTGACATGCACTAATACTTCATAAAAATGAAAAGGGGACCTGGACTTACATTTGTGAAATACACTTAAGTTTTCCACTCGCAAGCAATGAAATAAATATGCCTTGCAATACTTCATGCATATGTGTAATTATCAATGTGCACGTGAACTACAAATATAAACCAAATAATTTACTCTATCTTGTTTTTCACTGGTGCGTGCACTAAATGAATTACAACAAAAATTTTAACCTGGAACACACGCATGAATTGAAATATTTGGCACTAACATACTTAAAGATTTCGAATGCTGTATATTGTACACGTGGAAATGAAATGACGAAAATGTCTGTACAAGCTATATTCATGCGCACGTAACAAATGTATAGCTTGGACAATATTTCATATATGTGTGACCTGGAACTGATTTTTCCATACAAAACAACTCGCACGCTAAGGTCTGGGCGGTATAATATGCATGCAAAAACTGATGTAAACCAAAATAATGTACGCAAGAAAAAACTTGGACTTCTACTCTTTGTACGCATGAATTAAATAAAGGTCTGAGCTTTATTTTCGTGAAATGCATTTACACCAACCTGACACAAAAAAATTTCTATGAAATGTGAACTGATTTACACTCAAATTCGTGCTATATATTGCACGCAAAATAATGAAGCTGATTGAAATAAATGACTCGGTTAAAATAGCTGTGAGTTTGCACTCACCTTAGATCTGTTCCAAAAATCAGCTAGCAACAGAGATTCAAAAGAAACTAGAAATTTGGAACCGCCATTAATACTTCTACCAAGCTACTGAAGAAAATGGAATAAAATGATGCAGTTCAAAAAAAATAGCAACAGAAAGGACGCAGGCATTACTTTTCTCTTTCAAATATTGTGTATAAGTCAAAGAATGAAGAGGTGCTGGCTAACACTTTGTACATATCCATTTAATGCAAACGTGCTTTAGTGAAGAAAAAGGACACGGCTAGCTTAAAGAAATGATGACAGCAAATGTAAAGTTTTCAAACTTTTGTGATAGCAAAGTGTTCATATTGCTTTTAAAATGGACCATTCATTTTTCACGTGAAGGCCAAATGAAAGAATTTATAACTTAACTAAGTTATATTTCCAACTGACTTTGCAAATGACTACTACTAATGCTCAACTGACTTTACAACATTTTTTTGCATTGCAAATTTATTTCTCAAATTTCAATTTAAAATTTCTATTTTAAATTTTTATTACGACGGTAATTAAAAACCACGGTTGTTACAGATGTCCTCCAAAGTTAACTTTAAAATCACCGATCACAGCGATTTCAAAGTGCATCAATAACGACCTTTTCGCTTCTAACATTTACAACTTTCATTTCCAATTTCCACAAATATACAAACCAATTCCTCTATGTCACACACACCAAAACATGTGTAACCAAATATATGTACATATATATTTCCACAATATATCACAATCTATTTAATTTAACATATGTCAAATATCAGGGATTTCAAAGCACGTTTATAACAGCTATATCGCTTCAAACATTCACAACATAATTTCAAACTCAACCAAATAGAAATATCAAACATGTACATAAGTAGTTTGGGCCATGATACATGTTACAGATGATTAAAAGAGAGATTATACGCCATAATAATAATGTCGCTTGATTTACAAAATAAGGCGTGGTCCAAAAGTAATAACTTTCTTTGCCCATTGTACAATTTATATTTTAGTAGAACAACAATTATATACACGATAATTGTACAATCAACTAGTGAGTAAACTGACCCAAGACCAAATCAATCCAACGTAGGGAATTCTGCTACGAGTGCAATGGCAAAAACGGCGCCTCAATCGGACCTCGTATGAACAAGATACGATTTATATAAGAATTTGGATTTAATTAAATAATTAATTAAACTAATTATTAATTAACCTTTTAATTACCTTCCTCATCCACAATTTAATTCATTTCCTCCTGCTATTAGCTGATAGGCTGAAACCTATTTACCCTGTGCACTTTTTGAATGATATAGCGAATCACTCCACAAAACCCAAATCTGATCGCGTCAATGATCATCTCTCCTCGCGCTCGACCTACCAACACTCACTTTGATGCCTTCGCCGTCCCTGATCAATTTTCGACCTATAGCCTCCATATCGCTGCCTTACTTTGTCGCACTTCACCTTAGTGCACTTGAGTTCACCAAACGCAGCCACCCGAACGTCTTCGAATGACAACCCCAACGCCACTAATGTCGGAGGCTATCTTATGCCCAATCTTGTGAAAATCGGAACCCTAACTCACGATTGTTAAAAATCACGCGTGACAAAGTGTCACCACACCGTCAATTACCTACACAGACTTGAAGCCGTTGCCATCCTGAGCGCAACAGATCCAACGCGTTGAAAATTGTTGCCTAAATCTCCTTAAGATTGAAGGAAAAATAACGGTGGCGGCTACGTTCAGATGGAAGAAAGAAAGAGGGAATTTTAAAATTTAGGTTAAGCATTTAAGTTATTTATAGGAAATTTATATTATATTTTATTCTCTATTTTTAATCGCTACGCGTTCCAAGCATGCACGACTACACAGCACGTCCAACCGTCACAATACTCGTCGATGTACAACGATTCATTATTCTGGATCCAATGGAACTTTCGTCAAAATCTGAGACAGTGCCCCAGAATGATAATTTCACCCATTAATAATAAAAAGAATTACTATTAAAACCATTTTAATCACTTTAATTATAAATTAAATTTACAATAACCATTTATTATTTAAAACTATTTTAAATAAGCTTTCGAAACTATTTTTATTCACATTAAATCCATGATTAAATATTTAAATAATTCCGATATTTAATTATAAATCGTTCAAAAATCCGGATCGATACAGATACCATTATTAAATCCGAGCCAGCATGCAACGGGTTAAATGAGTAAATTTCAATATTTTTTATCATTTTGGATCTTATTGGGCCAAGAAAACTAAATTGATTTAGATCTGATCTAAATAAAACCATTATTTTATTTTATTTGTTAATAAAATTTAGCTTGATATTACATTAATATTATATAATGTATACATGTGTATATATACACATGTATATGTACGTGCATGTGATGACCGCCCTATACCACCGACACCAATAATATATAAATAGTGCAGTGTCCGTGCCTGGTCGATATAAGACGATCATTAAGGTTGAAATAAACCAATATAGCATATAATTTTTCATATCACACAACGCATGGATAAAATATAATATTGCTGATATAACAGAAGAAACAGTAATAAATATGTGAACAAATCATCATCAGAGCAATAGACCCACAAAGTCATACATCAAATGCAATAGAGTTTATACAACAGAAGTAAACTCAAACAAAATGTCTCAACAAATAGTAATAAGCAAGCACTGTCAAGGGCTCCACAGCATTGCTCGACGGAATAAGCGTAGACTCCATATATGTATATAATACGAGATAGCTCCATCCAGCTCATCCTTCGAACAGCTACTGCATCACCTAAACATGCTATCTAGTCTACTCATTTAAGAGTACCCAAGATAATAAGAGGCAAACCATAAAACCATAAGTCAGACAACAGTCTGGTGTGAGCGGTAAATGAGTCTCAAAATACTAAACAGGTAAATATGGTAAGGAACGAGAGTACACGAACCATACCTGACCTATCCCTGCAATCAAAGAGTTAACATTCAATACTATAATATGCTACTTTACATTATTATAAAGATATACCACAAACCAAATAAATAATATCAGTCTTCCAGGTATTCCTATCTCTAATACCTACTTCCCTTGATACCTACGAGTGATAGCCTACTAAAGAGAACAACCAAAGAAACCATAACATCCATAGCATCCATCAACAATCCTAACTACCACTCCATGTGCTCTGAATATATAATAACTTGTATGACCCCTAAGTCAAGGGCTAATGAAAATCCCGGTTCTCTTTTGTACTCTCATATCTTGCAGCCTGAACCAGGATACGTGTCTCGTAACCCAAAGCTGGACACTAGACCCAAAGCTACAGGTCCAAGGTATACAGGTCTCTTCATTGACCCATGGACGTCCCTACTTACAATACCCCTGCTTTAAGTACAACTAAAAACTCTTCGAGTCATCAATGCTTCCTTAGCACATACACTTGAGCCCATCTATGCTCCATTTGGATACCGAGCTCTTCTTGCTCAATCCAGTTTCCATTATTCACGAGGAACCCTTCCATATCTCCTGATCATACAGCCTACCCCTTTACGAGCCGCCATCTTCAGACCCTACTTCCAACATGAGCCAACATCCGAATACCATAACTTTTCATCATGCTGCTATATTGTCATCCAACCTAATATGAAAGAGCCAACACCTAAACATGATCTATAGGACTTCTACTTCACCTCACAGAAGTTCAATTCCATTTGGACTTAAACCTAGTACTCGATACCGACCTCTCAATTCGGCCCCAACCTCTCTACTTAGCCAACTTCTCTACACAAATCAATTCATCATAGAATAAATCCTCTCTTCAAAGCACCCTACTTTATATTCTAGAAACAAATCATCATAGCCTCCAACATTTAGCCAATCACATATCCATCACATTAGGCAACCTCTACTAGCAACACCATCCCCAAAACCGATGACTTGTTGGACCAACCTACATAACTTGGTACCAACTTCTTATGTAGGTACCAACTTTTGTACTTAAAGGTTCTAGACCTGAACCGCAAGCTCCTCCCATACTCCAGCGCTTCCCCTCCAAGTTTCGTCCAAGTCCGATCAATTTTGCCACCGATTTGCTCAATTCTCCAACTTAACTTTCTATGCAATCACAACACTAGCAAACAACATCAAATCATATCATCCAATATAGAATAATAAGCAATTTCATCCAATCAAACATGCAATCCATCAAAATAAGACAAACAAGTTAGTTTCTAACATAGATCTACATATAGCATGAATGTATGAGCATGAGCAAGGGTGATTTCTAATCAATCTAGATCATATACATAGTTCAGCATTTAATTAAAGTTAGAAAATGTTTTATGGCCAAAAATAAATTTAAAACATCTTAAATCCTATGGTTCTGTCATATAAACAAGCATAGTATAGTGAGAAGGCATAAACCACTCACCAATTACCAAATTCAACCAATTTATGTATAGATCTAATTTGGACAATGAAGAAAAGCACTTCTAATCAACCAATTTGATTATCTCTAGCCTCTAATTGAAGGTCTAATCTTTAATCCACAATCTTGTTTAATTTAGAGAGAAATTTGAATGAATTAGGATGGATTTAGGGCTAACTAGGGTTTAGACCAGATTTGGAATGAGAGGAAAACGTTTTAACTTGAATCTTCATTCCTATATTTATAGTATTATCTGATTAGACTAATGGGCTCACTAATGAGCTTAATTAATTACACAATAATCGTAGCCAATAGCTTTAAAAACTTAAAACAAACATGACTTTCTAACCATAAGTCCGTTTTTCTATTATGACCACTCTGCGGAATAGGAAACCATCATCCTAAAGCAGTGGAACTAGTTTAAGACCCTATTTTGACTCCTATCAAAAGTTATAGCCCAAATAAGATTTTTAGGGTCAAAATTATCACATTGAAATTTGGGAAAAATCATAAGCGTGTAAAATATCCTTAAGATTCATATCCCAAAATTATAAAATCATACAACCTCATACGAATAAAATAAACATATTTTACGATCCTCTGATATGTAAAATACGGGTCGTTACATTCTCCCCCCACCCTTTAGGAATTTCACCTCCGAAATTCCTGCATAAGCCAAAGAATAAGCAACCGTGGTCATCCTGTATGCCTATCAATCATAAGCAACCATCAAACATCTCAAATAAGAAACCATGAAAATAATAGTATAGTTAATCTATCCTAGCATGTGGCACTAACATATCAAGTATAGTATACAATGGTGAAAGTAAACATGTTAAACGAAGGGTCTTACCATTCAAGGAGCACTGGATACATAGTCCTTGTGCTCTCCTCCATCTCCCACGTACAATCATCATCACTTTCGCTCTATTGTACTTTCACTAGGTTCACCATCTTTCTACTAAGATGTTTCATATCGTACCCAACAATACGAAGTGACCTACGAGGTATAGAAACTTCTGGTTCTACCTCAACATCTTCTAGCTGATCCAGTGTGATCATCATGTCTAAGTCGTGCACAAACTTCCATAGATAAGAGACATGAAAAACATTGTGCACGCCCACCATCTTTTGAGGTAAGCCGACCCTATATGCCAGCTTCCCAATTCTCTCGACTATCGGAAAAGGTCCTACGAACCTCGGTGCCAACTTCCCCTTTCTACCGAATTGAACTACATTCCTTAGAGGAGAAACCTTTATAAACACCATATCTATGATAGAAAACTTTGACTCTCTTCATCTCTTGTCCGCATAGCTTTCATGTCGATCCTGAGTAGCTTTCATTCACTTTTGAATTACCTCAATCTGCCTCGAAGTCTCTTTAATCATATCTGGCCCAAGTATCAGTTTCTCGCCCGCTTCCCACCAACATAAAGGAGCGTTACATGGTTGGCCATAAAATGCTTCATATGGAGCCATACCAATACTCGACTAATAACTATTGTTGTATGCAAACTCCACCAAATGCAAATGACCATCCCATGATCCACCAAAGTTTATAATACATGCTCGCAAGAGATCTTCTAATATACGATTTACTCTTTCGGTCTTCCCATCCATTTGCGGGTGATAAGCTGTACTAAGGTGCAACTTTGTTCCTAACGCCTCTTGTAAGCTCTTCCAGAACCCACTTGTGAACAATGGGTCTCAGTCACTCGTAATGCTCTTCGGCACACCATGACATCATACTATCCATTTTACGAACAACTCTCCCAGCTTGGATGTCGTTCTGCTTGACTTGATAATTATAGACCTTGCACTCTTAGTTAACGGATCTACTGTGACCCAAACGCCATCGTACCCTGCTCGAGTCCTCAACAATCCATCAATAAAATCCATCGATACTTGCTCCCATTTCCATTTAGGAATCTCTAATGGTTGCAACAATCCACTAGGTTTCTTCTGCTCTGCCTTTATCAACTGCCAATTCATGCACTTGGAGACAAATGCCCAAACATCCCTCTTCAGGCCTTCCTAATAGTAAGTTCGCTTCAAATCACGGTACATCTTGTTACCACTAGGATGAATAGTCAAATCTGGAATGATGACACTCTCTTATCACTTCATCTCTTAATCCATCAACATCGGGAACAAATAATCTTCTATCCTTATGAAGCTAACCTTCTCGGTTAAGGTTTCATGTCTTCAAACACTACTCCTTCTTCTATCTTTGTTATGATCTCTGCTAGCCTAGCATCCTGCTTCTGACTAGTACCAATCCTTTCAATTAGAGTAGGTCTAATCGACAAACTTGCCAACATTTCATGTTCTAGCTCGTAGTGAGACTTGAAATCAAATCCAGCAATATACTTTATATGATTCCATTCCAAGAACATTGCTCCCAATGACACATGTCTTCTACTCGATGCATCAGTGACTGCATTCCCATTTCCTGGAGTATACGAAATACTTAAATCAAAAGAGGAAAAGAACTCCAACCATCGTTGCTATCGAAGGTTGAGATCCTATAGAGAGAAAAGGTACTTAAGAGATTTGTGGTCCGTAAATGTCTCAAATCTTTCTCCCCATAAATAGTGCCTCCAAATCTTCAAAGCAAAAACAATTTCCACCAATTCCAAATCATAGGTCGGATAATTCCTTTCGTGCGGTTTCAACTATCGACTAGCATAGGCGACAACTTTCCCTTTCTGCATCAACATTGCACCCAATCCAGTACCACAAGCATCGGTGTATACTGTCAACTCCTCATTTCCACTTGGAATGGTCAACACTGGGGCGCTCGTCAACCTCTCTTTCAAACTCACAAATGCATGCTCACACTCCTGATTCTTCTTCGTCAAATTGGTCAACGATGTCGCTACCTTCGAGAAGTCCTTTATGAAGCATCTATAATATCCTGCCAATCTTAGAAAACTTCTCACATTCGTAGCATTTTGGGCTGGTTTCAATCTTGGACCACTACTATCTTCACAGAATCCACTGCTATACCCTATCTCGAAACGATGTGACCCAAGAATCTCACTTCTTCTCTCCAAAAGTGACACTTAGAGAACTTCGCTCTCTCAACTTGTACTTCCTCAATATCTCTAGCATAATTCTCAAGTGCATCTTGCGCTCCTCTTCAATTCTAGAATAGATCAGAATATCATCTACGAACACAAGCACGAACTTATTCAACTAGTCTCTGAAAACCCGATTCATGAGATCCACAAAGTAAGCCAGAGCATTGGTTAACCCAAATGGCATCACCAATCACTCATAGAAACCCGAAGGCATACAAAACGCGGTAATAAGCACACTCTCATTCGCTACTCTCAACTGGGGAAATCCCATCACTAAATCCATTTTGGAGAACACCTTCGCACCGTGCAGCTAATCAAACAAGTCATCAATGAGTGGGAGTGGATACTAGTTCTTCTTCATCACTTTATTCAGCTCATGATAATCCACACATAACCTCAAAGAGCCATCCATCTTCATTGTGAGTACTATAAGTGCGCCCCACTAAAATATGCTTCTTTAAATGAATCCTTTCCTCAATAGGTCTTTCACTTGCATGTCATATTCCTTCTGCTCTCTAAGTGCCATATGCCTCAAAGGCATAACTATCGGTCTGGCTTCCTTCACCAAGTCTATCTGAAACTCGATCTCCCTATGTGGCGGCAATCCGGTCACTTCCTCGAAAACATTTGGATACTCTCTAGTGATAGGCACAGATGACAATCCCTTATATAGAACCTCAAACGAATAAAGTAAGCTAAGCATCACCCCATCCTCTGGTAGGAAATGCTATCACTACCGTTCCCCCATCCTCATCTTTGATTGTCACCAACAGCTTCTCATGATCCATTATAGTCGCATACTTCCTCAGCTAGTTCATACCCATGATAATCCCAAACCCAGAAAAGTTCAGAACAAAACAATCACAAATCAAAGAACATCCATGACTCGATAAAACTAGGCCACGACAAACCATGTAAAGACTAGTAGAGCCTCAACCAGGATTCGTCATAATTAGAGGTCGGTCTACTATCTCTGGTTCCAATTCCAATCTATCTACTAGGACACTACAGATGAATGAATGAGAAGCACCGGTATGAAACAAAATTCAAATAGAAACATCACCAATAGAAAGCATACCTTAAATGACGGCTCCTTTCCCCTTCTCCTTTGTTGAGGGAGCACTCGACGAAGTTGGGACTGCATCCAAAGCATACGCTTTCACAACTTGCTTATCCTTCACCATTTCTACACAATTCTTCTTCAAACGCAAGGCTTATCACAATTATAGCATTTCTTCTTCTCACTCGTCTTACAAACTTTAATTAGATGACTCTTCTCGTTGCATCAAACACAAGTAGGTTCCTATTTACCCTTCTTCTTGCCACCCTTACCCTGCGGCTGCTTCTTCTTCCATTCTACTTCTTCTTGTCTTCACCACCTTGCTATGGATTTTACTCCTCTTTCTCAGTGGAAACAACAATAGCAGTCTTAGCTTTAGCTTACAAGCTTTCATGGAGAAGCACCTACTTTATAAGCTTCTCAAATGGCTCACCTATATGGTCAACTAGATTTTCTCCCAAGTAGTCATCTAAACCAATGATGAATTTCTCATTCTTCCTCAATAGATTGTTAATGAACAACATTCCATACTTAGACAAAGCATCAAATTCTGCCACATATTTAGAAATTGTCATCTCTCCCTGCTTGAGATCAGCAAATTTTCTGAACAGAACCGACTTCTGAGTAGTCGAAATAAACTTCTCCTCAAACCTCATCTTAAACTGATCCCCAAAAAACTGGTTTTCTAGAGTAGTAATAGTGATAACATTCCACTAATTCATAGCTCGGCCCTGAAGCTATCTCGAAGCCAATTTTCTCTTCATATCATCTTCTACCTTCATATCACCAAAGATGTGCTCACAAGCATCCAACCAATCTTGCACTTGTATGGTCGACTTCATCCCATAAAAGGGCTTCCCTCCAAGAGTAGAATAATCTTTGCTCATCTTGGCGAAATCAGCCCTAGATGCTTGCACGGGAGCACCTCCACCCGTCAGCACTCTAGGAGCATTCCTCGTCATATTAGCCATCATAGCATTGAACATGGATTGAACATCAGGCATAGCAGCTCCTGATCCCACTCCTTCCTCTACTCTTGAAGTAAAATTCCTTACAGCATTCCTTATATGTCAACTCATTCTTATCTGTAACAAGAATGATCGGTCTCTCATAAAGAAAACTATGTCCATAGTGCTCTTGTGCATGCGACTTATATTATATAATATGTTACTATATAGTTTTGAAAACCAAACTTATAACAAGTACGCATTCTCTCATATATATATATATATATATAACCTCAATCCAATCTAAGGCGATAATTACTTCCCTATCTCTATTGGATCATGGTATCAACTCCAGCCAATCGTGTAACCAAAGCTGTGATACCAAATGTGACGAGCACCCTATACCACCAACACCAGTAGTATATATATAGTGCACTGTCCGTGCCTGAGCGATATAGGACAATCATCAAGGTTAAAATAAACCAATATAGCATATAACCTGTCATATCTCATAGCGCATGGATAAAATATAATATCACTGATATAACAGAAGAGACAGTAATAACTATGTGAACAAATCATCATCAGAGCAATAGATCCACAAAGCCATACATCAAATGCAATAGAATTTATACAATATAAGTAAACTCAAATAAAATGTCTCAACAAATAGTGTGACGCCTTACCTTGAGACCCACACTAACAAAGAATATACAAGATAATATTGTCGGCTACTATAGAGAATAGGTTGGTTAGGAGCGACCATCCATGAATTTTACTTATATACATCGATGTATATAATGCAAGCTTAAAACAAAACTACCGTGGCTATAATAAAATCTAGAACAACATATAATAAATAAAGATCATAGAATCACAAATCAGACACAGCGAAATAAAATTGATATAAGTCTGAACCGACCTAAAATAGATACATGATGTAAACTACACATATACAAGGTGCTACATCTCAAAATACGAATATGTACATAAAAGGAGTCTAGCTCGATATAAGATACAACATAACATCACATATATACATAGATGACAAAAGTAACTACTAGCTAACAGATAGGGCATCCATTCGAAAGCATCAAGTTGGAGGACCTGAAACATCTCGGTCTGACCTGAGTATTATAAAAATAATAAATGGTTCAATCTAGACTACGATAAATGAGTTAGCAAAAATGAATGATAGATAAAGTGAATTATATCTCAAATATAGTCATATATAGACAAATATCAAATATGCATCAATAACTTCAAATCACTAAATACTAAAACTCAAGATAGATTATCAAAGAAAAAAATCCCCGAAATGATTTGGTGATAATTCAAACAACATCAAATCCAAAAATCTCACAAAAAGGGGGAAGGTGCCAAACTCCAAGATTGGTAAAATAAATTCACATACATGCATGTAACTCCAAGATAGACATATAAGTCTACAAACGTTGGGATAGGTACAAGACCTGTAAACATAAAGATAGGAACAAGTCCTATAATCTCCGTAATAGGTACGAGACCTGTAAACATCAAGATAGGTATAAGACCTATAAACATCAAGGCATGAACAAGTCCTATAAACATCAAGATCGATATGAGACCTATAAACCCTAAGATAGGAACATGTCCTATAAACTACAAAGGAGAGTCATAAACTAATCAATAAAAGTGTTAAATAATTTCATATAGCAACTGAATAGATAATGACCATATATCCCATACCATATGAGTTTACACAAACATTTACTATACAATAGTAAACTCCACTTGTGTGTAGCAATGGTTTGGTGGAGCAAGTCCGAGAATTAACCGGTAAAACAAACACGAGCATTGCATACGACTTGTTTTATTTAACCGTTTAAATCAATTCCTTATTAAATAGATGTCATGCAGTTTTTATAAAAAAATTCACTTTAAAATCATTGTTGGTAAAACATTGATTTATAACGAAAATATATATGTATATATACGTATAAACACTTTTCAAATCATCGCACCAAATCATTTTTAAAACCATTTTCAAAGTGAATAACACTATATATATATATAAATTACTAAAACTATTTATATAAAAATTAGATTTGTACTTAAAAAGATTTTCATAAATGGTTTGATTTAGAAATCAGTTTTATGAATTCGAATTAAAAATGTGCATCAAAAGTGTGTCTTACTCTAAAGATCCATAGAACAACTCTATGGTACAAAACATCAAAATGATTCCTCAATTCACAGTCAAAATACGGAAATATCAATGAAATTGATATGAAATGCAGCACCAAAATCAAGCAATCAATCTCAAGGAATCAACTGGGTAAACAAGTGGCAAACGGGTCGATCGAGAACACCAGAACATAGCCTGCAAGTCATGTTCGGGCTGCGACCGGTGCACCGGTAGGGCATATCGGTCCACCGATTGCCTCGCCTGGGCTGAATCCTAGATGATTCGGGTGGCTCTTCGACGATTGGATTCTCAATTCTCCTGTGTTGCTTCTATAATGATCTAGGGTACCGAACTAGCAAACATGCAAGCATATATACATGTATAATTGAATGAAAATCATGATTTCATAAGTGGGTTTTCAACAAACAGAGAATCCAATTTAAATAGAAAAAGGATTCATCAATATATTGAGATCGTATATTCTAGAGATTTAACCAAATTCATATAACAACAGCAAACATTCATATTAGACTAGAAATTATGAGATAAACTCACCTAAAAAACCCGTAATGGAAGATATTAGCTTAGAACCTCCTATGTCTTCCTATTCCAACTTCAACCTAGGCTATGATCAAACATTGGATAGGAATGATCAAAATCAGAAATTAAAGCTGAAATAAATCCCTAATTAGATGCATAAAAAGGTAGAAGAGGTTACCTCTTATCGATATACACTAGAATTAAACAAAAATCCTTTGATTTCAATCTTTAATTTGGAAATTTGGGAACTAGGGTTTTCGGACTAAGAGTTTCTTTTTGATTTTCTGGTTTCGGTGTTGACATGAGAATGAGAATGAGAAACAATATACATACGTTCTCATTTCTTATTTCTCTAGTTTGGGCTAAATGGGTTAATATGTAGATCCATTAGCCAAGTGTTACTAATTTTCCTAAAACAAAAGTGTTGCCAACTTGTATTGTTTCATTTTAACACTTTATAAACACTAATTTGATTTAAATAATGCTCTAATTTAACTAACATTGATTTCTATAATTTTACCAAAATAAACAACATGTCAAAATCCCATATTTTCTACTAATATTGAATATTTTATCAAATTAAATAAAAAATTTAAAAATGAAAAGTTACTCTCCATATTTTTAATAAAATAAACCATTAATTGAGAAATCATATTTCAAACAATCAAATTGTTTCCATACAATTTATTTATTCATTTTCTCCAAATTGTTCTTATATTATTAAATATAAGAATTAACTACAAAAAGGAAAATTTAATTAGTTCTCAATTTATTCCCATTCCAAGTCCCTTTTAAATTTGGAAACACAATAATCATAAATTCCCCAAATTTATTTAATTAATTAATTAAAATTAATTAAATCATATTTTAAATTTTAATTCTAGATAATCTCGGCAAGAGTTGTTACAGACTCCCCCTTATAAAAATTGCATCCCCGTAATTTTCCTTAAGGGAAAGTCAATAACATTACAACGATGCATCTATCAAAGAGGATAAAGTCATAAGTATGAAATAATTCAAAGCAAAAGTCTCACCACTAATGACCACGAGAAAATAACTTAGGATGCGTTCGCTCGACAAACTTTCTAGTCTCCCACGAATAGTCCTTCGGATTGCTAGACCATTGGACTTTAACAAGTGGAATGTCTTTATTTCGAAGGCATTTAACCTCTGATGCAACAATATGTATAGGTCTCTGCTCATAAGTAAAATCGGGTGAAATCTCAAGTTCCTCAAGAATTCTTGGCTCAAGAATAGAATCCAAATCACGAAGACACTTCTAAAGCTGAGAAGAATGGAATACATCATGAATTTGGAGAACTGGGCTGGAAGAGATATCCGATAAGCAACAGGGCCAATACGTTTAGTGATCGAGTATGGTCCAATATATCTTAGAGCCAACTTCTCGGAACGACTGAACCGCACACATCCTTCAATGGAGATACACGAATGAAGAATCGATCTCCTACGGAGAATTCTAATGCTTTCCTTTTATTCCGCATAGGATTTCTGCCTGCTCTGTTCCTCTTCCATTCTCTGTTGAATGAGATTGAACTTCTCAGAAGCTTTATGAATAGAGTTGGGGCCTAAAATGAGTTTCTCCTCAGACTTGAGCCAATAAGAAGGTGTTCGACATGGCCTTCTGTAAAGGGCCTCGAAAGGAGTCATGCCGAAACTAGATTGGAAACTGTTGTTGTAAGTAAACTCAGCAGGGTAGATATGATCTTCCCAACTCCCACCAAAGTCGATAATACAAGCACAAAGTAAGTCTTCCAATGTCTTATTAACTCGCTCCGTCTTCCCATCTGTTTGGGGATGATAGGCAGTGCTGAAATTAAGCTTCGAACCCAAAGCTTTATGAAGACCTTTCCAGTATCCGCTTGTAAACAAGGGATCCCGGTCATATATAATGGTACAAGGGATGCCATGAAGTCTTATGATCTCCTTAACATAGATCTTAGCAAGCTAAGAAGCACTCTGATTGGACTTAATAGTAATAAAGTGGCTGATTTGGTCAAACGATCAACAATCACCCACAAGCTATCATGGTCAGCCCTCGAACGAGGAAGACTGTAGCGACCCAAAATTTTCGATCTCGAAAATTCCAGATAGCTAATAAAAGAAGAAAAGAGATAGAAGAAGAAGAAGAAGAAGGATACGGAAACACCAAAACACAGATTCTCACATTCGCAGCGGATCAAAATATAATATTAAATAAAATAGCAGTTATACAAAGGAAAACTGTATCTGTTAATTTACATTAATACATCAGAGTTACAACATTTACACATACACTGGACAGTTAAAATCAACAGGCCCCAGATAAATAACAACATATCACAGCGGAATACACTCCATACGTTCCTGCCATCCAGCTCGCCACCTGAGCTCCAGAACGTCCTTACCTGAAAATCTGTAATACTCGGTCTGACCCGAGCATTACAATATAGTAACACCCGGGTCAGGCTGGAAACCAGCATGAGTGAACCCAAATAACTTGAAATACTAAGTTATAAAACTTCTTGAAAACCCGGGGTAACTCATACCTCACTACGAGTTCTTAACTTGTTATAGTCAATCACTTATTACAAAACAATATCTAAGAACTGTTACTCAGTTTAACTGGCCATGTCACTTAATTTATTCCATTCCAGCCTATTTGATCCTACAATCAAATATAAAAAGAATTATAGTAGTCACTAATCGAAGTGGCTCCGGATATTGCTGATATCCGACTCCGGTCTCTTCTAATCCATTGTCATCTTTAAGCCAAATTGTTTAAGTAAAAAATTTAATTAAATTCAGAATAACATACGCACACAGAAATCCATCACAGATATCTAATTAAATAAATGATTCGCCTTTATAAACAGATCAATCCAGCTATTTCATAGCACATCACAAAACACATATCAGAGATATCAACAATCCAAGGCATTCAATTATAATTCACCATTCATAAGCAGGATTAATTAGTCATACAATTCCTAATTAATTTAATATAATCACCAAATAAATTAAATTAATTACTTTTAAATCCTGCTTAATTAACCTTAATTAATTACAAACCATTTATTATTATTATAATTAATTAATGAAATTAATTAATCATCCTTTAATTACTTAATTAATTAATTATCCTTTAATTAATTAAGTCCCTAATTAATTAAAGATAAGTTATTTACCTTAATTAATTACTTAATTATCATTTAAATTAAATGTTTGAATTTGACTTATACAAACTCACTTGAGACCTTTGATCAATCAAAGTTTGATATACTTATCTTAATCACATACTTAATTCAATCATTATTGAATTCCATTGAAAATACTTAGGAATTAATATAATTATTTCAAAACCAAATCATTAAATTCAAACACGTTTTGACTTTATAATCTATGTTTTGAAAATTGTTTGATAACTTGATAAATATTTTTACTTTGAAAACTTGTTATTTTCATTTAGCTTTGAAACTTGTTACTAATTTACTTTTCTTTGAAACTACTATTTTCTATTGCTTATTAAAAACTTGTTAACTAACAAAGAAACCCGAGCCCAGGCTAAAAATACCCCAAGCCAAGCCTGGGCCAAACCTCCCTTCTACATCCCTTCGAGACAAATCGAGCACGACTTCGAGCTAGACCTGAGCAAAACTCCATCTTCCCGACCACCACGATCAACACCCAGACACAACGTACACACGTGCACGTGCACATCGCGCTCATGCTTCTCCGACCAACGTTCCGGCCACCAACCAGTCGCCGATCTCCCCCTCAGTCGTCCCGACCACCCAGAACTCCAATCGACTTCGCCTATCGAAATCGAGATAGACGAGTACCTTTCTGGAACAAAACCCATCGAACCCTCATGCGCCGCCGCCTACGATCGCCTGAGACCTCGCCATCACGTCCAGACCTCCACCGCAATCCCACGCTTCGATTCCCCACTTCCGATCGATTTCGGTGCTCCCACGATGAAGCAATCGCTTCGACATCAACGTCGACCAAAACTGGTCGACAAACCCTATTTTGTCGTCGCCAGGCCACCACAGTGGTCTAGAAATCCACCGAGTATTTTTCCTGTGATCCCCATTGCACCAGCTTCCTCCATCATCAAGCACGACACCCAACTCTTCGCCGATCGTCGAGAATTGACGAAAGTTCCAATACTGTTCAACTCGCGAATTCTCAACAATCCAAAACTTAAAAATATTGAAACTATTATCAAAATTCATCATTTCAAAGCTCGAATCCAGATATACAATCAGAACTTGAAATTTAAATAACCAAATTTTTAACTTGAGTTGATTTTCACTGTACTTTTCTTCTTCCAGTAAAATAACTTACTGTTTATACTTATAAATATTTTTTTTAAATAGCATCTGGTTAATACAACCAATTTCTTTTAAGGATCATGGCCTAATATTGTTTAGGGAAAGAGAATTGGATTTTTGAACTGGGTTTAGTCTGTTAAAATCAAACAGAGGTTTGAATATACATATACACAGACTTGCATAGATTTATCATGTTCATATACATGCAAACCCTTTAATTCATCCCTGCAACACATTACTTCAATTGTTTATCACATGCAACAACAATATAAAGCAGATTAAGTTTTTAAACAGATGTTTACTTACCTGTTAATTTGGAAACAGAGCCTTTTTGTTTTGAACTAGCTTTGAATCTTCTTCTTCTTTTTTAAAACTGGAGTTGCCTTAGCTTCTGTGATTACTTTGATAACTGGTCGTAATGATCTGAAACTTAGTTGAGTTGCTGAAATGATCTTGAGTTTTAAATTTGAAAGCTGGAACTTGTTTTTTTTTCGAATTCCAGAAATTGAAATAGTGAGGAGATATATATAAAGAAGTATAGGCTGCAGCTTTCACAGCAAGCTTCTTTATTTTTTATTTTTATTTTCTGAGTTGCCTAACCTGACTTAAGTTTTAGAGGCTTGAAATGATATATTGTGTGCTACCATTTAATGCTTGTCTCTACTATTTGTCTACAAATAATTTTATATGTTTACATACATATCCCTTCACATGTATATTTCCATTTTATCACTTTTACCACTTCATTTAACATATATACATACATACTTACTTACGTATACTTTTATCTGAACATCATAAGACTTGTCTATATGTTTGTCTATATATATATATATATATTTGAACATTTTCTTTAATCTAATTTATGGAATTTATATATATATATATATATTTCCATATGCATTTATATTTGGTTATCATCATACACACTTATATTTATATCCATACATATATATTTTTCCTTTACTTATATGTATGGTTACATACATATCTATTTATGGATATTTTTATATTGAATTTAAATGGTAAAGTTTACCTATACAAAAAGTTTATATTTTTTTCTTTTCTATAGGATTTATCATACCCAGAGATTTTTTTAAAAATGAAATCTCTAATATAGTTTTTAATTCAATTTATATATATTCAGATATTTTAATTATCATAATTTTTTTTGTTTGACTTATCTAAAGTAATATTCCAATGATTTAATTCAATTAATTACCAATTAACAACCGTTAAAAATCTGGGTCGTCACATTTCTCCCTCCTTTAGAACTTTTCGTCCTCGAAAAGGAACGAAACGAATTTATTAAAATGCTTAAAATCAGATAAATTTTCTTCGATTATTTTTAAAACACTTTTTATTATCTATATAATATTATTTCAAAGTAGTTTTTTTATATATAAAAATACTTTTATAACTCGATGTCTCAACAAGTCCATCCTTGTTCTCATAGAAATTCGGTCATATGTTGATCAGGCGTAGGACTGAAAATCTATAACTACTTGGTAAACCCGTTTTCAACACCTAGTGAAAATACTTGGAAAATAAATTTATTGGAAATATAGAAAACAGTTTTTGAAAATAGAGGAAATATCTTTGGTGAGTGTTAATCCTCTTTGATTCGCGACATAACGAGTTAAAAGCGTGACCGACTTAAGAGGAAGACCACTTAATAGCAGCCGATTTAAGGGAGCATACGACTTATAAAGTGTGCCGACTTAACAAGTGTGCCGACTTAACAAGTGTGCCGACTTAACAAGTGTGCCGGCTTAACAGGTTACCGACTTAAGGGAGGCTCCGAGTTAAGAAAGGCTCCGAGTTAAGGAAGGCTCCGAGTTAAGGAGGGCTCCGACTTAGCTACGGCTCCGACTTAGCTACGGCTCCGACTCAAGGCTCTCACCGACTTAACCACTCAAGATCTCCGACTTAACCACAGGACCGACCTAAAGCACACCCACTTGAAGTAAGCTCCGACTTAAGAAAGCTCCGACTTAAAAGTCTACGAGATACATAAGTCTCCGAGTTAAGACCTACGACATATGCTAAGTCGTTGCCGACTTATGACTTAGCTCATTCTGGACGTTCAAGAGTAACCAGTGCATGTCTATCTCGTGGCCGACTTAAGGTCTACGACTTACTATAAGTCGGCTACGACTTAGAACTTAGAGAATTTTTCCTATTCAGATTCTGCCCTATAAATACCCCACAACCTCCAACAAGGGGGGACGTTTGGCCATTCATTTCTTCAAGCGCTGTTACTCTGTCGAAGTCTCCACTCATTCAGCAATCAAAGATCTTCAAACATTCAAGACGCTACAACAAGCTTCAAGAGAAATTCCTTACATCCAACACGAATTCATCGAGTTTCATCGACGAAGATTGAGCTAGTAGTCAAGATTGTTTCTTGTGATCAAATTGTACTGTTTTGATAAGAGATTTGTATCGATTTGTAACCGGATTCAGCAATAAAGAGATTCAAAGTGGATGTAGGCTTAATCTCAAGCCGAACCACTATAAATTGCTGTCTTTTACTGCTTTTCTGCTATTTTACTGCTTAAATTCTGTTCCCGTCACGCGGGTGGTGCTTTCACGATTCTATTACACACACCGGGTGTTAGCGTTCACTTTTTAACGTTAACATTTTGGTGCTTTCACTGAGAATCCAACTCAGGCTACTACTCACCATTGCTTCACAGAAGTTTGCTGAAAGAATTTCCTACAAAACCAGAAGTCTATCAGACATAATGGCTCCTGGAAGGAAACGAAAGTCTGTCAGAACTGAAGATGACCATGACAATACTGCCACTTCTCTCTCTCCAAATCAGGCAGCTCCAAGCGTCGGTGTGACGCGACAAGAGTTAGATGCTGCTGTATCTGGACTGTACCAGCAGATTGAAACTCAGAATAATCTGATGATGGAAAAGCTGAATGCTCTATTTGGGGCGAATCAAAGACCAGTAAGTAATGAGGAAAACTTTGCTAATGCTGCTCCCAATTCCGAGGGGAGAAATATTCCTCACAGGGGATCAGGTGCTGCTGAAGGGGCACCCCTCCAGGCTGAAGGATCCAGGCCGTCACCAGTTCTTCGTGAGCATTTACCTGGACAAACCCCTGAAAAGATGGCCGAGGTCTATTCTGCGAAATCTCTAAACAATGAGGAGTATCTTTCTGGCATGATCAAGCAAATAATGAAAGAGAGCATGCAAAGAGATGAAGATGAGAGCGAATGAGGATTCGCACCAAGTAGAACTCCGTTTACCGAGAAGATTCTAAAGGCTGAATTTCCTAGAAAATTTGTTCCCCCCACCATTCCTGCTTATCGGGGAACAAGTGATCCAAATCAATTCTTATATAAATACGACTGGCACATGACCGGCGCAAGAGCAACTGATGAGATAAAGTGCCGATATTTCCCAGTATATTTGGAAGGAGTAGCACTTCTCTGGTTTACCAAGCTTCCTGTCCGATCTGTAGATCAGTTTTCCGATCTGACCCGAAAATTCAAAGAGCAATTCAGGCTATACGCTTCAAAGGCAAAAGACATAATGTCATTGTCCAGTCTTGAACAGAATCCGGGAGAGCCTATTAAGTCATTCCTGAATCGCTTCAATATAGCTCTGGCAGAAGTCGATAACGCAGAGCCACGAATGATCTTGACCTATTTGATGCATGCTATCAACAAATCGAGCGAATTTGGAAAATGGCTGAAGATGAAGGAGCCAAATTCGCTTGTGAAATTCTACAAAAAGGCTGAAGAATTTATACGCCTAGAGAATCTTTCCGCATCAGCTAAAGTTGTGACAACGGTGGCAGAAAATAATGCTACAGTTCAAAGCAAGAAAGAACCTGCAAATCAGAAAAGGGAAAGTAATGGTGGGAAGAGGCAAAAAGATCTCAAAAAGCCCCGCTTCCTTAAACCTTCAGACTTTACTCCTCTGACCGATACCCCAGAGAATATTTTCATCGCCACTAAGGATGCTGTTGAATTTCCAAAACCACCGGCCGTGAAAGTTGGGAAGAATGCTGTTCAAAGCGGAAGATTTTGCAAGTTTCACAACCAACCAGGGCATGATACCAATGAGTGCTGCCACTTGAAAAGCCTGATTGAAGAATTGTTAAGAGAGAATAAGTTGCAGCAGTACGTCAAGAGGAATAGAAAAGACCCGTCTTCATCTAACCAGGGGCAACTACCCCCAGCTCATTCATCTGGTTCAGGAGAGAGGCCTGCTGAAAAGGAAAGACCTGTTATCAATGTGATCACAGGAGGACCTCATCCAGCTGGCAGGAGTTGGGGTGAGGTGGAAAGGTATGCTAGAGCTTTGAAGTATGCTCCGACTGAAGAAAGTGTCTTGATCTTGGAAGATGCTGCACCTCTAAAGCAGCAGAAGACTTTTCATGATGATATTATGTTCAGAACCAGGGATTCTATTGATGTGGAAGCTCCTACTGAGGACCCTTTGGTTGTCTCTGTCGGTATTGGGCCGGCTATTGTCAGAATAGTTCTGGTTGATAGTGGTGCTTCGTGCAACATACTCTTTAAAAAGTGAAATGACCCTCCTATTTACTCACTAATTTTATTGGTGATTTTTTTTTTTGCAATAGAGATGATATATAGATATATCATTTATTACAAATATATTTCCCAGGGTCATTTTTCTTTCTCTAATAAACAAAAACATATCCAGGATCTTTCACAATATAGAAATATTGTTTTAATTCTAAATCATTTTTAACATACATATATGAAGATATCTATGTTATATTCTACTTGAATCAGAGCATGATAATAAGTAGAAATCCTTTTTTAAATTTGCAAAAATGTGATAAATTCCCTTTTTAAATTAAAACTTATTGTATCCAGATTTTTGACTATAGTGTCCCCTGGGAATATGTACCTTAGACTGTTATTATAATTAAGAAATAACCAAGCAATGATCAGTGGAAAGCAAGCTTATAATATGGATGATTATCTTAAAGTCTGAATATTATCAAACTCAGGTTAAAAGAAAGTGGATCCTAAGTGAACACAAGCAACATCTAGGCGTAATGGAAACGCGCCTAACTTATTCATACAAGGTCACTGGTTCGAGTACTATGCTGGTCGGTTCAAACACAATTTTTTTTTTTCCCTGTATGGCTGAAATCTGATACCTACCTATAATTGTACGTATATATATTTAATTTTTGCCTATAACCTAACATACAAAACAATTCTTCTTGCATAACTATTTTCAAACCCATTCTTACAACTGTTTTAAGAATTTCCATTTATATTTTTGCCCAATATCAACATGTACACAGATATACATGTACATGTCAGTGTTTTTGTTCTTTTTCCAGAAAACTGAGCTCAAATGTTCCCTTGCTTCATTGATCTGAAGTGGGGCATTTGGCCTGACCTATGGCCTAACCATGTGGTTACTCTGGCCGTTCTTTTGTTTGCATTTTCACAACCCAGATTGTACACAAAATATTGATACCTTTCCTTTTCAAAAGCATGTATATATATTTGTGTGAATCAGACATTTTGTGGTCAGATATATCATTCTTCCTAATCATACTTCTCTTTTAAAAATACATCTTCAAAGTATAAACACTTTTTCTTGCATCTGGACTTATGTCAATTTCATAAATTGAAGATATAGCAGTTCAATTCTTTTCTGGTTTTCCCAATATTATTTTCTGTATATCTATATTCTTTTTGAAAGAACTCAGGATTTACTGAAATCATCATAAAATGATTATGCTTATAAAATCCAGGTTTTACCTCTAAATCAAAACAACTTTAGCAAATAGGTTTTCAAATCAGTTCACAACAATATCCTTAGTACATACCAAATCAGAAATAACCAGAAACAACATAGCACATGTCTCTTACAAATTCTGCCTACTTAATACATTTAGATAGCCATATTAATCAGGGAATACATGCATGAATTAACACATTTTAGCTTTTATTTCTAATTATCTTAGCATCCTCTATTCCATATCTTTTTAATCTTGCTTACTTAGCTCCATCATAACCTGCAAAAGCATTAGTGGCTGCCTCATTATAAATGAGACACCCCCATGTGCCATGAGCAATAAGGGTCAGATCTATGATCTGGTGTGAGCATTTCTAACATATCCATGATATTAAGCTAAGGATACAGCATAAATATACTTTGCATACTTGACAGGTATTATCATGTACAATACATCAGAGCAAACATATGCAATAAAACAACTTTTATCTGGAACTACTAGGTTGCCTTTTCTTTTTTTCTTATAAATTCCTGGCCTCATCTGCTATAAGGAATCAAAGGGACACATTGCCATGAACTAATTAACATTATGGCACAAAGATCTCAGGACTTAAACAAGCCATGTGCCAACTTGTCTACTTCAAATAGGACAAGCATTCCAGCAGCCTTCTTGGCACAAAATCCTTAGTTATATCACTAAGTGTATTTATGTTCATTCTATCAATGATAGCTAGGTGTACATACCACCTGTACTCATGAAACATACTAGTTACCTTGCAGCCATGATATTGCAAGCAAGTTAAAGGTTACTTTCTAGAGATATAACACCCCAGTCATTCCATCTCACATTATTTATCATAGAAACACCCTATTCAAGCATATACCAGAATGTTTGCAACTGAGAATAAATACATGGCTCTATTGAGTTTATTTTGATTTTTCAAGCAACTATATTTAGCCAGATTTTCAATCTTGTTTAAACATAGTTTTTAGGCTTGTAAGTTTCTGTTTAGTTTAGGGCTCAGCACTTATAGAGAAAAACTCCATTGCACCCTTAACCAATTATTTCAAGCCTCAGCACCATACCAATGTATATGCAGCTCATAGTTTTCTTTATCTTTTCATTCTTTGTCTTAAGCCATTATTCAAACTAGTTACAAATACTCTGATATATGTTCCTTAAGGTTTTGGTATAATATACAGAGATGAAAATAGAACAACAAAGTTAAACATCCAGCATAGCAGATCATATCTCATCAAACATTCATGAAACCATCAGCAGCCAACATAGTTTGTAAATCAAAACATGCAAAATATAACATATAAAAGCTTGGCTGCCTAATCCCAGGTCTTAATGCCATGTATATGAGTGAGGATACTCACCTAAATGCTTACACAAACTCAAACCAGAAAACCCTTCAAATCTTTAGCCTTATCTTCCTCTTCTTCCTTAGGTTAATTAATTAGTGAGAGAGCAGTTTTCTGATTGGGCTCTTGGTTTAAATAAGGGTTCTGTCTAGGGTTTTGGGTGATGCAAAATCCCTATTTTAGCCCAGACCAGAATCATGCATTTGGCATTGCACATTCCTTCCCTCCTAACCCTTAATGTCCCGGCCAATATTTTAAAACAAGACTAAATTGTGCCTATTTTCCTTTCTTTTCAGAAAGTGATAACTTTAAGTATTTTTATTATATTTACCTCAAACATGATAATGGTGTGACTTTCTATTTTTCTGCCTATGTACATTTGCTTTCTTGCACTTTGGTTCTTACTGTTTTAGTGCTTCCTTTATTTATTTTCTGCTCCATAATATCTGGATATATATATATATACATTTATACAACCATGGGTGTTAATTTAATTTTAACCATTTATTTGCAGAAAACATGTGCATACTTATGTGCATTTCTACACCTATTTAAAATTTCACTTATTCATTATAAATCAATGTTTTCTTCTGTCTAAATTTTCAGACAAGTCATACATAGGCATATATATATATAGATATATATATATACACACATCCTCAGGAATTTTTAATACTCATGTCTAAGTCTATATTTTCTTTATTTAAAACATTTTATCTAAATGTTTTCCTTCCTTGTTTTATTATCCAGGAATTCTGGATTTTCTCTTAGTGCCATAACTAGTGTGCACGTGCACACATGCACACAACCTTGCACCACTGAAAATCCCACCTATATAATAATTCTGATTTTCCCCCAGAATTTTAATCATTTATTAAAAGAATTTTCCTCAAAATCTTGGGGTATTACAATCACCCCTCCTTTTAGGAATTGTGCCCTCACAATTTACAACATATTCTTTGAGTACTCCTACTTTCTTAGGAAAATTATTCAAATATGCATGAGCAATTTAAATAGTCACTGTCTATCATACATATCAAATTTTCTTAGTAATCTAAGAATTTACCTTTCAAATTTGCAAAGAGCCTAGGGTAATCCATCCTGATTTTATCCTCTAGCTCCCAAGTACAATCACTGGGATCTATACTCCATTGAATCTTTACAAGCTTCAATGTCTTGTTTCTTAATTTCTTTTCTTCCCTTGCCACAATTCCCACTGGCTCTTTCTCATAGATTAGATCTGGATTTATCTGAACTTCAGTAGGCTTTTCTAAGATTTCCTCCTTGTTATGTACCCATCTCCTTAGTTGTGACACATGAAACACATTGTGCATTGCACTCATCTTCTCTGGAAGCTCCAGCTTATAGGCTAGTGAGCCTATCCTCTCCAAAATCTTGTATGGTCCAACATATCTGGGTCTGAGTTTCCCCTGCTTGCCAAATCTCAAGACTTTCTTCATTGGTGAAACCTTAATGAAGACATAATCACCTACTTTGAATTCCACTGACTTCCTCTTTGCATCAGCATACTTCTTTTGCCTATCTTGAGCTACTGCCATCCTCTTTCTCACCAGTCCTATTTTCTCTGTGATGTCCTTGACATATTCTGGCCCTAGGATAGCTTTCTCTCCTGCCTCAGCCCAACACATAGGTGATAGACATGGCTTTCCATATAGGGCTTCAAAGGGTGCCATTCCAATTGTGCTTTGGTGGCTATTATTGTATGTGAACTCAGCCAAATGGAGGTGGTCCTCCCAATTTCCTCCAAAGTCTAACACACATGCTCTAAGCAAATCCTCTAGAATCTTGTTTACCACTTCTGTTTGCCCATCTGATTGGGGGTGATAAGCAGTGCTTAGGCACAATTCACTCCCCATAGCTTCTTGGAAGCTCCTCCAGAACCTTGAAGTGAAGATTGTATCCCTATCACTCACTATAGTTTTAGGAACACCATGCAGTTTTACCACTTCTCTCATAAAAGTTTGGGCTAACCTAGGTGCATTTCTGTCTGCTTTCACTGGTATGAAGTGGGCTACTTTAGTCAGCCTATCTACAATCACCCAAATACTTGTATTTCCCCTCTTGGATCTAGGTAGACCATCTATGAAATCCATAGATATGTCTTCCCACTTCCACTGTGGTATGCTAAGTGGCTGCAACAACCCTGAAGGTCTTTGGGTCTCAGCTTTTATTTGTTGACAGACCATACACTTAGCAACATATCTAGCTACATTAGATTTCATTCCCTTCCACCAATAGTCCCTTTTTAAGTTTTGGTACATTTTGGTGCTGCCTGGATGTATGGAATATTTACTTCTATGGTACTCATTAAGGATTTCTTCTTTCAATTCTATGATGTTTGGGACACATATCCTTCCCTTGTACCTTAAGTATCCTTTTACATCCATGTGATAATCCTTCACTTCCTCCTTCTTTAATAGGAGAGACCTCTTTTCTGCTAAGTCTTGATCTTCTTCTTGCATTTTTGCCACCTTCAAGGCCAAGTTTGATTGTAAAGTAATTAAACTTAACCTTCCTTTACTCCTTTCTTCCTCAATTATTTCCATACTCATCCCACTGCTCTCATCTATTTCCAAATCAGTGAGCATGGTCAAGTCTCTAAACTCCTCCATCATCAACATGGCCACTTTTGTATGCTGCCTACTCAATGCATCTGCCACTTTATTAGCCTTGCCTGGTGTATAAAGTATATCTAAGTCATAAGCAGCAAGAAATTCAACCCATCTGTGTTGTCTCATATTTAAATCTTTTTGTGAAAAGAGATATTTTAAGGCCTTGTGATCAGTGTATAAAATGAACTTTGCACCTAATAAGTAATGCCTCCAAAGCTTCAAGGCATAAACTACTGCTGCCAACTCAAGATCATGAGTTGCATATCTAGTTTCATGGGGTTTTAGTTGTCTAGATGCATAGGCTATGACCTGATCTTGCTGCATCAACACAGCCCCTAGCCCTGACCCACATGCATCTGTATATACAACCAATCCCTCATTGCCTTCTGGTACTCTCAACACTGGTGATTTTACCAAAGCCTCCTTGATCTGGGTGAAAGCTTGTTCACACTTATCAGTCCATATAAACTTTTGGTTCTTCCTAGTCAGGTTAGTGAGTGGCATTGCTATTTTAGAAAATCCTTGTATGAACCTCCTATAGTATCCTGCCATCCCCATGAATGACCTAACTTCACTAACATTGTTAGGCTTCTTCCATGCTTGGATTGCTACTATCTTATTGGGGTTTACTGAAATTCCTTTAGCAGAGACAACATGTCCAAGAAAGTGTACTTCCTCTTGCCAGAACACACACTTAGAGAACTTTGCTTTCAAATCTTTTTCTCTTAATCTAGATAAGACCAAATGTAAGTGGTTCTCATGTTCCTCTATTGTTCTAGAGTAGATTAGAATATCATCTATAAAAATCAGAACAAACTTGTCTAAGTAATCTCTGAATATCCTATTCATTAGGTCTACAAAGTAAGAAGGGGCATTTGTTAGCCCAAATGGCATAACCAGAAACTCATACAAACCATATCTTGTGTTGAATGTTGTATATTTAATACTTGATTCCTCAACTTTCATCTGATGAAACCCAGATGCCAAGTCTAGCCTAGAAAACACTTTAGCTCCACTGAGCTGATCAAAGAGATCATCTATCCTGGGTAATGGGTATTTGTTTTTGATGGTTACTTTGTTTAATTCTCTGTAATCTATACACATTCTTAAAGTACCATCATGCTTTTTAACAAATACTACAGGAGCACCCCAGCATGAATTACTTGGCCTTATAAACCCCTTGGCTTCTAATTCTTCCAGCTGGTTCTTTAGCTCCTTTAATTCACTTGGCCCCATCCTTGTAGGTTTTTTGATAACTGGGCTAGCCCCAGGCATAAGGTTAATCTGGAATTCAACAGGTCTATGGTGTGAGACACCTTTTACTTCCCCAAATACATCCAAGTATTCTTTAACTATGGGGATTTCATTAATAGCTATTTCCTTGGGATTATTTCCTAATTCAATTAAATGATTTAGACTGTTTTCTTTGATAGGTTCACATAGAATTGTAACCCTTTGGCCTTTAGAATTTTGTAGTGAAATGGTGGATGCATCTAGGTCAATTATGGCTTTGAATTGTCTTAGCCAATCTGCCCCTAATATAACTCCTATATTTGGGAAGTTTAGAACATATAAATTGGAAACAAATGTGTTTCCTCCTATGTTCAAATTCACATCCACACAGATCATATCTAATACACTAGAACTTCCTAAAGGGCTTTGTATTAACAGAGGTACTTCAGCCAAATTGCAGTTCATTTTCAACCTTTTAACTATTTCATGGGAAATGAGTGAGTGGGTTGCCCCGGTATCATATATTACAGCTAAAGGTATGGTACAAATAAATAGTGTACCTTCCACTTGACCATGGTTTTCAGCATTAGCCTCAATTATGGCCTTGCCCCTACCTTCCAGGTTTGCCACTTTCCCTTGTTGCTTGTTTTCTGGGCAATTTCTTTTCATATGCCCTTCCTTCCCACATAGATAGCATTTGAAAGCTCCCCCTTTAAGCTCTGGGCATCTTGGCTTAATATGGCCTTCTTTCCCACAATGGTTGCAAACTATTTTTCTTTTGGCTTCATTGGGCTTTGCATCCACTGCCTTCTTACCATCTGCCTCTCCTTTCTTCTTATCATAAGGGTGGTACTTTCCTTTGTTCTTCTTGTTACTATTGTTTTTGAAGTTCCTGAACTTATCTCTTTCCTTGTCATGCTGCTCAATCTTCAGAGCCAAATCTATCACTTGATCAAAAGTTCTGTCAGCATAAGGTAGTATAGCCCTGCTAAGCCCTGGGTTCAATCCCTTGATGTATCTATCATTTTTGGATGCTTCATCAGCCACTAACATTGCCCCATAGGTTGACAATCCCTCAAACTTCTGGGTGTATTCTGTGACATTCATAGTCCCCTGTCTAAGTTTGATGAACTCCTCAAGTAAAGTGGTTTTTGCTGAGGCTGGAACAAACCTTGCCTCTAACATCTCCTTAAATTAATTCCAATTAATATCATTTTCATTCCTGCCAGCTATGATCACCTCCCACCAACTCAAAGCCGCACCTTTCAATTGCCTTGAGGCCACTTGCCTCTTCCTTTGGTCATCTAGTTGCATATCAGTGAAGATCCTCTCTAATGTCCTCAGCCATGCTTGAATCTCCATTACACTTTCAGTTCCTTCAAAGCTCTTACCTCCCAAGTTGGTATAAGTCTTCACTAACTTGGAGAGCTCCTCATGTGGGTTCTCAGGTCTGTGCCCAATTCCATCTCTCAAAACTCTCACAAATTCCTGCATGTCAAGCATTTGTGGTGTGCTAGATCCTCCTTGATGATGAGACCCTCTTCCTACCATATTTCTAAAAGTATATGTATTTCATCTTATTAGTTTATAACACTAGCTTTTATTTTACATTGATTGTATCTTTTCCTATTTAATCATTGTGTATGTCACATGCACACACATACATACATTCAGGGAATACTTATAAACAGTCAAATATACAAACAATCCTAGTATAAACATAAGCATACAAACATTTTGCTATGTTAATTAAAACATAGCTCTGATACCAAATGAAATGACCCTCCTATTTACTCACTAATTTTATTGGTGATTTTTTTTTTGCAATAGAGATGATATATAGATATATCATTTATTACAAATATATTTCCCAGGGTCATTTTTCTTTCTCTAATAAACAAAAACATATCCAGGATCTTTCACAATATAGAAATATTGTTTTAATTCTAAATCATTTTTAACATACATATATGAAGATATCTATGTTATATTCTACTTGAATCAGAGCATGATAATAAGTAGAAATCCTTTTTTAAATTTGCAAAAATGTGATAAATTCCCTTTTTAAATTAAAACTTATTGTATCCAGATTTTTGACTATAGTGTCCCCTGGGAATATGTACCTTAGACTGTTATTATAATTAAGAAATAACCAAGCAATGATCAGTGGAAAGCAAGCTTATAATATGGATGATTATCTTAAAGTCTGAATATTATCAAACTCAGGTTAAAAGAAAGTGGATCCTAAGTGAACACAAGCAACATCTAGGCGTAATGGAAACGCGCCTAACTTATTCATACAAGGTCACTGGTTCGAGTACTATGCTGGTCGGTTCAAACACAATTTTTGTTTTTCTTTTTTTTTCCCTGTATGGCTGAAATCTGATACCTACCTATAATTGTACGTATATATATTTAATTTTTGCCTATAACCTAACATACAAAACAATTCTTCTTGCATAACTATTTTCAAACCCATTCTTACAACTGTTTTAAGAATTTCCATTTATATTTTTGCCCAATATCAACATGTACACAGATATACATGTACATGTCAGTGTTTTTGTTCTTTTTCCAGAAAACTGAGCTCAAATGTTCCCTTGCTTCATTGATCTGAAGTGGGGCATTTGGCCTGACCTATGGCCTAACCATGTGGTTACTCTGGTCGTTCTTTTGTTTGCATTTTCACAACCCAGATTGTACACAAAATATTGATACCTTTCCTTTTCAAAAGCATGTATATATATTTGTGTGAATCAGACATTTTGTGGTCAGATATATCATTCTTCCTAATCATACTTCTCTTTTAAAAATACATCTTCAAAGTATAAACACTTTTTCTTGCATCTGGACTTATGTCAATTTCATAAATTGAAGATATAGCAGTTCAATTCTTTTCTGGTTTTCCCAATATTATTTTCTGTATATCTATATTCTTTTTGAAAGAACTCAGGATTTACTGAAATCATCATAAAATGATTATGCTTATAAAATCCAGGTTTTACCTCTAAATCAAAACAACTTTAGCAAATAGGTTTTCAAATCAGTTCACAACAATATCCTTAGTACATACCAAATCAGAAATAACCAGAAACAACATAGCACATGTCTCTTACAAATTCTGCCTACTTAATACATTTAGATAGCCATATTAATCAGGGAATACATGCATGAATTAACACATTTTAGCTTTTATTTCTAATTATCTTAGCATCCTCTATTCCATATCTTTTTAATCTTGCTTACTTAGCTCCATCATAACCTGCAAAAGCATTAGTGGCTGCCTCATTATAAATGAGACACCCCCATGTGCCATGAGCAATAAGGGTCAGATCTATGATCTGGTGTGAGCATTTCTAACATATCCATGATATTAAGCTAAGGATACAGCATAAATATACTTTGCATACTTGACAGGTATTATCATGTACAATACATCAGAGCAAACATATGCAATAAAACAACTTTTATCTGGAACTACTAGGTTGCCTTTTCTTTTTTTCTTATAAATTCCTGGCCTCATCTGCTATAAGGAATCAAAGGGACACATTGCCATGAACTAATTAACATTATGGCACAAAGATCTCAGGACTTAAACAAGCCATGTGCCAACTTGTCTACTTCAAATAGGACAAGCATTCCAGCAGCCTTCTTGGCACAAAATCCTTAGTTATATCACTAAGTGTATTTATGTTCATTCTATCAATGATAGCTAGGTGTACATACCACCTGTACTCATGAAACATACTAGTTACCTTGCAGCCATGATATTGCAAGCAAGTTAAAGGTTACTTTCTAGAGATATAACACCCCAGTCATTCCATCTCACATTATTTATCATAGAAACACCCTATTCAAGCATATACCAGAATGTTTGCAACTGAGAATAAATACATGGCTCTATTGAGTTTATTTTGATTTTTCAAGCAACTATATTTAGCCAGATTTTCAATCTTGTTTAAACATAGTTTTTAGGCTTGTAAGTTTCTGTTTAGTTTAGGGCTCAGCACTTATAGAGAAAAACTCCATTGCACCCTTAACCAATTATTTCAAGCCTCAGCACCATACCAATGTATATGCAGCTCATAGTTTTCTTTATCTTTTCATTCTTTGTCTTAAGCCATTATTCAAACTAGTTACAAATACTCTGATATATGTTCCTTAAGGTTTTGGTATAATATACAGAGATGAAAATAGAACAACAAAGTTAAACATCCAGCATAGCAGATCATATCTCATCAAACATTCATGAAACCATCAGCAGCCAACATAGTTTGTAAATCAAAACATGCAAAATATAACATATAAAAGCTTGGCTGCCTAATCCCAGGTCTTAATGCCATGTATATGAGTGAGGATACTCACCTAAATGCTTACACAAACTCAAACCAGAAAACCCTTCAAATCTTTAGCCTTATCTTCCTCTTCTTCCTTAGGTTAATTAATTAGTGAGAGAGCAGTTTTCTGATTGGGCTCTTGGTTTAAATAAGGGTTCTGTCTAGGGTTTTGGGTGATGCAAAATCCCTATTTTAGCCCAGACCAGAATCATGCATTTGGCATTGCACATTCCTTCCCTCCTAACCCTTAATGTCCCGGCCAATATTTTAAAACAAGACTAAATTGTGCCTATTTTCCTTTCTTTTCAGAAAGTGATAACTTTAAGTATTTTTATTATATTTACCTCAAACATGATAATGGTGTGACTTTCTATTTTTCTGCCTATGTACATTTGCTTTCTTGCACTTTGGTTCTTACTGTTTTAGTGCTTCCTTTATTTATTTTCTGCTCCATAATATCTGGATATATATATATATATACATTTATACAACCATGGGTGTTAATTTAATTTTAACCATTTATTTGCAGAAAACATGTGCATACTTATGTGCATTTCTACACCTATTTAAAATTTCACTTATTCATTATAAATCAATGTTTTCTTCTGTCTAAATTTTCAGACAAGTCATACATAGGCATATATATATAGATATATATATATATACACACATCCTCAGGAATTTTTAATACTCATGTCTAAGTCTATATTTTCTTTATTTAAAACATTTTATCTAAATGTTTTCCTTCCTTGTTTTATTATCCAGGAATTCTGGATTTTCTCTTAGTGCCATAACTAGTGTGCACGTGCACACATGCACACAACCTTGCACCACTGAAAATCCCACCTATATAATAATTTTGATTTTCCCCCAGAATTTTAATCATTTATTAAAAGAATTTTCCTCAAAATCTTGGGGTATTACAAAAAGACATTTGACCAAATGAAAATTCCAATGACTGATGTACAAGCCTCTTCACACAAAATTGCCGGATTTACAGGAGAGCTGAAATAGCCAATTGGAATGGTGGATTTGTTTGTTGAAATGGGCGAAGGGCAGAAGAAGTTGGTTCGGAAGCAAACTTTTGTAATTGTTGATGGATTCTCCGCCTATAATGCTTTCTTGGGTCGGCCTACTCTTGCCGCTTTCAGGGCCGTCCTCGCTCCATGGTGCTTAACAATGAAATTTCCTACTGATAATGGGATTGCTGTTATTAAAGGAGATCAGAACGCAGGACGAGAATGTTATCTTGTAGAACTCCGAGAGGCCAGGAAAAGAGAAATGGGGAAAGATGCGGCAGCTCCGCTCCGCATCAAGGAACCAACCCTGTAGCAACTACGGAGTGGCCCCTGTACTGGCGAACACAGCAATGCAAGAAAAGAAATGGATCCCAGGAAAGCCAGTACAGGGGAAAATAGAGTGGTACCCGTGGAGGTAACGGTACCAATATCTGTTGACTCGAAAGACCCGAACAAAGTACTCAATGTGGGTTCACAGCTAAGCATAACAGTTCGAAACACGCTGATATCATTCTTAAAAGCCAATCTAGATGTGTTCGCTTGGTGTCACGCTGATATGTGTGGGATCTCCCCGGAAATTGCTGTACATACTCTGAACATTGATCCAAAATTCACGCCAGTGAAACAGAAAAGAAGAACTCAAGGCCCAGAAAGATCGACAGCACTAAAGGAAGAAGTCGATCGGCTCATGGAGAACGGCTTTATCAGAAACTCCACTTATCCAAATTGGGTTTCAAATCCAGTATTGGTCAAGAAGGCAAATGGAAAGTGGAGAGTATGCATAGACTTCTCAGATTTAAACAAAGCATGCCCCAAAGATTGCTTCCCGCTGCCCAGAATTGATGTAACGACCCATAAAAGTTTAGCAATTTTTAATTGGTTTATAACGTATTGAATTGGATTTTTGAGAAATTATTAATAATAAAATTTTGAAAAAAAAATTATTTGGATTACATATAATTAAATATAGCAAATGGTAAATTTTCAATTAATTATATGAAAGTTTATTTATTATGTAATTCTATTAAATTCAAATCAGTTAAGAATTGTTGAAAATAAATTTGCATGAAATCAAGGGAATCGACTGTTACCATAAATTTTATTTCTTCCCTGTCCATTCAAGTTTTACATCAGTTACAATCCAATCAATACCATACCATTATTACTCCCCGTATTCATGCTGTAGCTCTTTAATTTTCTATCCGTTGCTATTTCATTTCGGGTTTGTTCCTTCCCTATTTATTCCATTTCAAACATTTTCTCTTCTCTCTGGTAGAAACATAATATTTTACATCATTTATATATATATATATATATATATATATATATATATCTGTAGCTTGCATTCATTCGTTTGTTCACTTTTACATTTCTCATACTTTCTACTTTATTGTCCTTAATTCCCGTGCTTGACGTTATCATTTCAGTTTCTTTCCATTGAATGTGGCACGTTTCATTGTTAACGTTTTATTCCATTTGTATGTGTGGCTTTCCTTTTGCAACCTGTTCCATTTCTATTTTCTTCGTTTTTAAAATTTGAAACGTACAGGCTGGACCACAGTATTAATTGCTTTCCAATTCACGTTCAAACGTTGCTATTCCTAGCTACTAATAAATTTAGAAATCAGTGTCTGTTACTTAATTTATGGCATACGTTCAAAGCATTGGCTTTTATTATTCAGCTCAATTAAGGGTGACCGTTGCCATCACATAACCGGTAAAAGATTTGTATACGTTTTATTTGTTTATGTGGCAACGATTCACATTTACACTATTATTGCCTTTTTAACTTCACTGGTAATCATTTATTTGTGTACGTTTTCATTTCAATTATTGTACACATCATGGTTCCTTTTATAAATTCATCGCCCATAAATAGTTTATTTCTTTTCCCCTTCATCTTCATTTGTACCATATTCATTTATTTGTGTATATTTTCATTTCAATTATTGTACACATCATGGTTCCTTTTATAAATTCATCGCCCATAAATAGTTTATTTCTTCCCCTCTTCATTTTCATTTATTCTATATTTATTGCCAACGTTATAAATTTGAAAGATCACTTTCTTCCCTTGTCTCCCTGATTTCACATCTCTGTGCCTATCCTTTTGAGTTTCTTACTTTTATATTCTATTATTAGCCTAAATGTGCATTTTGACTGTTGCCATCCCCGTATTTATTTCTTTCCTTTTTGAAATTAAAACGACGTTTTACATTTTATTTATTTCTAAACCATTCATTGCCTTTCCTTTAAATCAATCCATTCTCTTCTTATTTGCTTTAACTTCTCTGCTGAATCAACGCATGAACGTTGATTTTCATTTATTATTACCTTTTATATTATATTTTTCTCTGTAGCTTTCCACTACCTCTCTCTTCATATATTTCATTGTTGCCTGCTCCTTCTTCATTTTCGAGATCCACTCCCCACCATTGCTTACTTTTCCTCCTCCCAAATTTTTCCATGGCCTACGCCAGATTAAAAAAAAGAAAAAAAAGAAAAAAAAATTTGCGCGACGTATATATCCATCGCCTGAAGCTATCTCCGCCCCTCTTCCCTTTCCACCGCCTACAACCCTCAACCTCCACTCACGTTTCTCCTACAAGTGCATGCTTACTTTCTTTCCTAAATAAGAAGGTATATTTATTATTTAAAATTTTTCTTATAAACGTTCAAAAGGATTTGAGAAAAATTTGCATTCTTTTGTACAGATCTTGTTATATGTGAAAGTGAATAAGTTATGAAGCTATAAAGGTTTACTTATACAAGATTTATATATATATATATATAAGAGTGTTATATAAATGAATTTTATACTATGCGTTAACTAAATACATTGTTATTTATATGATCCAGTTTTTGAATATATGTTTGAAACGTTTTGATTTTTATATATACAAATATTTTATTTTATACATATATTTTGTTATATATAAAGGTTTAATAAAAATAAAAAAAAGAGAAAAAAAAGGAGTAAGTTAACAATGTATTATAAAGAATATTGTTTATCTGCACATATATGTGCATAACTTGTTTGATTTCCTGCTGGATATTTTGAAAAGGAAAGTAATAAACTATAATAATTATATATATACATAAGTATTCATTTCAAAAGATATTATATATATGTGTGTTGATCTTTAATATATGTGTTTTATGTTAGAACATTGATTTTTTTAACTATACATATATATTATTTTAATATTGGTTTAAAATGAATATTTATTACATGGAAACGACAACCATAAAATGAATATACTATATATGTGACATTTTGAATAATTATATATTTGTTATTTAACATTAATATGAAATGGAAGTGTTTTAAAGTTATATGGTTTTCATGGGTGTGCATATATATATATATTTCATTTTTTAAAAATGCGTGTTTTGATTTAACGTTCATTTTGAAAGAAAGTAATAAATTAATCATATAATCTTCGTTTCAATTTTATCAAGCTAATTTGATCCGTTCTCATCAATTTCTATCTATCAGCTTTTCCATCGAAATTGTACCATCTAATTTGCTTTGGAAGTCGTGCTTGCATTTCATAACTCAACTTCATTGTCTATCTCTCTAACCTCGAAAAGTGAGCAATCACTCACGATTAACGTTCTTGTATTAATTAAATTTGATTTCAATTGAAACGACAATTGAAATATGATGCTGTAGTTATTTAAATTGTTATATATGCTATTATCTGTATATGTCCACCTATGACATCTGACACCAGTAACTAGTATTTATATGCCTGTTATTACCATTATCTGTATATGTTCACCTATGACATCTGACACCAATATCTGTTATTTATATTGATGATATATGCCTGTTGTTATATTTTTTATTATCTGTTATCACTCTGCAAGTTCCCTGTTAGTATAGAATTCACTATGGGTTGAAATGATACATACCCGAACGGACTTTAGAATAGGAGAATTTCGTTATGGGTTGAAATGATAAACCCAAGCGATTTTCATTTAAATTGAAATTGGGATTACGGGTCGAAATGATATCTACCCGTATATATTTAAATTTCGGATTGAAATGATAAATATCTGTATCACTTAACCATATGATAAATATATATACAGACACCGTTGGTCCATATATATAAATATTTTAAAAATGAATTCTATGGTTTTGGAAAGAAATATATGGTTTTAATAAATGTTGAGCCTTAAATTATTATATATAAATGGGAATGATTGATTTAAATACATATAATATGTTGAGTGTTTAAAATATATTTCAAAATAGATTTTGGTAATAATTTGAATAAGTTAAGGTTAGAAAGATAATTTGAATTTAGTTGAAATTGTATTCAATAAAGAATTTTATTTAATTAAACCGATTTGAAACTTATTGAAACTGAGATGTAAGATATGATTTATAACTTGAGTTTGATTTATAAGTAATCTAATGAATATTTTTTTTGTTTAACTAAAGTTTAAGGAAATATTTAGTAAAAATGTAATTTAAGGCTAGTTAAATGATATTGAATTTATTAAGTGAATATTCCCTGATTAAATAATAATGAAGTTAAATCAAGAGCTATATGAAACTGTTAAATTTAACTTTGAAAATGTTGAATATTAAAGCTTTGAAATATATTGAAAATTTAAATGATCTGTTTAGAAATGAATTAAATTGATGAATTGAGCTTTGAATAAATTTGAATTTGGAATTTGAAGTTGATTTGAATCGATTTACTAGACTTGAGGAAATTAAATACTTTACTTTTTAAATCATTTAATATATATATATACTATTTTGGAAAATGGATATATTTGAAATGAAATGATGTTTGGGTTTTGAAGTATAAATTTAATTGAAATGACCACGGTGTTAAAATGTATATTTCCACCTTGTAGATAGTTCTGAAGATCCTTAGAGGATGGTTATCCCAACATCCTTTAAGTTACTCATATTTCAATTGATATTTCACTTGAGTTGGATTTATTTATATAAGAATGTTAATCCTGACTCGAGTGTTTTGTGTTTTGCTTTACGCTCGGGTCAGACCGAGTGATACAGCATTTGAGACTCACCCTTGGAGTTTGGAGCTTCCTTTGGAGATCCAACTATCGCCTCAGCTTTCAGCTCTTCTAGTTGATTTGTTCAGAGAAGTCATCTGTTGTACTGGAGACTTCACTGCATTTGAGATATTCTGTTGTATTTTATTTCTAACTCTGATGTTTATATAGTAGCTTCATGAACTACTATTTTATCTATTCCGCTGCGTATTATTGTATTACTCTGTGTCTGTGATTATGTGATTGATTTATTTACTGCATATGCTGAGTTTTGCCAAATTTTTATTACAATCTGTTATTTTGAATTATTCAAGTCAGACATGTGTGGATTTATTGTCGATTTGAATGGTTCAAAATAGCGGGTCGTTACAATTGATCAATTGGTGGATGGAACAGCTGGGCATGAGTTGTTATCATTTATGGATGCTTACTCCGGATACAATCAGATTATGATGCATGAGCCGGATCAGGAAGACACAAGCTTTATTACAGATGTGGGTCTCTACTGCTACAAGGTTATGCCTTTTGGATTGAAAAATGCTGGGGCAACCTACCAAAGGCTCGTCAATGCAATGTTCAAGCCTCAGATTGGTAGAACCATGGAAGTTTATGTCGACGATATGTTGGTAAAATCAAAGAAAGCTGTAGATCACATGGGACACTTGGAGGAAATGTTCGCAATTCTTCGAAAGTACGGAATGAAGCTCAATCCATTGAAATGTTCATTCGGAGTAGAATCCGGGAAATTTTTGGGTTTCATTGTGAGCGCCAGGGGCATTGAAGCCAATCCTACTCAAATCACAGCTCTAAGGGAGGTCAAAGCCCCTAAAACAAAGAAAGAAATGCAAAGTCTCAATGGAAAAGTTGCTGCTCTGAGTCGCTTCATTTCCAAAGCCACAGACAAATGCATTCCCTTCTTTGACGCTATAAAGAAAGGAAAGAAAAATTTTGAATGGACTCCCGAATGCCAGAATGCTTTCGATGAACTAATTCATCATATGGAAACACCTCCGGTTCTCTCCAAGCCTACTGACGGTGAAGACCTTTTCATCTATTTAGCAATTTCATCTCACGCCCTCAGTGCAGCACTTGTACGGGAGGATATGAAAGTACAGCGTCTAGTCTATTACATCAGTAAACGGTTCACTGGGGCAGAGATGAATTATTCGAAGATAGAAAAGCTCGCCTATTGTTTGCTCATTGCTTCCAGGAAATTGAGACCATACTTTCAAGCTCATCCTATCAAGGTTCTTACTGATCAACCTCTAAAGCAAGTCCTGTTTCGTCCTGAAACTTCGGGTCGTCTTTTGAAATGGAACATTGAACTCAGCCAGTATGACATCACATACCATCCCCGGAAAGCAATCAATGGACAAGCTTTAGCAGATTTCATCGCAGAATCTACTGACAGAGGTGATAGTAAGGATGAAATAACCGATGACGTTCCAATCCAGTGGAAGTTGTATGTTGACGGATCGAGAAATGATTACTGTTCTGGGGCAGGGGTTGTGCTTGAAATCCCCGAAGGACGATCATTGTGTTATGCATTGAGACTGGAATTTCCTTCAACGAACAATGAAGCGGAATATGAGGCTCTTATTGCTGGCTTGAAAATTGCCAAGGAACTAAACATCAAAGTGTTACAAATCTTGAGCGATTCTCAACTTATTGTTTGCCAGATAAAGAAAGAGTTTCAGGTTAAAGGTGGAAATCTGCCCGCATACCTATCAAAGGCATGTGAACTTCTCGAAGATTTCAATCATTACACGATAAGTCATATTCCTCGGGTAGAGAACATGAAAGCAGATTCTCTAGCAAAGTACTCAAGTTCCGGAGAAGCTCAATTACTGGGATTAGTTCCTGTAGAAGTTCTGTCAGCTCCAAGCATTGGTGAAATGGATGTTGATTGGATTATGGCTACGTCTCAAGAGCATGAATCATGGATGACTCCAATCAAAGAATACCTACTCAGTGTTTCCCTGCCAGAAAGTTCTAAGGAACGTCGAAAACTATTGAGGAAAGCGTCAAGGTATATAATTCAAGATGGCCGATTATACAGACGAGGATTTCAATGCCTCTGCTCCGATGTGTAACTAAGGAAGAAGCCAAGACAATTCTAGCCGAGATACATGGAGGAGAATGCGGAGATCATTCAGCTGGTCAAACTTTAGCCAAGAAAGTTCTCCGATATGGGTATTTCTGGCCTGACATTAACCGGGATGCTGCTATTTACTCTAGAAAGTGCGACAAATGTCAAAGATTTGCAAAAATCCCAAAAGAACCTTCCACCGAACTCAAACATATGGTCAGCCCATGGCCATTCGCCATTTGGGGGATAGATCTAATCGGACCATTACCAGTTGCCAAATCAGGAATCAAATATGCTATTGTAGCCGTTGATTATTTCACCAAATGGGCTGAAGCTGAACCTTTGGCCACCATTACTTCTAAAAAGATGATAAATTTTGTAACGAAAAATATCATTTGCAGATATGGTGTGCCACAGAAAATAATCACAGACAACGGTACTCAGTTTGAAAGTGAAGAGTTCCAGGATTTTTGCAAACGGTTCAGAATTCGGAAAAGCTTCTCAGCAGTGGCTCATCCGCAGGCAAACGGGCAAGTGGAAGCAGTAAATAAAATCATCAAGTCAACCATCAAAAAGCAACTCGAAAGAGCAAAAGGTGGTTGGGTTGATAAGCTTCCATTAGCACTATGGGCATACAGGACTACTCACAAAACTGCAACTGGGCACACTCCATTTTCACTGGCATACGGATCAGAAGCAATGATTCCAGTGGAAGTAGAAGTTCCTTCACATAGAAGAGTTCATTTCAACGAAGCTGAAAATGAAAAGCTACAACTTGAAGCACTTGATTTTCTTGATGAGAAAAGAGAAGAAGCTAGGCTCAGAGTTTCAGCTTATCAGCAAAGGATAGCCAGGCACTTCAACTCTAAAGTTCGCCAACGCAGCTTTGAGGTCGGGGACTTAGTTTTGAAAAGGATCATGACGGCAACTGGTGTGTTTGGACCAAACTGGGAAGGACCATTTGCCATTGGCAGTAAACTTCTTGATGGCACTTTCAAACTCATAACTGTTGAAAGAGATCCAATTCCAAGAGCCTGGAACAGCAACCACTTACGTCCTTATTTTACTTGAAAGAAAAAGCTTTGCTCAAAATTGTAAAATAGTGATGAATGTATCAGTTGTATTGTAAAACATTGTAAATCAGTGTGAATGAATGAAAGCTATAAAGTGGATGTAGGCCCGATTCTTGGCCGAACCACTATAAATCTTGTGTTCTTTACTATTTCATAATGCCTGTTTTATTTCGATATGTAAATACTTTAAATGTATTGCTAAAATGTCGATTCAAAATTGCAGGACATTAAAACAAGGCTTGCTCGTCACAAAGCCAAGCGACCTCTATAAATCACCTGTTATGCAAATACCAAGCGACAAAAAATTCCAAATACAAATCCTATACAAGGAGAACTTCACATAAAAAGTTGGCGACTCCACTGTGACAAACCTTTGTTAATTGGTTGAGATTGTCGATATGAACAGACATCCAACTAGATAACTTGCGTTTGTCCCGTGAAGTCGTTCAACAGTGAAGTCCACTTCTTCGAACACAGCAATGTAAGGAAAGAAGATGCGCTTGGAAACGATAATAAAAGATCGCTAATGAGCAGATGATGAGAGAACATTGCCAAGCAAACAAAGAAGCAGCCAAAAGGAGGTATGCTTCTCAATAAAAGGGCCAGTAAGAACCACCGAAGGGACACCTTCCCAAGCAGAAGGAACAGGGCCCTTGCTAACTAATCGTGATGCATCCGATCAGGCAGCTTGCGTCCGTCCCGTGGATCTACTTGCCCCTGAGACGCAACCTTCCTGGCACACCAACCAACCAACGCTCCTTCTCAAAGGTCAACAAAGCCCTCTAACGAGGCACGCCAAAAAATGAAAGTGCTTTCCTCAATCAAAAAAGATTGGTGGAACCACCGGAGGGGCACCTTCCCAAGCTGAAGGAACAGGGCCCTTGTTAGTTAATTGCGATCGTTTGTGCAAACGAACATCCAATCAAGCAACTTGCGTCCGCCCCGTGGATCCACTCAACCATGAGAAAGTAACTTCCAGGCAATCAAAAATCCCTCTTTGGAGGCACAAGACCTCTTCGGAGGCACATGACCTCTTCGGAGGCAAAAGCCCTTTCCCAAGGCACCACAAGCCTCTTCGGAGGCACATGACCTCTTCGGAGGCAAAAGCCCTTTCCCAAGGAACCGCAAGCCCTCTTCGGAGGCACAAGCCCTCTTCGGAGGCACAAGCCCTCTTCGGAGGCACAAGACCTCTTCGGAGGCACAACTCTTTAAGAGGAGCCCTCTCCGGAGGCATGTCCCAAAATAGAATACTCGAACGAAAAGCCTTCTCCGGAAGCACAGTTCAACTCTCAAAGGAAGGTTAACTTGTTCATCTCAAAAAGTTCCTCCTAAAAAAGTTGAAATGCTACAAAATTCTTTCAGAAAAGTTCATTTCACTGCATAGGGAAATCTACTTTCTTTTTTGACAAATAAAAGTGATCATCCCCGATAGTTGAAATGTTCTTCAGAAAGAAAGAAAAAATAAAAATTTCTCCAAAAAACGAGATATACTCTATTAAAAGCAGAATGATTCCTCCCCTAAAAAGTGGAATTGTTATTCTCTGAAGTGAGAATATCAGTCTTGTAAAAGCTAGAAATATTGCAATGCACTTGTGGTATGGGGGCAACACTATACAATTCAATTATATTAATAAAAGCAACATGCCACAAGTTCATTGCAATATCACGAAAAATAGATGTGGAATAAATGTATTCCCAAACACAGACAAAAAGTTTGTACAAGTAAAAGGAATCGTTTATTCTACACTAAAAAAGAAAAACAGATGCGTTCTCACATATACAAGAATTTGTACAAGTAAAATTACTGTTTTATTTAGTACTATGAAAATTCTTTACATGTGCAGATATCTCAAAAAAGCAGGGACCGGTACCCGCACAATCTCCGGTCTATACATGTAAAAAGCAAAATAAGAAGTAGAAAGTTCAGCTTGTCACTCCTTCTTTCCACCACCCTTGGAGCCTTTGCTTGGCCTAATAGTTAATTTCGGAATCCGATGTGGGCGGGACGGAGAAGGAGGAGTGGTTGGGTCTTCTTCTGTTTTGTCTTCCCCAGTCGAAGCACCTCTCTTCTTCTTCCTTATGGCACGCTTCCCCTTCCTCTTCGAAGAAGATTCGCTCCCCGGAGTAGCAAGCAATGTTGAAAGCTTCGGGTCATCATCTAGAGACCGCTCCGGGGTCTTCTCGATGTCTTCAAGATCCTTCGCCTTCTGCTCCTGCGAAACAGCCGGATCGTCCAGGCCTTGAAGAGCTTCGATTTTTTCTGCCTGCGATCCCGGTTGGGAAGCAGAAGGAGGAGTAATCTGTAAAGATGGAGGGACGGCAACTGAAGGAGTGGAAACTTGTGCAGTGTTTGGTGCCTCCGTTGTAGAAGAAAAGAAGTTAAAATCAACATCTCCCGAAAATAGAGAGGGTATCGGTTCACCAAAGTTTAAGTAACAAGTAAGAAGGTCATCAAACTCGGTTAAATCAAATAACTGGTTCATTGGGCCCGGGACGATGCCAAAATTACCTGGAGGAGTTGGCTTCGCAAGGTCAATCTCGAATTTCTCGGCTTCAGCATCGTCCGGTGCCTCATCCTCAGTGGGAGTGGTCGCAGTTTCTTGGGCAATTTTAGCTGGGAGTGAAGAATGGGAGCCGGAATCCATAATGTTTACATCGGCCGAAGTGGAAGTATGAACAGGGGCAGTTAAAGGAGCTTCCTCTTTTGAAAGCTCTTCTCCCAGTGATTCAGCCCGTGCTTTAGCAAGCTGCTCCTTCCCTTTAACAAGAGCGGCGCGAGCCTCATCATCAAGATAGCGAGCCTCGAGTTCTGCTTCATCATAGCCGACACCTTTAAACATATCAATTGCGGCTTCCCACACTTCAGCCAGAGTGATTTCATAATCAGGACCCAGAAAAGCAAGGCTCCTACGACTCAGAACGCTGTGTAAATAAAAGTCGAATAAGGTAGAGCTGATGTTTGCTTTCGTTGCCTCATGTGATTGCTCAGCCGCTTCTTTTTCGGCAACGGCAGCAACCCGACCAGTAATAGCCTCATCACGCTCTGTCTCAGCTTTAGCAAGTCGAGACTTTAGTAACTCAATCTCCACGTTCTGGGAGGTGACTTTTTCCCGCAGTTCGGCGTTTTCTGTGCGATATTTCTCAGTAATGTGATGCTCAGCTGCAAGCTTCATTTCAACATCCCTTTGTGCAGCATGTGCGTCCCGCACTTGCTTCTGAAAGACTTCTTCTTTTTGAGTGTGCGATGCAGAAGATGAGGCGAGATCTTCCTTAAGTCGCTTGACTTCAGATTCAAGCTTTGCGTTGTCGTCTGCAATGCTCGTCATCTCCGCATCAAGCTGCTTACGCCAGTTGTCCCATTCTGATTTATCGTTCTCCATGGTCATCATCGCCTCAAGATTCATGTGGTTGACCCTTTGAAGTTCGTCGACAAGTTTCTGCCATTGCGACATCCTCTCAATATTAAGCCTGATCGCGTCAAGACTTTTAAGCATGTCTTGCTTATCAATCGGAACCAAATCCAAGTCAAAGCGCACTCCTTTTAGGCACCAATTCGGAAATCGGCTCTGGAGCGTTGGAGGGCCGTCTTTAACTTGATATTGTGGCCTGTTAATGATTGTTTGAATATCAGATTTCTTTAGAGGAGGAGAGCCGGCCGGAGTATCAGAAGAAATGGGAGCGTCAGTTTTCTCAGAAATTACAGATGTGTCACTTGGCTTGGACCGTTTGCTTGATTCGTCAGTAATATGAGTCTTCCCCTTGTCATCATAAGACTTTCGCTTATGAGAATCATAACTTCTGTAAGAAGAATCATATCGATCAGCGTCTCTTCTTCTCTGCCGCTGCTCATAATCCCATTTTTCTTGAGCCTTCCTTTGAGCCCTTTCCTCATCTGTCTCTCTCTAGTCACCAAGATATCTCCTAAAGTCATAAGATCCACGACCTCCATGGTGCTGAAATGAGTCATAGTATGAGCCGGTACGTCCCATCGGAGAATCTGAAAACGGAAAAGAAGTAAAGTTTAGAAATTTCCAGAAAGAAAGAGTAAATGCTTATAAGTGCAGAAAAATCCCTAAGTGTGTGCGGCGTGCGAACTACGTGCGTCAAACTACAAACCACGCTTTAGTGCGGGAATGGAGACGACAGGTGTAGAAGGCGTCGAAGTTTGTTTCAAAGAGGAGGTCGCTTCAACGACAGGAGAGTTCGCTTTTGGAAGATTATCCTTGAAAAGCTCTTGAGAAGTTATCATTATGTCACTCAAGTCATCAAAGGTGTCATCATTATGATGCTCAGCAGAATTCTCCTTTTCAACTTCCACATCGGCTGATTTTTCAGAAATTCGAGGATTTTCTTCCTCTTCAATAATTGGAGCAAGCGCCGGTTTGCTGGACGTTCCCGCAATGCCAATAGAAGTAGAACACTTTACTAATGTAGTGTCTACAGTTGGCTCCTTTGAAGCCATATCTTCCGTTGAAGCTGGGGCAACTGATGTCTGCGCTGGAAGATTAGAAACTTCACGAGGCTGGGTAAAGTGAGAAGAGTGTAAAAGACCGAATTGATGTAAAAATTCGTCTGTCAATAGAAACTGGATACTCCTTTCCTCAACCGGCACCGCCATAAGCCTCTCAAAAGTCGCTTTGTGACCAGGATTTCTAGAAGGAGGAGGAAGTGCTGAAAAGAAAAGGGCAAAGTTAACACTCGATAACTCGAACTTCGACAAGTTCGAAAAAACATAAGAAACAGAGACAAATGATCTTACTCCCTACTATCCAGATGGCGTAAAATCCTGGAGGACAGCGGACATAGAAAAACTGACTTAGGAAATTGTGAACACTGTCGGGGAGACCAACGATCAACTTACGATTTCTAACACTTCTCACAACTGTAATGGAAGGATGGTCTTTGTGCTTTGTAAATGTGCACAGGAAACGAATTTCTCCAAAATTGGGAAAACGGTCCAACGTTCTCCTAAAAAGCGCACACAGTCCCAGCAGGATGGCGTAGCCATTAGGGTGTAATTGAAAAGGGGAGATAGATAGTCGGAGAAGAAGTTCTCAAAGGCAGTCATTAAATGGGGGGATAGCTCCACTCAAGCACATTTGGCGGTTAACTGCGACAGAGCCATGGGGCGGTCTATCAGCAGTATCATCTATTCCAGGGAGCAAAGCGTCAGCTTTGGCAATCCCAAATTGGGTGCATAATTGACAAAAGGCTTTATGACTCAAAGTAGTAGGAGTCCTTTCTGGAGGATCGTTTAATGGAGTAGCGATTGGAAAAACTCCTCCAGCTGGTTCCAAATTTTCGTGTTGAGATGTCATTCTACACAAGGAACTGGATGATCAAATATTAAGGTGCACGTTTCCTAAAAAAGTGTAAAGTGTTGTGCAGAACCAATAAAAATAACAAGTAAACACAATTGGAATTAAACTAGTCGACAACTGGTCGATTATGAAATTTCAGAACTTGATAACATTTAAAGTACAGTGTTAATGCAAACAAGTTAGTTTCATTTGACTATTACGATTTTGCTTTAATACTTCACTTGAATTGGTTATCGTATAACATTTTGTTCATGCAGTTCTAAATTGATTTTTTCTTTATCGACTAATCTGTCATTTGATATGGACAGTCAATGGCAGTATATTCGTCCCTGTGTTCTGCAAATATTGTGATTAAATAGGTTGTTGATTTGTAAGATAAAGATGGCACGTGGGAAGGTTCAAGCAGTTAAAATTAGATAGTCTGTTCCAGCATTTCAAGTCAAGAAATTCATGTCAAAAGTATGTTCCAAGTTAAAGAATGCAAGTTCAAAAATTTCACTAAGTCCTATCTCGTCTACGGCCTAAGGAACGAGCTACGAGTTAAGTCGACGTCAGTTCTTTAAGTCGTGCTGTGATGAAGGATTTCAGGAGAGCGCAAAAATCCATGTCCTAGGTCGTCGACCGACTTACGACTTACAACCTACTTTAAGTCGTACACAATTCACCAGGTCATCAAAAGTTAAGTCATGATTTTTAAGGCCTTAAGTCGTCCGTCTTTTCAGCACACCAATTCAACACACTCTTAACCCGTTAACCCATTAACCTCTTCTTCAACCAAAACTCTCGTCCTCTCAACGCATTCAATCAAAAGAATCGCCATAAAATCGGTGTGATGTTGTTTCATCACGAACCACGAGTCAGACAAGCTGAATCGCTGCAATCTGTCGCCTCGTTCATACAGATTGTCCAGGTCCAAGACAAATCATCTCGAATCCATCGATAATCAATTGAAACGAAGATTGCAATGGAGCATGACATAAGAAGAATAAGTCAGAGATGGAATTCGCAATTCAGTGATAGTCGAAGATTGAATGGGGAAGCCGATTTCACTTACGCAATACAACGATGAGAATAACTGGTAATCGAGTAGTTGATTTCGTCTTTAAGGATTTCGAATGCTTGTTAATGGAGGAATGAAGTAACGAGAGTAGGTGAAGGAAAAGGAGTGACGACTTAAACTATTTATATAGTAGGGCAGTAGAAGACGAATCGGTACGTACGACTTACGACCTACGACTCATCTTAAGTCGTTCACAGAGCAAGCTAGGGGAATCGAAGCACACGACCTACGACTTAGGCGTGTACTTCGAGGGGCAAATGTTAATCCTCTTTGATTCGCGACATAACGAGTTAAAAGCATGACCGACTTAAGAGGAAGACCACTTAACAGCAGCCAATTTAAGGGAGCATACGACTTATAAAGTGTGCCGACTTAACAAGTGTGCCGACTTAACAAGTGTGCCGACTTAACAAGTGTGCCGGCTTAACAGGTTACCGACTTAAGGGAGGCTCCGAGTTAAGAAAGGCTCCGAGTTAAGGAAGGCTCCGAGTTAAGGGGGGCTCCGACTTAGCTACGGCTCCGACTTAGCTACGGCTCCGACTCAAGGCTCTCACCGACTTAACCACTCAAGATCTCCGACTTAACCACAGGACCGACCTAAAGCACACCCACTTGAAGTAAGCTCCGACTTAAGAAAGCTCCGACTTAAAAGTCTACGAGATACATAAGTCTCCGAGTTAAGACCTACGACATATGCTAAGTCGTTGCCGACTTATGACTTAGCTCATTCTGGACGTTCAAGAGTAACCAGTGCATGTCTATCTCGTGGCCGACTTAAGATCTACGACTTACTATAAGTCGGCTACGACTTAGAACTTAGAGAATTTTTCCTATTCAGATTCTGCCCTATAAATACCCCACAACCTCCAACAAGGGGGGGACTTTTGGCCATTCATTTCTTCAAGCGCTGTTACTCTGTCGAAGTCTCCACTCATTCAGCAATCAAAGATCTTCAAACATTCAAGACGCTACAACAAGCTTCAAGAGAAATTCCTTACATCCAACACGGATTCATCGAGTTTCATCGACGAAGATTGAGCTAGTAGTCAAGATTGTTTCTTGTGATCAAATTGTACTGTTTTGATAAGAGATTTGTATCGATTTGTAACCGGATTCAGCAATAAAGAGATTCAAAGTGGACGTAGGCTTAATCTCAAGCCGAATCACTATAAATTGCTGTCTTTTACTGCTTTTCTGCTATTTTACTTCTTAAATTCTGTTCCCGTCACGCGGGTGGTGCTTTCACGATTCTATTACACACACCGGGTGTTAGCGTTCACTTTTTAACGTTAACAGTGAGAATGCTCTGGAAATCATCACCCCCATCCATGGTCGCAGTTAACCCGATGGTTACGTTGCCATCCCGGCAAAATCCATAGATAACTGTAGGCCTCCACACCCCTCGATTACACCTTGGAACCCACAACAGATCGCAGTTACATTCCAGGGTTATGTTTCCATCATAGCAAAAGTCCATGTAACTGTAGGCATCAGCGCCCTCGATTTTTGCTGTCAAAAATGAAACTTCTCCACTCCCACATAGGTCGCAGTCTACCGATGTAAAATCAAACGCAGACTGTTGGCTCTCAGCAACACACACGACTTTCGCTATGTTACCATAGTAACGCAGTCTACCGATATAAAATCAAACATAGACTGTTGGCTCTCAGCGGCACACACGACTTTCGCTATGGTCTGCAGTAGATCGCAGTGACATCGAGTTGAGACCTTGGGGAAAATGTCATATTTGTGTTTAGGCTTCTGTGGCGGCGGTGGATGATCAGAGAAGTCTGTAGCTCTAGTTTTAGGCTTGGACGGGATTTTGTTTCCCACAGCACCTCTAGTGAATCGAGTTCCATAGAACTCTGGGGATTGGAAGCTTGGAGGATGGTGAAGGTGAGGCTGGAAGCGTAGGTGCTCTGGTGATCGGCATTGCGAGTTCGAGGAGTTTTCTGGTTACACTTCTGGTTCCAGTTTTGGGTTTGACTGCTCGATTTTGATTTCGAGTTGATGGTAAAGTTCTGATGGTCGTAGTTTGATCTGGGGATGGTCGTCATCTTGCTAAAGGTTGTGGTGATGGCCAAAGGTGGTCGGAGCACCGTGCATGTGCACGGTGCATCTCTGGTGAAGTTTGAATTGGAAGAAGATAAGGTACTCGAGTTTCTCGAGTCAGTGGAGTGTTTTACTCGAAGTTTTGGGAAGTTTGACTCGAAGTTTTGAGGGTGGTCTCGAGTCACTTAGATGGTTTCAGGTTTTAAACCTAACAGAATTTAAAAAAAAAATTAAAATGAATTAAATATTGAAAGCCAGATTTAAGCAAAGTTTTAAATAAGTTTAAAGTATGGATTCAAGCTTACCTTGTATCCTAATTTTGAATTTAATTAAGTTGAGTGAATACAAAACGAAAGTGATTAATTACTCAAAAGGATTAAATTTTATGTGGATTATTAATTAAAGACTAATTAATTTATTTAGGAAAGTAGTTAAAGTTAATTAATCAAGGATTGATTAATTAAGGAAGATAATTAAAAGATGATTAATTATTTAGAGTAAATCACTTAATGGAATTAATTAATGACAAATACCTAATGAAGTAATTATAGAAATAATTACTTAATGTCATTAGTTAAGGTGGGTAATTAATAGACAATTACTAGATGTGATTTATTGAAGGATAATTACTTAAAGTAAGGAATTAAAGGTTTGATTAATTAAGGAAACTTATTAAGGGTTAGTTAATTAATGAGTGTGATTAATTAAAGGATAATTAATCAATATAAGTGATTATAAGATAATTAATTTAAGTGATTAATTAAGGATAATTACTGTAAATGGTTAAGGATAATTAATTTGTGGAATTAATTAAAGGTTAATTACTTAAATATAATTAAAGGATAATTAATCAAGGTTGATTAATTTAAATGAATAATTAGATAGTGATTAATTAATTGATTTAATAATGATTAAGTAAGCAGGATTTATAGAATGAAGTAATTAATTTAATTTATTTTAAATTAATTAGAGATGAGGTAATTAATTTAATTCATTTTAAATTAATTATAGATAGTGATTAATCCTTGCTTATGTATGGATGGATGATATTGATTGCCTTGAATGGTTTGAGATCTCAGATAAGATATAATTAATGTTGTGTGATATGAATGCTTTGGTTGAATTGTGATGATAATGTAGATTATCTATCTGTGATATTGTGAATTATCTATCTGTGTGTATATAGATAATAGAATTGAACTGTTTTAACTTTAAAACATTTTGGCTCAAAATGATGGTATTGAATTCGAAGTGACAGGGATCGGATATCAGCGATATCCGAAAACCACTTTGAATTGTAATTCTACTTCCCTAAATTTTGATATGTGGAATCAATAGACTGAATGGGATAATATGGACCTTAGAACTGAGTAGAATACTTAGAATTTAATTTGTAAAATAAGTGTTGAGCATAACAAGTAATGAACTCGTAGTGAAGTACGAGTTACCCGGGTTTCCTTTCATGGTTTGAGTTTAGTATTTCAAATTATATAGGTTTACTCATGCTGGTTTCCAGCCTGACCCGGGTGTTACTTTGATGTAATGCTCGGGTCAGACCGAGTATTACAAATTTTTCAGGTAAGGACGTTCTGGAGCTCAGGAGGCGAGTTGGTCGGCAGGATCGTATGGAGTGTATTCCGTTGTGATATATTGTTATTTATCTGGGACAAGTTATTTTAACTGTCCAGTGACTGTGAAATGTTGTAACTCTGATGTATTAAAATGTAATTGACTGATACAGCTTTCTTTGTGTAAAGAATATCATTTGATATTATATTTTGATCCGCTGCGATTTGTGAGAATCAGTGTTGTGTTTCTGTTTCTTCTTCTTCTATCTCTTTCTTCTTTTTCTAACTATCTGGAATTTTCACGATTGAAAATTTCGGGTCGTTACAATCCATAGAAACCTAAAAAGGAAAAAGGAAGAATAAGATTACAATCATTATAAGATCGACACAAAAGAGGATTGAAATATGAACTTATGAAAGTAAGCTCATAATACTTGGTCCTATTTCCACATCAGGACCTCCAATGGTTGCAAAAGACCACTAGGACGTTGATTCTCGGCTGTAACAAACTGACAAGTCAAGCAACACTTCACAAACTCCACCACATCCCACTTCATACCTTCCCAATAATAAAGACGCTTCGTATCAGCATACATCTTACTACTACCGGGATAAATAGTATAATTGGAGCGAGGACACTCCTCAAGAATATCTCTCCTAAGATCACCAACATCAGGAACTACAAGCCTACCTCTCCTACGAAGACAACCACAAGCATCAACAACAAAGTCCCACAACTAATCACTTCGGGAAACACTACCACATTACTGAAAAAGATAAGATAGATTAGGATCACGCTTCTAGGCTTCTGCAATCCGATCCAAAAGGCTCGGGCCTCCATGATAAACAATAAGATGGAAGAACTAGAATCTGGAATACGATATCTAATCTCACAAGAAGATAAAATCTCAAGATCCTTCCACTCAGCTAACATCAAAGAGACAACAGCTTGTTGCTTGCGAATAAGACATCCGCTACTCGATTCCCCTTCCCCAGAGTGTAACGACCCGTAAATTTTAATTGTTTTAATAATAAATTTAACTGGAATTTTGTGAAATGTTAAATAATAAAATTTTGAAATATAAATTTAATATTTGGAATATGTCTATTTTAACATAGCAACTAGTAAATTTTCATCTGATAAAATTGAAGTTTATTATTTTTAGATTTATTTAAATTTAAATCAGTTAAAATTGAGGATAATAAAACATTTTTTCAAACCTGAATATTTTTATATAATAAATTTGTAAATCATCTCTTGAGTGAGACGTCATATTTCATTTCTCCAAATTTGGACTGCTATTGCTCCATCTACCTTAATTCTGACATTTTAGCAGCATTTTCGGTACCGATTATCGACTTTTGATGGGTTGATCGTACCACTGATATCTGTATACCGTTCAGCTCGTCTCGCCGTGCTGATCTCTACGGTATATTCATTTCTGTATTTTGAGGTCCGGTACGCGACGGAAACAATAAAATGTTCGTTGTAACGGTACCATAATTTTTGACTTTACTGCTTCCTTTGGTTTCAAAATATCGAAACGTGCTGCACACACAAAATTAATTGCCATTAATTTTCAGCTGAATCAATCCACGTGACCATTGCCATTACCCTGACTTTTGCTTATATTCACATACCTTTCCACTATTCCATTTGAAATAAATATAATTAGAGAATATGTGTCCATGTAGCTTGCTTGTACTATTCCTCATTTCTTTGGATCCTGCTTTCCATTTTTCACCTGTAGTCGGCTGCTCTTCTCCCCTTCCCCAACCTTCTTTCGTTCTCTTTTCCCCCTCTGTTCTAGCATCTCCACGTTCAACCTCCCCTGTCCACCCGCCTCAGCCACCGCCGCCATATCCTTCTAGGCGAGCGACAACTTCTGAGCCTCATAAATCCACCACGTCCTCCTCTGTCTAGCCGAACACTTCAGCTCCAGCCTTCTCTCCTCCCCTAGCTGCTACATCGCCACCCCAAAACCCAATCGAGCCAAGCATCTACGCCCGGCAGCAGCACCTCTGCGTTTTGTATTTAAAGGTACAAATATATTCTATTTATAACAGTATTATATATATGTTACAATAATAATACAAAAGTTTTACAAATTATAATTCTTATCAACTGTTGTCTGCATATATACACATTATTATTTAGCGTGAGATAACTGTGTTTCATAAAGTATTATATTATATTGTAAAGAGGTTTATATATGTATACGTATGTATACGTGTGCTTCAGTTTATATATAATTTTGGTTTATATATGTAAAGGAGTAAAGGCATATACGAATGTTAGTTTATATATAATTTCGGTTTCAATTATATTTTGTGTTTCTGTACCTATATAGTAGTTTGAAAGGAAAATATATAAAGGTATATCTGAGTTTATTTTATAAACTGCAAGTATTGGAAACTGTAATGTTTTAAGGTTTGTCTATATATATATATATATACACTTTAAGATTCATTACATAAATATTAGTTTATAACCAATTGCATATGTGCTATTATTTGTTATGTATATATATACTGTTGTTATAGGTATATATTAGTTTATGTAATATTTAAGTTTATGCGTATGATATATACGTTGCCTGATTTCCAAAAAGCATATGAAGTGTGTTTGTTTATGTTATATATATCAAGTTATATATGTTTGGTTTGTATAAATATGTAGTACTTGATATATATATATATATATATATATGAGATGTCAGTTTGTAAATAAACATTGGTTTTAAAGGATACTGTCTTTATATATATATGGTTTTGTTTATATATTTTGATGATTTTATATATTATAATACTTATATTAGAGTATGAAGTTTTCAAACAATATCAGCTTACTGCTTACAGTTTTATATTATGTCTATCTATATATGTGTCATATATTTTCAGTATATAATATAAGTTGTATAAAAACTGGTTATATAATTAGTATATGATTCGAAATCTGTTATATATAAAGTATATAAATATAGGTTAGTTATATATATATGTCTGTATTTTCGAAATCTAGCAATGTGTTTATACTTGATTAACAATAATAGGTACCTGGGTTATAGTTTAGTTATATGCAATCTTGTAGGAAGTGATATGTCCAGATTGATATATATATATATAGTACACTACTATATAAGTTATATATATTTTTATGAGTGTCAGGTTAGTATCTAAATATGTTAGACCTATATTATAAATAAAAGTTTATACAGTAACTTGCATTCAACTATATGTGTGTTGTTTGATAATATATGGTTATGTGGTTGTACAGTTATATTAGCATTGTATATACATTCTGTTCGTTTACCTATAATATGTTTAAAGTATATATATAAATATTGACGTGTTTAGGTAAGTATATAATATCTATTGGTATTTGAATTTATTATAAGTAAGTTTATATTAATTTTATCTTTTTTTACACTGATTTTTGAATTTTAAATATAAGGGTATTGTTGGATATTAATTAAGAAAATTTTATAATATTATATATTTACATTTTGTTTCTGTTATATCAAACTGATTTTGATTCTTGATTTCCTATCTATCAGCTTTGTCCGTCGTGCATGTTTTCTTCATCGAATCGTATCCATCTAGAGTTGCTTTGGAATTCGTAGCTCATTTCTTTGTTAAATCTCTCTAGCCTCGAAAGGTGAGAAATCACTCATGATTAATGTTCTTATATTTATTAAATTTGATTTCAATTGAAACGTCAATTGAAATATGCTGCTGTTAGTTATTTACATTGTTATATATGCTATTATCTATATCTGTTCACCTGTGACATCTGACACCATTATCTGTTATTTATATTGATGATTTATGCCTGCTATGTTATTATCATATTTGTTATCACTCTGCAAGTTCCCTGTTAATATATAATTCACTATGGGTTGAAATGATACATACCCGAACGATCTGTAGAATAGGAGAAAATCGTTATGGGTTGAAATGATAAACCCAAGCGATTTTCATTTGAATTGAATTTGGGAATGCGGGTTGAAAAGATATATACCCGTATATATTTAAATTGCGGATTGAAATGATAAATATCCGTATCACTTGACCATAGGATAGAAAATTATATACAGACACCGTTGGTCTATATATAAATATTTGAAAATTATTTCTATGATTTTGAAAGGAAATATATGGTTTTAATAAACATTGATTTTAAAGATTTATTAAAGTTGATTTAATAAAGTTGATATATAAGTATTTATTTAATATCTATATTTTCAGATATAGAGTTTATAATGATTTGAAATTATATTTTATTTAAGAATTTTACTTAAATAAGTTTGATTTGAAATTTATTAAATTTGAAATTTTAAAGATATGATTTTATAACTTGAATTTGATTAAAAGTGACTTAAATGAATATGTCAAATTTATATAAATTTAAATGGGATATTTTGTTTATTTAAGTTTGTAAATTGAAGCTATATTTAGATATTATTGAAATGATTAAGTAAATATTTCAAACTAATAATAGTAAAGTGAATTTGATATATATAAAAAAATTATCGAATTTAGTTTTGAAATGTTGAATATATTGACTTTGAAATCGATAATTTGAAAATGATTTATTAAGAAACAGAATCGAGTTGAAATTGATGATTTGAGATTTGATTAAATTTGAATTTGGAATTCGAGTTGAGTTGAATCGATTTATGAAATTTGAGGAAACTATTTTATTATATAAAGTATTTTAAATTATATTTAAAACTATTTTATATTATTTTATAAACTATTTTAATTATTTTAATATATATATTGTTTTAACCTACAACTATTTTATATAAATTATTTTATTTTATAAACTATTTTATTATACATACTATTATTAATATCTAAACGGTTTAAGGGAAATGCTATAATTTCAAAGTGTTATGATTTCCAAAATGCTATAATTTCAAAGTGTTATGATTTCCAAAATGCTATAATTTCAAATTTTTATGATTTCCAAAATGCTATAATTTCAAAGTGTTATGATTTCCAAAATGCTATGATTTCAAAGCTGTGATTTCCAAAGTGTTTTGATTTGAAAGACTATGATTTCGAAAGCGTTATAACTTTGGAAAGTGATGTGATTTTTGGAAATGGATATATTTGAAATGGAAATGATATCGTATTAATTTGGTTTTTGAAATGAAAATGATATTTTGGTTTTGATGTATAAACTATTTTGAAATGACCGCGGTGTTATAATAACGTTTGGTTGTTAAAGAGACCAGGATCGGATATGGGCATACTCTCTATCGATACCGAAAACCACTTTAACAACTGTGTACGCGGTGGAGATTCCAGAATGAAGTAGGATGGTGGCGACGATTCCTATTGAGGTATATACGTGGACCCGACTCCCGTGAGTTGGCATGAGGTGGCTAAAACAGGAGCGATTCTCGGGCCAATGAGGTAGCACCTCTGATCGAACGCATTTCTTCGATACATTTCTATTAGTGGAAATTAGCCACAAGTGCCTCTTTAGCAAGTGAAATTAGTTTCTAGGACACACAATTGAAATAATTACTTTCAAGGACAAAACGTAAAATAATTAGTTTCTAGGGCCTAAAAACCTATGAAATTATGTCCTTGAAAGTAATTGGACTGCTGACTTTGTCCTTGAAAGTAATTATTCTGCTGATTTTGGACTTAAAAGTAATTTCTTTGAATGTGTGTCCTAGAAATTAATTGGACTGCAAAGTTTGTCCTTCTGGTGAAATGCCCCTTTCTATTACTTTGTGATTGATTTGGTGGCCACCCTTCGATTTTGATTGGGAGTGTGTTACGAGGTGGGCGGTAGTGGCTGCTATGCGTTTCCATTAACCCGGATGCGTAATTGGTATATCTACCCTGGCATTGCCTTGTTGTGCCGTGTCACCTACCATATCGAGCTTTACTACGAGTTGGGTTTTGTGCCGTAGCCTGTGGAGTATTGAGGGTAGCTCCCGATTTGGGGGTATGCTGATACTGGATAGACTACTGGGACTATTATGTGTTAAGGGGAATATTGGGTCACTCCTTAACGCTATTTAAAAGTAAGTTTATTTTATTATAGACATTATTATAATAGCGAATATTACTACATAGTAGATAGTTTAATGAATCCTTAGAAGATGGTTATCCCAAACATCCTTTGAGTTACTTGTATTTCAGTTGATATTTCACTTGAGTTGGATTTATTGATATAAGAATGTTAATCCTGGCTCGAGTGTTTTGTGTTTTGCTCTACGCCCGGGTCAGGCTGAGTGATACAGCATTTGAGACTCACCTTTGGGGTTGAAGCTTCGCTTGAAGATCCAGCTATCTATCGATTCTGCTACCAGTTATTCAGTTGATTCCAGTGATGTATTCAGATCTTGTATTTGACTATTTTATTGAGACATCTATATATTCGAGACTTCTGTTGTATCTTGTTTAACTCGGTTATATTTATATAGTAGCTTCATGCACTACTATTCTTTTATTTCTGCTGCATTATTGTTATATTACTCTGTGTCTGTGATTCTGTGATTATTTATTTACTGTATATGCTGAGTTTTGCCAAATTTAAATTAACAATATGATATTTTGAGCAATTCAAATCTGACATGTATGGATGTGAATGGTTGAAAATTTTGGGATGTTACATGTGGTATCAGAGCTCTGGTTTTTGGCAAAACTTAAGCATATATAGTAAATTTAATTATAGAATCATCTTCGTTCAAGCTTGAAGTTCTCCCTCTTTAATTCGGATTTCTTTCGAACTTTGGAACTCTACCTTTGTTCTGAAATCCATTCTAGTCTCTCCCTGTTCGTATTCTTCTTGATTCTGGAGAGTCCCATAACTCCACTTCGGTTGATATCTATAATGAATCAGCGGCTCCGCCAATTTCTGAATGATTTGTAAAGGGATGAAACTCCTTTACAACAGGCATCGATTCATCGAAGATTTCTGTATCGGCGGTTTAGATGCTGCCATCCCTTGCTATGCCCGAATTCTATTCTCTTGTGATCGGATGTCGATTTTGTCACGTACCGAAATTTTCGACTTTCGAAAATTCGACATCGATACTCACTTTATCGACTGCCGAGCAATCGAGTGCCGGAAACTCCAATAGTGAGGGTTTTAAGAAAAAGAAAAAGTAGAAGAAGAAGAAGATAGAAGAAAAAGAGAAGAAAGAAAGAAGAAGAACAACAGAAAACACATCAGAACAGAAAACACTATCAGAATCTTACACATCGCAGCGGAACAATATATAATAGATAATTGAATAATCTTTAAAACAAAGAACTATATCATTTTATACATACATCAATCATCAGAGTCAATATACAACAATGGACAGTTATATAACTTGTCCTCATACAGAATACACAGCGGAATAAATACTATCAGATACAAATACTACGTCTCGTCATCCAGCTTATCTCCAAAGCTCCAGAATATCCAGAATATCCTGATAATCTAACTCTAGACTGCCCGTGTGGAAATTGGTGGGCACCCAGAGTTTAGAAGGGAACAATAAACTCCAAGTCAGTCATGGTGACTGGTGTGAGATCGTAAAACAGTTATTCTTTAAAATAAATAGCAGAGAATTTTAAAGTCAATTCGCAATGCTTTTAGAAAATGAAACTACCATAAGACCTCCCGCCACACACACAATGCAAACGCAGACTTGGAGGAGATTTCTTCTTATGATAGTCAAAGATGCTTACTACGCAAAATCAAATTCTTTTTGATATTATTATTAGTGCATAGTGTAGAAAACATTTCGAAAGTAGAATATAAATCTTAGCCAGCATAGGTACCATTATATTATGCCTGCTATAGCTGCCATATTAGATGGCAGGTTCTACAACCAAAACCGTACAAGTCACGTATTGTTTCTTTGGATTTCCAACAAATGGTCAGGCTAAGGAACTTCCTATCCACGATGGGTACGTCCCTGGAATAGACGACCCGAGAACCTAACCGGATCTCTGCCAACACAAGGCCGGGTTACCTCTGCAAAAATAGGTAACTACTGACACGCGTATGCCATCCCCCGATCGTCACCGATCTTCCCGAGGATCCCCGATTCGCAACAAACCACATAGATAATAATAATGCAGTAACCACAGAGGTTAAGTATCTGGGCTCCATACCATGATACCACCTTTATCCAGAAGGAATGACATACACTAAGGGGCGCTACTCCCTAGAACCTTGCCGCATTCGTCCTGTTTCGACCATTTCCGGGGTGTGAGGCTCGATGAAGTCTCGTCCACAAAGCTACGCTTTCTTAAAAAGCCCTGCTTCGGGTCAAACAAAATGATCAACCTATGATCACAAAGATATAAGATCAAACAAATGATCATATCACAAATGACCAAACACTGATCATTTCACAGCAACACTCAGTATGCCACGTTACCAAATTGGGATATATCGCTGATAAATTTCAACTACATAACCTCTGAGCTCGTACGTCTCAGAGAAGGGTGTTAAGCTAAGAGAATAAATTCTCCGCCACCAACAGATATGTATTTGAAAGAAATCAGCTTTATATCTCAAATTGTAACGTCAGACACACAATCCATACAAGTCTGTTCCGGGATCGAACAGAACCGAAGGCACTTCTCACGAAGCCCTTGCAATTCCGGATAATTTTCAATCACGTCAGGACTTCCCGTCACTAAGGGTGATAAAACCTCTAAATCGGAGATCAGCCGATGTAGAGTAACTCGACGGTAATCCTTCCGTTTTCAAAAATATCCGGTCTTCAACACCGGTCTTTAAATGCGATTCATAACGACGTATCACATATTCGGAATGGGTTATACGACCCCATGGTCCTTTCCCGGCTAACCCGAATAGTGAGCGCTTATTTAAAAACAAGTGTGGCATTCAAATTCATCCAATTCACAACAAATACCTACTAAAGGTAATTATTGATAGTCGGTTATTTAACTATCAATAAAGATGCGCAACATCATCAGATTCCAAATAATTTTCCAAATTATTTCATCTTCAAAAATATCTTTACTGGATATAAAATTTCCACACTTCAAAAATAAATCAATATTTATTTTTTTAAACGAATTCTCATTTCCTTTATAAATTCCATATTGAATTCGTATTTTTCGAATATCTACTGATATTCGATTTCCAATTGATTTCAAAAATTCACTTTCGATTTATCTTTAAGAAGATAAATTCTCAAAAACATCTCATTTCGTTTTGGAAAACATTCCATACTTATTTAATAATAAGTGTTTCACAAATCTTCTATTCTCAACATTTGAAAATATTCGATATACTTAAATCACATTAAGTATAATTTCATTCTTTAAGGAAAATATTCTTTTAACACCTTTATTTGAGTCAAAACGAATGTTACGTAAAACATCGTTACGACGACTCAAAATCACTAGTATAGGGATTCGAAATTTAGATAGATATATAAATCCCAATACTATGCTAAAAACATTTCCTTTCGGAAATCATTTACTATAACAACAGTGTTATAGTCCACCATTTCCTTATTTCTCGAAAACGTCTATTTCAACAATAAATGTTGAAATCTATGATTTCGATAGTTCACACGTTTTAAAACCATCTTTTAAAACAATTAACTTCCTTTATAATATCGCTTTCCCAAACATAACCATTTTTTTTTTAATATATTCACTGTCCAAAATCGTGAATATACTTCAATAACCAAATTTCGATTTTTTCTACACATTTATTTTAAGAATTACCCACTGTCCAAAATCGTGGATAAAATCCCCTTTAACCTTTTAATTTACCAAATCCAATTGATTTCGAATTTATAAAACAACGTTTATAAATTCTATTTCTATTTTCTAACGACTTCAATTTAATAAATCTTCTTTATTAATAATTCGATCAATATCCCATTTAAAGGCAACAATCCAAGTTACAAGTAAATTTCTTATCAGTCTTTATTCTACAACTTCATTCATTTTATAACTTCATTCATTTTATAACTTCATACTTTATAATCTATAAACTTCAATCTTTATAAATCTATAAACTTCAATCTTTATAAATCTATAAACTTCAATCTTTATAAATCTATAAACTTCAATCTTTATAAATCTATAATTCTATAAACCTCATGTCTTCACAATTTATAATTCTATAAATTTCTAACACTTATAGAAACTCGTTTTAAAATTTCAATACTATTAATTGATAAATATCAATTCTGTACATCTTTTATATATATCATTCTTAAATAATTCAAAAGAAATCCAACTTAAACTATTTTATTTATCACTTGACTATTTATTTCAAAATCACCTTTCAGGTATATTTCACAATTTAAAATTTTCATAACTTTAAATTCATAACATTTATTTATTATTTTTTTAAGATAAATAAATTCCAAAATTTAATAAATCGTATACTTTCCAAAAATCACTTCAAAATCCCTTTTAAAGTAAAAATCGTTTATTTTTAAACTTTAAAATTGAACCCGATGATGCAACGCATCAATTAGTCCATCACAACATCAAACATCATATATCATCATATGATGACAGAATATATATCAACATCTGTAAATAAATAAATACAGTTGAGGAATCCAGTTGGATCCCTCCAACCTGTTTCCCTGCATCCAAAGACGTCAGCACAATACCAATTCCGCTCCAGTACGGAATTATCGCGGTATATAGGTTTTTATAAATCCGCTTACTAACGGCGCAATAGGGTCTCATCCGCTATACGAGGCGGGAAATCATCAATCCAATATATACATATGCCAATATGTATATATTGCTATATATATAGATATATCCTATCATATCTAATAGCACATCAAATAGCAATCATCAATAACTGCAAAAATTCCACTTCGAAATTTTGAGTGAGAAGATCTCACCTTAGCTTTTTATTTGCAATCCATTTCCATTTCAGCTCTTTCTTTACAGATTTTGACCTAGTATAAACATTAATACGATTTATTAATATTTAAACTACTCAACGGATCAATTACCATTTCATAAATTCGTTTAACCCATTATTTTATCCAAACTATTTCTGGACAAATAAAATTCAAGTTACAAAAATAATTAAATTAAATTTTAAACTAATTCCTTCTTTAATATCATATTTTAACACCCCATTAATTAAATAAGTTACTTAAATAAATTAACTTTCAAAATACAATATATATTTATTTTTTTATAGATTCAAAAATCTAATTTTTTTTATAAAGCTCTTTTCAGATTTACAATCGTATACTTCCTATTAATATTTCTTTTGCCTACCAACCAAATTCCCAGTCTGCATGTTTATATACATTTACCAATTCAAGCTAAATAAAAAAAAAATTATCATGTATTAAATTTAAATTAAAAATTTGATTTAAATGAAAATTTCTTTCCTCTATACTGTAAACACTCCCGTATAAATATAAACTTTTAAATTGAAATTCCAAATGGTTGTATACCTTACTGAGAAAATCGCAGATTACACCACTTAGACGAACTCGCGATATCACTGCCGTTCCCACTTCGTCGTCGCCCGCGATTCAATCGCCACCAACAGAAATCGTTCGACTCCTATCCCCAATCGCGAAACCCTAAAACACTGTCGATCGCCTCCATCCCCTTGCCGCTGCCGCCGCCTGCCTTGCTCGAGATCGAGCTTACCCAAGTCGTCGTCGATCACCACGACCATGTCGCCTCAATCGATTCCAGCTGCCACGACTTCGTCGCCGTGACCTAAATCTCGAGCTCGCCTTCCAATGATCGCGGAAACGAGTCGCGACCCAGCCCCTACTCGAACGCGAGCCTCCAGATTTTTCGAATTATCGAGTTTCGACCGAGACCATTTTTCTCTTCTTTTTTTTTTTATATGAAATCGACTTCAAGAATAACCGAGCTGCTTCGATTTCGTTGCCTCGCGATTTCCAGGAGAATTTGAAAATGGGGAGCCGCGGTTTTGATTTTAGAATGAGGGATTCATTTTATTTGTTCGGCCATGGATGTTTTTCTCTGAACCAAAATTTTGAACGAGTGGAGATTTTCTTTTGAACGAAGACGAGCAGATTTCGTTTTCTTATAATTTGAAAGGGGGAACAAGCGTACGCGATTAACAGAGGATAGGTCTGCTAAGAAAACTAGGGTGGCTGATGTTGACAAATTTAAATTTTAAATTTAAATTGAATTTGGTTAAATCTCAATGCGTTTACTCACCGTGCGCTCACATATCAACTCCGATAAATACGAAAGTTGAAATCTGATAATAATTCAATATTCCAGGATCAAATGGAACTGGTTTCGTCCAATTCCGAGACTGTTTGAAAAATGACTATATTTTAAATATCGGTTCGAACAATATAATTTCGAAACTGAACAAATCATTTTCAATTTCGATTCTGAAGCTTCTATTATCTTCAGTGTTATCCATATAAATTTTAAAAGCTTTCGAAATATTTTTCTTCAACTTTAAATTGAATATTCAAATTTTTATTCAGCATTCACTAGATTAAATTTTTATAATTTAATCGCCAATCTCAAAGTTATATCGGGGATTCAAATTAAATCATCGTTCAAATATTTAAAATTAATTAAATATTCTCAATTTAATTTGTTCAAAATTCTGGGTCGTTACAGACTTCCCTCCTTAAAAGAATTTCGTCCTCGAAATTACAAGTTAGGAAAAAATGGTCCTTAACTCGTCTACTATTTTTCACAATCTAAATAGTTTTATCAATTCATCAAAACAAATCTTTCTACTAAAGATTCGTTATCAATTTAACTAACTTTCTAAACATTTTCATAATTTTCAAACATCATTGTTTTACTTCAAAACTCAAATTTAAATTCAAATTTCAAATTAAAACTTTCAAAATTTCTCAAAAATTTTCTAACGCCCTAAATTTCTGAAAAATTTCGCCAGCGTCTCCTTTGCGCAGCTAATACGGCACGACTACAAAACGTCCCTACGGACTCTCAGATTTCAAAAAGAAAAAGAAAAAGCCAAGCGGCTAGACCAGAAATCATCAAAATCTCATATTATAATTCAAATACATACCTTTTTCGAGCAATTCGAATTATCTGTGAAATAAATTTTCCAATCCCTTTATACACCTGTATATCCTACTAGCCATTATATCTAGTTACAGCATTCAAATCATTTTGCAAATTCAATTACAAATTTTCAATATAAACTACTTATATCATCTTTTAGTTCACTATTGAAGTTATATCCATTATCTTCAATTTTACATTTCAAATTTTATTTGAATTCAATTTCACATTTCAATTTCTCATTTGAGTTCAATTCACAATTCCAATCTAATTTGGATTCAATTTACTTTCAATTCTGAAATATTGAATTTTATCAATTATCTGTCATTTACAACTGCACTATCTTAAATTAGTTCCAATTACTAATTCATTCGTCTTCAATTTGAATTCCACTCCAATCAGATTTCAAATATTCTATAAGTTAACAACTTATTTACATCTTGATTTATACAATCATTTATACATTCACCTTCACACTTCCATTTTATTAAGGAATTTTATTTTCAATTATCTTTTTTGGAATTCTATTTTCATTTATGAATCATATTTACAATTCGTATTCATAGTTTTCGTTCATATATGAATTTATTTCCTTATACTTTCAATTCACATTTATATATTTCATTTGTTAATGAACTTTAATTCCAATCACAATTACATAATTTACATTAACAATTTCTATTTGTATAAGTTATAAATTCAATCATATTCCATAAATATTCTTATACAGTATTCCAAAGTCCTTTCAACCTTTCAAAACCATTTTGAAAACAATTCAAATTTATCTTTTGAATTTTCAAAACAAAACTCAATTTTCCAAACAACTTTCATTTAAAACAATTTGGCAGCAATTCCTCTTTTGGAAACCCGAAAATGAATTCTAATGATGTGGCCACCATCATCAGGATTATTTTCCAGCGACCGAAAAGAGTTTAGAGCTTTCATCTCTCCAAAATACTTTTCAAAACCTTTGAAATTCATTTTCAAATCAAACATGATTTAAACTTCCAAATCTCCAAAATTTCCAAATTCTTTTCAAAACATTTCCAAATACCTCTCTGGAATTCCGTTTCAAATTACAAATCACATTTATAATTTATATTCTTAAATTTCATTCGTATGTGAATTTATTTCTTAACTTTGGAGTTATGGTTTCAATTTCTTATTCAATTTCAATGATAATAGATTAATATTATTACCTCTAACAACCATGCAACCATATACTATTATAATTCATAGAAAAATATTTCTTTTATATACAAAAATAGTTTTGGGTAAAATTATTTCATTTACCCTATTTAAAACAATACTGTGCCGAATTGTTCTATTCAAGTGTTTAGAAACCCCTTCGATACAGTTTTGCAAGACTGTGCCGACGAAGGTTCATATACCACTCAATAAACCAATCATCACAATATAAAACAATTTTATATTCACTAACAAATACGCGCTCGTATCTATAATTTCACTCAACTCATTCTAGAGTACTACTGACTCTATCTCTAATGAGTAACACCCAACAGAGCAGGGTTGTCGCTTAACCATATGCTCTGATACCACTCTGTCACATACCGAAATTTTCGACTTTCGAAAATTCGACATCGATACTCACTTTATCGACTGCCGAGCAATCGAGTGCCGGAAACTCCAATAGTGAGGGTTTTAAGAAAAAGAAAACGTAGAAGAAGAAGAAGATAGAAGAAAAAGAGAAGAAAGAAAGAAGAAGAACAACAGAAAACACATCAGAACAGAAAACACTATCAGAATCTTACACATCGCAGCGGAACAATATATAATAGATAATTGAATAATCTTTAAAACAAAGAACTATATCATTTTATACATACATCAATCATCAGAGTCAATATACAACAATGGACAGTTATATAACTTGTCCTCATACAGAATACACAGCGGAATAAATACTATCAGATACAAATACTACGTCTCGTCATCCAGCTTATCTCCAAAGCTCCAGAATATCCAGAATATCCTGATAATCTAACTCTAGACTGCCCGTGTGGAAATTGGTGGGCACCCAGAGTTTAGAAGGGAACAATAAACTCCAAGTCAGTCATGGTGACTGGTGTGAGATCGTAAAACAGTTATTCTTTAAAATAAATAGCAGAGAATTTTAAAGTCAATTCGCAATGCTTTTGGAAAATGAAACTACCATAAGACCTCCCGCCACACACACAATGCAAACGCAGACTTGGAGGAGATTTCTTCTTATGATAGTCAAAGATGCTTACTACGCAAAATCAAATTCTTTTTGATATTATTATTAGTGCATAGTGTAGAAAACATTTCGAAAGTAGAATATAAATCTTAGCCAGCATAGGTACCATTATATTATGCCTGCTATAGCTGCCATATTAGATGGCAGGTTCTACAACTAAAACCGTACAAGTCACGTATTGTTTCTTTGGATTTCCAACAAATGGTCAGGCTAAGGAACTTCCTATCCACGATGGGTACGTCCCTGGAATAGACGACCCGAGAACCTAACCGGATCTCTGCCAACACAAGGCCGGGTTACCTCTGCAAAAATAAGTAACTACTGACACGCGTATGCCATCCCCCGATCGTCACCGATCTTCCCGAGGATCCCCGATTCGCAACAAACCACATAGATAATAATAATGCAGTAACCACAGAGGTTAAGTATCTGGGCTCCATACCATGATACCACCTTTATCCAGAAGGAATGACATACACTAAGGGGCGCTACTCCCTAGAACCTTGCCGCATTCGTCCTGTTTCGACCATTTCCGGGGTGTGAGGCTCGATGAAGTCTCGTCCACAAAGCTACGCTTTCTTAAAAAGCCCTGCTTCGGGTCAAACAAAATGATCAACCTATGATCACAAAGATATAAGATCAAACAAATGATCATATCACAAATGACCAAACACTGATCATTTCACAGCAACACTCAGTATGCCACGTTACCAAATTGGGATATATCGCTGATAAATTTCAACTACATAACCTTTGAGCTCGTACGTCTCAGAGAAGGGTGTTAAGCTAAGAGAATAAATTCTCCGCCACCAACAGATATGTATTTGAAAGAAATCAGCTTTATATCTCAAATTGTAACGTCAGACACACAATCCATACAAGTCTGTTCCGGGATCGAACAGAACCGAAGGCACTTCTCACGAAGCCCTTGCAATTCCGGATAATTTTCAATCACGTCAGGACTTCCCGTCACTAAGGGTGATAAAACCTCTAAATCGGAGATCAGCCGATGTAGAGTAACTCGACGGTAATCCTTCCGTTTTCAAAAATATCCGGTCTTCAACACCGGTCTTCAAATGCGATTCATAACGACGTATCACATATTCGGAATGGGTTATACGACCCCATGGTCCTTTCCCGGCTAACTCGAATAGTGAGCGCTTATTTAAAAACAAGTGTGGCATTCAAATTCATCCAATTCACAACAAATACCTACTAAAGGTAATTATTGATAGTCGGTTATTTAACTATCAATAAAGATGCGCAACATCATCAGATTCCAAATAATTTTCCAAATTATTTCATCTTCAAAAATATCTTTACTGGATATAAAATTTCCACACTTCAAAAATAAATCAATATTTATTTTTTTAAACGAATTCTCATTTCCTTTATAAATTCCATATTGAATTCGTATTTTTCGAATATCTACTGATATTCGATTTCCAATTGATTTCAAAAATTCACTTTCGATTTATCTTTAAGAAGATAAATTCTCAAAAACATCTCATTTCGTTTTGGAAAACATTCCATACTTATTTAATAATAAGTGTTTCACAAATCTTCTATTCTCAACATTTGAAAATATTCGATATACTTAAATCACATTAAGTATAATTTCATTCTTTAAGGAAAATATTCTTTTAACACCTTTATTTGAGTCAAAACGAATGTTACGTAAAACATCGTTACGACGACTCAAAATCACTAGTATAGGGATTCGAAATTTAGATAGATATATAAATCCCAATACTATGCTAAAAACATTTCCTTTCGGAAATCATTTACTATAACAACAGTGTTATAGTCCACCATTTCCTTATTTCTCGAAAACGTCTATTTCAACAATAAATGTTGAAATCTATGATTTCGATAGTTCACACGTTTTAAAACCATCTTTTAAAACAATTAACTTCCTTTATAATATCGCTTTCCCAAACATAACCATTTTTTTTTTAATATATTCACTGTCCAAAATCGTGAATATACTTCAATAACCAAATTTCGATTTTTTCTACACATTTATTTCAAGAATTACCCACTGTCCAAAATCGTGGATAAAATCCCCTTTAACCTTTTAATTTACCAAATCCAATTGATTTCGAATTTATAAAACAACGTTTATAAATTCTATTTCTATTTTCTAACGACTTCAATTTAATAAATCTTCTTTATTAATAATTCGATCAATATCCCATTTAAAGGCAACAATCCAAGTTACAAGTAAATTTCTTATCAGTCTTTATTCTACAACTTCATTCATTTTATAACTTCATTCATTTTATAACTTCATACTTTATAATCTATAAACTTCAATCTTTATAAATCTATAAACTTCAATCTTTATAAATCTATAAACTTCAATCTTTATAAATCTATAAACTTCAATCTTTATAAATTTATAATTCTATAAACCTCATGTCTTCACAATTTATAATTCTATAAATTTCTAACACTTATAGAAACTCGTTTTAAAATTTCAATACTATTAATTGATAAATATCAATTCTGTACATCTTTTATATATATCATTCTTAAATAATTCAAAAGAAATCCAACTTAAACTATTTTATTTATCACTTGACTATTTATTTCAAAATCACCTTTCAGGTATATTTCACAATTTAAAATTTTCATAACTTTAAATTCATAACATTTATTTATTTTTTATTTTTTAAGATAAATAAATTCCAAAATTTAATAAATCGTATACTTTCCAAAAATCACTTCAAAATCCCTTTTAAAGTAAAAATCGTTTATTTTTAAACTTTAAAATTGAACCCGATGATGCAACGCATCAATTAGTCCATCACAACATCAAACATCATATATCATCATATGATGACAGAATATATATCAACATCTGTAAATAAATAAATACAGTTGAGGAATCCAGTTGGATCCCTCCAACCTGTTTCCCTGCATCCAAAGACGTCAGCACAATACCAATTCCGCTCCAGTACGGAATTATCGCGGTATATAGGTTTTTATAAATCCGCTTACTAACGGCGCAATAGGGTCTCATCCGCTATACGAGGCGGGAAATCATCAATCCAATATATACATATGCCAATATGTATATATTGCTATATATATAGATATATCCTATCATATCTAATAGCACATCAAATAGCAATCATCAATAACTGCAAAAATTCCACTTCGAAATTTTGAGTGAGAAGATCTCACCTTAGCTTTTTATTTGCAATCCATTTCCATTTCAGCTCGTTCTTTACAGATTTTGACCTAGTATAAACATTAATACGATTTATTAATATTTAAACTACTCAACGGATCAATTACCATTTCATAAATTCGTTTAACCCATTATTTTATCCAAACTATTTCTGGACAAATAAAATTCAAGTTACAAAAATAATTAAATTAAATTTTAAACTAATTCCTTCTTTAATATCATATTTCAACACCCCATTAATTAAATAAGTTACTTAAATAAATTAACTTTCAAAATACAATATATATTTATTTTTTTATAGATTCAAAAATCTAATTTTTTTTATAAAGCTCTTTTCAGATTTACAATCGTATACTTCCTATTAATATTTCTTTTGCCTACCAACCAAATTCCCAGTCTGCATGTTTATATACATTTACCAATTCAAGCTAAATAAAAAAAAAATTATCATGTATTAAATTTAAATTAAAAATTTGATTTAAATGAAAATTTCTTTCCTCTATACTGTAAACACTCCCGTATAAATATAAACTTTTAAATTGAAATTACAAATGGTTGTATACCTTACTGAGAAAATCGCAGATTACACCACTTAGACGAACTCGCGATATCACTGCCGTTCCCACTTCGTCGTCGCCCGCGATTCAATCGCCACCAACAGAAATCGTTCGACTCCTATCCCCAATCGCGAAACCCTAAAACACTGTCGATCGCCTCCATCCCCTTGCCGCTGCCGCCGCCTGCCTTGCTCGAGATCGAGCTTACCCAAGTCGTCGCCGATCACCACGACCATGTCGCCTCAATCGATTCCAGCTGCCACGACTTCGTCGCCGTGACCTAAATCTCGAGCTCGCCTTCCAATGATCGCGGAAACGAGTCGCGACCCAGCCCCTACTCGAACGCGAGCCTCCAGATTTTTCGAATTATCGAGTTTCGACCGAGACCATTTTTCTCTTCTTTTTTTTTTTTATATGAAATCGACTTCAAGAATAACCGAGCTGCTTCGATTTCGTTGCCTCGCGATTTCCAGGAGAATTTGAAAATGGGGAGCCGCGGTTTTGATTTTAGAATGAGGGATTCATTTTATTTGTTCGGCCATGGATGTTTTTCTCTGAACCAAAATTTTGAACGAGTGGAGATTTTCTTTTGAACGAAGACGAGCAGATTTCGTTTTCTTATAATTTGAAAGGGGGAACAAGCGTACGCGATTAACAGAGGATAGGTCTGCTAAGAAAACTAGGGTGGCTGATGTTGACAAATTTAAATTTTAAATTTAAATTGAATTTGGTTAAATCTCAACGCGTTTACTCACCGTGCGCTCACATATCAACTCCGATAAATACGAAAGTTGAAATCTGATAATAATTCAATATTCCGGATCAAATGGAACTGGTTTCGTCCAATTCCGAGACTGTTTGAAAAATGACTATATTTTAAATATCGGTTCGAACAATATAATTTCGAAACTGAACAAATCATTTTCAATTTCGATTCTGAAGCTTCTATTACCTTCAGTGTTATCCATATAAATTTTAAAAGCTTTCGAAATATTTTTCTTCAACTTTAAATTGAATATTCAAATTTTTATTCAGCATTCACTAGATTAAATTTTTATAATTTAATCGCCAATCTCAAAGTTATATCGGGGATTCAAATTAAATCATCGTTCAAATATTTAAAATTAATTAAATATTCTCAATTTAATTTGTTCAAAATTCTGGGTCGTTACAGATTTGCCTTAGAATTCTACATCAATCTTATTATTGAAGTCACGGTTGATCCAGTTAAGGTCGCCCATGATTTATATAAGTCTATCCATCGTTACTCTTTTGTTATTTAATCATCTCAGCTTCGTTTCGAGCCTATCTTCTAGTTAGAATTCCTATGATTAGAGTCCCCTTGTATTTGAATCCCTATCCTTGTTCTATAAACTTATTCTTAAATGATCGAGTGAGGAGTGTATTTGTAATTTATATAAAGATGTTTTTATTGTGTTGTTTGAGTTGTTAAGTTTGAATTTTGGGTTTCGATCGATTCGTCTAGCTAACGCTATCGATAGGAATTCCAAAACACTTTAATAGAGCAAACTGACACAATATCGATTTCAAAATTTGGTAAATGAAATAAATTTTGTATGATTATTAAATATATAAGTATAAATTTTCTGAAATTGGATAATTAATAAAATTTGGTTATTGGAAATGATAATACCGGATCATCATTTATTATTTGTCAACTGTTAACTATTGTTGTATGTTACAAGAATTTAAAATTATAAAACATGGTTTAAAAATTCAATTTGGAATAGAAATGAATTTAAACTTAGAATTTGAGAATTTAAAATTTTGGAATTTCTAAGATTTTGGGTTTTTAAGTTTTGAAAGGTATTATTATTTAAAAGTATTTTCGAATAGAAATTGTTTCAAAAGGATAATTTTAAATTTTTAAATCAGTACTCTCCTATTTTGTCGCTGGAAAATAATTTCGGTAATGGCGGCCGCATCATCGACATTCATTTTCGAGTTTCAGAGTGGAGAGACCATCTGGTAGCTTTGCTACACTTTTATTTTGGGAAAATGGATTTGATATAAAATTTCTTGTGTATAAATTTATTTATAAAATATTATATGTATATATATTTATTTCAAAATAGTTTGAAGTGAAACCGGAAATTTGAATCTTAAGTCTTATGTTAAGAAATGGTTTCAATTATTAAAATAAAATGAAATTTTGAATATATCTAAAATGATATATGAAATATAACTAACCTGAAATAGTGAGTTTGAACAAACTTGTTTGTATAACACTAGATTTCATTCTAATATATATGACTTGCCTAAATTATTCAAAAAGGTTAAAATGTTAGGATATAATTAAAGGTTATACAAGAAGAAACTTAAGTGACAAATTGTTCAAAAAAAAATCTGGCTTATTATAAACGTTGTAAAATAAGAGAAAATTTGTATAGTGTTTAATTACACTTTAAACATTAATATAACTTACCTAGAAAAGTTTAAATGTAATTAGAATGTAAATTAGATAGTATACACTATGATAAGTAATAGAATGCCAAAAATGATATTTTGTTAAAGGAATTTACTAATGATAAATTGGATAGTAAAAGAGAATTAATTTGTTGAATAATATAGGGTTATCATGAATGTTTATACACGAAATATATGTTGCAAAATATATATTAAGTGAAATAAATTATTGTACTTATATCTCAAATCTATCTTTCTGGTTGTTTCTATTCTCCTACCTCCTTCATTTTCGGGGACGAAAAGTTTTGAGTGGGGGAGAGTGTAACGACCGGTAAATTTTAATTGTTTTAATAATAAATTTGAATGGAATTTTGTGAAATTTTAAATAATAAAATTTTGAAATATAAATTTAATATTTGGAATACGTCTATTTTAACATAGCAACTAGTAAATTTTCATTTGATAAAATTGAAGTTTATTTTTTTTTGTAGTTTTATTTAAATTTAAATTAGTTAAAATTGAGGATAATAAAACATTTTTTAAAACCTGAATATTTTTATATAATAAATTTGTAAATCATCTCCTGAGTGAGACGTCATATTTCGTTTCTCCAAATTTGGACTGCTATTGCTCCATCTACCTTAATTCTGACATTTTAACAGCATTTTCGGTACCGATTATCGACTTTTGATGGGTTGATCGTACCACTGATATCTGTATACCGTTCTGCTCGTCTCGTCGTGCTGATCTCTACGGTATATTCATTTCTGTATTTTGGAGGTCCGGTACGCGAAGGAAACAATAAAATGTTCGTTGTAACGATACCATAATTTTTGACTTTACTGCTTCCTTCGGTTTCAAAATATCGAAACGTGCTGCACACACAAAATTAATTGCCATTAATTTTCAGCTGAATCAATGCATGTGACCGTTGCCATTACCCTGACTTTTGCTTATATTCACATACCTTTCCACCATTCCATTTGAAACAAATATAATTAGAGAATATGTGTCCATGTAGCTTGCTTGTACTATTCCTCATTTCTTTGGATCCTGCTTTCTTTTTTTCACCTGTAGTCGGCTGCTCTTCTCCCCTTCCCCAACCTTCTTTCGTTCTCTTTTCCCCCTCTGTTCTAGCATCTCCGCGTTCGGCCTCCCCTGTCCACCCGCCTCAGCCACCGCCGCCATATCCACCTAGGCGAGCGACAACTTCCGAGCCCCATAAATCCACCATGTCCTCCTCTGTCTAGCCAAACACTTCAGCTCTAGCCTTCTCTCCTCCCGTAGCTGCTGCATCGCCACCCCAAAACCCGATCGAGCCAAGCATCTACGCCCGGCAGCAGTACCTCTGCGTTTTGTATTTAAAGGTACAAATATATTCTATTTATAACAGTATTATATATATGTTACAATAATAATACAAAAGTTTTACAAATTATCATTCTTATCAACTGTTGTCTGCATATATACACATTATTATTTAGTGTGAGATAACTGTGTTTCATAAAGTATTATATTATATTGTAAAGAGGTTTATATATGTATACGTATGTATACGTGTGCATCGGTTTATATATAATTTCGGTTTATATATGTAAAGGAGTAAAGGCATATACGAATGTTAGTTTATATATAATTTTGGTTTCAATTATATTTTGTGTTTCTGTACCTATATAGTAGTTTGAAAGGAAAATATATAAAGGTATATCTGAGTTTATTTTATAAACTGCAAGTATTGGAAACTGTAATGCTTTAAGGTTTGTCTATATATATATATATACACTTTAAGATTCATTACATAAATATTAGTTTATAACCAATTGCATATGTGCTATTATTTGTTATGTATATATATACTGTTGTTATAGGTATATATTAGTTTATATAATATTTAAGTTTATGCGTATGATATATACGTTGCCTGATTTCCAAAAATCATATGAAGTGTGTTTGTTTATGTTATATATATCAAGTTATATATGTTTGGTTTGTATAAATATGTAGTACTTGATATATATATATATATATGTATATATATATGAGATGTCAGATTGTAAATAAACATTGGTTTTAAAGGATACTGTCTTTATATATATATGGTTTTGTTTATATATATTGATGATTTTATATATTATATTATTTATATTAGAGTATGAAGTTTTCAAACAATATCAGCTTACTGCTTACAGTTTTATATTCTGTCTATCTATATATGTGTCATATATTTTTAGTATATAATATAAGTTGTATAAAATCTGGTTATATATTTAGTATATGATTCGAAATCTATTATATATAAAGTATATAAATATAGGTCAGTTATATATATATATATATATATATGTATGTATGTATTTTCGAAATCTAGCAATGTGTTTATACTTGATTAACAATAATAGGTACCTAGGTTATAGTTTAGTTATATGCAATCTTGTAGGAAGTGATATGTCAGATTGATATATATATATATATACACATATAACACTACTATATAAGTTATATATATTTTTATGAGTGTCAGGTTAGTATCTAAATATGTTAGACCTATATTATAAATAAAAGTTTATACAGTAACTTGCATTCAACTATATGTGTGTTGTTTGATAATATATGGTTATCTGGTTGTACAGTTATATTAGCATTGTATATACATTCTGTTATTTTACCTATAATATGTTTAAAGTATATATATAAATATTGACGTGTTTAGGTAAGTATATAATATCTATTGGTATTTGAATTTATTATAAGTAAGTTTATATTAATTTTATCTTTTTTTTACACTGATTTTTGAATTTTAAATATAAGGGTTTTATTGGATATTAATTAAGAAAATTTTATAATATTATATATTTACATTTTGTTTCTGTTATATCAAACTGATTTTGATTCTTGATTTCCTATCTATCAGCTTTGTCCGTCGTGCATGTTTTCTTCATCGAATTGTATCCATCTAGAGTTGCTTTGGAATTCGTAGCTCATTTCTTTGTTAAATCTCTCTAGCCTCGAAAGGTGAGCAATCACTCACGATTAATGTTCTTATATTTATTAAATTTGATTTCAATTGAAACGTCAATTGAAATATGCTGATGTTAGTTATTTACATTGTTATATATGCTATTATCTGTATTTGTTCACCTGTGACATCTGACACCATTATCTGTTATTTATATTGATGATTTATGCCTGCTATGTTATTATCATATCTGTTATCACTCTGCAAGTTCCCTGTTAATACAGAATTCACTATGGGTTGAAATGATACATACCCGAACAATCTGTAGAATAGGAGAAAATCGTTATGGGTTGAAATGATAAACCCAAGCGATTTTCATTTGAATTGAATTTGGGATTGCGGGTTTAAAAGATATATACTCGTATATATTTAAATTGCGGATTGAAATGATAAATATCTGTATCACTTGGCCATAGGATAGAAAATTATATACAGACACCGTTGGTCTATATATAAATATTTGAAAATTATTTCTATGATTTTGAAAGGAAATATATGGTTTTAATAAACATTGATTTTAAAGATTTATTAAAGTTGATTTAATAAAGTTGATATATAAGTATTTATTTAATATCTATATTTTCAGATATAGAGTTTATAATGATTTGAAATTATATTTTATTTAAGAATTTTACTTAAATAAGTTTGATTTGAAATTTATTAAATTTGAAATTTTAAAGATATGATTTTATAACTTGAATTTGATTAAAAGTGACTTAAATGAATATTTCAAATTTATATAAATTTAAATGGGATATTTTGTTTATTTAAGTTTGTAAATTGAAGCTGTATTTAGAAATTATTGAAATGATTAAGTAAATATTTCAAACTAATAATAGTAATGTGAATTTGATATATATATAACAATTATTAAATTTAGTTTTGAAATGTTGAATATATTGACTTTGATATATATTGAAATTTGAATGGATTATTTTATGGTTCAAATATGTATTTAAAAATCGATAATTTGAAATGATTTATTGAGAAACAGAATCGAGTTGAAATTGATGATTTGAGATTTGATTAAATTTGAATTTTGGAATTCGAGTTGAGTTGAATCGATTTGTGAAATTTAAGGAAACTATTTTATTATATAAAGTATTTTAAATTATATTTAAAACTATTTTATAAACTATTTTAATATAAACTATTTTAATTATTTTAATATATATATATATTGTTTTAACCTACAACTATTTTATATAAATTATTTTATTTTATAAAATATTTTATTATACATACTATTATTGATATCTAAACGGTTTAAGGGAAATGCTATAATTTCAAAGTGTTATGATTTCCAAAATGCTATAATTTCAAAGTGTTATGATTTCCAAAATGCTATAATTTCAAAGTGTTATGATTTCCAAAATGCTATAATTTCAAATTGTTATGATTTCCAAAATGCTATAATTTCAAAGTGTTATGATTTCCAAAATGCTATGATTTCAAAGCTGTGATTTCCAAAGTGTTTTGATTTGAAAGACTATGATTTCGAAAGCGTTATAACTTTGGAAAGTGATGTGATTTTTGGAAATGGATATATTTGAAATGGAAATGATATCGTATTAATTTGGTTTTTGAAATGAAAATGATATTTTGGTTTTGATGTATAAACTATTTTAAAATGACCGCGGTGTTATAATAACGTTTGGTTGTTAAAGAGACCGGGATCGGATATGGGCATACTCTCTATCGATATCGAAAACCACTTTAACAACTGTGTACGCGGTGGAGATTCCAGAATGAAGTAGGATGGTGGCGACGATTCCTATTGAGGTATATACGTGGACCCGACTCCCGTGAGTTGGCATGAGGTGGCTAAAACAGGAGCGATTCTCGGGCCAATGAGGTAGCACCTTTGTTCAGACGCATTTCTTCGATACATTTCTATTACTTTGTGATTGATTTGTTGGCCACCCTTCAATTTTGATTGGGAGTGTGTTCCGAGGTGGGCGGTAGTGGCTGCTATGCGTTTCCACCAACCCGGATGCGTAATTGGTATATCTACCCTGGCATTGCCTTGTTGTACCGTGTCACCTATCATATCGAGCTTTACTACGAGTTGGGTTTTGTGCCGTAGCTTGTGGAGTATTGAGGGTAGCTCCCGATCTGGGGGTATGCTGATACTGGATAGACTACTGGGACTATTATGTGTTAAGGGGAATATTGGGTCACTCCTTAACGCTATTTTAAAGTAAATTTATTTTATTATAGACATTATTATAATAGCGAATATTACTACATAGTAGATAGTTTAACGGATCCATAGAGGATGGTTATCCCAAACATCCTTTGAGTTACTTGTATTTCAGTTAATATTTCACTTGAGTTGGATTTATTGATATAAGAATGTTAATCCTGACTCGAGTGTTTTGTGTTTTGCTTTATGCTCGGGTCAGACTGAGTGATACATCATTTGAGACTCACCTTTGGGGTTGAAGCTTCGCTTGGAGATCTAGCTATCTATCGATTCTGCTATCAGTTATTCAGTTGATTCCAGTGATGTATTCAGATCTTGTATTTGACTATTTTATTGAGACATCTATATATTCGAGACTTCTGTTGTATCTTGTTTAACTCTATTATATTTATATAGTAGCTTCATGAACTACTATTCTTTTATTTCCGCTGCATTATTGTTATATCACTCTTTGTCTGTGATTCTGTGATTATTTATTTACCGTATATGTTGAGTTTTGCCAAATTTAAATTAACAATATGATATTTCGAGCAATTCAAATCCGACATGTATGGATGCGAATGGTTGAAAATTTTGGGATGTTACACAGAGTGTACTGAATATCAAAATCATAGGAAGCGAGGAATTTGAGCCATCTCTGTTGTCGCATTTTAAGCTCTTTTTGAGTGAATAAGTGCTTTAACGACTTATGGTCAGTATAAAGTACAATCTCTCACCCAACAAATAATGATGCTAAATCTTCAAACCAAAGACAATAGCTACGAGTTCTAAATCATGAGTGCGTATACAACCTCATTCGGCTTCAAATGCCTCGAAGAAAAAGCAACAACATGGTCTCGCTGCATAAGAACAGCACCAAATCCAAATCTACTAGCATCCTTGTAGACCAAAAGATCTTGGTTCCCATCCAGAACAACAAGAATAAGAGCATTGGCAGGGAGTTGCTTCAACTTCTGAAAAGAAGTTTCACACATATCGGACCAAACATACTTAACACCTTTCCTAGTCAAGAGGTAAGAGGTAAGACGGTCTGGTAAAATTCCTTTATGAATCGATGGTAATAACCCGCTAATCCAAGATAACTGCGAATCTTTGATACATTCTCAGGCCTCTTCCAATTCTGAATAGCTTCAATCTTCGATGGATCAATAGAAATGCCCTCTTCAAAAACTACATTCCCCAAAAACTTTGCTTGTCTCTGCCAGAAATGACACTTAGAAAAAATTTCTTTCAACTTATTCCTTCTAGGTGTCTCCAAAATAATCCTAAGATGCTCCTTATGCTCTTCCTTAGGTTTAAAATAAACAAGAATATCATTAATATAAGAACGAATCGACCGAGAAATTCTTGGAAAATACGATTCATGAGATCAACAAAATAAGATGGAGTGTTCGTTAACCCGAAGGGCATAACGAGCCACTCATAGAAACCATAACGGGTATGGAATAAAGTCAAAGGAATGCTATCCTCTACCACACGAAGCTGATGAAAACTGATCGCTAAGTATAACTAGGAAAAAACCTTGGTAACGCAAAGCTGATCAAAAAGATCATCGATCCTAGGCAGAGGATACTTGTTTTTAATGGTAAGCTCATTAAGCTCACGATAATCTACGCAAAGCCTAAGAGTACCATCATCTTTCTTCACAAACACGACAGAAGCTCCCCAGGGAGAAGAATTAGACTGGCTAGAATGCTTCGCTTCCAAATCCGACAACTGCTTCCTCAACCATGCATTCTCCTTGGTAGACATCTGATAGGGAGGACGACTAACTAGTTGAGCTTTAGGGATAAGATCAATTCAGAACTCATTAGTCCGCTTGGAAGGAAACCCCAAAAATGGTTCAAAGATATTAGGATAATAACAAATAATAGGGATTCGGGAAATATCATCGTATTCCCGAGACTCAATAGAAAATAAGGATGCAACTGAATCAGGATCAACATCATGAAGAATAATAGAAATCCGCTCAACAGATTCTGGATGTCGAAGGTGAATAGTTCTTTTAGGACATGGGATATGGGCTTTATAACGATTAAGCCAATCCATTTCCAAAATCATTCCAAAACCAAGATAATGCATAACATGAAGATCGACACGAAAAGTATGGCCGTGTAAGATAATCTCAACATCTTTGTAAAGCATATTGAGGGTTGCGGACCCACCGACCGGGTTCACAATTCTCAGTGAAGTCACTAAGCATACAATATATGTAGATAGAGCATCAAGAAGTTCCTTTGATATGAATGAGTGAGATGCACCCGTATCGAAGAGAACCCAAATAGGAAGATTCTGAAAAACAATAACACCTTCAAGAATAGATAGAAATATACCTCGACGCTGAGAAGCTCCATCTAAAGCTTGCATAACACTAAGCTTCCCAGAAGTGAGTCCTTTAACCGCTCGAGGATAAGATGCTACAAGATGATCTTCCTTCTTGAAATAACAACAAATTGGAGCTTTAGGAAAATCCTTAATGAAATGCTCGTTGGAACCATAACTGTAGATTCTCCTCGAGATGGTTGTGTTGGAGTGGAACTAGAACCTTGCTTCTTGATCTTCTTATTTGGATGAAAAAGGTTGGAGTTATTGAAAGGTCACTTCTTCTAAGGATAAAAGCTCTTCTTCTGCGCTACATCTTCTTCACTACTATCTTTCTCAACCGCCTCAAGCCTAAGGGTTGAATCAACTAACTCTTCAAAAGAAACCTTCAACTACAACAACACCACCTTCCTAAGATGCTTTCTTAACCCTTCCATAAATTTCTGATTCTTCTTTAACAGTGTAATAATGTGCTCGACCCCATATTTGGAAAGGGATTCAAAGGCCGTCACATACTCCACTACAGAAGAATTCCCTACTTCAACTCAATAAACCTCTTAGAAAATGAGGCCTTCTTAGATTTGGGAACAAACTTCAGCTCAAAACGCTCCCGAAACCGCTCCTAACATAAGGTAGACTCATCCACCTCTGCAATAAGAAGCCCATACCAATTTAGAGCTCGCTCCTGAAGCTGACTAGATGCTACCTGAACTCTATGCTAATCAGAAAGTTCCATGCGAGAAAATATCCGCTCGCATGTCATAAGCCAAGCCTGCACCACAATCACACTCTCAGAACCTCTAAAGGGCTTGCCAATAAGATGCGCAAAGTCACTGCATAAGCGTGCAAAACTCGACTTGCGATCAGAAAGATCCAAAGGAGGTCCGGAAGCCTGAGTATTCCTAACGAGTTCCATGGTCTCGGCAGGCATAAACATTCCGTCCTAAGGAGGGCCGGACTGCCCACCAACAGAATGAGTAGGTGGTCTATTGCCAGTCATATAAGATTCTGAAAGGAATAAGACAATATAAAAGATTATTTAAGAGTCATACTATTCAATATTAAGAATTCTAAAGATAGACACAAAAGGATATACTATCATGAAAACCTAAGGGACGATTCCTAAGTATTTCCTAAACCACGATTCGTATTCGTAATATCATAATTTGTTCTAAACTCATCTCTGATACCAAGCTGTGATGACCCACCCAGAGACCCACACTAACGAAGAATATTACAAAGTAATATTATCGGCTAGTGCAGAGAATAGGGCTGGTTAGGAGCGACCATCCGTGAACTTTACTTTAAGTGAGCACCATTACGTCAATTGATATGTTATACATTTCTTTAATCAAGTGGAATCAATGTATACAATTCAGGCTTAAAATAAAACTACAACAGCTATAATAAAACACAAAACAACATAAAAAGGGTGAAGGCGCCAAACTCCAAGATTGGTGAAATAAATTCACCTACATGAATGTAACTCCAAGATAAACGTATAAGTCTTTAAACATCAAGATAGGTATGAGACCTATAAACATCAAGATAGGCACAAGTCCGATAATCTTCGAAATAGGTACGAGACCTATAAACATTAAGATAGGTACGAGACTTATAAACATCAAGATAGGAACAAGCCCTATAAACATCAAGATAGGTAGGAGACCTATAATCTCCAAGATAGGTTCAAGTCCAATAAACTCCAAAGGCGAGTCATAAACTCATCGATAAAAGTATTAAATACTTTCATATAGCAACCGAATAGATAACGACCATGGGTCCCATACCACATGGGTTTACCTTAACGTTTACTATACAATAGTAAATTCCACTTGTGTGTAGCAATGGTTCGGCCGAGGAAGTCCGAGAATTAACCGGTAAAACAAACATGAGCATTCCATACCACTCGTTTTATTTAACCTTTTAAATCAATTCCTCATTCGATTGATGTCGTGCAATTTTTATAAAAATTGTCACTTTAAAACCATCTTTGGTAAAACAATGATTTATAGTGGAAATACATATATATAAGTACACTTTTCAAATCATTACTCCAAATCATTTTTAAAACCATTTTCAAAGTGAATAACACTATATATATATATATATATATATATCTAAAACTATTTATATAGAAATTAGATTTGTACTTAAAAGGTTTCCATAAAATGGTTTGATTTAGAAATCAGCCTTTTATGAATTCGATTTGAAAACGTGCATCAAAAGTGTGTATTGCTCCCAAGATACATAGAACAACTCTATGGTATAAAACAACAAAATGAATTCATTAATTCACAATCAAAATCGGAAAATATCAATGAAATTGATATAAAACGCAATACCAAAATCAAGTAATCAATCTTAAGGAATTAACTGGGCAAACAAGTGGCGAAAAGGTCGATCAAAGAACACCATAACACAGTCTGGGAATCAAGTCCAGGGTGCGACCGGTGTACTGGTAGGGCATACCGGTCCACCGGTTGCCTCGCCTAGGCTGACTTCTAGGAGATTCCGGTGGCTCTTCGATGATCAAATTTCGCTCATTTCTTCTGTGTTGCTTCTCTAATAATCTAGGGTACTGGACTAGCAAATATGCAAGCATATATACATGTATAATTGAAAGAAAATCATGATTTCATGAGTGGGTTTTCAGCGAACAGAGAATCCAATTCAAACAGACAAAGGATTCATCAATATATTGAGATCATATACACTAGAGATTCAACCAAATTCATATAACGGTAGAAAACATTCATCTTAGAATAGAAATTGTGAGATAAACTCACCTAAACAAACCCAGAATGGAAGATATTAGCTTAAAACCTCCTATGTCTTCCTATTTCAACTTCAACTTATGCTATGATCAAAGATTGGATAGGAATGATCAAAATCAGAAACTAAAACTGAATTAAATCCCCAATTAGATGCATAAAAAGGTAGAAGAGATTACCTCTTATCAATATACACTAGAATTGAACAAAAGCCCTTTGATTTCAATCTTTAATTTGGAAATTTGGGAACTAGGGTTTTTGGACTTAGAGTTTTTTTTATTTTCTGGTTTCCATGTTGAAATGAGAATGAGAAACAATATACGTACGTTCTCATTTCTTATTTCTCTAGTTTGGGCTAAATGGGTTAATATGTAGATCCATTAGCCAACTGTTACTGATTTTCCTAAAACAAAAGTGTTGCAAAATTGTATTATTTCAATTTAACACTTTATAAACACTAATTTGATTTAAACAATGTTCTAATTTAACTAACATTGATTTCTACAATTTTCCCAAAACAAATAACATGTCAAAATCTCATTTTGTACTAATATTGAAATATTTTATCAAATTAAATACAGCTTTTTTAAATGAAAAGTTATTCTCCGTATTTTTAGTAAAATAAACCATTAACTGAGAAATCATATTTCAAACAATGAAATTATTTCCATACAATTTATTTATTCATTTTCTTCAAATTGTTCTTATATTATTAAATATAAGAATTAACTACAAAAAGGAAAATTCAATAAGTTCTCAATTTATTCTCATTCCAAGTCCCTTTTGAATTTAGAAACACAATAATCATAAATTCTCCAAATTTATTCAATTAATTAAAATTAATTAAATCATATTTTAAATTTTAATTCTAGGTAATCTCGACCAGGGTTGCTATAAATAGTAATAACCAAGCACTGTCACGGGCTCCACAGTGTTGCTCAGCGGAATAAGCGTAGACTCCATATATGTATATAATACGAGATAGCTCCATCCAGCTCGTCCTTTGAATAGCACTACGTCACCTAGACCTATTATCTAGTCTACTCATTTAAGAGTACCTAAGATAATAAGAGGCAAAGCATAAAACCTTGGATCAGACAACAGTCTGGTGTAAGTGGTAAATGAGTCTCAAAATACCAAACAGGTAAATATAGTAAGGAACAAGAATACATGAACCAAATCTGACATGTCCCTACAACCTAAGAGTTAGCATACAACACTATAATATGCTACTTTACAGTATCATAAAGATATACCACAAACCAAATAAAAGATATCAGTCTTCTAGGTATTCCTATCTTTAATACCCACTTCCCCTGATACCTATGAGTGATAGCCTACTAAAGGGCACAACCAAAGCAACCATAGCATCCATCAAACAATCTTAACTATCACTCCATGTGCTTTGAATATGTGATAACACGTATGACCCCCAAGCCAGAGACTAATGGAAATCATGGTTCTCTGTTGTACTCTCGTATCTCACAGCCCAAATGCAACGACTCAAAATTTTGGTCATTTGATTTTGAATATTTAATTAATTTTAATTATTGAAATGTTGGTTTAAAAGCTTAAAACTTTAATTATATTATAGAGTTATTAAAATCTTTGAATTGTTAATAAATATTTGAATAGTGATTTAAATATTAGGATTTTAATTGAATATAAATTTAATGGATTTAATAGTTTTATTTAATTCCTTTTAATTAATGAATAATAACGGTGAATTCATTTTATGATTTATTTACAGTAATAAATCGCTCGAATAATTAATAAGAAATTAATTTTTATTTTTACGACTCGATTTTTATTGACGCATTTTTAATTTAATTTATTTGATTTTTCCATAATTTTTGATTTGGAAATTATTTAAATATCGTTAGACGATTTTTGGCAAACGACGGTGTTTTTGTGATTTTTCCAAATACGATAACCAGTGTATATTATTATTGTTTTGGGACTGCATCGCTGTTCTGAGCACGACCATATTTTTGTTTTGTCATTCGAGGTCCATACACGAATGAAAAGCTATGCAGTGAAATGTCAAAAAATTGAATTATAAATCTAGCTCTAAACATTTAGTACATGTTGGGTGAATTCTCACCCAGAAGACCTCGAGACCAAGAAACTTGCTTCATTCGGCAGACCCATTCGGCAGGCACCATTCGGCAGACCTCGCTCAACCCCATTCGGCAGGCACCATTCGGCAGACCTCGCTCAACCCCATTCGGCAGGCACTATTCGGCAGACCTCGCTCAACCCCATTCGGCAGGCACCATTCGGCAGACCTCACCCGAACCACCTCCTGCCGAACCAACCGAACCAACCTTCCCAACTCCCACCGAACCAACTCCCACCGAACCACCTCCTGCCGAACCATCTTCACACCGGACCAACCTCACCATCCCACCACCGGTCCAATCAACTACCGGTCCATCCTACACTCCAACCACCTCCGAACCAAGCAATCACGAACCAAGACGTACCAGGCCAGATCACATCAGCCCAGGCCCATCAGCAACTATACACGTCCTAGACCCCTACCCCCAGCCTCACTCTATAAATAGAGGGGCAGGGGTACAGCAAGGGGGACAAGTTTGAGAGCTCAAGCACGGAAGGAACTCTTCAAACAACTTTCTTTTACTTGTATCAAAGCTTTGTACTTGTAATCATAAAAGAAAAGAAGAGAAATAACATATAAAGTGGACGTAGGCACATTCTGGCTGAACCACTATAAATCTGCGTGTCTTTTTACAGTTTAGCCCCTGTTTTTTACGTATTTGCATAAATCGCTCAAATTACTAAGAATAACATAAGGTCTACTAAATCATACAACTTTGAGGTGTTTGTCCATTTTTTGTGCAAACATTTTTGGTGCTTTCATTGAGAGCTAGAAGCTCGAAGCTTCAGCTTCACCTACTTAACAAGTTTTTCCTAACAACATCGTCCGCCACTTGGAAAACATGCCTCCCAAACAGAGAAAAGATGTTAACAAAGGAAAAAACATCGCATCCAGCAGTCTTCCAGACCCAGCTGTCACGAATCAAGTAAATCGTCTTCCTCCAGCAACGGTAACAAATGAAGGACAGGCTAACCCAACCACTCCTGCCACAGAACAGCCTGCAGCAATTACTAGGGCAGATTTGGACAGAGTTGTTGTTGAAGTAACTAACCGCTTCACGTCCCAGCAGGAAGCCTTGGTGGACCATCTCATGTCACGCTTGAGGGACGCTGAAGAATCCAACCGCAACACTGAATCATGGGGCGAGTCCCAGTCTGGAGGATCTCAGAGACAGCAAAGGTCTTCCTTCTTCGAAGGAGCTAACGGCAGAAGTAGCCGTGGTAGGAGCCGAGACCGAGCACAGCCCGAAGTTAGGCCTGAGGAAACGTTTGGTACCGAACCCAACGGGGAAGGTACCGGGCGAAGGTCAACTGTAGCTGAGCCTGTCATGCTGCCTAACCACAGAAACACCAGTGAACGGGGCCGAGCTAGAGTACAGCCCGAAGTTGGACCCGAGGAAGTGCTTAGATCAGAACCCAACAGGGGAAGATCAAGGCAAGGGCCGACTGTGGCTGACCCAAGCATGCTCCCAGAAGATCAAAGGCAGCCACTGGAAAATATGAGGAATGATAGACGATACCATCCCTACAGGTCGTCTGGACGGAATCAATCCCACAGAATAGAACCAAACTCATTTCTATCTGCTCCAAGTTCTGATGAAAGGATGGCACGCTTATTCAGAGAGTGTGTCCAACGGGAGCAAAGAGATCGAGGGATAGGCGCTAGGGTAACCAGCCCTTTTGCCCGCAATATCGAAATTGCTATCACCCCCCGAGAATGGAAGATGCCAACAATGGAACCCTACAAAGGAACCTCCGATCCCGTTGTACACTTACAGAGGTACACGCATCATATGCTCATGAGTGGAGCAACCGAGGGAGTACTGTGCAAATGCTTTCCGCTCTTCTTAGCAGATCTTGCTACCTCCTGGTTCTGTCATCTACCCCAAGGATCCATCAGCTCATGGGAAATGTTGAAAGAAAAATTTATCAGTCAGTTCCGCATTCATGTGGAGCAACCTAAGGACGCTTATTCCTTATCCAGCGTCAAACAGAAACCTGGAGAAAAGCTGCAGCAATACCTAACCAGATTCAACGCCGCAGCAGCCGCAGTTCAAGATGCCGATGAGAAGCTTATCCTAATGGCCCTCTGCAGTGGGGTGCATCCGGACACTAAATTTGCTAGAAGATTGACAAAAGAAAAACCAGCTACTTTACCCGATTTCTTCCATGAAGCCGGGAAAAACATGAGGCTTGAGGATGCTGCCATTGAGGGGCAGTCAGGACAGCAAAGTAAGACGACCCATGGCAACGCCCCTGTTGTGGCGAGGGACGTTCGAAGAAATGATTCCAGAGACAATGCTGGGGGCAAGAAGGTAGAAAAGCGCCTATATCAGCCAGGACCAAGATTCGACACTTACACCCCTTTGAACGAGACCGTCGAAAATATCTTCCTTGCCACCCAAGGCGAAGTTAGATACAAACGCCCACCATATAGGAAGGAATCAGATAACACACAGAAGTCTGGAAAATTCTGCCGCTTCCACGAATCTCACGGACATGATACCAACGAATGCCATCATCTCCGAGATCTGATTGAGGAACACATCAGAAGGAAGAAACTGGAGCGTTATGTAAAAAGTCAAGACAGGACTCCAGCTCCTGCCAATGAAAACCCAAGGCTATCCTCACCAGGGACCGACGGAGGAAACCGCAATGCTAGCAGCTCTAGTCAAGAGAAGATAGTGGTCCATACCATCTCAGGAGGTCCGCACATCGCAGACAGAAGTTGGAGAGAGATGGAAAGATATGGGAAGTCGCTTAGAGACAATAAAGACTGTGTCAATACGGTTATAGAAGAGCGCACCCAAAGCGGAAAGAAAGTGATGACATCACATTCAGTAAACGCGACCTAGAAGGAAGACAGTACCCTCACATGGATCCCATGGTTATCTCTGCCCGACTCGGTCCCGCCGAAGTTTACCGAATCCTGGTAGACACTGGAAGCTCTGTAAATATCCTGTTCAAACATGCATTCGACAAAATGAAGCTATCAATGAAGGATGTATCTCCCTGCGATAAACCACTACACGGTTTCACTGGAGATGCGAAGATGCCCCTCGGGCAGCTGGACCTCTTTGTTGAGATTGGAAGCCATCCCCGCTCCGTTGTAAGGAAACGGACGTTTGTGCTGATAGAAAACCATTCGGCCTACAACGCCTTCTTAGGAAGACCAGCCTTGTCTGACTTCCAGATTGTCCTAGCCCCATGGTGCCTGAAAATGAAATTTCCAACAGACAATGGGGTAGGGGAAGTGGAAGGAGACCAGGATATTGCACGAGACTGCTATGTAACCGAACTTCGCAACAACCACAAGAAAGATAAAGGGAAAGGTGTAGAGATTGCCCTCTGCACAAAAAGCTTTGAAGCATAGCAACTAAAGAAAGCCACTCCTCTTCGATACACCAGCGACCCTTTCAATGAATTAGACCCTAGGGACAAAGAGGAGGAGGCCACCGCCGAGCCTGCAGAGGCTATGGAGTTTATATCTGTAGACAAGCACGACTCAAGTAGGCTACTGAAAATTGGGTCCCAGCTGAAAGCTGAATTGAAGGAACAACTCATTGATTTTCTCCGCCACAACTTGGATGTATTCGCTTGGTCACACGCTGACATGACCGGAATCTCCCCCGACATAGCATGCCACGTATTAAACATTGATCCTACCAAGGCGCCTGTGAAACAAAAAAAGAGAAGTATGGGGGCAGAGCGATCAGCAGCCCTCGATGAAGAAGTAAAGAATCTACTCGCCAATGACTTCATACGAGAAGCTATTTACCCAGAATGGATCGCCAACCCGGTACTAGTAAAGAAGGCTAATGGGAAGTGGCGGACCTGCATTGACTTCTCCAACCTAAACGACGCCTGCCCAAAGGATTGCTTCCCGCTTCCCAGAATCGACCAACTTGTAGACAGCACAGCCAGGAACGAACTCCTATCTTTTATGGATGCATACTCAGGATATAACCAAATTCCTATGCATGCTCCCGACCAAGACCACACTAGTTTCATCACCGACCGGGGTTTATACTGCTACAAAGTGATGCCCTTTGGACTTAAAAATGCAGGAGCCACCTACCAGCGCCTCGTCAACAAGATGTTTGCAGGGCTAATAGGACAAACTATGGAAGTATATGTAGACGACATGCTGGTGAAATCACGGAAAGCCAAAGATCACGTAAGCCACCTAGGCGAAATGTTCCAGGTACTTCGACAGTATGGAATGAAGTTGAATCCACTAAAGTGCTCCTTCGGAGTGTCATCGGGAAAATTCTTAGGGTTCATCGTCCATGCCCGAGGGATTGAAGCAAACCCTGAACAAGTCCGAGCATTAAGGGACATCAAGATACCTTCCACCCGAAAGGAAATGCAAAGCCTAAATGGAAAAGTGGCCGCCCTAAGCCGATTCATCTCCAAAGCAACGGACAAGTGCGTCCCCTTTTTCGAAGCTCTAAAGAAAGATAAAGGAAAGTTTGAATGGACGGACGAATGCTTAACCGCTTTCCTTAACCTAATCGAACACCTCCAGAAACCACCGGTACTCTCGACCCCAAGCGAAGGCGAAGAATTATACCTATACCTTGCTGTGTCATCTCACGCTTTAAGCGCTGCCTTGGTAAGGGAAGACAACCGCACGCAACGACCAGTTTACTTCGTCAGTAAAAGGTTTACTGGGGCAGAAGTCAGATATCCTAAACTTGAAAAGTTAGCATACTGTTTACTAGTCACTTCACGAAAACTACGTCACTACTTCCAATCCCATTCCATCAAAGTTCTGACCGATCAACCACTGAGGCAGGTACTCCATCGTCCCGACACTTCCGGGCGACTACTTAAATGGTGTATTGAGCTGAGTCAATATGATATCACCTATCACCCTCGCACCGCCATCAAGGGACAAGCCATGGCTGATTTCATTGCAGAGTTCACTACCAACGAGGATAAGGAGCAACTGGAAATAACGGAAGATATCAAGTGGAATCTCTTTGTGGACGGTGCATCTAACGAACAAGGCTCGGGGGCAGGTGTGGTAATAATCACTCCCAGGGGAAATAAACTGCATTATGCTATAAGGTTGGAGTTCGCTGCCACCAACAACGATGCAGAATATGAAGCAGTGATAGCTGGACTAGAAATTGCCATAGAAATCGGAGCCAATTCTTTGTGTCTTCACAGCGATTCTCAACTTATTGTTAATCAAATACTAGGAGAATTCCAAGCTCGAGAGGAAAGACTCATAGCATATCTAAAGAAGACCAAGTTGCTTCTCAGCCGATTGGATTAGTACTTAGTCAAACACATCCCTCGGGAAGAGAACCAAGAGGCCGACGAATTGGCAAAGCAAGCGAGTATGAGAGACATCGCCATCTTCGGGGCAGTAACCATCTCAAAGCAAACGGTCCCAAGTTTTGAGCAAGTGAATCTGATAGCCGCAGCCGAAGAAGCAACTTGGATGACTCCCATCCGAGACTACCTACAAAGTGGCACACTACCCAACGGGCGTAATGAAGTCAAGAAAATCTTGAGGAAAGCATCCCGCTATACAATACAAGAAGACATCCTCTATCGGCACGGTTTCTCTTACCCATTATTAAGGTGTGTCGCCGGAAGGGAAGCCAAGGAAATCTTATCCAACATCCATCAGGGGAGCTGTGGAGATCACACCGGGGGGCAAACATTAGCAAAAAAGATACTCCGATACGGATATTTCTGGCCCACCTTAAGCAAGGACGCCTTAGATTTCGTCAAGAAGTGTGACAGATGCCAAAAATTTGCTAAGATCCCTCGGCTACCAACAACCGAGATTACTCAGATGACCAGCCCTTGGCCCTTCGCGATATGGGGAATTGACTTAATCGGCGAGCAACCAATGGGCCGAGGCGGGGCCAAATATGCTATAGTGGCAGTTGATTATTTCACCAAATGGGTGGAAGCGGAACCTCTAAATAAAGTATCTTCAGCAAAAGTTATTAACTTCTTGATCAAAAATGTTCTATGCAGGTACGGAGTCCCACTCAAAATCATATCAGACAATGGACTTCAATTTGACAGCGAGGAATTCGCCAACTGGTGCCAAGAACACAGAATTCATAAAAGCTTCTCATCCGTAGCATATCCCCAGGCAAACGGACAAGTCGAAGCAGTCAACAAAATTCTGAAAACTCTAATAAAAAAGAAGCTCGAAAAGTCAAAGGGCGCTTGGGTGGATGAACTTCCTACGGCACTATGGGCCTATCGCACATCTTTCAGAACATCGACAGGGCACACTCCTTTCTCTTTGGCATACGGATCGAAGGCTATGCTCCCAGTTGAAACTATTGTGCCTTCCCACCGTCGGATCCACTATAACCCAGAAGAGAACGAAAAACTCCTTCACATGTCTTTGGATCTAATCGAGTAGAGAAGAAACGATGCAATCCTCAAAACAGCAGCCCACAAGCAAAAAGTGGCAGCACAATACAACTCCAAAGTCAAGCATCGTACCTTGCAGGAAGGGGATCTTGTCCTCAAGCGAATCTTCCCTCGCCCCGGAGCACTAGACCCAATCTGGGATGGACCATATGTAATTCATAAAGATCTCCACAACGGAGCCTATATTTTGTCAACAGTGGACGGAGAGGTGTTCCAGAGGGCATGGAACATCCAACACCTCCGTCGATACTTTTCTTAACTTGTATTGCCCATATGAAGTGAATTAACAAAGAGAATCAGTGGACGTAGGCATTTTCGTGCTGAACCACTTTAAAAAACCTTGTCTCTTTTTTAACCTGTTCCTTTGTATCTTGGCTGCTTGTTAACTTTATCCTTTTCTGTTGAACAAAATCCTGAGTATATAGCATTTCTATTCAAAGCACTCCACAATGCAACTTCACGTGGACAAAACCCAACAGGTACTATGCGAATCTATGCCCTCGCCAATGAGACACTTTCGCTCCAGCATCCCTCTGCTGCGGGTTAACTCATTGCTCGCGACGGCCCTTAAAGCCAACTGTAATGAGCCGATTATAAGCCACCGAGAAGGCCGACTATAGCCGAGGCAGCTCATTACGGCGTTAGGCTCGCCGGCAACTGTGAACCGACTATAAGCCCCAACATAAGGTGTGGCCAGCCAGGGGCAGTTCACAGTTGACGATCGGCACCCACGCTAGCCGGCCACAGTAAATCGAATAATACCCACGATTACGGGCCATAATGGCCCGGGTAGTTACTGTGCGCGATCTCGGCTCCGATGTGTCTTAAGTGCGGCTGTGGTAAAAAAGAATTAACTCCCCGCGGAGGCGTAAGATGGGTGACGAATGTCTCCAAGACCCACAGCTAGGGAAAGTGACTACAAAACCCGTTTGCCACGAACTTAAGCACATCGAAGGCCTTCCGTGATTGGAAGTTTTACTATTTCACGTATTTCAATTTTACTTAAAAAGCTTTTTTTTTCCTATCCCCTATAACAATCCCTAAAGTACATGATACAGAGTAGGAGATACTCGCCAATGGGTGTAGGGACTCACAGTGGCAGGACATTCGACTACATTCCATGCTCGGTCCTACAAGATATTCAAGACTGCCATCTACGATTAAAACATGAAAGGCGGTATTTTCTTCTTTTATGTACAAATACATGACTATAATTTGTTCACACCACACGCTAATATTGCAAGTCATAAAATTATGGTTTAGAACCAGAGTCTAACATCAAACACAATTTAATTACAAGAATATACATAGCTACATTTCTCATACGATATGTCGAAATAGCAACAAATATTCAAGAAACGACAAAATCAGTTTAAGTTAAAAAAAATTACACGTCAAGAATAATGTTGATTATTACAAGTAGCAAGAATTACAACTTAGAAGTTACTCTACTGTCTTAAGACTAACATATACAACCATGCCAAGCCTACAAAAAGAATTTTCCAGGTCTAATCAGGGAGCCGGTTGCGTCGGAGTCTTGTCCTTGCTCTGTTGCCCGCCTGTCCGGTCATAAAAAGGATTCATTAGTAATAAGCAACCAAGTTAATCGGGAAGCTGAAAAGGAAAACTTACCAGCATAAGCTTACTGGCCACTCTGGTCGTCGTCATCCACTTGCACCCATGCCTCCTCAACAGCGAGCAACCGCATACCCTCCTTCACTGCCGCCTTCTCCCCCTTGGCAAACTGGGCAGTGACCGCATCCATGCTGAAGGCCACGCCACCATCTTTATCCGCGTCGGCCTTGGCCTCTTCCAAAGCCCGAAGATAGATCTTAGCCATGACCCTGGGATAATCATCCATCCAAGAGAGATTGCCCTACTTCCAAGTTCGGAAATACATGTCCTGGAGCATGTCATCCATCATTCCCTCATTCTCCTCAAACTCCCTCATCCGGGCCTCGGAAGCCGACAACCTTTCGACGGCAGCATCTCTCTCCAATCTGTATCTAGAGCAATCAGCCTGAAGGGACCTCCGCATCACCTCCATCTCTTCCCTCAACTTAGCTTGAGCAAGCTCTGCAGCCTCAAGTTTCTCGGACAATTCCTCCACCTGCTCGAGATCCGCTTTCCGAACCTCATCCACCGTGGCAATAGCCATGTCAATCCGCTCTTTGCAAGTAGCTTCCATTTTCCGCAATTCGGCCCAACTGGCCTCTTCCATGGTTTTCCTTAGTCGCCCAGTAGCAGCCTCATGTTGAGAAATCTGAATAGCCTGATCCGCGAGCTGTTTGGCCTGATCCGAAACCACCAATCGAAGTCGGATATTGGCCCTCCCAATCTCCTCTCCGGCCTTAACCAGCCGAGCATGATGCCCCATCAGCCTCTTGGTCTCCTCTGCCACCCGATCAATATTAGCCTTGGCCTCATCTCCCATAGTGACTATACGAGTAGTGAGTAAATCGAGATCTAAGGACTTGGCTTCATCAAGTACTCATACCATGGGGTTACGGGGGAGAAGGTGTTCACCAGTGACTTCGTCAAAAGTAATATCATGAGAGCTTGGATCCAGATCAGGATGACCCGCAAATGGATTACGAGCCAAGTCGGGACGGTCGATATGAATAACAGAAGGGTTTCCGGACGGGTGCGGAGAAGGTGCAAACTCGCTACCCTCCTCAGTAATATCATGAAGAGGCTGAGCCGGAGGCTGAGGACCGGGCGAAGTTTCGGATAAAGGATGACTCCTCTTCCTCTGCTGAATTCCCTCTTCGATGACCCTAAGAAGAGGACGGTAGCCGACTACATCCCCGGAGCGTTGGGTTGAGGGCTTCGGCTTAGCAGAAATTTTGGAAAGTTTATATTGCTCAAGCCTGCGTCGAAGGTCTGAAGCTTTGGACGTCTTGCCTGCTCCTGATATAAAGAACAAGTGTCACAAACTTACATTACTATACGATTCGAGAAACGCGGTAAATTACAAGTTAAAAAAGGAAAAGAAACACAGCTGTGGTTGTACAAACCCTGGGGAGGAGTGGGATACTGCAATAAGTCCTGGATTTCATTCCAGGACGGGAGCGGGTCATAAAATATTCCTAAGTCCCTATCATTAATGAAGCATGCAGGAGTCAAGAGTTCACCTTGAGTCGTCGGAGCCACCTTGGCTGGAATGGTCGGAGAAGACTCACTTGCACCAGTCCCGGCTTTGTCCGCCTTCCCGGTCTTCTCTGCCAAAGCCGGATCCTCATCCAACCCCTCAAAAGCCTGGTGGAACGCATCATCCGTCCACTCCTGAATCTCGCCCGCTTGCCCAGGAAGTAGGGCCTCGATGCCTTCGCCACCTTTGTCACCATCCCGACCATCTCCACCCTCGCCTCTTTCCTCCTCTATGTCTTCCTCCTCCCGGGTAAGTGGACAATTGCTGGGGGAGGGACCGTCCGATTTCTTGAGTTTCTTGCCTCCGACAGCTGGAGGTTTTGTGAAAGGTTTCCTCTTGCTACTCTCTGTCGTAACACCTTCCTTGGTCTGAGCAGCCGCCCTCTCCTCCGCCGTTTCCCTCAGCTTAACTACAGACTGCTGTGGAAGGATTAAGTTATATTCCAGAAGAATCGCATTTCTAATCAAGAAGGCAGATGATCTATATTTCCCAAGAATGGCTTCTATCTCAGCCGCCGTCTGAACCAGGCGGTCAGTCTCCACAACCGGAAAGCCACCTGTCGCTAGCAAAAATGAGAAAGTATGAGAAGAAGCAGCGCAATCGGAATAGAAATTATAAGAAAAAGCATCAACTTACATCCAGAGGTAAAGCGCCGGATTGAAACGGAGTCGTCCCTAACGAAGAACCACTCTTTCTTAAACATGCTGAATTTAGAGTACAGGTCCAAGACCGGCTTGAAGGTCACAGCTGACTCCAAGCTAATGTATGGGGACCCCTTCTTATAGCCCCTTAAATTATACAAGTACCGGATCTCCCGGTTGGAAGGAGCACGACCATACTTCCTCTGGAAAATAACGAAGAGGCTCACTAGTATAGCATAGGAGTTGGGTTGAAGCTGGAATGGGGCCACCTTGAGATATGTGAGGAAGCTGGCTACCCAAGCATTAAGAGGCGGAATGGCACCACACAAATGCAGTGGTATCTGCTGTAAGCAAAGAACCCTTCAGGAGGGTCGTATGGCATAACATCTTTCCCCGGCAACAGCATTCGCGCCCTGTCAATTCCGAAAGAGCGAGAGATGGCATCAAGCTGCTCTTCCTTAAGGGAGCTGGGATAGCAGTCCGGGGGAGAATTCAGAAGCTCCTGCGGACCGTACCCGTCCACTAACGATCTCGGGGTTGGTTCGTGGCGTTCTGGATTCGGCTGAGCTGGGGGCACGACAGAGGAACCTCTTTCACCCCCGGATTTCCTTTTGTCTGATCGGGTTTCCGCTTTACGGGACATTATCTACAACACCGGAAAAGCATAGTGTTAGAACAAAGGATGTAAACAAATAAGCATATAATATGGAATTTCACTTAAAAGTTCGAAGTATGAAACACATGTTCACTCGGTACAATAGTTCATTCGGCGAACAGATGCAGCACTTCAATGGTTCATTCGGTAGTATAATATAAGTTTTCATTCGGTGCCCAAAGAACCAAGTTCATTCGGTAAATAAGGACCAAAACTCGTTCGGCACTAAGTCCTATTCTCATTCGGTAGTGCGATACAGGAAGCATTCGGCTTTAGAAACCTATCATGTTCATTCGGCGAAAGGACGTATACCTGGTTCGGTACGAGCTTGATTCGGCAAAGAGTTGATTCGGCTAAACTCATCTTTCTGGTTCGGTTGTTCGGTAAGGAAAAGCAAAGGGGGTATAGCCCCTATATATAGACAAGCGAAAGGCAACCGGATCAACCGGTTCGGCATTCCTCGCCGAACGAACCTATCTCAACTACAGGAAACGCCCAAGCTAAAACAAAGCGCGACACATGCAAACACGTGCCCCGCTTTGGGGGGCAAATGTTGGGTGAATTCTCACCCAGAAGACCTCGAGACCAAGAAACTTGCTTCATTCGGCAGACCCATTCGGCAGGCACCATTCGGCAGACCTCGCTCAACCCCATTCGGCAGGCACTATTCGGCAGACCTCGCTCAACCCCATTCGGCAGGCACCATTCGGCAGACCTCACCCGAACCACCTCCTGCCGAACCAACCTTCCCAACTCCCACCGAACCAACTCCCACCGAACCACCTCCTGCCGAACCATCTTCACACCGGACCAACCTCACAATCCCACCACCGGTCCAATCAACTACCGGTCCATCCTACACTCCAACCACCTCCGAACCAAGCAATGACGAACCAAGACGTACCAGGCCAGATCACATCAGCCCAGGCCCATCAGCAACTATACACGTCCTAGACCCCTACCCCCAGCCTCACTCTATAAATAGAGGGGCAGGGGTACAGCAAGGGGGACAAGTTTGAGAGCTCAAGCATGGAAGGAACTCTTCAAACAACTTTCTTTTACTTGTATCAAAGCTTTGTACTTGTAATCATAAAAGAAAAGAAGAGAAATAACATATAAAGTGGACGTAGGCACATTCTGGCTGAACCACTATAAATCTGCGTGTCTTTTTACAGTTTAGCCCCTGTTTTTTACGTATTTGCATAAATCGCTCAAATTACTAAGAATAACATAAGGTCTACTAAATCATACAACTTTGAGGTGTTTGTCCATTTTTTGTGCAAACAGTACAAGCAGCACGCATTCTCGTTTGTTTGTTTGCCTATATTTCTATTTTCATTCTCCTATAAGTAAAAAATCTTCCACCTTTGTAAATTCAAAAAAAATCAAAGGAAAATCATAAGTATATAAAAATGATATTTTTGAGTGTAGAAAGCTTAGATCTTCATGTCGATGGATTCTGGGAAGTCATGGCATCAATTTGAGGAGTTCGACAATTTCATGGTGCAACTAGGGTCCGACATTGTCATTGATTGGAGTGGAGGTAGGAGGATAGGTGGGTTCCATTGCATTTCCTGTGCGAAGGGGCACCCTTACTTGAATTTTGGTATGGTACAATCGGGTTTTAATGATCACATCATGGTGGATAAGTGGAGCAAGTAGCAGGTCAGAGATGAGGGAAGGTGTTTGGAGGTCAAATCGTAGAGAGCGTTGGATTTGTGGCACGATAAGGAGTTGATTGGGGTTCGTTGGAGGCACTCCAGAAGGTCGAATCGAAATGTGACATGTACGGTCGAATTGGAGGGGCAATAGTCAGAAATCGTATAATGTTGATGGAGGCGAGATGGTCGGGGAAAATGCGTAGCACTCGCAAAGAGGGAGAGGAGGATGAAGTCGGATTTCGATTACATCGTATGTGGACGGAGTATGGTCGTGCATGCACGAAGGTGGGAGATGGGTTTGGTGCACACTATGTATTGTACAGGGGAATGCTTTAGAGTGAGGAAGAAGGTTTAAGTAGGGGATTAAGTGTTTATGGGGGTAATTAAGTTTTAATTGAGTATTTAATTATATTATTTAATCCGAAACCTTATTAAACTCGTATCTTGCTCATACGACGTCGAATTTGGATGCGGTCAGTCAAGTTGGATTCCTAATGACGATGTCCACATTTTGGAATTGAATTGGTGGAGATTGGAGTTTGTTGAATTTCAAGCTAAAATCGAATGTTGTTCGCTTTTAGACGGAATCGGAATGCTTCGGCGATAATTGGAATTTCGGTGAGTTAAACTCAACTTTTTGGTTAATCGGTAAGATATATATAGTAGATAAAATTTACTGTTTTTGTTTGGTTGAAATTATTGGCTGATGGGTTAAAATATTCACTTTTATGAACGTTGTCATTTAAAATTGAAATACAGAGAATTATGTAGAGAAATCCGGACTTCTCTCTGTAGTGATTTAAAATGTTCAGTAATATATACCTGTTGATTCTATTCAATTATGACCTTATTATATAGATTTGTTAATTTCTGAATCTTGATTGTTTAGCACTATTAGTTATGATATTGTGATATGTTCAAAACTTAACCCCTATAGTGATAAAAATCAATAACAACATTGGTTAAGTGCTTTGGCGGCTATTGGCCTTAATTTGGTATTTTGGAAATACTATCAATTATCGTTTGGCTTGAAATTTTTGATTCGGAGAATGATTTTAAATCTAACATTTAGGTTTTTTGGAATATTTTTATTTAAGCGGATTTTGAACTTCTCTAATTTACCCTAACCTTTCTATTTGTCATTTCTAAACCATTTAGAGATGTTTTAAAGTTGTTTAACTATTGTTTAATTGTGTTTTAAAAGTTGTTTATTTATATTTGATTGTTTGAAGTTATTTATCAATATTTTAATATTGTAAAAGCTATTTATTTAAATAATTAATATTGTTTGAAGGATAATTAATATTTTTTATTTATTAAAATGCTTTGGAATTTGTAATAGTTAATTATTAATAATGTTTTTGGAATTAATAATTATTAATAACGCTTTGAAAGTTAATTATTATTTAGTATAATAATGTTTGAAGGTTAATTATTATTGTTCTATTTATAATGTTTGAATTTTAACTATTATATTTATAATGTTTGAGGTTAATAATTATTATTAATTAGTAATGTTTTTCTGTTAATAATTATTATTATATATTAATGTTTTGAAGTAAATAATTACTATTTATTTCTATTGTTTTGAAGATATTAATTATTATATTAACAATGTTTTGGAGTTAATAAATTATTTTATTAATGATGTTGGAAAGTTAATTGATTATTTGTTTAGGATGTTTAAAGTAAACTAATTTATCTTATTAATTGTATTTATAGATAATAAATTGATTTATAAAAGGAATCTCATTAAATAAAAGAGATTTATTAAATAATTTATAAATGAAAATTGGTTTTGGATTTATAAGAATTTTTATAAAGACTTTATAAAGAATTTTTATAAAGGGAATTTAGAAAAGATTGTTAGAAAGTAATTTTAGAAGGGATTTTTATAAAGGATCTTTATAAAGGAGTTCTGTAAAAGAATAAAGTTTTATAAATGTATTTATAGATTTATAAAAGGAATTTTATAAATTGTTTTAGAGAGTTATAAAAGCGTTTTATAAATGATTTTAGATATTTATAAAAAGTGTTCATAATTGATTTTAGAGTTGTAAAAATAAAAGAAATTTATAAAAGAAACTGAGATTGGATTTCCCCAAATTGACATTCTTATTTTGGTGGTGTGGACATTCATTCCATGCTTAACACCGAAAAAATAGTGTTTAGGTTTATGCTTATCTCCATTTCTTTTAAAACAATATTTATTTAAATCCTTTGATATGATTTTGAAATAAGAAATCTTTCATAATGTTTTGTGAATATACTTATACCATTGAGGTAAGTACATTACTACATTTTCTAGGTAGGGAAAGTATAGTGTTTTGTGAATATACTTATACTGTTGAAATAAGTATAGGGATATTTTTTCAAGTATTGAAAGGAGTATAAAGAATTTGTGAATATATCTTTATAAAAGTATTTTGATACAAGTATTAACAAAGTGATTTAAATTAATGAAAGGATTAGTTAAAGAGGTCAATAGGTGCTTTGTGCTTAACCAGCATTATTTTCCTTTGGAAATTAAATCTCTAGTTGAACTGTTTATTGTTTGATAATTAAATAACCGACTATCAAATGTTGGCCTGTTTTAAACTACCGTTGTTGGTTCGAAAAGATCGGAATCAGATATATTATCTGAAAACCACTTCGAACCGGCATAAACGTTTCGAATTGGAATGTCTTAAAGATAATCGAAGATGGAGCTCCTTGAAGTGCAAGGGTTACTTGCATGGATGAATGCTGGCATTGCATTGCTGCTTGGATGGCAGTGTTAGCATTCCAAGGGGGATTGCTATATAAATGGTAATACGGAGCCTCAAGCCTCGTCAATTAGGAATGACTAAAATTAGGGGATAGGCAGTAGGGCTAAGTGGGTCACACCCATTAGAGTATGGTCATCCCTTTCTAGAGTTGATATCATTCTTTTATATTTATGCTTCAGATCCATTATGGTTGTTGATCATAACCTAAGGATGATCATATTCGATACCATCTGGTAAAGGGTAGGCCAGTTCTGTGTTGGCAGGGAGTCCATGTGTGGCTCTCGGTACATTTTCTAGAGGTGTACTGTGGTAGGTGGTACCCGGTGCCTTGTCATTGTATGGAAATCCATTCTCCAATAAGTGCTTTCAGACTTAGTTGTATACCTATTATGCTAGAATTTAATTAATGTAACAGTTTTGGCTAAGATTCAATATTTATTTTAAGCCCTAGACATTATTATAATATCATTAGATTTATATAGTAATGTTTTGGTTATCATAAGGTAAAACCCTGTCTGCATTTATTTGCGGCGTGGTCTTACGAGATACCTTTCTTTTAAAGATTTTATAACATTAAAATCCATTTGAGGTGTGTTTTCACACGTTGGTTTACCAAATTGATTCAGGCGTTATTTTTTTTATAATGCTCAGGTTAGACCGAGTATATTTACAGCTTAGTTTGGATGCTTTGGAGCTTCAGAAGACAAGTTGTATGCCTCCAAGACGTACACACGTATATTTTATTTCCCCTGCATTAGTTGTTTTATTTATCAACAATTGTGAGGATGGGTTGTTATAATTGTCCTGGCTGATGATTAATGATTAGTGTACTCTGATTAATGTACGTATATTATAGTTTTCTTTTGAAAAAGATCTATTGTATATTATATATTACTCGTCACAATGGGAGATTATGTTCTGTTTTTTCTTTCCTTTACCCCAACAATTTGTCTTTCTAGCACTCGGATGTTCATCATGTGAATACCGTGGATATATTAGTGTCAACTTCTGAAGGTCGAAAAGGCCGATCATTACACCAAAGCTGGATACATGTCTCGTAGCCAAACCTAGACACTAGACCCAAAGCTACAGGTCCCTTCATTGACCCATGGGCATCCCGACTTACAATACCCCTGCTTCGAGTACAACTAAAAATTCTCTGAGTCATCAACGATTCCTTAGCATATACACCTTAGCCCATCTTTGCTCCATTTGGATACCGAGCCTTCTTGCTCAATCCAGTTTCCATTATTCATGAGGAACCATTCCACATCCCCGATCATACGGCCTACCCTTTTACGACCGCCATCTTCGGAACCTACTCCCAACACAAGCCAACATCCGAAGACCATAACTTTTCATCATGTTATTATATCATCATCCAACCTGATATAAATGACCCAACACCTCCAGCACGATCTACAAGACCTTTACTTCACCTCCCAAAAGTTCAATCCCATTTGGACTTAAACCTAAAACTCGATACTGAACTGTCAACTCGGCCCCGACCTCTCTACTTAGCCAACCTATGGCTAATTTTTCTTCCATTCCTTCATTTCTTCTAGTACTCCATGCCTAGATGCTTTGATCCTGACGTCTCTACACAAATCAAGTCATCATAGAACAAATCCTTTCTTCAAAGCACCCTACTTCATATTCTAGAAACAAGTCGTTATAGCCTCCAACATTTAGCCAATCAAATATCCATCACAGTAGGCAATCTCTACTAGCAACACCGTTGCTCTCCCCAGAACCACTGACTTTTTGGACCAACCCATAGAACTCGGTACCAACCTCTCATGTAGGCACCAACTTCTATACTTAGAGATTCTAGACCTAAACTCCAAGCTCCTCTTATACCCCAGAGCTTTCCCTTCAAGTTTCATCTAATTTCGTCCAATTTTGCCTTCGATTTGCTCAATTCTCCAACCAAACTTTCTATGCAATCACAACACTAGCAAACAACAACAAATCATATCATCCAACATAGAATAACAAGAAATTCATCCAATCAAACATGCAATCAATTAAAATAAGACAAATAAGTCAATTTCTAACATAGATCTACATATAGCATGAATGTATGAGGATGAGCAAGGTTGATTTCTAATCAACCTAGATCGTATACATAATTTAACATGTAATTAAAGTTAGAAAATGTTTTATGGTTAAAAATCGATTTAGAACATGTTAAATTCTATGATTCTACCGTATAAACATGCATAGTGTAGTGAGAAGGCATAAACCACTCACCAGTTACCAAATTCAACCAATTTGTATGTAGATATAATCCGAACAATGAAGAAAAGCACTTCTAATCAACCAATTTGATTATTTCTAGCCTCTAATTGAAGATCTAATCTCTAATCCACAATCTTGTTTGATTTAGAGAGAAATTTGAATGAATTAAGATTGATTTAGGGCTAATTAGGGTTTAGCCTGATTTGGAATGAATAGACTCCTCGGCCCTCTATTTATAGTATTCTCTAATTAGACTAATGAACACACTAAGGGGATTAATTAATTACATACTAATCCTAGTCAATAGCTTTAAAAACTTAAAACAGACATAAATTTCTAACTGTGAGTCCATTTTTTATTATGACCACTCTACAGAATGGGAAACCATCATCTTAAAGCAGTAGAACTAGGTGGAGACCCTAATTCAACTTCTATCAAAAGTTATAGCCCAACCAAGATTTCCAAGATCAAAATGGTCACATAGAAATTCGGAAAAAATCATAGGTGTGTAAAATGTCCCTAAGAGTCGTATCCTAAAATTATAGAATCATACGACTTCATACGAATAATATAAACATATTTTACGATCCTCCGATATGTTATATATGGGTTGTTACATTCTCCCGCCAAACTTTAGGAATTTCACTCCCGAAATTCCTAAATAAGCCAAAGCATAAGGAACCATGGCCATACCGCATGTCTATCAATCATAAGCAGCCATCAAACATCTCAAACAGGCAACCAATAGTGTAGTTAATCTATCTTAGCATGCAAAATACTAATCTATCAAGTAAAATATACAGCAGTGAAAGTAAACACGATAAACATTAGGTCTTACCATTCAAAGAGCTCCGGATACATAGTCCTTGTGCTCTTCTCCATCTCCCACGTACAATCATCATCACTTCCGCTCCATTATACTTCCACTAGCTTCATCATCTTTCTCCTAAGTTTTTTCGTAACCCAACAATACGAAGTGGCCTACGAGGTATAGAAACTTCTGTTTCTACCTCAACATCTTTTAGCTGATCTGGTATGATCATCACGCCTGAATTGTGCACAAACTTTCATAGATAAGAGACATGAAAAACATTATGCACGCCCACCATCTTCTGAGGTAAGCCGACCTTATATTCTAGCTACCCATTTCTCTTGACTATCGGAAAGGTCCTACGATTCTCGGTGCCAACTTTCCCTTTCTACCGAATCGAACTACATTCCATAGAGGAGAAACCATTATAAACACCATATCTCCAACAGAAAACTCTAACTCTCTTCGTCTCTTGTCCGCATAGCTTTTATGTCAACCTTGAGCAGCTTTCATTCATTGTCGAATGACCTCAATCTTCGTCAAAGTCTCTCTGATCATATTTGGCATAAGTATCAGTTTCTTGCCCGCTTCCCACCAACATAAAGGAGCGTTACATGGTCAGCTATAAAATTCTTCATACGGAGTCATACCAATACTGGACTGATAAATATTATTGTATGCAAACTCCACCAAATGTAAATGATCATCCCATGATCCACCAAAGTCTATATTGGATGTTTACAAGAGATCTTCCAATATACGATTTACTCTTTCGATCTTCCCATCCATTTGTGGGTGATAAGCTATACTGAGATGCATCTCCTTCCTTAATGCCTCTTGTAAGATCTTCCAAAACCCATTAGTGAACAACGGGTCTCGGTCGCTCACAATTCTCTTCGACACACCATGAAATCGTGCTATCCATTTTTCATACAACTCTGCCAGCTTGGATCCCATCCTACTTGTCTTGATAGGTATAAACCTTGCACTCTTGGTTAACCGATCTACTATGACCCAAATGCTATCGTACCATGCTCGAGTCCTCGATAATCCATCAATAAAATCCATTAATACTTGCTCTTATTCCAATTTAGTAATCTCTAATGGTTGCAACAATCAACTAGGTTTCTTTTGCTCTGCCTTTATCAACTGCCAGTTCATGCACTTGGAGATAAATGCCCCAAGATCCCTCTCCATGCCTCCCTAGTAGCAAGTTTGCTTCATATCACGATACATCTTGATACCACAAGGATGAATAATTAATTTGGAATGATGACACTCTCTTAGCACTTCATCTTTCAATCCATCAACATCGGGAACAAATAATCTTCTATCCTTATGAAGCCATCCTTCTCAGTCAAGTTCATTTTGCTTCATGTCTTCAGACTCCACTCCTTCTTTTATCTTTGCTATGATCTCTGCTAGCCTAGCATCCTACTTCTGACTAGTACCGATCCTTTCAATTAGAGTAAGTTTAATCGACAAACTTTCCAACATTTCAGGTTCTAGCTCGCAGTGAGACCTGAAATCAAATCCAACAATATACTCTAAGCTTCCATTCCAAGAACATTGCTCACAACTATGCATGTCTTCTACTCAATTCATTGGCAGCTGCATTCCCTTTTCTTGGAGTATAGGAAATACTGAGATCAGAAGAGGCCAAGAACTCCAACCATCGTTGCTGTTGAAGGTAGAGATCCTTTTGAGAGAAAAGGTACTTAAGGGATTTGTGGTCTATATACAAATCAATTCTTTCACCCAACAAATAGTGCCTCCAGATCTTCAAAGCAAAAACAATTGCCACCAATTCTAAATCATAGGTCAAATAATTCCTTTCATGTGCTTTCAGCCGTCGACTAGCATAGGCAACAACTTTCCCTTTCTGCATTAACACCGCACCCAATCCAGTACCACAAGCATCGGTGTATACTGTCAACTCTTCATTTCCACTTGGAATGGTCAACACTGGTGCACTCATCAACCTCGCTTTTAGACTCACAAATGCATGCACGCACACCTAATCCTTCTTCGTCAAATTGGTCAACGATGTCGTTACCTTCGAAAAATCCTTTATGAAGCATCTATATATATGTAAATTGTTATAGAATTATATACATGTTAATATTTCAAAAATATAGATTGAAAGATCTACGCACCTTTGCACTATTTGATTTGAATCTTTGTTTTAAAATTGAAAATATAGAGGAGAGGGCAACAATGATTTTTGGCCGAAGCTAGAGGTAGGAGAAGAGCAAGTGTCAACTAGAAAAGTGAGGGGTGGTGGTGTTTAAATAAGAGAGAAAAGAGAGTAAAATGTAGATCCAAATCCACTCCTTCCCCTACTAATTCAAACCTACAAATATCAGCACAACCCCTCCTCCCCTCAAGTCTAGTTGGCTATACCAAGAGCCTAAATGGGCCTCTATTCCACTTCAAACCCGATCTGATAATTCATCTTTAAATTAAGTTTAAACGTACATCGATAGTGTATATCGATACGTGTGTATACAACTTTTATATATGCACTATTTTTAATACCGATCAACACAAACCAAATTAAATTTTGTAGTTAATATTTTATAAATATTAATTAATTTAACTAATTTATAACAATTATATTTTAATTAAATCAGGTGGTAGTCGGAGTATTCGACATTGCAGCTGTGTGACTCTTAAGTGTAAATTCGATCAGCGATTAATATTGAATAATTTGAATATTAATGTTCACACATCATCTTAGCTAGTGATGTGACAGTTCGACAAAACTTGTCGCTTACACAGTTTCGGTAAAATTCAATTTTACTTATTTAAAGCGTCCCTAGTAGTGATAATTAGTTACATAATTTTTCTTAGTCAAAACTATCACATTAGAACTTATGGAGTTTGGTATTGGTCAAAATGACCAATATTCCAATATCATCCACATTCAATCTGTATAGTTTAGACATAAAGTCTTTGGTTCAGTAATAACAATAATTATTAACGAAACCACTCTGGCTAGAGACTTTGACTTTGAATTGACCATAATTGACTGTGATACTAACCTCATATAACTGAGGAGACGAATTTACTATTGAATAATGTTTCGCTTTCAATACTTTAAATTGACCAAACCATAGTCATTCGATGGACGTCGTGCAACGATTTAACTATAATAAAAAAACTGAGTTTCTATAGTGGTGATAATTCCTTACTTCATTCCCTAAATCCTTCCTCTCTCATTCATTTTCATTTCATTTTCTAAAATCTAAACAAAATTAAAAGAAGGGCCCGACTGTTACATTAAAGAAAAGAAGGGGAAACCTAATGGATTCAAAGGGAAAATCTTAGGGAAACTAATCAACATCAAATCTCAATCTCTTTTATCAAATCTAAGGTGAATAATAATATCCATCCCATTTGTTATATTTGTTTTCGGATCTATGTTTGATTTTCAAAATTGATTGTGATAATATGTCATGCTTGGTTTGATGATATCATTATTGGATTGAATGATGGATTATTGGAATTTTATGGAATTTGTATTAATGGCTTTTAAAGGTAAAAACTAGTTTTTGATCTCCAATTAACTTGATATTAGAATACATTGTGTAAAATATTATTTTGGAGATGGATTTTCAATTTCATAGTTTTCCAAGTTCATATGAATATTTTATGAATTTCCTAAGAGGAAAAATGTGTATATTTCGAATTTTAAGTTTAAAAATAATTAAGTTAATATTTTGGTCCCGAAATTTTTATATATGAAAGAAGAAGGAAATTTTGATTTTTGGGGATTTTTTCCCAAATGGTTATGATTTTATATGAATATACTATTCTAGAAAAGTGTTTAATTAATATAAGTAAAATATATTAATTAGAAGGGCTTGCAAAGATATTTGAGAAGGTGGAATGTGATCTACCAGCAATCTCTGAAAAGAAAATGAAAAGTAATTGTATTATCTAATGAAAATTTGACATGGGGCAAGAGTTGGTAGAAAGTTTTAACTTTAAAAAAAATCAGTTTTCAACTTATTTACAGGTATGCCATCGGCATATATAAGAGTTTTGATACCCTCATTTCGATACTTAAAGGGTCGATACATATGATGGCTATTCAATAGCCATGTGATGTATTTGTTGTCTTAGGGGTTCAATGCCTTGTATTATTGAAACTCAAATCTAATGTTTTAATGAGGCTCGACAACCCCATGGTTTAGAGACTCGGTATCTTCTTTACTATTAAGACTTGACATCTTCAAGTTTTATGGGCTCCGCACCCTCAAGCCAAGCTGGCCGATAAACCTAGGTGTTTTAGAGGCTCGGTACCTCAAAGATTTTAAGAACTCGACACCCTATATATTGTAGAAACTTGATATCTTCAGTATAAATATGGGATAACTATATTTTAGTGGCATGATAGCCGAATGTTTTACAAAATCGATACTATGTTTTAGAGGCTCGATCACCTTATACTTTATGAATCTAATAGCCATGTTTATAGGCTCGATAGCCTTGTGTTTTCAAATCAAATAGCTATATTTATAGGCTCGACGGCCTTATGTTTTACAAATTAAATAGCTATGTTTATAGGCTCGATAGCCATGTTTTCTAAAGGCAAGATAGCCTTATATTATACAAACTTAAAAGAATGTTTAGAGGCTCGAAAATCCGTGTTTTCTAAAGGTTCGACATCAAAGCTTTAATAGTAAAAATTTTGAAAGCTATGTAAAGAAGATAGTGCTTTAACACAAGATTTTGGCAAAGTATACGGCTATGTTTTCCTTGTTTTTAAGAATGCTTTCAAGTGGTTTATCATTTCTAAAGCTAATTGTTTTCAATGAAATGAAATAGTGTTTTAGTTCAATTTTATATGGGTTTTGCCAAAGAAAATTACTACTTAAACCTCAGTACTTTTGTGATGGATGTGGCTATGGATTGAACATATTTTGATGGATGATGTTATATGTTCTTGTTATTAATTGATCGGTTAAATTTACATGTTTATCATTGGTCGTACTCACATTTGCATTACCCAACATTTCATTCTAGGATTTTGGAACAAAATTACCAGTTAGGTTGTTCGAATAGTGAGTATGGTCGGACTAAACTCCTGAGTGAGTAGAATTCATTTAGGAGATCAGATAGATCAATTGTGTTAGGATGGCTTAAACTGATAAAAAAGATATGACATGTGGATTTAAAACTAGATAAGACTAATGTGGGATTGGTGTAGGGACACGTTCTATGCTTCAACCATTATCCCCTGGCTGATAAAGATCCGCGATTCCAGTGCGTAGGGCTTTGTTAGTAGTAAGACTAAAAGATGTGTAGTGTGTACACACATAAGGGAACTTATAGCTCTATATGCTCATAGAATTGTTTGTTTTCTCCTAACCCTATTTGGAGACCTCATAACTGTATTTGGAGAAATTTGGGACATCTGGTTATGTTTTGGCTCGAGTTAGCCTGATAGGTTATTAGTTGGCCTATGAAAACTAATAGGTTCATAGTGACCCTAGAAAAACTATGAATTGACATAGATAGTCCATTTTATGGATTGGGTAAATTTTGGGAATTCATAATCATATAATGACAGACTAGTCAGACTTACCCATGTAGCATGCATGCATATGATCATATCATGTTTTGTTTTAACCATTGTGGTTGCAGGTGCATGATTTATGTTCAAATTGACATATTTGATAAGATATTAGTGAGGGGAAACTCATTCCGTTATACGGCGTGGTTTCACTAGATATCTATTTTTTGTTTGAGGTGGTACATTATTATTCACACTAGACTTTTTGTCTGATCCAAAGTTTTTATTTTTCTCCTTAGACTCTCGGGTACTCATTTGAGTAGGCCAGAAGTTGGCTTTTCAGGTTAAGACGAATAAGCTTCCGAAGAGGTGTAGGAAGCAAATAATATTATGAGTTTATTTCCGTTGTGTTGTTTAAAGTTTAAGCTTTGTTTGAATGGATGTAATGACCAAAATTATAACTGTAAAGTAGTTAGACTCTGATCATCTAAGGGGGCATCTTCATATGTCGCTCTTGGAATATAATTGTATTTACTATATTTTCTCTGAATGTGGAATCGATGGGATTGTGTAATGAATATAAAAGTTTATTAGCGAAATGTGTTTTGAGAATTTTCATATTCATGTGTTGCTGATGTTATAGATACAATTAACTTATCTTCTTTTATCATCGGAAAATAATACTATGGATGACTGCAGCATCAATATTGCTTATTTCCAGGCCTCAAAATAGGGGATGTTACACCTTAGTATCAGAACATAGGTTTATGTAAAACTTAAAATATTTCGATGAAATAAAACTTAACAGGTTTTGAAAACATAATCATAATAAATCAAAGAATAAGGTTTGGGTATAGGGTAATGCTATAGTAACATACTTGTTATATGCTATATATAAGTATGTATTCTATCTCTATTCTCCCATCTCTCTTATATCATTCTTCTATATCTTATGAAGACTCGTATCCAGATTATGTGAAAGCAAGATATGGAAGCAGGAAATGGAAGAGTGAACCTAGGTGAAGGGAGCACCACAACTAATGGAAATGTTCGACCTAATGCTAAAAGGAATCTGGGTCGATGGAAAAATGCTAACCCAAATGCAAATGCTAATGTGAGTGCTGAAACCTTACTAGTATATATGTGGACTATGTATCAGTTCTTCATGAATATGATGCAAGCTGGAGCTGCTGCTGGTATGGCTGGAGGAAATGTTGATATTGCAGGAGGTGCTAATCCCGAGGTAACTGCTCACAATAACTATTCTAAGTTGAGTCGTGATTATACAAGTCTCGGAGGAAAGCCTTTTCATGGAATGGAAAGCCTTTTCATGAAATGGAAAGTGCTATTGAAGTTGAGAATTGGTTGTTGCACTGTGAAAGGACTTTGTTGACTTGGGCTTGAATGATGAGCAGAAGAGGAGGTTGGCATCTAGACAGTTGCAAGAAGCTGCTTTGTATTGGTGCAGTGGTGTGACTGTAGGATTACCGAAGGAGAATTTGACTTGGATTGAATTTAGAAGGAGATTCGAGGAAAGGTTTTTATCCAAGATAGCTAAGTCAACTTTGCTCAGGAAGCTCATGGAATTGGACCAGGGAGAGATGTCTGTATTGGAGTATGCAACTAAGTTTGATGAGTTATCTAGATACGGATATGTTACTATTGATACTGTGGTTAAAAGGAATAAGAAATTCATTCGTGGATTGAAGTGCAAGATCGTCAGGGCTACCATGCCGCATCTTATAGATCCATATGATGTAGTGGTGGATATGTCATTAAATAATGAGGAAATGCTTTCAACATTTGGAAGTGACAAACCTGTAGAGACTAAAGATTTTCATGGCAAGAAGAGGAAGTTCTTTAATAAGAAGGGAGCTCAGAAGGGCGGAGCTACCAAGAAAGGGAAGGCTAATGTTGTTTTCTATAAGTATTATAAGAAATGGCACCTTGCTGATGAGTGTCGATCTGGTGATGGAAAGAAGGTTGTGGGAAAGAAGGGCGTGAAGTGTTACAATTGCAACTAGATGGGGAATTACAAGAAAGAATGTACAGAACGGACCAAGATTGATAAAGGGAAATTTTTTGCTCTGGAACCATCAGCTTCTGGACTGACTTTAGAAGAGAGAGGAAAGTCTGTGATGGGAGGTACGCTTTTGATTCATAGCATATGTGTTAAAGTATTATTTGATACTGCCACATCACATTCTTTTATCTCGCAATGATTGGTAGATAAGTTAAATATCGAACCATCATACCTTATTACTAACGAGGAAGGTCGTAAAGTTTGTTTGGACCGATTTATGTTTTACAAATTAAATAGCTATATTTATAGGCTCGATAGCGATGTTTTCTAAAGGCACAATAGCCTTATGTTTTGTAAACTTAAAACCGATGTTTAGAGGCTCGAAAACCCGTGTTTTCTAAAGGTACGACATTCATGCTTTGATAGCAAAAGTTTCAAAAGCTATGTAAAGAAGATAGTGCTTTGGCACAAGATTTTGACTTAGTATATGGGCTATGATTTCCTTGTTTTTAAAATGATTTCAAGTGGTTTATCATTTCAAAAGGTAAATATTTTCAAGGAAATGAAATAGGTTTTTTGTCCAATTTTGTATGGATTTTGCCAAGGGAAAATTATTGCTTAAATCAGTAATTTTGTGATGACATGACTATGGATTTAACATATTTTAATGGATGATGTTATATCTTCTTGTTATCATTTGATCGGTTAAATTTACATATTTATCATTGGTCATACTCACATCTGCATTACCCAACATTGCATCCTAGGATTTACGAATAGAATTACCAGTTAAATTGTTCTAGTAGTGAGTATGGTCGGACTAAACTCCTGAGTGAGTAGAATTGCATCTAGAAGATCAGATAGATCAATTGTCTTAGGATGTCTTGAGCTGATCAAAAAGATACGACTGACGGATTTAATACCAGATAAGATTAATGTTGGACTGGTATAGGGTAGCGCACTATGCTTCAGCCGTTAGCCCCCAGTTGGTAAAGGTCCGCGATTTCAGTGCATAGGGCTTTGTCAGTAGTGAGACTAAAAGATGTGTACGCACAGAAGGAGCTTGTAGCTCTATATGCTCACAGAATTGTTTGTTTTCTCCTAATCGTATTTGGAGACCTCCTAACCATATTTGGAGATTTTTGGGACATCTAGTTATGTTTTGGCCCGAGTCGGCCTGATAGGTTATTAGCTGGGCTGTGAAAACTAATAAATTCATAGTGACCTAGAAAAACTATGACTTGAGATAAATAGTACATTTTAGGGGTTGGGTAAATTTTGGGAATGCATAACCCTATAATGACAGACTAGTCCGACTTACTCATGTAGCATGTTTGCATATGATCATATCATGTTTTGTTTTAACCATTGTGGTTCCGGGTGCATGATCTATGTTCAGATTGACATATTTGATAAGATACTAATGAGGGGAAACCCATTTCGTTCTACGGCATGGTCTCACTAGATATCTATTTTTGGTTCAAGATGATACAATATTATTCACACCGGACTTTTTGTCTAACCCGAAGTTTTTGTATTTTCGCTTAAACTCTCAGGTACTCATTTGAGTAGGCTGGGAGTGTGAGTCGGCCGAATAGGGATCTTAAGGCTAAAATAACACTATAAGAGGGTGAATAGTGTTTAATGGATTATATGAATATTTTTCAAATTCTTTAAGATTCTATTTGTAATGATGTAATTAACAATCACAGAATCAAAGTGTAGATAAAAGTAAATGCAATAAAAGTAAAAAGGAAAGAACACGCCAGGATTTTATACTGGTTCAGAGTTACCCTACATCCAGTCCCGCATAATTCGTTGTACGAAATTCTTTTCAACTAGTAAATGTAAATACAATATCGATTTCAAGGCTATGAGACACACACTCGAGAATCCCGACCTTCGGGTAGAGTCACTTGATTTTCGGGCTACAAGCACACCCACTAGATTTACGGGCTACTAAGCACAGCCAATTGATTTTACGGTCTACAATCACATCCAAAAGTATAACAGTATGATTTGATAGAGTTTTACAGACTCGGATATTTGATCTTGATTACAATTGATCCTATAACTCTTGAATAGCAATTTGATCTTGATTTGAGTGAGAGAGAGATGAGAGAAATTAGAGAGTAGATGTAGAGAATCAAACTAGTGAGATTGAATTTGATTCTCGTTGAATTTCGGCAGAGTTTGGGTATATTTTGATTTAGAAAATGAGAGAGAGGAAGGAGGAGAGATGAATAAGAAAATTATGATTGAAAATTCGTTTGGAAATCTGGTATTTATAGAGGAACATGGTCATATCCATTCATGAAGAGATATGACGAAAAAGAACTTCTTTAAAAATATAAATTTTGAAAAAATCGGTCACTATGTCGACATACATACAAAGAGTATGTCGACATACTCTTTTTAAAATTTAAAAATACTTTAAAACATTATTTTGAAAACTCTTTGTTTTGTAAAATAGTTTGATACTTTGTAAAATCATTTAAGCATATTTTAAACATATTTTAATCATAATAAAACTTTATTTAATAATTTTAAATTTTTTAATATAATGTAAATAATATATATAATTAATATAATTATAACTAATTAAAGTATAAACAAAAATTCAATATACATATATAATTGGAAACACTAAAATAATATCTTTATAAGTATATGAGATTGAAAATCATTTTGAGAAATATTTTGAAAATATTATTTTAAAATCGGGATATATGAAAAACAATTTAAAACAAAACTAGAGAAGGAGAAAGAGATCAGGAAAGTGCTATCAAGGTTTTAACATAAATTCTATGACTCTATAACTTATCTGAAATATGTTGAAATCTTCAACACTGCAATACTCATGAGTCTTTTTTCTTCAACCCTTGGAACTCTATATCAGCATTTTGAATCTACTTTTGATACTATGCAGTCTTCTTAATCAACACCCGTCTAATATCATGCGCTATGTAATGACCCGTTATTTTCGATAATTAAAACAATTAAATTAAATATGGTTTTGAAATTTAATATTGTGAGAAATTAAAATTTATGATTTATTTATGAGAAATATAATTAGAATATGATTTAATAATGTGGATTGAATGAGATTGACAACTGTTTAAGGTTATTGCAATTAATGGTAATAATAAAGGTAAATAAGGATTTGAATCAATGTTGTATTAAAAAGGAGAAATTATATGTAATTAATTAAAATTGGTTAATATAGAATGAATCAATATTTGGTAAGTAATTTATCAACCTTTGTTTGGAAACAATAGGTTAATAGAGGTGAATTATTAATGTATAACAATTGAGTGATTATCATCTTGATATCAAATCCTTTTGAAATTAATTGTAAATCAATTGAAATTAATGAAATTAAATATTGCGGTTAATTTGAGTTAGGATGATAACTGTAGAATATGAATGTAATGAAATGTAAATTAATGTTAATTATATTCATATGGTATTTTATGATTTAACAATAAGAGTGAGAATCAAAATAAAATAATAAGATTGAAATTAAATTATAATTAACTAGGATTTTAATTACAGTTGTAATTGAACACTGAAATTTGCGGAATATTTAAATATTGGATTTAACATGAAAATTTATTTTAAAAGATTATAATGTCTAGGTAATCTAGAATGATAAAAGGGCTAACTTTTAAATATGAATTTTTAAAAGTGATTAAATCAATTTAATAATAATTTGCTTAATTAACGTGAAAATTAGCCATTTTGGCCACTGTCTCGGATTTCAACGAAACTAGTTCCATCGTATCTGTAACAGTGAATTATTGTAGGATTTCAAGTTTCAAGCGATCGGACTTACCGTTTGATTGTACGGGCTCAAAACGCATAGAAATCGATTAATACAAATTAAATGAATATAATTTGATTTTGAAAGCTAACTTCTGTATACAATGGAATTAGGGTTTGAAACTGGTTCCATTGAGTTTAAAAATATCGAAAACCTATATTTCGATATATTGGATGACCTACTTTCATTTCGGAAACGGAACGGGCTTTTCGGGCCGTTGTTATCGTTTCAAACCAATTCGATATGTCCATTCTTTCTGATCTATCTCTGCCTATATATAGGCTGTTATAAACCCTAGCTATTTCTCATTTCATTATTTCTGTACGTACCTCTACTTCTCATATTCCTCCTTCTCAAACGACAGAACATCAAAACCTAATTCTCAAATTCCAAACCCTAATTTTAATTTCAAATTTTAATTCAAAAATTCAAACTCCTCAAACCATAGCAAATTATATATCGTTGGAAAGCTCTCGAAGAGCGCAATATTTAGTTGCAATTCGTTTTTTGATTTGAGTCACGGTTTGGCCAAAAATCATCGATTTATCCTCGACCGTCCGTTGCTAGGGTTTTCAATTCGACGGTGGATCTTCGTCGATGGGTCGATCAGAGGGCTTAGGCGTGTAGAGGATGATGAGAGAAGTTGATCGTTGGGTTTACTTTGTGTCATAGGTGATCGGAATCGCCTAGAATGGCGATTATAGGCGGCGGTGATGGCCAGGGAGCGGCGGGCGAGGCTGCGCGTGGCAGGGAGGTGCGGTTTGGGAGAGGGTTGCGTTGGCGTTGTTTGATCGGAGTATGGGTGAGCGCAGGCGGCGGCGTCAAGGCTTGAAGCTGGCGTCTGGAGGTCGAGACGTGGTCTCAATCACATGTTAGGGTTTGCTTGGGTATTAAATTTACGTTATTACCCTTATATTATTTTTAATTTAAATTTTAAAATTCAATCGTTTTAACCTCTATAAATTTTTCATACGAGCTCGGATTCACGCGTGGTTTTCTCCGTTACGATCGTATCAACATTTTGGACAATATTGAACTAGTTTGGCTGCATTCCGAGACTGTTGAATTTTGGGCCTTAATTGGATTTTTAATCGATGATAAATCAAAGGTGAGTGATTTAACCCACTCACGAATACTAAATCATCTTATGTTAGTTAAATTAAATTTATGATGTGATTAGAAATTTATTTATTGTTGTTAGGTATTTTAAATTGTCCTTTAAATTTAATTTGAATTTATATTGAGTTAAATTGCCATTTAAAATAAATATTGAATTTAAATTGTTAGTTAAATGCCTGATAATGATAGCCAGTTAATGGTTAGGATATATTGGTTGATTTGAATGATGATTGTGATGGATGCTTAATGGTTGACATTTTGGATGATTCGATGTTATATTTATTTTATATGTTGTTATCACACTACAAGTTCCCTTAGTTATTGTTAGGAAAATCATTATGGGTAGAAATGATATATACCCGAACGATCTTATAGATTAGGGAAAAATCGTTATGGGTTGAAATGATAAACCCGAGTGATTTTATGGATTTGGAAAAATTGTGATTCGGGATACAGGTTGAAATGATAGATATCCAAAAATTTAAATTTATTGTGGGTTGAAATTATATATATCCATATCACTTGACCATATGGTAGAAAATTATATATGGACACCGGATTGGTTAAATTAAATGATTAAAAATCTTGAATTTGGATTTTTGATTAAATGTTATTATTTTAAAGGAAATAAAATTAGGTTTATATGAACTGAATTATTTTCAAAATCCAAGCTTTAAAATGTTGAAATTGAAGTTGGTTTAAATGAATTGTTTAAAGAATTTAAATTGAAATCTTAAAGTTGAATTTTGAAATATAAATGAAATTTATCAAAATTGAGTTATTGTAAATGTTTGAATATTTAAACTTTGAAACCTATTGAATTTAAAGTGGTTTAAATTTATTGTTCAAACATGGATTTGAAATCGATATAAATTGAAATGGTTTTTAATGAGAATTTGAATTGAAACCTTTAGCCATTTGAATTGAAATCGTTGAACTGAGATTGATTTAAATTGAATTTTTGGAACTAAAGTTGATTTGAATTGATTTGTGAAATTGGAAGAAACAATTCTAACTTGAAGCTATTTTCGATATAAACTCTTTTTATATACAAACTCTGAGGTATATAAGTAAATGAACGTGAATTATTGATGAATTATAAATGGAAATCAAGTTATATAAGTAAATGAACGTGAATTAAATTACAAGGAACCTTATATAATATTTCAAGAATTGATTTATTGATGACTTCGGATATTGAATGTGAAGTAATTTATGTAAGTAAATGAATGTAAACTAATAAAAGATGACATTGTATGAATGAATGAGAATTTAAAATAAATCTGCGGTTAATAATGTGAAAAGGAACTAATCGAATAAACTTAAATAGCATTTAAATTCTGTATTGTTTGGCTAATGGGATGTTTGGGAAATGATACTCCAATTTGTTTAAGGTTGAATGAATAATATATTAAGTAATTATCTAAGGCTGTTGAGCGTAGGGTACACTTGATAGTTTATTTATCATCCTTGTATGATAAAAAGTTTCTGAAACTGAACAAACCATTTGTTTGATTGCTATGGATGTATAATGGATACTTGGATTGCATATAATGGTTGTATTGTTTTGTTTGCATATGTTTTGTGTTGATTTGCTTTTGTTACTAATTGAAACAACTAAATATTTCTATTGTACATAATTCTCACTATTTTGGATTATATAAGTGGAATACAGGTTTATGGAAGCAATAGCTACTGCTTTTGATTTCATAAATAAAGTTTGTTTGCCCGACAAATAGGTACGTTTTCATATTACGGTTTTGCAACGATATTTTATTATTTTTCCCATAGTTTGGATATTTTATTATTGAAATATGATATATATATTGAAATTATTGATATTATTATTTTTTCGGACCTAACCGCGCAAAGGAGACTCTACCGAACTTTTTCGTGAATTTAGGACTTAGAGAATTTTGTGAAAGTGAAATATTTTCAAACTTTTATTAAACTTGAAAATGAAGATTTAATTGTTTATAAATTGATATATTTTATTTAAAATACTTAATTATGTAAATCTAAAGTGTTTATAAATTGAATAATTTGAATAAATTATATCAAGTTTTTAATTCCTTCTCGTTCCTTTTCGAGGATGAAAAGTTTTGAGTGGGGGAGAGTGTAACGACCCCTTATTTTCGATAATTAAAACTATTAAATTAAATACTTTAAAATTTAATATTGTGATAAATTAAAATTTATGATTTATTTATGAGAAATATAATTAGAATATGATTTAATAATGTGGATTGAATGCGATTGACAACTGTTTAAGGTTATTGCAATTAATGGTAATAATAAAGGTAAATAAGGATTTGAATCAATGTTGTATTAAAAAGGAGAAATTATATGTAATTAATTGAAATTGGTTAATATAGAATGAATCTATATATGGTAAATAATTTATCAACCTTTGTTTGGAAACAATAGGTTAATAGAGGTGAATTATTAATGTATAGCAACTGAGTGATTATGTAATGACCCATAAATTTTAATGGTTTTTATAACGTAATTAACTGAAATTTTGCTTGAAATTAAACAATAAAATTTGCTGGTGAAAATTTGATATTTTAAATACGTCCATTTTAACATAGCAAATGGTAGATTTTCATTGGTAAATACGGAAGTTAATTCTGTTGTGTAATTTTCAATTTCAATTTAAATCGGTTAATTTGATGAAAATAAAATATTTTCGAAACCAAAATATTCTAATATAATGAAAATGTAAATCATTTTCTGAGTGAGACGTCATAAATCGTTTCACCAAATCTGGTCTGCTCTGACTCCGTTTCTCTTATGTTTGACGGTTTAACAGCATTTTGACAGCGAATATCGATTTTTGATAGGATACATGTATCACTGATATTTGTGTACCATTCAGTTCGTCTTGTCGTGCTGATCTCCGCAGTATATTCATTTGTGCATTTCAGTGTCCGGTACGCGGTCAAATCTGTCAAACGGTTAGCCGTAACGGTACCCATTTTGAGTTTCTAGTATATTCTGTGTCCATTCTTTTGTCAAACGACTGAAAATTTATGGCCACTTGTTTTAATATTTCTAGAGAATTAGCTATTGACTTTTGTTATTCCTTGGACTTTTGTGATTCCCACTGTTCAACGTTTTGGTATGTCTCTTCAAAGTTTGCTTTCAATATTCGTTTCGTTTCTGTGATCTGAGAAAATTTAATATTTATATTATCAAAATTTGCATTCTTGTTTTCTGGAAAGTGTTCATCTTACCTCCTTCATTTCAAATCCGTTCTCCTCTCCTCTTCTTTATAAAAGAAATATATATATCTTTATAACTTAAATTTGCATTCTTTTTTTTTTACAAATCTGCTCGTCCATCATGAATTGTGCCGCTAGCCTCCTCCGCCACACATCACTGCTCGAGCAGCTCCAAACCTTCCACCAAGCCCTCCAAATCATCCACTTCAAACCCAGATTCGTCACCCACTGCCACCCGCTATATGCCTCACCACCGTGACCACCCTCCGTTCCTCCCACCACTATCGTCACTGACTACAAGAGCCCTTGTTCCTTTCGACCTCATCTGTTCAACTCTTAGCCTTCAAACCCTTCACAGCAGCTTCCCCACATCCATCTTCTCCAACTCCATGTCTCTCTCTCTCCGACTGCGCAACCCACCCCACGAAGAACACTCACGTGACAACAGACCTTGCCACATTCCTCCGCCTCCACTCGACGACCCCTCCACAATTCGCTTCCCTCCATGACTGCCGACAGCCTTCCACCCATAGCCGACCACCCATCTCCACTGACTAGCAGCTGCACAAGATCTCCGCCGCGTGCTCACCACACACACACATTAGCCTACAGCCCACATCCTCTTCTTGCCTTATGACACCGAACTCAGCCCATCCGTGCACTAGCAGCCACACTCCACCGTGTATATATATACATGAAAAAAACTTTGTAGGTAATATCTTTGTTTACTAAATTTTCTTGACTTTTAAATTGTATAAATGTGTGTGTATATATATATAGTTGTTTATATTGTGTAAGTTTATACTAGTTTATATATACACATGTTTATATAAGTTGCTTATATTTGATCTGTTTATATATACATGTTTATACAAGTTACAAATAACGTGTTATTTATATATACAAGTTGTATAAAACCTAGTTATTGTATACATAAATTTATATAAGTATATATTTTTTTGTTTGAGTTTACATATATATATATTATAATAAAGTATGTTTATATTGATTTTTATATTAATTTAAAAAATATAAAATGTATGTAAGTTTATATATAGGTTTATATACACAAATATACATGTGTTTGATCTCCAAAAAATATATAGAGATTTTATTTTATCACTACTAGAAAAAGCTCAAAAACCGGCAGGGTAGGGCGACGGCTCCCGACGGCTTATTTCCGACGGCTTCCGACGGGCCGTCGGCGGCCGTCGGAAGCCGTCGGAAATACGCGAATATCTGGCTCCAGCCGAGCCTGCTTCTTCTCCACTTTCATACGAAAAATTAGGTTTACTTCCCCCAATTCTCTTCCCCAGCCCTCCAATCAGCAATTTCGAGATTTCAGGTTCTTCCCGGCTGTGCAATTAACTTCTACTGCTCTCTAGAACAGGTATAATCTCTTATTTTAGCCAAAATTTCAGTTTTTATCCTAATTCAAGATTTGCATAATTTGATAAATTAGGGGTAATTGTTGATTGAAATTGTTTACAATAGTGTTATAATTTTTTCTAGCATTCCATGGTATTCCTATTTCATCTGTTATCGTGAAATTGCGAAAAACATTTATAATTTATATTGATTATATATGTGTGTAGCACTGCTACCATTGTATTGTGTTAGTTGAAATAAGATAAAATGAACGTACGAGCTAGAAATGTTATATTATGCACGTATTGATTTATGCAACAAAAAAATACGTCGAACGAGCCTTAAGTTGATGCGTAATACGTCGAATAAATGTGTTAAATTAATATATATTTTTGTAAATGTGAACAGTGAGTAAAACTGTATTTTTTCGTAAAATGCGCGCTTGTAACTGACAAATGTTCCTTAGAGAGTTTTTGGCCCCGTCTGACTGTTGTCGTTCCTGGCCCCGACGATCCGACACAAGGAATCGATGTATATTTACAACCGTTGATTGAGGAGTTAAAAATACTGTGGAACGAAGGAGTAGAAACATACGATGTGTCCAAGAAGAAAATTTTTCGTATGTTTGCTTCTTTGTTGTGGACTATAAGTGATTTTCCTGCCTATGCAATGCTTTCGGGATGGAGTACTGTCGGTCGTCTAGCATGTCCATATTGCATGGATGAAACACGAGTGTTTTCTTTACCTCATGGTAAGAAAATTTCATGGTTTGACTGTCATGATATTTTCTCCATGTAAATCATCCCTTCAGAGGAGACAAGAAAAACTTTTTAGCTAATAGAGTAGAAACCAGACAACCACCGACGATATGGTCAAGCGAAGACATATATGAACTTGTTAAGGACTATCCAAAGATATATGAAACGGGCGAGCAAACAGAAATTCAAGGCAAATCAGTTGTTCATAACTGGTGCAAACAAACTATTTTTTGGGAGTTGCCGTATTGGAAACATCTTCTGCTTTGCCATAACATAGATGTGATGCACAATGAGAAAAATGTATTTGATAATGTTTTTAACACAATTTTGAATGTGAAAGGGAAGACGAAGGATGATTTGAAATCAAGACGTGATACAGAAGAATTATGCAAATGTCCTGAGCTTCATATAAAACCAAATGACAGTAAAAAACCCAAAGCATGTTACGAATTAGATAATAATCAAGTTAAAACTGTGTTAAAATGGGTGGAAGGGCTAAGATTTCCTGATGGGATATCATCAAATCTTTGTAGATGTGTTGACTTTAAAAATGGTAGATTGAGCGGAATGAAAAGTCACAACTGTCACATAATGATGGAAAATTTATTTCCCGTAATGTTCAAAGAACTACTGCCGTTAAAAGTTTGGAAGGTAGTAACGGAGCTTAGTATGTTTTACAAAGAGCTTTGTTCGACTACTTTAAAAGTGCAACGTTTACGTAAACTTGAAGTGGACATTCCTATATTGCTTTGCAAATTAGAGAAAATATTTCCGCCAAGTTTTTTTAATGTGATGGAACATTTACCCGTTAATCTCCCATCTGAAGCACGACTTCGAGGTCCTGTCCAATATGGATGGATGTATCCATTTGAGAGGTATGTAATATGTTATAACGTAATTTAATTGCATTTGAAAGATGAAGTTAATATAAATTAATTTTGCATAGATATTTGAATCATCTGAAGAAAAAAGTGAGGCAAAAAGCACGAGTTGAAGGTTCGATATGTAAATCTTACATCGAAGAAGAAGCTTCGTTCTTTTTCTCTCACTATTTCAGTGACTATGTGAATATTTCATTTCAAAGTGTTCCTCGTAATGACGAAGGCGACGAACAAGAGTCCTCTCAAGCAATGTTATCTATTTTTAGACAATATGGTCGGCCTTCTGGAAAATGTGTAGAAATATGGTTAGACGATAGAGATCTTCATGTAGCACACACTTATATTCTTCTAAATTGTGCCGAGGTTGCACCGTTTGTTAGGTAATCTGAAATAATAATTTGTGTTTTATTCTTTTCTATAATGCATGCGCGTGTATAACCTAATGTAATAATTTGTTTATATAAACAGCAATTATGAACGTGAACATCCGAACGGAGATCTCAGTAAAGAATTTTCCGGTTGGTTTTCAAATTACGTTTATGAGCCGAGAAATTGTGTTGTTGATGAAGGGTTGAAACATCTAGCGATGGGACCAAAAAGAGTGGTCAAGACATATCCAATATATTTCGTCAATGGATATAAATTTAACACCAAAGAATACGGTGCAGAAAAATTAACAAATAATACTGGTGTATTTGTTAAAGGTAGTGACGATCCAGAAAATCATTTAAATGATTTTTATGGCGTTCTTGTTTGATGTGTGTTTAGGGTTTGATGATAACAAACTATATATATCGTATTTTAGATGTGTTTACAGATTATACACATACAGGAATAACAGAAATTTTATCAGCACAAAATTTGAATTCAAACTGAAATTTTATTCAAACAATCTTTTATTACAAATTTTGAATGGTACAAATTCTGACTCACTATAACTATACAATTTCTGTATACATCACAATTTGATTTTACAGTCACAGTCCTCACTACATCACTCATACACTCAGTTGTTTGTCTGCATTTGCACTGTCCAGTTCCAATATCTGTCTCGTCTTCTGTGTACCTGTATAATTAAGCAACTACAGCAGTAATCTGAAGATAAACAAATTTTAATTTGCAAGAATATAAAATTTGTTTTTTATTAGTGCCTCAGATATATGGGTTATCGTCATCATCTTTGATTGTGTAATATATGTGCATATCAGTATTTATTTCAGGGACAGGTATTTACGAGTGGCTGCAGTACACACGTATACACGTGTGCACTGCCTCGCCAACTCGAGTGCACAAGGTCAAATCAATATCAGATTCAACACAAGTGAAAATGATCTCGACAAAAATATCACTGCAACAAATCAAACAGTCAAGTACAAACTGGACAACAACCACAAAGACCACATCTGAAAACAGTGCAACTACACGTGCAATGCATCGACAAGGTCAGAGAACAATATACATGCACACAGTGCAGTCATCAGAATATCGAATGAACACATACAATGGCAACTGACTCAACAAGGCAAAGAAATGAACAATCAAAGTCAAGACATACATAGTGACTCTAAGAAATGCTACCAAGTGAACCAACAGCAAATGCCAAGGCAACATGAAGCAATACACACTCAGTGACATTCAAGCTCAAACAAGCTGAAACATAATGCTCAAGTGAAGGATGAAATACAACATGAAGCAGTGCAAATTCAAACAAGTCAAAAACCAGAACACAAGCAACTACAAAGACTCGAAACTACAAATTAAGTTCAAGTGATCAAAGACATGAAATCACAATGTAACTGTCAACTTCAGTTTAAAAATGAGACGGGTCAAGGAATGAAGTATACCAAATGAAACAGGGTGAGATCATACATACAGTTCAATATCCAATCAGGTAAAGTGCAAATTGCAAGACAAGTAACGAGATGCAGACACAACCACCACTCAATACAATTCAGTTCAAAATCTCCAGTTAATCAACACATTCAATGCCGAAGACAAAATGGAATCAGAAAGTAAAGATTATGCAATGTTTGAAAAATCAAGTATCAGAGACAAAGCCGTGAATGAACAAGTCATCTTTCATCTCAAAGTCAAAGGAATTCAAAACCATGTTTTTAATCAAAGTTGAACAAGTCAATAGAAAGGTATATTCACGGAGATAAACAGGCCGATAATTACAAACCAAGTCAAGAAACCCAAGCCGTGACTATCACGTAGTATATACGAAAATAAACGCAGTTGAATCAGTCAAGAGAAAATCATAATATCTATACAATATCGAATATACGCGCATTTGAATCAGTCAAAGCCGTGATAATCAAGTTATCACTATATCAAGAAAGTTCGAACACATATAAAAGCAACCCAATCATCATCGACTAAAAGTATCGAATTCAAGTATTCAATCCAGTAAACTAAAAGCATAAATTACATACCGAATTAAGAGTCGAATTCGATCATCAAGGAACTGCCGAAGCCAAGCTACGAAGAAACAATCGATCGACAAAGTTCAAAATCATCATTCGATCGTAATAAAGTCGGCATCCTCGATTTCAATCAAAGCCCTAATTCCAGAATTAAGCAAAAAGGATGAGAACGAAGTCGCTTGATAATCTCACAATCACAAAGGCAAAAGCTCGAATCAACATCGGAACAGCATCGCAATTATCTCACAGAGGAGAACGAGCCAAAGCCCTAGTTTAGTTACACAGAGAATCGCCAGAGATCGAGCCAAAGCCCCAAAATTCCAGATTCGCCAGCAAAAAGAAAGAAAATCGAAGCCCTAATTTTAGAAGCCATTATCTCAGACAAAAAGGGATCGGGTCGATGATTGTTTAAGGGGGCCGGGCTATTTTAATTAGGGTTTAATAATTTTTAAGGGTTTAAATTTTAGTTTTAAAGTTTAAATTTGGGCCTGATTTTATTGATCTAGTTTTAGGCCAAATATCATTCAAGGGCAAAAGTGTTTTAAACTGTCATTCTATATTTTGCCCTGGGGTTCAAACTGTATTTTGTTTTTTCAATTTGTATTGTCAAAGTCCAGTTAGAGTCAATCACCACCTAGGGTTTAGGTGTTGTCAGATTGTCTAGTTAGGGTTAGTTCAGTGAGCAGGGAGGCTGCGAGTTTGCAAAGCTCTATAGGCGGGAGCAGAGTTTGCGAGTAAACGAAACTCTATAGGCGGAGCAGGGTGTGCGAGTCTGTAGGAGTGTTTGTGAGCGAGAGCGAGTGTCTGCGAGTCTGTCAGAGTGTTTGTAAGCGGGATACTGTTTAACTCTAATAGAAATCTGGGAATGCAGCAGTAGGCAGGGGTTGCCGAAGCTGGGTAAATTCTGTGTGTGATTTACTTTACTGCATATTTATTTATCTGCTGTTTACTTCCGCGTTTAATTTGAGAAAATTTTCGATAACCCTATTCACCCCCCCTCTAGGGTTAATCTAGATCCTACAAGTGGTATCAGAGCGAGGTAATTTTTTTTTAACTCTAGAGTCATGAATCTATCAAATAATGCTTTTTCTGAGGGGCAATCTATTGTTAGGCCACCAATGTTTAATGGGAGTGACTATGCTTACTGGAAGGTTAGGATGAGTATTTATCTTAGTTCTGTTGATTATGATGTTTGGGATATTATTGAAACTGGCTATACACCTCCCACTATAACTATTGGTGATACTGAGATTCCTAAACCGAGGGATAGGTGGGATGCTAATGATAAGAAGTTGAAAACCACTAATGCTAAGGCCATGAATGCTCTTATCTGTGCTCTTGATAAAACTGAATTTAATAGAATTTCTCATTGTAAAACAGCACAGGAAATTTGGCATACTTTGGAGGTAACACACGAAGGAACTTCTCAAGTCAAGGAGTCTCGTCTAGCCCTGTTCAGCAATGAATACGAGAACTTTGTGATGGACAAAGGCGAGAGCATAAAGGATATGTTTGGACGCTTCTCAACCTTGGTGTACAATGCTAGAGCGCTTGGAAAGGTATTCTCTGAAGTAGAGCTGGTGAGGAAGATTCTACGAGTCTTACCAATGAACTTTGAGGCAAAAGTCACGGCAATACAAGAATCAAAAGATTTGAGTAAACTACGCATGGAGGATTTGATCGGAAATTTGATGACGTATGAACTTGAGTTGAAAGCAAAGGAGGAACGCATCAATTCCGAACCAAAGAAGAAGACGATTGCCTTAAAGAGCAGAGAAGAGAGCGATGAAGAAGAAGTTGATCCAATTGAAGGACTTGCAGTGGCTGTCAATAATTTCAGAAGGTGGTCGAAATACAAGCCACGAAAGAAGAAGACCAGTAGTAATACATCTAAAGATTCTGACAACTCTGAAAACGAACTAATCTGTTATAACTGCAACAAGCCTGGTCACTTCAAACAAAACTGTCCACTTCTCAAAAACAACAAAGGAAAGAAAAAGAAGAAAAAGGCCTTCGCAGCAACTTGGGATGATGAGGATGGAGAGGAAGTTTCAACTGATAGCTCAGAGGAGGCTAATCTGTGTCTTACGGTAAGATCAGATTCAGAAGCAGAATCAGATTCAGAAGTAAGCCCAGAGGTATATAATGAGGTAAAAAACTTTTCTTATAAAGACCTTGCTTATTTCTGCATCGATCTCACTAAAACAGTTGAAGCTCTTGATTCTAAAAATGAAAAACTGAAATCTGATAGGAAAAAGCTTATCCATGAAAATTTCAGGTTAGAGACTGAACTTGAAAAAATTCAAAACCTAGAATGTAAAAACTGTAAAACTTTTGATTCAGAATTATCAAAACTAAAGAATAATTTTGAGAATCTTGAAAAAGAAAACTTGAATCTAAAGGAAACCATTGAGACTAGGAAAAAGGATTTTATAAATAGATGCACCTCACTTGTGTCTGAAAACTCAACATTAAAAACCAGAGTCCTAGATCTCGAGAAATCACTGAATAACTTTTCTAGAGGAGAAAAATCATTCAATATGTTATTAGGCAATCAACTGTTTGCTAACAACCGAAAAGGGCTAGGTTTTGGTAAATCACAGGTTGACGATAGTGCAAAAGGAAAGGGCATCTTTACTGAATGTGAAATATTTGGACATCGTGTTAAAAATGGTAGTCATAGGAACATGAACACGAAATTTATACAAGTTTGGGTTCCTAAAAATTTTACAAATAAATTTCAAGTGTATTGGAACAAGAATGAAAGGACAAAACAAGTTTGGGTTCCAAAGGGATTGTTTATTAATAATTATTCTGCCACTAACAACCATGGACCTATAAATAGGTCACATACATCTTTAACCGTGTAGGTGTGGTGGCAGGCTAAGGAACAACATTAGTGTTATCTGGATTCTGGCTATTCCAAATATACAACGGGCGTCAAATCAACGTTTCTTAGCCTAGTATAAAGGTGACAGATTTACTATGGGCAAACAATGAAAGTTTATCGTACAGGTAAAACAGGTAATTGTATTTCTTTCAAACGATAGATAACCGGTAAGAATCTGCATCTGAATTAAATCAGCCAGTTATGATTGATGATGTTAATTCTGATTTGTTAATCATCTTTAAATAGAATTACTCTAAGTAACTATGATGGTTGACCGATTCTGATTTGCTTGATATGATTTTATATGATTAGACTTTAATCTGTGCTTAAAAATTGATCAACCATTTTTTTCTTGAACTTAATCTGTTTGGTCAAACTATGATTGCTCATGCAATAAAAGGTTTTTGAGAAACTGTTGAAACTGTTGCTTCACTGATGAAAACTTCAAATTGTTTTTTAGATAATCTTGATATTTTAACTGTGATACTACGGAAGGTATACACACTCGCTCTTCATTTGATAAAAGTTTGTGTGAGTTTTGTTAACACCGTAGTTTTATTTCTGAAGATGAATCTGATACTGTTGAAATGGTTCTTAACTGCTTCTAGACTCTATATTATGTTTTCTGTGTGTTTGTGTACACGTTTTCACTCTAATTCTAAAGAATCACATTTGAATACCACTAAACGAAATTTTGAGATATTTTTCACGCACACACAAATTTGGACTATGATATCTTTCGTGTGAAAACTTTAATTTAGTTGGTTATTCTGATGTTGATTATACGGGTTCACTGGTTGACAGGAAAAGTACTAGTAGGACATGCTTCATGCTAGGACACTCACTAATTTCATTGTGTAATAATCATGTTCTCCATTCACTCACGAAACACATTGATGTGAAACACCATTTTTGATCACATTGTTAGGGAAAACATTTGCATTAAATTCAACTGAGAATCAACTTGCTGATATTTTCACAAAACCCCTTCTTGAAGACAGATTTTTCAGATTACGTTTGGATTTGGGGATTATGGAAATTGGCTAATCATTTTTCAATTTTTGGTTGAAATACTCTTGGATATTTATTTTCAACTTCAATTTCTAGAATTCAAACCTGTTTTGGATATCATTCAAAGATTGATTCGAATATGGTATTCAGTAGTGGAAATACGTTTGGTTTATGAAATTTCATAATATGATTAATTTGGTAACTTATTCCACGACCATTTCTATTTCTATCATCTTTCTATCACTCATAATGGTTTTGAAAAATGAGAAGAGTGAATTGTTTTTTAAATTAAAAAGGAAAAATCAAAGAAAATTTTAAAATATTCCTCATGCATCCCTTCTCATTTAAAAGTCCTTACGGTTATGCATGGATGGATCATGAGAGGTTATCATCACTCCATTCTCATTTAAAAGTCCTTATGGTTATGCATGGATGGAGCTTGATAGCTAATAAGTAACTGCTAATCCCATTTAAAAGTCCTTATGGTTATGCGTGGTTAGTAGGTGCTTATTTGTTTTTGTGCTTAAATGTCAAATTATTTTTAAAGAAAAAGAGAAAACACTCCTCTTCTCATTATATAAAAGTCGAATCATCGATCCATTTTCTAAAATGTGGAAATTGTTATCGTGTTATGATATATTATGATTTTTTCCTTGTTTTTTCCATTTGTTTTCCCCTACTGTTTCATTATTTTTTGTCAGTCTTTTGATGATAACAAAAGGGGGAGAAGGAAGAGATTTTGATAAGAAAATAAGTATTTCTGGAATATTTATTTACCAAATTTGTTAAATGTTGTTAGTTATTTTCTATAGTTCTTTTATTCAACTGAATATGGAATAGTCTCAGTTGTAGGGGGAGTATTCATGTAGGGGGAGTATACATGTAGGGGGAGCTAAATATAGTCATGTTTAAACACATCTACTGAATTTCAAAATCTTTAATATATATGTGTCATCATCAAAAGGGGGAGATTGTTTGATGTGTGTTTAGGGTTTGATGATAACAAACTATATATATCGTATTTTAGATGTGTTTACAGATTATACACATACAGGAATAACAGAAATTTTATCAGCACAAAATTTGAATTCAAACTGAAATTTTATTCAAACAATCTTTTATTACAAATTTTGAATGGTACAAATTCTGACTCACTATAACTATACAATTTCTGTATACATCACAATTTGATTTTACAGTCACAGTCCTCACTACATCACTCATACACTCAGTTGTTTGTCTGCATTTGCACTGTCCAGTTCCAATATCTGTCTCGTCTTCTGTGTACCTGTATAATTAAGCAACTACAGCAGTAATCTGAAGATAAACAAATTTTAATTTGCAAGAATATAAAATTTGTTTTTTATTAGTGCCTCAGATATATGGGTTATCGTCATCATCTTTGATTGTGTAATATATGTGCATATCAGTATTTATTTCAGGGACAGGTATTTACGAGTGGCTGCAGTACACACGTATACACGTGTGCACTGCCTCGCCAACTCGAGTGCACAAGGTCAAATCAATATCAGATTCAACACAAGTGAAAATGATCTCGACAAAAATATCACTGCAACAAATCAAACAGTCAAGTACAAACTGGACAACAACCACAAAGACCACATCTGAAAACAGTGCAACTACACGTGCAATGCATCGACAAGGTCAGAGAACAATATACATGCACACAGTGCAGTCATCAGAATATCGAATGAACACATACAATGGCAACTGACTCAACAAGGCAAAGAAATGAACAATCAAAGTCAAGACATACATAGTGACTCTAAGAAATGCTACCAAGTGAACCAACAGCAAATGCCAAGGCAACATGAAGCAATACACACTCAGTGACATTCAAGCTCAAACAAGCTGAAACATAATGCTCAAGTGAAGGATGAAATACAACATGAAGCAGTGCAAATTCAAACAAGTCAAAAACCAGAACACAAGCAACTACAAAGACTCGAAACTACAAATTAAGTTCAAGTGATCAAAGACATGAAATCACAATGTAACTGTCAACTTCAGTTTAAAAATGAGACGGGTCAAGGAATGAAGTATACCAAATGAAACAGGGTGAGATCATACATACAGTTCAATATCCAATCAGGTAAAGTGCAAATTGCAAGACAAGTAACGAGATGCAGACACAACCACCACTCAATACAATTCAGTTCAAAATCTCCAGTTAATCAACACATTCAATGCCGAAGACAAAATGGAATCAGAAAGTAAAGATTATGCAATGTTTGAAAAATCAAGTATCAGAGACAAAGCCGTGAATGAACAAGTCATCTTTCATCTCAAAGTCAAAGGAATTCAAAACCATGTTTTTAATCAAAGTTGAACAAGTCAATAGAAAGGTATATTCACGGAGATAAACAGGCCGATAATTACAAACCAAGTCAAGAAACCCAAGCCGTGACTATCACGTAGTATATACGAAAATAAACGCAGTTGAATCAGTCAAGAGAAAATCATAATATCTATACAATATCGAATATACGCGCATTTGAATCAGTCAAAGCCGTGATAATCAAGTTATCACTATATCAAGAAAGTTCGAACACATATAAAAGCAACCCAATCATCATCGACTAAAAGTATCGAATTCAAGTATTCAATCCAGTAAACTAAAAGCATAAATTACATACCGAATTAAGAGTCGAATTCGATCATCAAGGAACTGCCGAAGCCAAGCTACGAAGAAACAATCGATCGACAAAGTTCAAAATCATCATTCGATCGTAATAAAGTCGGCATCCTCGATTTCAATCAAAGCCCTAATTCCAGAATTAAGCAAAAAGGACGAGAACGAAGTCGCTTGATTATCTCACAATCACAAAGGCAAAAGCTCGAATCAACATCGGAACAGCATCGCAATTATCTCACAGAGGAGAACGAGCCAAAGCCCTAGTTTAGTTACACAGAGAATCGCCAGAGATCGAGCCAAAGCCCCAAAATTCCAGATTCGCCAGCAAAAAGAAAGAAAATCGAAGCCCTAATTTTAGAAGCCATTATCTCAGACAAAAAGGGATCGGGTCGATGATTGTTTAAGGGGGCCGGGCTATTTTAATTAGGGTTTAATAATTTTTAAGGGTTTAAATTTTAGTTTTAAAGTTTAAATTTGGGCCTGATTTTATTGATCTAGTTTTAGGCCAAATATCATTCAAGGGCAAAAGTGTTTTAAACTGTCATTCTATATTTTGCCCTGGGGTTCAAACTGTATTTTGTTTTTTCAATTTGTATTGTCAAAGTCCAGTTAGAGTCAATCACCACCTAGGGTTTAGGTGTTGTCAGATTGTCTAGTTAGGGTTAGTTCAGTGAGCAGGGAGGCTGCGAGTTTGCAAAGCTCTATAGGCGGGAGCAGAGTTTGCGAGTAAACGAAACTCTATAGGCGGAGCAGGGTGTGCGAGTCTGTAGGAGTGTTTGTGAGCGAGAGCGAGTGTCTGCGAGTCTGTCAGAGTGTTTGTAAGCGGGATACTGTTTAACTCTAATAGAAATCTGGGAATGCAGCAGTAGGCAGGGGTTGCCGAAGCTGGGTAAATTCTGTGTGTGATTTACTTTACTGCATATTTATTTATCTGCTGTTTACTTCCGCGTTTAATTTGAGAAAATTTTCGATAACCCTATTCACCCCCCCTCTAGGGTTAATCTAGATCCTACAGTTCTGACACAAATTTTGCAACTGACATATTTCTCACGACCCGCGGAGGAGGTGTTTCTATTTAGATGCAATTGGTTTAGCAATGTTCCAAGTTCTGGAATTAATGTGCACAAGGATTATAATCTTATCGAAATAAAGCATACATCGCACTATCACAAGTATGATCCTTTTGTACTAGCCAAACAAGCATTGCAAGTTTATTACGCTCCTTATCCATCTCTAAAAAGAGATAAAGCAGATTGGTCTGCAGTTTTTAAAACAAAGGCCAGATTCACATTTGATGGGAAGAATATTCCGGATGAACAAGCTTATCAGGCAGATCTTGAGCAAAATAACGAAATAATAATTACAGACGATCATACAGATTTTGGTCCTTTGATCGATGAATCAAATGTTTTGGTAGAAGCGTTTGACAGTGCGGAGGAAAATATCGTCGAAAACGAGACCGAATCTGAATCAGAAGACGATGATGACTGATATAAATCTGAATCTGTTTTTTGCAATTGATGTAACTATGTTGAATTCTTGATGTATTATGAAATAGATGTAACTATGAAACCAAATCCGTTTACTATTGTTTGCATGTTTTATGTTATTTCCATTTGTCATTTATTTAGCAATTTTTATTGAAAATGCAATGAACTCTGCTTATTGTTGGAATAGTACACCCATTATGAATCAGGTATAACACACTTCCATTTCTATTTCCATTTCAGTTATTAATTAAGCAATTTATACCGTTGATGTCATTTTCATATGAAATATATTAATTATCATGTTTTTATTCTCTTATATAATGATGTTTATATGTCACAGGTTTATCAATATGCCATGTAGAGGTAGGAGCTCTTCCCGATCGTCAGGAGGTGATGGCATTGGCCCATCGCAAGAGCCACAACGTGCAATTGTATCGTTAGTCCCTAGAGTAGATGGGTAAGAATTAAATTTTATTCAGCATCTTATTTTTTCTATGATATACGTACGTACTTATCTATATCGTACTTAAAAACAGGGGGTTCGATCTACTTCCTTCTAAGGTTGTGTTGGACGTCTCTAGAGCTTCTTATCGCAGTAGGATGAGTGCCTGCTGGCCGAAGTGGGATAACATCCCTCCTCACATCATAGAGTGCATATGGCAGGATGTCCTAGTATGCATATTTTTCTGTTTTCCATTTTTAATTCGTTTTTGTCGTTTTTTTACTGTTTATATCGTTTAAAGTGTAATCTTTTTTTTAACACAGGCTGAGATAGACATCCAGACAGATGATATGATGCTGGCACAAGCATACTGGATGAAGATGCGCAAGAACACAGGGATACGATATCTGAGATTAAGAAATCTGGTAAGAAACCACGGTGGATGGGAGAGAGCGTGTGGCAAGCTTGGTTGAGATCCTGGGAGACGGACGAGGCGAAGGCAAGTATACTAATTTTTTTTGAATTATTAATTTGATGTGATCGAAAAATAATGTATCAAATTTTGAATGTACAGGCAGAGTCGGATAGAAACTCTGCAAATAGAAATAAGAATCCCGTCACTCATCGCGGAGGATCGAAGTCGTTTCAGCAGTATCGTCAGGAGTTGGTAAATTTACTGAATAATAAATGTAAATAGTTTATACTATATGATTTTAAATGTATAATAATTGTATGTAACAATCAACTTCAGGAAGCCGAGTCACATGGTCCTGTCAGCTATATGGACGTGTTCACCCGTACGCATGCTGTCGAGCATGTTAATCCAGACGGGACTGTTTCGTACACATGGCAGGACGATAAATCCAGCAAAAGCCATGTAAGCATATTTCATTTTATTCAGTATTAGTAATTGTTTTAATTGTTAAACTATGATGACATAAGATATGATATTATTAATTTGTTAATGCAGGAGAAGTTTATGGAGCAACGACAGAAACTCCTTGCTGATACGGGTCGAGATCAGCTGACGACCAATGAGGAAGACATTATTTTTGAGTCCGTTATGGATCCAGCAGAGCATGGTCGACGATACGGATTTGGCAATTTAGCGGTAAATAATTTACTTTTTCTTAAAATACTTAAAATATGATATTTTCACCTTTTCAAAACAATAAACTTGGATTTTATTTATTTTTCAATTATTGCAGTCCAGTAGTCAGAGTAGGGGACGGCGGAGTAGACATCAGAGCGATCTTGCAGATATAGAAGAATTGCGGACTAGAGTTGCCCAGTTGGAGGAGCAGAACCGCCAACAGGCCATGCACACCGCACAGTTGTTAGAGTACATGCAGTAGCAGCAGGGTGGTGGTCACTTTCCTTCCTCGGCTGGCTCTGGATCTGCAGGAGATTGATTCATTACTTGCTTTCTTGTTCGTTCAGGTATGTTTTGTTTTAATTTAGAATGATTTGGTAGACGGCGTAGGTAATTGTTGATTTATGTATAATTATGAGGACATGTATGAGAATATTGATGAATTTGTGTATTAACAACATGGTAGAACAGTTATTGTTAGGATTATTGTTAATGTTGGAATGGTTATTTATATTTTGATGTAATTTTATTTATTTGTGTGTTTATTAAATATTTTGTGGTTTGGGTTTGAATATTTGGTTGGACTATTGTATATTGGATTGTGCAGTATTGATATTATAGTGTTTGGAAGAGAAATGTGGTTGGAAGGCTAAATTTGCAGCAAATTTAAAATAAAAAATAGCAGATTTCCGACGGCTTCCGACAGCTTATTGGTCAAAATTTCCGACGGCTCACGACGAATAACGGCGGCCTATTCCAGACGATTTCCGACGGTTACCGACGCCCGTCGGAAACCGTCTGGATCCGTCGGAAATGGATACGACAGCGTCCGTCGAAAGCCGTCGGAAATACTGCTTCCCGACAAAGCCATTTCCGGCGGCTATTTCCGACGGCGGCCGACGTTTTCCGACGGCCGCCGATGGCTTCTGGCCGTCGGACAACGTGTTTCCCCTTGTAGTGTATATGTGTTTAAATTTAATATTGATTTGAATATATATATATATATACATACATATATATATTAAATATGTGTTTCCAAATTTAATATTGGTCTTAAGAAATATATATATAATACCATAATATACATTTCATTTCAGTTTATATCAGTCTGATTTTTAATTTGTTTCATCGAATCCTAATTATCAGCTTTGTTTGTTGAATCCGTGTACACTTTGCTTTGCTTTGGATTTGTCGTAGAGTCCTTGATTCAATTCGTAGCCTATTTGTTTTATCATCTTCATAGCCTCGAAAGGTAATCACTCACGATTAACATTCTTATATTTAGAAAATTTAATTCACATGAAATGACGATTGAAATATGCTGTTAAATTTGAATTGTTAAGTTATTTAATTGTTAAATATGATATGCCATTATCTACAACTGTTCACATATGACATATGACACCATAACCTATTGTATATATTATATTTAAATTTGTTACTGAATAATGCCCGTTGTTGATATGCTATGTCAACTTATGCTATTATTTATTGATTCTCACTCTGCAAGTTCCCTGTAGTTTAGAAATTCCCTATGGGTTGAAATGATACATACCCGAACGATATTATAGATTAATGGAAAATCGTTATGGTTGAAATGATAAACCCAAGCGATTTTCATTCATTTTTAAATTTTGGGATTGCGGATTGAAATGATATATACCCGTAAATATTAAATTTAAATTGCGGATTGAAATGATAAATATCCGTATCACTTGACCATAGGATAAAAAATTATATACGGACACTGTTGGTCTATTTTTGAAATGATTTCCAAAGTTTGGGTTTTATAGATATTGCTTTTGAAATATTGATTTTTAAATTATAATATATAGATATTTAATTTTAATATGAAAAAAAAAATTTAGATTTTAAATTATATGTTTATGAAATTTTAAATTTATAAGTTAAGTTTTGAAAAATATAAATTTTAAGGTTTTATTTATAATTTTATTATTTTAAAATATATAAAATAAGATTTAAATAGATTTAATAATAATAATAATAATTAATTTAGTATAACTTAATTTAATAAAACTTAATTTCACTGATATATATATAATATGTTTAAAACATTTATTTGAATTTATATTATTATTTTTAAAAATAGATTTTTATAACAACTTTAAATAAATAGAGGTTGGAAAGATAAATTAAATAAGAATTGATTTATAATTAAATTTGTTAAAAATTGAATTCAAATAAGGATTGATGTGAACTTATTAATTTGAGATTTTGAAAGGTATGATTTTACAACCTGATTTGATAAAATGAGATTAAATGAATATTTTTAAGTTTAAATAGAATTGAATATTAAATTTGTAATTGGAGATTTTATTTAAAGGTTATTAAAAATGATTAAATGAATAATTTCTACTTTAAATAAAATAAAGTGAATTTTGAAATATAAATGAAATTATCAAATTTAGTTATTGTAACTATTTTAATATCTAAACTTCGAAACCTATTGAATTTGAAATGGTTTTAAATTTGTAGTTCAAAAATCTGGATTTGAAATCGATAAATAAAAATGGTCTTGATGAGAATTTGAATTGAGATTGAATTAAAGTGAATTTTGAACTAAAAGTTGATTTGAATTTGATTTGTGAAGTTGGAAGAAATAATTCTAATCATAAACTTTTTTTTTATATAAACCATTTTATATATATAACTATTTTTATTTATAACTATTTTAAATATAAACTATTTTAAATTTATAACCATTTCAATATATATACACACACACTATTTTCAATGTATATAAAATGTTTAAGTTGGAACTGTTATGATCTCGAAAGTGTTATGATCTCGAAAGTGTTATGATCTCGAAAGTGTTATGATCTCGAAAGTGTTATGATCTCGAAAGTGTTATGATTTCGAAAGTGTTATAATTTTGAAAGTGTTACGATTTTGGAAATGAATATTATTTAAAGTGAATAATGATATCGAATTGATATGGTTTTGAAATGGATATGATATTTTTATATGAAGCATAACTGTTTTATAAATGACCACGGTGTGAAATAAGCGTTTGGTTGTTAAAGAGACCGGGATCGGATTGCCATACTCTCTTCCAATACCGAAAACTACTTTAACAACTGTGTACGTGGAGGAGATTCCAGAATGAAGTAGGATGGTTTGGCGACGATTCTGTTTGAGGTATTTACCTAGCCCTGACTCCCGTGGGTCAGCTTAGATGTAACTAAAACTGGAGCCATGCCGGGCCAAGTGAGGTCATTCCTCCGATCGGACACATTTCTTCGATACCATTCTATTACTTTATGATTTGATTGGGTGCACCTTTGATTTGGGAGTGTGTCTCGAGGTGGGCGGTAGTAGTTGCTATGCGTTACCACCAATCCGGATCCGCAAACGGTATATCTACACTGGCATTGCCTCGCGTGCCATGTTCACATGCCCTATCGCGCCTTCTACGAGTTTGGTTTGTACCGTACCTATGGAGTGCCCTCTAATAGCCCTCCAGTTTACGGAGGAATTACGGTACTGTATATAGACTGCGGGAATATATAAAAATGTGTTAAGGGGGATATGGGTAACGCCTTAACGCTATTTTAATAGTTTAACTACTTTACTATAGACATTATTTATGTAGCGTATTGTACTATGTATGTAGATAGTTTAACGGATCCTTAGAGGATAAGAATCCAAAACATCCTTTAAGTTATTTTGTATTTCAGTTGATATTTCACTTGAGTTGAATTTACTGGTATAAGAATGTTAATCCTGACTCGAGTGTTTTGTGTTTTGTTTTATGCTCGGGTCAGACTGAGTGTCACAGCATTTGAGACTCACCTTTGGAGCTTGGAGATTTGCTTGGAGTTATCTATTCAGCTTTCAGTTATTCCAGTTATTTTGTTCAGACCTGTCATTGTCATTTGTATTAGTAACTTCTATGTATTCGGGATATCTGTTGTATTTTGTTTTAACTCTGATGTTTATATAGTAGTCCCATGAACTACTATTTATCTAGTTCGCTGCTTACTGTTATATTACTTTGTGTTGGTGATTCTATGATTGACTTCTTTACTGCATATGTTGAGTTTTGCCAAATATAAATTAACAATCTGTTGTTTTGAGCAATTCAAGTCTGACATAAGTGGATGATTGTCGATTTGAATAGTTCGAAATACCAGGTCGTTACAAAAGTTTTGAGTGGGGGAGAGTGTAACGACCCGTAATTTTCGATAATTTAAAATAGTTGATTTAATAAAGATTTTGTGATTTAATATTAGGAGAAATAAAATAATTTGTGGTTTATAATAAGAATATAACTGGAATGAAATGTAATAGTATTAATTTAAGGTAAATTGATGACTGCTTTAAATGCAATTCTAATTAATAAAATGATTAAAGAGTTATAATTGGTTATAGATTGTAAATTAATTGTAATAAGATGTGTATTAATTGATAACTGGATTAAAAGAGCAATTGATAATTTAAATGTTGATTTAATTAATGAAATAATGTGTTACCTTGATATCAAATCCGTTTGAAATTAATTGTAAATCAATTGAAATTAATGAAATTAAATATTGCAGTTAATTTGAGTTAGGATGATAACTGTAGAATATGAATGTAATGAAATGTAAATTAACATTAATTATATTCATATGGTATTTTATGATTTAATAATAAGATTGAGAATCAAAATAAAATAATCCGATTGAAATTAAATTAAAATTAACTAGGATTTTAATTACAGTTGTAATTGAACACTGAAATTTGCGGAATATTTAAATGTTGGATTTAACATGGAAATTTATTTTAAAAGATTATAAATGTCTAGGTAATCAAGAATGATAAAAGTGTTAACTTTTAAATTTGAATTTTTAAAAGTGATTAAATCAATTTAATAATAATTTATTTAATTAACGTGAAAATTAGCCATTTTGGCCACTGTCTCGGATTTCGACGAAACCAGTTTCATCGGATCCGTAACAGTGAATTATTATAGGATGTCAAGTTTCGTATCGATCGGACTTATCATTTGATTGTACTGGCTCAAAACGCGTAGAAATCGATTAATAGAAATTAAATGAATATAATTTGATTTTGAAAGCTAATTTCTGTATACAATGGAATTAGGGTTTGAAACTGGTTCCATTGAGTTTAAAAATATCAAAAATCTATATTTCGATATATTGGACGAACTACTTTCGTTTCGGAAACGGAACGGGCTTTTCGGGTCGTTGTTATCGTTTCAAACCAATTCGATATGTCCATTCTTTCTTATCTATCTCCGCATATATATAGGCTGTCATAAACCCTAGCTATTTCTCATTTCATTATTTCTGTAAGTACCTCTACTTCACATATTCCTCCTTCTCAAACGACAGAACATCAAAACCTAATTCCCAAATTCCAAACCCTAATTTCAATTTCAAAATTTCAAACTCCTCAAACCATAGCAAATTATATATCGTTGGAAAGATCTCGAAGGGTGCAATCTTTTATTGCAATTTTTTTTCGATTCGAGTCACGGTTTGGCCAAAAATCATCGATTTATCCTCGGTCGTCTGTTGCTAGGGTTTTCAATTCGACGGTGGATCTTCGTCGATGGGTCGATCAGAGGGCTCAGGGGTGTAGAGGATGATGAGATAAGTCAATCCTTGGGTTTACTTTGTTTCATATGTGATTGGAATCGCCTAGAATGGCGATTATAGGCAGCGGTTTCGGTGATGGCCAGGGGGCGGCGGGCGAGGCCGCGCGTGCCAGGGAGGTGCGGTTTGGGAGATGGTTGCCTTGGCGTTGTTTGATCGGAGTATGGGTGAGCGCAGGCGATGGCATTAAGGCTTGAAGCTGGCGGCTGGAGGTCAAGACGTGGTCTCGATCGCGTGTTAGGGTTTGCCTGGGTATTGAATTTACGTTATTACCCTTATATTATTTTTAATTTAAAATTCAATCATTCTAACCTCTATAACTTTTTCATAGGAGCTCGGATTCATGCGCGGTTTTCTCCATTGCAATCGTATTGAAATTTCGGACAATATGGAATTTGTTTGGCTGCATTCTGAGAATGTTGAATTTTGGGCCTAAATTAGTTTTTTAATCGACGATAAATCAAAGGTGAGTGATTTAACCCACTCACGAATACTAAATCATCTTATGTTAGTTAAATTCAATTTATGATGTGATTAGAAATTTATTTATTTTTGTTTGGTATTTTAAATTGTCATTTAAATTTAATATGAATTTATATTGAATTAAATTGCCACTTGAAATAAATATTGAATTTAATTTGTTAGTTAAATGCATGATAATGATAGCCAGTTAATGGTTATGATATATTGGTTGATTTGAAAGATGATTGTGATGGATGCTTAATGGTTGACATATTGGATGATTCGATGTTATGTTTATTTTATATGTTGTTATCACACTACAAGTTCCCTTAGTTATTGTTAGGAAAATCATTATGGGTAGAAATGATATATACCCGAACGATCTTATAGATTAGGGAAAAATCGTTATGGGTTGAAATGATAAACCCGAGTGATTTTATGGATTTGGAAAAATTGTGATTCGGGATACGGGTTGAAATGATAGATATCCGGAAATTTAAATTTATTACGGGTTGAAATGATATATATCCATATCACTTGACCATAGCGTAGAAAATTATATACGGACACCGGATTGGTTAAATTAAATGTTTAAAAATCTTGAATTTGGATTTTTGATTAAATGTTATTATTTTAAAGGAAATAAAATTAGGTTTATATGAACTGAATTATTTTCAAAATCCAAGCTTTAAAATGTTGAAATTGAACTTGGTTTAAATGAATTGTTTAAAGAATTTAAATTTGAAATCTTAAAGTTGAATTTTGATATATAATTTAAATTTATCAAAATTGAGTTATTGTAAATGTTTGAATATTTAAACTTTGAAACCTATTGAATTTGAAGTGGTTTAAATTTGTAGTTCAAACATGGATTTGAAATTGATATAAATTGAAATGGTTTTTAATGTGAATTTGAATTGAAACCTTTAGCCTTTTGAATTGAAATTGTTGAACTGAGATTGATTTAAATTGAATTTTTGAAACTAAAGTTGATTTGAATTGATTTGTGAAATTGGAAGAAACAATTCTAACTTGAAACTATTTTCGATATAAACACTTTTAATATACAAACTCTTTTAACATATAAACTATTTTTCTCATATAAACCATTTTATTATATTAACAATTTTTAATACATTAAATATTTTTAATATATAACCTATTTTAATATATATATATATACTATTTTTAATATATAAACTATTTTAATCTATAAACTATTTTAATACATATTATTTTAAATTTATAAACAACTTTTAATTTATATATATATATATATATATTAATATTTATACTATTTTTAATGTATAACTATCCAATATATAAACTACTTTCATTATTCAAACTGTTTAAATTTGGAACTGTTATGATTTAGATTTAATTGATTTAAATGCGAATATTTTGATATGATGGTTTAATGTAACGACCCGATATTTTGGACCATTCGCATCCATTATAAGTGTATAGGTAGACACTCATGCCGGAATTGAATTGCTCAAAATACCGCGTTGTTAATTTAAATTTGGCAAAACTGGACATATACAGTAAATAAATATAATCACAGATCACAGACACAGAGTAATAATTTGCAGCGGAAATAAAAGAGATAGTAATTCATGAAGCTACTATATGAATATATAAAATACATCAGAGTTAAACCAGATACAATGGAAGAGTAATACGATACATCAGATACAAATCAGAATACATCACTGGAATCATCGAATACTGAAAGCAGAATAGATGGCTGGATCTTCAAGCAAAGCTCCAACTCCAAAGGTGAGTCTTGAGTACTGGTACACTCAGTCTGACCCGAGCGTAAAGCAAAACACAAGACACTCGAGTCAGGATTAACATTCTTATATTAATAAAACCAACTCAAGTGAAATAGCAATTGAAATACAAGTAACTCAAAGGATGTTTGGAATAACCATCCTTTAAGGATCCGTTAAACTATCTACTAGGTAGTAATGTACGCTAAGTAGATAATGTCTATCAGTAATATGTAAAGATATCAAAATAGTGTTAAGTCATGGCCCATTCCACCCTTAACACATTTTTATTCCCAAAAGTATATACAAGACCGTAGTTTCCCCAAAACCGGAAGTCACCAGAGGGCAATCCATATACTAAAGGTACAAATCAAAATCGTAGTGGTCGCGTATAAATGGAATACAAGTATGACAAGGCACATGAGGCAATACCCAAGGTAGTGATACTACCGTTTGCCTGATCCGGACTGGTGAGAACGCAACGCCGCAGCGCCCGCAACACCGTGAAACAACACTCCCAAAATCAAGGGTGCACCAATCGACAACAAGTATAAGTAGTTCGAAGAAGTGTGTCCACTTGAGGTAGCTAATCCTCCATTGGCCCGGCACAGCTCCTGTTTTAGTCATTTCCAATTTGACACAAGTGTCAAGGCTATCCATTATCGTTCTTTTTATTCAATCATCACGAACATCATTCCAACCACTTCATTCTGGATCATCACTCCGCGTATAGTTATTAAAGTGGTTTTCGGTTTAGATAGAGAGTATATCCATAACCGAATTCCGGTCTCTTTAATAACTTCCGTAATTATTACACCGATTGGTCGTTTATATATTTCCAAACCAAATCAATTTCAATTTCAATCAGAGTTTATAAATCAACATTTCATTTCTCTTTCGAAATCAATTTCCAAAATTTACGTTTCAAAACTTCCAAATTTACAATTTCAAAATCTTATAATTCAATTCCAATTTCGATTTAAAACAATCCAAATATTGATTCAAGTTCGTACAAAAGATTCATTTCGAAATCATTTAAATTAATTCGATTTAACATTCAAATCAATTTAATTTCATTTAACTATTTCATTCAATATTCGTTAAGTAAATTTATCATTCAAAACAATTTCTATTAAATTTTCAATTCATTAAATCAATTTCTTAAGTTCAACTCATTAAATCAAAACTTACAATTTGAATTAAACAAAATTCGTCAAACCAATTCTTTCAATTACAAGTCTTACATTAATTCCAAAATATCACATTTTCATTTCTTGTTAAAGAAATTCCATTTCACTTATTTACTTTCTTAAATAATTTTCCAAAACTTAATTAATAAAGAAAGCTCAATTTCAACTATTTACGAAGAAAATTCACTTATTCAAACGTTCAATTTTACTTATTAAAGGATTCAATTCAATTCAATTTAATCATTAAATAATTCAATCTTATTTAATTTTTAAATAATTCAAAACTTAATTATAAAAAAATTTCAAAGTTTAATAATTTCAACTTGATTATAATTTCAAACTAATTATTAAATCATTTCAAAGTTAATAATTTCAAACTTAATTATAATTTCAAACTTAATTATTTAATCATTTCAAACTTAATTCATTCATTTCTCAAATTAAACCACATTTTTCCATCAATTTCATTGTTAACATTTTGTTTCCGATTATTAAATATTAACATTTTCCTTTCATTAAAATTCAAATTTCAACTTCTTTTCAAAACCATATTATTTATTCAAATAAAATCTTCGTTTATTTTTAAATCAAATTATTGACCAATCGGGTTTTATTTAATTTCCTATCCTAGGTCAAAGTTCAATTTGGGTATTTATCATTTCAACCCGATTCCAATTCAATTCAAAATCAAACATAACAAAGGGAACTTGCAGTGTGATAACTGGGATGGTGTCAAAGTAAATAAACAAGCAATAACAACAATCAATATCCATCCAATAATCAATTCAAATAATCCCGAAATAACCGTATTAATTCGCATTGTTATTTGTACGAATTAATATAATTATTTCTAGAATCTACACTATCATTTCATGTAGATTAAAGATCATTACATTACGGTTTTCACTTGTCATTCAATTCAATTTTAACACTACAACAATTAATCCAACATACGTTCAACAGTTCAAAGTGTAATTATCACTATTTTACATGTCAATTAATTTAATAGTTCAAAGGGGTCATATTCAACTAATCAGATTCAACATATAAATCAGTTTTAAAATTTGTTAACTATCCTATATCCATTTCAATTTTGCATACTATTTATCATTTGTCACTAACAATTTAACGTCCAATATAAACATCAACAATCAATCAATTATCAATCAAACTGTATTATCATCACATAAATAATTAACAGATAATGGTGTCAGATGTCACAGGTGAACTGATACAGGAAATAACATATATAACAGTGTATTTAACTAACAGCAGCATATTTAAATTGTCGTTTCAATCGAAATCAAATTTAATAAATAAAAGAACGTTAATCGTGAGTGAGTGCTCACCTTTCGAGGCTAGAGAAGACAGGACAACATATGGGATAAATCATGAATTCGAAAATCGATCGATCTGAACAACGAATCTCGAAATGAAGTAAGCTGACACAGATTTGACAGGTAAGCTGATATATAGAAATTGATGAGAACAAATCAAATCTTGATAAAACAGTATATATATAATTATTATTATTATAATAATCAACATTTACTTTTAAAACACTATAAATAAAATGAATATATATATAGCTAATATATAACCTACAATTGAAAATGACATAAAATTGTCAAAACAAAATCTATGAAACAAAGACTTAGATGTATATTTTGATATCTCGACATTTTTTTAGTACACCAGAAGCTTACCAATATAAACAGCTTCTGATCATTCTATATCTAACTCAAAAAAAATACTAATATATTTTACTGTAATATGTCTACAAATTCATATAAATAAAATAATATTAACAAATCCAGTATACTTATATAAACAAACAGTTGTATATTATTTTATAAAACCAACATAACACAAATATGTACGTTATATCCACAGCTCAGATATATATAACTATCATATATTTATACAAGCATACCTTAACATAATTATATGACTATTGACTATCGGATCAACCAAAGTAATATATATACAAACTAATCATTTATATAAACAACTTTATGTATAATATAAAATACTTTTATTTATGTTGTAAGTCTATATACAATAAACATATATAAAATTATCAAAACATATCCATGCATGTATAACTTATACCCATCTAAACACAGCAAAAGCGAGCCATCAACTTCTATAAATATATATAAACTACTATTTTTAATAAAACTTATAACACATATATAAGCTGTAAAGTACATATATATGAATTAATATTATAAAACTAACACAACAAATATATACATAAAACACAAGTTGAAATAAAACCCGTGATATATATATTCAAAACAATCACATATAGAACTTAAAACAAAACCCAATTTAGTTTAATAATATTCACAGAAATCTATATCTCACAGTACTTACTGCTTCGGAAGAGAAGGTGGCATGCGAGTGCAAGTAGAGGGAAGGAAACAGGGTGGCGGCGAGCTGGCGGGAAAAATGCTGGTGGATGATGGCAGCAGTTCACGGCACTACAAGGGGAGGAGGCGGATGAAGACAGGCATGAGGATGGGTGCGGCCATGGGAAAGTGGGCCAGGCTGTCGTTTGGAGATGTGGCATCATGTGGAGGAGATGAAGAGGCGAATGATGTTATGGGCAGGTTCAAGGCGCGGGTTTCGGTGGTGGGTTCGAGGTGAAAAAGAGGGGCTTTGATTACTGATGGAGGTCGGCAACGTGATAGTTGCGAAGCTCGGCTCGGCTACACGCAGGTAGCATTTGCATGGAGACGAAGCAGCTATGCCGTGGAATTTCGGCCACGTTGATGGGTTTCAGAGGTGACTGAACTGGGCTTAGGTGATGATTCGGCCATGAGCGAACAGAAGAATATATGCTGACATATTTATATAGTTATTCAGAAGGGAAGGCTTGCTATGGGTGTGAGAGAAGCAAGGGCTTGTGAGTGGAATAAGAGGAGTAGGATTTGAGATGGAGGAGATGAGATAACCAGAGAAGAGAACAGATAGAAAATGGAGAAGGCCAGCTGTAAGCAATGTAAATATAACTTATATCATGATGTACGTTTTCCCAAAAGAAACGTGCAGAACCCAACGGAAAAGCTGAAAGGAAGTCATAAATTTTGTATTGAATATAGAGAACGGGAAAGGAAAGGTCAGCCGTAAATTCAGAAAATTATTAAAAGCAAGTGTCCATTTGATCTAACGATACAAAGATGAATGGAGACCAAAGGTTAAAAACGTGTACCGGTACGGATAACGCTTCCACTGATTTCATCGCGTACCGGATTTCCGAAATACACAAATGAATACACCGTTGAGATCAGCACGACGAGATGATCAAAACGGTATATAGAAATCGGTGGTACGATTTGAATTTAAAAATTCGAATTTTCTAATAGCGGAAAATGCAAGAAAAACGCTGAAAAATAAGATCGACGGAGCCAAAGATGTCCGAATTTGGAAAAACGACAAACTGACATCTTGCTCAGAAGATGGTTTAGAATTTTCCTATGTAAAAATATTTAGGTTTCGGAAACATTTTATTTTCATTGTTTTTTAACTGATTAAATTGAAGTAAATTTACGCGCGAAATAAACTTCCGTATTTTCGGACGAAAATTTACCAGTTGCTATGTTTAACTAGACGTATTCCAAATATTAAATTTTTATTTCAAAATTTATCGTTTAAAATTTCACAAAATTTCAACTAATTACGTTATTAAAAACAGTTGAAATTTACGGGTCGTTACACTCTCCCCCACTCAAAACTTTTCGTCCCCGAAAAGGAACGAGGTAGGAGAATAGAAACAACCAGAAAGAAAACAGATTTGAAATACAAAATAACAATTAATTTAAACCATATAAATTCAAATTTAAATTAATTGATATTCAATAATTGATTTAATCCATTTGATTTCAGTAAAAATCAATCTCAACTATTACTAAATTCATTATCTTATTATCCAATTATCTTAAATTTACAATTTCTAAAACCATAAATTTGAATAATCTTTTATTATAATCATATTTTCTTCAACAATTTTAAATTCTTCTTTATTCCAAATTACTGTTAAATTATTCTACTTAATATATCTACTCACATATATTTAACCCATATAAATTAATTTAAAACATAAAAGTTTCGATTTAAATTAATTTACATCTATTAATTTCTTTTAAATTCAAGGTATTTTCATATGTTGATCACATTTCAATTTATTAATTTTTTCAAAACAAATTTATTAGTTCTTTCAAAACAAATTTATTTCATTATTAACTGAGTTTACTTATTATCCAATCTAACTCTATTAACATCTTTATAATCAAAATTTAGTGTATAATATTTATTATAAACACTCAAATTTTATTTATAAATTCAATTTATATTATATATTATCCAATTACATATTCAACTTCTGAATGATTTAGGTAAGTTGTATTAGAATGCAGTTGAACAAGATACAAACAAAATTTTCCCAATTCAATTATTCAAGTTTAAATGTTTATTCCAAATTTTGGTTTTATTTACAATTAAAATCATCCTTTAACAAAATTTAAGAATTCGATTTCCGATTAACTTTAAACAATTTAGAGATATATATAATATATTTATATCAAATCAAATTAAATTTTAAAATAAGATACCTATATATATAAATCAAATTATACTGAAGAAATTCAAATCAAAATATTTTCAAACAAACCGTAGCAAAGCTACAGAATAGTATCTCCACTTCGAAACTCGAAAATGAATGTCGATGATGCGGCCGCCATCACCGAAATTATTTTCCAGCGACAAAGAGAAGAGCACTGATTTCAACATTTTAAAAATTCTTTGAAAACGATTCCTATTCGAAAATACTTTCAATAATATACATTTTAAAAAAAAATTAAAAACCCAAGCTTGAAATTTTAGGAAATCAAATACTCCAATTTCTGATTTAAATTCATTTGAAATTCCAAATCAAATTATAACTAAGTTTATAAATTCATTTATTTATTATGCAATAGTCAATGGTTTACAAAACAATAAATGAAAATCAAATATTATTATTTCAGACAACAAATCCATTAACAATTTAATTTCAAAAAACTTATATTTATATATAATATAATCATTCAAAATTATTTTGTTTATCAAATTTGAAAACAACATTTTTAATATAAATTTAGAAATACATTTCTTTGCTCGACGATACAGGAATGGGTTTTCAAAATAAGGATAGGGATTCAAATTTTTGTAGACTCAAATCAAAGAAAATTTTGATTCGAAAATAAGTTTGAAACAGAAGGTAAGATAATTCAATTACCACAATCGGGAGATGGATGAGTTTATTTAATTCACGGGCAACCTTAGCTGGGTCGTCCGTAACTTCAAGAATAAGATCGATGCGGAGTTCCGAGGTAAATCAACACTCGATCTCAAGAGATGTGATTCAGGTATAGCAGGGAATAGATAGCATCGTAAACCGAGGATACAGAAATCTCCGGTAAATCGACGCCTATTATAAAGGAGTTTCACCCCTTTACAAATCATTCGAAGTTTGGCGAGACCGCCGATTCACTATAAGGGTCATTCGAAGTGGAGTTATGCTCCAGAATTTGAAAGAAGACGAATTAGTGAGGGACACGAATGAAATTTGGAACCGTAGGGAACGTTCCAAAATTCTAAGAAATTGAGTCAAAAGGAAGAGATTGAAACTCGAATGAGAGTGATTCTGTAAATACATTTACCCTATATGTTGAGTTTTGCCTAGAGCTACCAAAGCTCTGATACCAACTGTAACGACCCGATATTTTGGACCATTCGCATCCATTATCAGTGTATAGGTAGACACTCATGCCGGAATTGAATTGCTCAAAATACCGCGTTGTTAATTTAAATTTGGCAAAACTGGACATATACAGTAAATAAATATAATCACAGATCACAGACACAGAGTAATAATTTGCAGCGGAAATAAAAGAGATAGTAGTTCATGAAGCTACTATATGAATATATAAAATACATCAGAGTTAAACCAGATACAACGGAAGAGTAATACGATACATCAGATACAAATCAGAATACATCACTGGAATCATCGAATACTGAAAGCAGAATAGATGGCTGGATCTTCAAGCAAAGCTCCAACTCCAAAGGCGAGTCTTGAATACTGGTACACTCAGTCTGACCCGAGCGTAAAGCAAAACACAAGACACTCGAGTCAGGATTAACATTCTTATATTAATAAATCCAACTCAAGTGAAATAGCAATTGAAATACAAGTAACTCAAAGGATGTTTGGAATAACCATCCTTTAAGGATCCGTTAAACTATCTACTAGGTAGTAATGTACGCTAAGTAGATAATGTATATCGGTAATATAAAGATATCAAAATAGCGCTAAGTCATGGCCCATTCCACCCTTAACACATTTTTATTCCCAAAAGCATATACAAGACCGTAGTTTCCCCAAAACCGGAAGTCACCAGAGGGCAATCCATATACTAAAGGTACAAATCAAAATCGTAGTGGTCGCGTATAAATGGAATACAAGTATGACAAGGCACATGAGGCAATACCCAAGGTAGTGATACTACCGTTCGCCTGATCCGGACTGGTGAGAACGCAACGCCGCAGCCCCCGCAACACCGTGAAACAACACTCCCAAAATCAAGGGTGCACCAATCGACAACAAGTATAAGTAGTTCGAAAAAGTGTGTCCACTTGAGGTAGCTAATCCTCCATTGGCCCGGCACAGCTCCTGTTTTAGTCATTTCCAATTTGACACAAGTGTCAAGGCTATCCATTATCGTTCTCTTTATTCAGTCATCACGAACATCATTCCAACCACTTCATTCTGGATCATCACTCCGCGTATAGTTATTAAAGTGGTTTTCGGTTTAGATAGAGAGTATATCCATAACCGAATTCCGGTCTCTTTAATAACTTTCGTAATTATTACACCGATTGGTCGTTTATATATTTCCAAACCAAATCAATTTCAATTTCAATCAGAGTTTATAAATCAACATTTCATTTCTCTTTCGAAATCAATTTCCAAAATTTACGTTTCAAAACTTCCAAATTTACAATTTCAAAATCTTATAATTCAATTCCAATTTCGATTTAAAACAATCCAAATATTGATTCAAGTTCGTACAAAAGATTCATTTCGAAATCATTTAAATTAATTCGATTTAACATTCAAATCAATTTAATTTCATTTAACTATTTCATTCAATATTCGTTAAGTAAATTTATCATTCAAAACAATTTCTATTAAATTTTCAATTCATTAAATCAATTTCTTAAGTTCAACTCATTAAATCAAAACTTACAATTTGAATTAAACTAAATTCGTCAAACCAATTCTTTCAATTACAAGTCTTACATTAATTCCAAAATATCACATTTTCATTTCTTGTTAAAGAAATTCCATTTCACTTATTTACTTTCTTAAATAATTTTCCAAAACTTAATTAATAAAGAAAGATCAATTTCAACTATTTACGAAGAAAATTCACTTATTCAAACGTTCAATTTTACTTATTAAAGGATTCAATTCAATTCAATTTAATCATTAAATAATTCAATCTTATTTAATTTTTAAATAATTCAAAACTTAATTATAAAAAAAATTCAAAGTTTAATAATTTCAACTTGATTATAATTTCAAACTAATTATTAAATCATTTCAAAGTTAATAATTTCAAACTTAATTATAATTTCAAACTTAATTATTTAATCATTTCAAACTTAATTCATTCATTTCTCAAATTAAACCACATTTTTCCATCAATTTCATTGTTAACATTTTGTTTCCGATTATTAAATATTAACATTTTTCTTTCATTAAAATTCAAATTTCAACTTCTTTTCAAAACCATATTATTTATTCAAATAAAATCTTCGTTTATTTTTAAATCAAATTATTGACCAATCGGGTTTTATTTAATTTCCTATCCTAGGTCAAAGTTCAATTTGGGTATTGATCATTTCAACCCGATTCCAATTCAATTCAAAATCAAACATAACAAAGGGAACTTGCAGTGTGATAACTGGGATGGTGTCAAAGTAAATAAACAAGCAATAACAACAATCAATATCCATCCAATAATCAATTCAAATAATCCCGAAATAACCGTATTAATTCGCATTGTTATTTGTACGAATTAATATAATTATTTCTAGAATCTACACTATCATTTCATGTAGATTAAAGATCATTACATTACGGTTTTCACTTGTCATTCAATTCAATTTTAACACTACAACAATTAATCCAACATACGTTCAACAGTTCAAAGTGTAATTATCACTATTTTACATGTCAATTAATTTAACAGTTCAAAGGGGTCATATTCAACTAATCAGATTCAACATATAATCAGTTTTAAAATTTGTTAACTATCCTATATCCATTTCAATTTTGCATACTATTTATCATTTGTCACTAACAATTTAACGTCCAATATAAACATCAACAATCAATCAATTATCAATCAAACTGTATTATCATCACATAAATAATTAACAGATAATGGTGTCAGATGTCACAGGTGAACTGATACAGGAAATAACATATATAACAGTGTATTTAACTAACAGCAGCATATTTCAATTGTCGTTTCAATCGAAATCAAATTTAATAAATAAAAGAACGTTAATCGTGAGTGAGTGCTCACCTTTCGAGGCTAGAGAAGACAGGACAACATATGGGATAAATCATGAATTCGAAAATCGATCGATCTGAACAACGAATCTCGAAATGAAGTAAGCTGACACAGATTTGACAGGTAAGCTGATATATAGAAATTGATGAGAACAAATCAAATCTTGATAAAACAGTATATATATAATTATTATTATTATAATAATCAACATTTACTTTTAAAACACTATAAATAAAATGAATATATATATAGCTAATATATAACCTACAATTGAAAATGACATAAAATTGTCAAAACAAAATCTATGAAACAAAGACTTAGATGTATATTTTGATATCTCGACATTTTTTTAGTACACCAGAAGCTTACCAATATAAACAGCTTCTGATCATTCTATATCTAACTCAAAAAAAATACTAATATATTTTACTGTAATATGTCTACAAATTCATATAAATAAAATAATATTAACAAATCCAGTATACTTATATAAACAAACAGTTGTATATTATTTTATAAAACCAACATAACACAAATATGTACGTTATATCCACAGCTCAGATATATATATAACTATCATATATTTATACAAGCATACCTTAACATAATTATATGACTGTTGACTATCGGATCAACCAAAGTAATATATATACAAACTAATCATTTATATAAACAACTTTATGTATAATATAAAATACTTTTATTTATGCTGTAAGTCTATATACAATAAACATATATAAAATTATCAAAACATATCCATGCTTGTATACTTATACCCATCTAAACACAGCAAAAGCGAGCCATCAACTTCTATAAATATATATAAACTGCTATTTTTAATAAAACTTATAACACATATATAAGCTGTAAAGTACATATATATGAATTAATATTATAAAACTAACACAACAAATATATACATAAAACACAAGTTGAAATAAAACCCGTGATATATATATTCAAAACAATCACATATAGAACTTAAAACAAAACCCAATTTAGTTTAATAATATTCACAGAAATCTATATCTCACAGTACTTACTGCTTCGGAAGAGAAGGTGGCATGCGAGTGCAAGTAGAGGGAAGGAAACAGGGTGGCGGCGAGCTGGTGGGAAAAATGCTGGTGGATGATGGCAGCAGTTCACGGCACTACAAGGGGAGGAGGCGGATGAAGACAGGCATGAGGATGGGTGCGGCCATGGGAAAGTGGGCCAGGCTGTCGTTTGGAGATGTGGCATCATGTGGAGGAGATGAAGAGGCGAATGATGTTATGGGCAGGTTCAAGGCGCGGGTTTCAGTGGTGGGTTCGAGGTGAAAAAGAGGGGCTTTGATTACTGATGGAGGTCGGCAACGTGATAGTTGCGAAGCTCGGCTCGGCTACACGCAGGTAGCATTTGCATGGAGACGAAGCAGCTATGCCGTGGAATTTCGGCCACGTTGATGGGTTTCAGAGGTGACTGAACTGGGCTTAGGTGATGATTCGGCCATGAGCGAACAGAAGAATATATGCTGACATATTTATATAGTTATTCAGAAGGGAAGGCTTGCTATGGGTGTGAGAGAAGCAAGGGCTTGTGAGTGGAATAAGAGGAGTAGGATTTGAGATGGAGGAGATGAGATAACCAGAGAAGAGAACAGATAGAAAATGGAGAAGGCCAGCTGTAAGCAATGTAAATATAACTTATATCATGATGTACGTTTTCCCAAAAGAAACGTGCAGAACCCAACGGAAAAGCTGAAAGGAAGTCATAAATTTTGTATTGAATATAGAGAACGGGAAAGGAAAGGTCAGCCGTAAATTCAGAAAATTATTAAAAGCAAGTGTCCATTTGATCTAACGATACAAAGATGAATGGAGACCAAAGGTTAAAAACGTGTACCGGTACGGATAACGCTTCCACTGATTTCATCGCGAACCGGATTTCCGAAATACACAAATAAATACACCGTTGAGATCAGCACGACGAGATGATTAAAACGGTATATAGAAATCGGTGGTACGATTTGAATTTAAAAATTCGAATTTTCTAATAGCGGAAAATGCAAGAAAAACGCTGAAAAATAAGATCGACGGAGCCAAAGATGTCCGAATTTGGAAAAACGACAAACTGACATCTTGCTCAGAAGATGATTTAGAATTTTCCTATGTAAAAATATTTAGGTTTCGGAAACATTTTATTTTCATTGCTTTTTAACTGATTAAATTGAAGTAAATTTACGCGCGAAATAAACTTCCGTATTTTCGGACAAAAATTTACCAGTTGCTATGTTTAACTAGACGTATTCCAAATATTAAATTTTTATTTCAAAATTTATCGTTTAAAATTTCACAAAATTTCAACTAATTACGTTATTAAAAACAGTTGAAATTTACGGGTCGTTACACTCTCCCCCACTCAAAACTTTTCGTCCCCGAAAAGGAATGAGGTAGGAGAATAGAAACAACCAGAAAGAAAACAGATTTGAAATACAAAATAACAATTAATTTAAACCATATAAATTCAAATTTAAATTAATTGATATTCAATAATTGATTTAATCCATTTGATTTCAGTAAAAATCAATCTCAACTATTACTAAATTCATTATCTTATTATCCAATTATCTTAAATTTACAATTTCTAAAACCATAAATTTGAATAATCTTTTATTATAATCATATTTTCTTCAACAATTTTAAATTCTTCTTTATTCCAAATTACTGTTAAATTATTCTACTTAATATATCTACTCACATATATTTAACCCATATAAATTAATTTAAAACATAAAAGTTTCGATTTAAATTAATTTACATCTATTAATTTCTTTTAAATTCAAGGTATTTTCATATGTTGATCACATTTCAATTTATTAATTTTTTCAAAACAAATTTATTAGTTCTTTCAAAACAAATTTATTTCATTATTAACTGAGTTTACTTATTATCCAATCTAACTCTATTAACATCTTTATAATCAAAATTTAGTGTATAATATTTATTATAAACACTCAAATTTTATTTATAAATTCAATTTATATTATATATTATCCAATTACATATTCAACTTCTGAATGATTTAGGTAAGTTGTATTAGAATGCAGTTGAACAAGATACAAACAAAATTTTCCCAATTCAATTATTCAAGTTTAAATGTTTATTCCAAATTTTGGTTTTATTTACAATTAAAATCATCCTTTAACAAAATTTAAGAATTCGATTTCCGATTAACTTTAAACAATTTAGAGATATATATAATATATTTATATCAAATCAAATTAAATTTTAAAATAAGATACCTATATATATAAATCAAATTATACTGAAGAAATTCAAATCAAAATATTTTCAAACAAACCGTAGCAAAGCTACAGAATAGTATCTCCACTTCGAAACTCGAAAATGAATGTCGATGATGCGGCCGCCATCACCGAAATTATTTTCCAGCGACAAAGAGAAGAGCACTGATTTCAACATTTTAAAAATTCTTTGAAAACGATTCCTATTCGAAAATACTTTCAATAATATACATTTTAAAAAAAAATAAAAACCCAAGCTTGAAATTTTAGGAAATCAAATACTCCAATTTCTGATTTAAATTCATTTGAAATTCCAAATCAAATTATAACTAAGTTTATAAATTCATTTATTTATTATGCAATAGTCAATGGTTTACAAAACAATAAATGAAAATCAAATATTATTATTTCAGACAACAAATCCATTAACAATTTAATTTCAAAAAACTTATATTTATATATAATATAATCATTCAAAATTATTTTGTTTATCAAATTTGAAAACAACATTTTTAATATAAATTTAGAAATACATTTCTTTGCTCGACGATACAGGAATGGGTTTTCAAAATAAGGATAGGGATTCAAATTTTTGTAGACTCAAATCAAAGAAAATTTTGATTCGAAAATAAGTTTGAAACAGAAGGTAAGATAATTCAATTACCACAATCGGGAGATGGATGAGTTTATTTAATTCACGGGCAACCTTAGCTGGGTCGTCCGTAACTTCAAGAATAAGATCGATGCGGAGTTCCGAGGTAAATCAACACTCGATCTCAAGAGATGTGATTCAGGTATAGCAGGGAATAGATAGCATCGTAAACCGAGGATACAGAAATCTCCGGTAAATCGACGCCTATTATAAAGGAGTTTCACCCCTTTACAAATCATTCGAAGTTTGGCGAGACCGCCGATTCACTATAAGGGTCATTCGAAGTGGAGTTATGCTCCAGAATTTGAAAGAAGACGAATTAGTGAGGGACACGAATGAAATTTGGAACCGTAGGGAACGTTCCAAAATTCTAAGAAATTGAGTCAAAAGGAAGAGATTGAAACTCGAATGAGAGTGATTCTGTAAATACATTTACCCTATATGTTGAGTTTTGCCTAGAGCTACCAAAGCTCTGATACCAACTGTAACGACCCGATATTTTGGACCATTCGCATCCATTATCAGTGTATAGGTAGACACTCATGCCGGAATTGAATTGCTCAAAATACCGCGTTGTTAATTTAAATTTGGCAAAACTGGACATATACAGTAAATAAATATAATCACAGATCACAGACACAGAGTAATAATTTGCAGCGGAAATAAAAGAGATAGTAGTTCATGAAGCTACTATATGAATATATAAAATACATCAGAGTTAAACCAGATACAACGGAAGAGTAATACGATACATCAGATACAAATCAGAATACATCACTGGAATCATCGAATACTGAAAGCAGAATAGATGGCTGGATCTTCAAGCAAAGCTCCAACTCCAAAGGTGAGTCTTGAATACTGGTACACTCAGTCTGACCCGAGCGTAAAGCAAAACACAAGACACTCGAGTCAGGATTAACATTCTTATATTAATAAATCCAACTCAAGTGAAATAGCAATTGAAATACAAGTAACTCAAAGGATGTTTGGAATAACCATCCTTTAAGGATCCGTTAAACTATCTACTAGGTAGTAATGTACGCTAAGTAGATAATGTATATCGGTAATATAAAGATATCAAAATAGCGCTAAGTCATGGCCCATTCCACCCTTAACACATTTTTATTCCCAAAAGCATATACAAGACCGTAGTTTCCCCAAAACCGGAAGTCACCAGAGGGCAATCCATATACTAAAGGTACAAATCAAAATCGTAGTGGTCGCGTATAAATGGAATACAAGTATGACAAGGCACATGAGGCAATACCCAAGGTAGTGATACTACCGTTCGCCTGATCCGGACTGGTGAGAACGCAACGCCGTAGCCCCCGCAACACCGTGAAACAACACTCCCAAAATCAAGGGTGCACCAATCGACAACAAGTATAAGTAGTTCGAAGAAGTGTGTCCACTTGAGGTAGCTAATCCTCCATTGGCCCGGCACAGCTCCTGTTTTAGTCATTTCCAATTTGACACAAGTGTCAAGGCTATCCATTATCGTTCTCTTTATTCAGTCATCACGAACATCATTCCAACCACTTCATTCTGGATCATCACTCTGCGTATAGTTATTAAAGTGGTTTTCGGTTTAGATAGAGAGTATATCCATAACCGAATTCCGGTCTCTTTAATAACTTTCATAATTATTACACCGATTGGTCGTTTATATATTTCCAAACCAAATCAATTTCAATTTCAATCAGAGTTTATAAATCAACATTTCATTTCTCTTTCGAAATCAATTTCCAAAATTTACGTTTCAAAACTTCCAAATTTACAATTTCAAAATCTTATAATTCAATTCCAATTTCGATTTAAAACAATCCAAATATTGATTCAAGTTCGTACAAAAGATTCATTTCGAAATCATTTAAATTAATTCGATTTAACATTCAAATCAATTTAATTTCATTTAACTATTTCATTCAATATTCGTTAAGTAAATTTATCATTCAAAACAATTTCTATTAAATTTTCAATTCATTAAATCAATTTCTTAAGTTCAACTCATTAAATCAAAACTTACAATTTGAATTAAACTAAATTCGTCAAACCAATTCTTTCAATTACAAGTCTTACATTAATTCCAAAATATCACATTTTCATTTCTTGTTAAAGAAATTCCATTTCACTTATTTACTTTCTTAAATAATTTTCCAAAACTTAATTAATAAAGAAAGATCAATTTCAACTATTTACGAAGAAAATTCACTTATTCAAACGTTCAATTTTACTTATTAAAGGATTCAATTCAATTCAATTTAATCATTAAATAATTCAATCTTATTTAATTTTTAAATAATTCAAAACTTAATTATAAAAAAAATTCAAAGTTTAATAATTTCAACTTGATTATAATTTCAAACTAATTATTAAATCATTTCAAAGTTAATAATTTCAAACTTAATTATAATTTCAAACTTAATTATTTAATCATTTCAAACTTAATTCATTCATTTCTCAAATTAAACCACATTTTTCCATCAATTTCATTGTTAACATTTTGTTTCCGATTATTAAATATTAACATTTTCCTTTCATTAAAATTCAAATTTCAACTTCTTTTCAAAACCATATTATTTATTCAAATAAAATCTTCGTTTATTTTTAAATCAAATTATTGACCAATCGGGTTTTATTTAATTTCCTATCCTAGGTCAAAGTTCAATTTGGGTATTGATCATTTCAACCCGATTCCAATTCAATTCAAAATCAAACATAACAAAGGGAACTTGCAGTGTGATAACTGGGATGGTGTCAAAGTAAATAAACAAGCAATAACAACAATCAATATCCATCCAATAATCAATTCAAATAATCCCGAAATAACCGTATTAATTCGCATTGTTATTTGTACGAATTAATATAATTATTTCTAGAATCTACACTATCATTTCATGTAGATTAAAGATCATTACATTACGGTTTTCACTTGTCATTCAATTCAATTTTAACACTACAACAATTAATCCAACATACGTTCAACAGTTCAAAGTGTAATTATCACTATTTTACATGTCAATTAATTTAACAGTTCAAAGGGGTCATATTCAACTAATCAGATTCAACATATAATCAGTTTTAAAATTTGTTAACTATCCTATATCCATTTCAATTTTGCATACTATTTATCATTTGTCACTAACAATTTAACGTCCAATATAAACATCAACAATCAATCAATTATCAATCAAACTGTATTATCATCACATAAATAATTAACAGATAATGGTGTCAGATGTCACAGGTGAACTGATACAGGAAATAACATATATAACAGTGTATTTAACTAACAGCAGCATATTTCAATTGTCGTTTCAATCGAAATCAAATTTAATAAATAAAAGAACGTTAATCGTGAGTGAGTGCTCACCTTTCGAGGCTAGAGAAGACAGGACAACATATGGGATAAATCATGAATTCGAAAATCGATCGATCTGAACAACGAATCTCGAAATGAAGTAAGCTGACACAGATTTGACAGGTAAGCTGATATATAGAAATTGATGAGAACAAATCAAATCTTGATAAAACAGTATATATATAATTATTATTATTATAATAATCAACATTTACTTTTAAAACACTATAAATAAAATGAATATATATATAGCTAATATATAACCTACAATTGAAAATGACATAAAATTGTCAAAACAAAATCTATGAAACAAAGACTTAGATGTATATTTTGATATCTCGACATTTTTTTAGTACACCAGAAGCTTACCAATATAAACAGCTTCTGATCATTCTATATCTAACTCAAAAAAAATACTAATATATTTTACTGTAATATGTCTACAAATTCATATAAATAAAATAATATTAACAAATCCAGTATACTTATATAAACAAACAGTTGTATATTATTTTATAAAACCAACATAACACAAATATGTACGTTATATCCACAGCTCAGATATATATATAACTATCATATATTTATACAAGCATACCTTAACATAATTATATGACTGTTGACTATCGGATCAACCAAAGTAATATATATACAAACTAATCATTTATATAAACAACTTTATGTATAATATAAAATACTTTTATTTATGCTGTAAGTCTATATACAATAAACATATATAAAATTATCAAAACATATCCATGCATGTATACTTATACCCATCTAAACACAGCAAAAGCGAGCCATCAACTTCTATAAATATATATAAACTACTATTTTTAATAAAACTTATAACACATATATAAGCTGTAAAGTACATATATATGAATTAATATTATAAAACTAACACAACAAATATATACATAAAACACAAGTTGAAATAAAACCCGTGATATATATATTCAAAACAATCACATATAGAACTTAAAACAAAACCCAATTTAGTTTAATAATATTCATAGAAATCTATATCTCACAGTACTTACTGCTTCGGAAGAGAAGGTGGCATGCGAGTGCAAGTAGAGGGAAGGAAACAGGGTGGCGGCGAGCTGGCGGGAAAAATGCTGGTGGATGATGGCAGCAGTTCACGGCACTACAAGGGGAGGAGGCGGATGAAGACAGGCGTGAGGATGGGTGCGGCCATGGGAAAGTGGGCCAGGCTGTCGTTTGGAGATGTGGCATCATGTGGAGGAGATGAAGAGGCGAATGATGTTATGGGCAGGTTCAAGGCGCGGGTTTCGGTGGTGGGTTCGAGGTGAAAGAGAGGGGCTTTGAATTACTGATGGAGGTCGGCAACATGATAGTTGCGAAGCTCGGCTCGGCTACACGCAGCTAGCATTTGCATGGAGACGAAGCAGCTATGCCGTGGAATTTCGGCCACGTTGATGGGTTTCAAAGGTGACTGAACTGGGCTTAGGTGATGATTCGGCCATGAGCGAACAGAAGAATATATGCTGACATATTTATATAGTTATTCAGAAGGGAAGGCTTGCTATGGGTGTGAGAGAAGCAAGGGCTTGTGAGTGGAATAAGAGGAGTAGGATTTGAGATGGAGGAGATGAGATAACCAGAGAAGAGAACAGATAGAAAATGGAGAAGGCCAGCTGTAAGCAATGTAAATATAACTTATATCATGATGTACGTTTTCCCAAAAGAAACGTGCAGAACCCAACGGAAAAGCTGAAAGGAAGTCATAAATTTTGTATTGAATATAGAGAACGGGAAAGGAAAGGTCAGCCGTAAAATCAGAAAATTATTAAAAGCAAGTGTCCATTTGATCTAACGATACAAAGATGAATGGAGACCAAAGGTTAAAAACGTGTACCGGTACGGATAACGCTTCCACTGATTTCATCGCGTACCGGATTTCCGAAATACACAAATGAATACACCGTTGAGAACAGCACGACGAGACGATCAAAACGGTATATAGAAATCGGTGGTACGATTTGAATTTAAAAATTCGAATTTTCTAATAGCGGAAAATGCAAGAAAAACGCTGAAAAATAAGATCGACGGAGCAAAAAATGTCCGAATTTGGAAAAACGACAAACTGACATCTTGCTCAGAAGATGGTTTAGAATTTTCCTATGTAAAAATATTTAGGTTTCGGAAACATTTTATTTTCATTGCTTTTTAACTGATTAAATTGAAGTTAATTTACGCGCGAAATAAACTTCCGTATTTTCGGACAAAAATTTACCAGTTGCTATGTTTAACTAGACGTATTCCAAATATTAAATTTTTATTTCAAAATTTATCGTTTAAAATTTCACAAAATTTCAACTAATTACGTTATTAAAAACAGTTGAAATTTACGGGTCGTTACATTTAACCTATTTTGTGGTTATGATTTTGAAAATGAATACGATTTAAAGTGAATAATGATTTCGAAGTGAATATGATTTCGAAAGTGATATGATTTTGAAGTGAATATGATATTTTGATATCAATTATGAATCAGTTTTGGAAATGTAAAAGTACCAACCGGTGTGAAATAAGTGTTTGGTTGTTAAAGAGACCGGGATCAGATATTGTTATACTCTCTGCCAATACCGAAAACCACTTTAAAAACTGTGCACGTGGTGGAGAATCCGGAGTGAAGTAGGATGGTTTGGCGAACTCTACTGGAATGAAGTAAGAGAACGATGATGGATAGCCTTGACTTTCGGGTCATAATTAAAATGTCTAAAACAGGAGCTATACCTGGGCCAAGTGGGGTCGCTCCCCTTACCGAGCATGCTTCTTCGAAACCATATCTATTACTTTTTGATTTGATTTGGTGGCCACCCTTTGATTTGATTATGGGAGTGTGTCTTGGGGTGGGGGTAGTAGCTGCTATGCGTTACCACTAGCCTAGTTCTGCAAAACGGTAGTATCATACCCTAGGCATTGCCTCGCGTGCCTTGTCATATTTATCCTGATCGAGACCATTACTACTTTGGTTTGTATCGTACCTATGGAGTGCTCCCTGAGTATCCCACCGGTTTGGTGGAGCTTACAGTATCTGTATAGACTACGGTGTTTATATAAAAATGTGTTAAGGGGGATATGGGTAACACCTTAATGCTATTTCAATACTTTACTTTACTGTAGACATATTATAATAGCGTATTTTATTACATAGTAAATAGTTTAATGGATCCTTAGAAGATGGAAATCCTGAACGTCGCTTAAGTTATTGTACGCACGTTATACACTGGATAGGAGATGTAAAATCCCATAAACATCTCTGAAGCTGTTACACTCATATTTATTTACTGTTGATTTAACTTACATAAGATCTTTTAGTTTTGACTCGAGTGTTTTGTCTTTTCATTACGCTCGGGTCAGCTTAAGCATTTCAGTGGTGAAGACTTTATTTCTAGAGGACGAAGACGAAGGTTTGGTATATTATTACTATTTATTTCACTTCATCATGTTGTTCCATTGCATTATTTATTTATTCTTGCTATATGTATAACTCTGATTTGTATTGTAAAAGTGTAATCAAATGTTATTTGTAAAGCAGCTTCATCAACTGTTTATTTGATTATTATATTTTGTCATTCCGCTCTGAGATTCTTGTGTTTTATTTTTCCTTCTTTTCTTTTATTTTCTTATTTACCCCATTAGCAACCCTTTTGAATGGTTTGAGTTGACATGTGTGTTTTATTGTCGATCTAAACCGTCAAAAAGGTGGGTCGTTACATTTGGTATCAGAGCCAGGTTTAGCGATAACCTTAGCTTTGTGGGGTTTAACTCATTAGAGATAGGGTTATTAAAACCCTAGAATGAGTTTGTATGAGTGTATATGAGAGAGCGTATTTGTTAGTGTTATAAAAAGTTTTTATATTGTGTTAATTTGTTATGTTTAGTATTTATAAATTTCGGTCGGTACATAGGACGTTATGACATCGATAGGGATTTTTAAACACTTAATAGGGAAGACCGACATAATATTGTTTTTGAAATATAGGTAAATGAAATAATTTTACCGGGTATTATATTTTGTATATAAAAGAATAATTTTTATAAATGGATATAGTTGTATGTGATATGTATGTTTGTTAGGAAGTGAAATTTTATAAATATTGGTTGCAAAATAGAATTTACAAATAAAGTAAATATAAGTTGGAAATTTGAGAACTTAAGTCCAGAGTTTTGAAATTTGTTTTCAAAAGATTTTGGAATATAATATTACTATTATTTGGAAGAATTTTCGAATATAAATATTTTCAATGTGATTCGAAAGAATTGTTTTAAAGGATTTTAAAAGGAAATAAGTTCTATACTCCCATCTTCTGTGGCTGGAAAATAATTTCGATGATGACGGCGGCATCATCGACATTCATTTTTGAGTTTCAAAGTGGGAAGACCACTGTAGTAGCTTTACTACACATTTGTTTTGATAAACAAATCTTAATTTTAAATTTCTAAGTATGATTGGATATATAAAAGCTATGAGTGTGTGTGTGTGTATATTATTTTAAAATGATTTGGAATGGAACCCGGTATTTAGTTCTTAAATTTCTACAAATTAGGGATTTCAATTATTGTAATAAAATAAAATCTTAACTATTTTAATAACGGGAAACTTCTTAAATGAAAATAAGAAATTAGAAGCTAAGTGATTAATGAAACTGTAAAGGAATTGGAGATTTGTAACTTGTAAATTTGAAGATAGTGAGAATTAAGAAGATGTGAACTATTGAACATTTTGTTAACTAAATTTGAATAAGATAAACTTGTGTAACATTCAATTACATTATTAAAACATATATATAACGTACCAGAAATGTTTAAAAAGCTGTAATGTTTAATAGGAATATGTAAATAGGAATATGTAATAGAATATTATACAAGTAAAACTTAAGTAATGAAAGTTTTCAAATGGAATTATTTCTATAAATAAGAATTTTGATGTACAAGAAATGTTAAAAGCATAAGGTAATGTTTTGAAATGCTAATAATTAAATTGAATAGTAAAAAGTGAATATTATCTAAGAAAATGTTTATAAACTTAAGAAATGACTGAACTGATTCATAAATAAGTTTATTATTTAATTGAAACTATAAAAGAAAGGATAAATGTGAATTAAAAGGTAGAAACACTTAAGTATGAAATGTTTTATTCATGAATATTCATATTAAAAGGATATCAAGTTATATAAGTAAATGAACGTGAATTAAATTACAAGGAACCTTATATAATATTTCAAGAATTGATTTATTGATGACTTCGGATATTGAATGTGAAGTAATTTATGTAAGTAAATGTATGTAAACTAATAAAAGATGACATTGTATGAATAAATGAGAATTTAAAATAAATCTGAGGTTAATAATAAGAAAAGGAACTAATCGAATAAACTTAAATAGCATTTAAATTCTTTATTGTTTGGCTAATGGGATGTTTGGGAAATGATACTCCGATTTGTTTAAGGTTGGATGAATAATATATTAAGTATTTATCTAAGGCTATTGAGCATAGGGTACACTTGATAGTTTATTCATCATCCTTGTATGATTAAAAGGATCTGAAACTGAACAAACCATTTGTTTGATTGCTATGGATGTATGATGGATACTTGGATTGCATATAATGGTTGTATTGTTTTGTTTGCATATGTTTTGTGTTGATTTGCTTTTGTTACTAATTGGAACAACTAAATATTTCTCTTGTACATAATTCTCACTATTTTGGATTATATAAGTGGAATACGGGTTTATGGAAGCAATAGCTACTGCTTTTGGTTTCATAAATAAAGTTTGTTTGCCCGACAAATAGGTACATTTTCGGATTACGGTTTTGCAACAATATTTTATTATTTTTCCTATAGTTTGGGATATTTTATTATTGAAATATGATATATATATATATTGAAATTATTGATATTATTATTTTTCCGGACCTAACCGTGCAAAGGAGACTCTGTCGAAAGTTTTCGTGAATTTAAGACTTAGAAAATTTTGCGAAAGTGAGATATTTTCAAACTTTTATTAAACTTGAATATGAAGATTTAATTATTTATAAATTGATATATTTTATTTAAAATACTTAATTATGTGAATCTAAAGTGTTTATAAATTGAATAATTTGAATAAATTATATCAAGTTTCTTAATTCCTTCTCGTTCCTTTTCGAGGATGAAAAGTTTTGAGTGGGAGAGAGTGTAACGACCCGTTTTTTTCGATAATTAAAACTATTAAATTAAATAAGATTTTGAAATTTAATATTGTGAGAAATTAAAATTTATGATTTATTTATGAGAAATATAATTAGAATATGATTTAATAATGTGGATTGAATGAGATTGAGAACTATTTAAGGTTATTGCAATTAATGGTAATAATAAAGGTAAATAAGGATTTGAATCAATGTTGTATTAAAAAAGAAAAATTATATGTAATTAATTGAAATTGGTTAATATAGAATGATTCAATATCAGGTAAGTAATTTATCAACCTTTGTTTGGAAACAATAGGTTAATAGAAGTGAATTATTAATGTATAACAATTTAGTGATTATCATCTTGATATCAAATCCGTTTGAAATTAATTGTAAATCAATTGAAATTAATGATATTAAATATTGCAGTTAATTTGAGTTAGGATGATAACTATAGAATATGAATGTAATGAAATGTAAATTAATGTTAATTATATTCATATGGTATTTTATGATTTAATAATAAGAGTGAGAATCAAAATAAAAGAATCTGATTGAAATTAAATTATAACTAACTAGGATTTTAATTATAGTTGTAATTGAACACTGAAATTTGCGGAATATTTAAATATTGGATTTAACATGGAAATTTATTTTAAAAGATTATAAATGTCTAGGTAATCAAGAATGATAAAAGTGTTAACTTTTAAATTTGAATTTTTAAAAGTGATTAAATCAATTTAATAATAATTTATTTATTTAACGTGAAAATTAGCCATTTTGGTCACTGTCTCGGATTTCGACAAAACCAGATTCATCGGATCCGTAACAGTGAATTATTATAGGACTTCAAGTTTCGTAGCGATAGGACTTATCGTTTGATTGTACGGGCTCAAAACGCGTAGAAATCGATTAATAGATGTAACATTCCCCCTTTCTGACCGCCTCCAGTCGGTAATTAAACCAACTCGAAACGTTCAAAAAGACGGATTGTTATTTAGTTTATGACGTTTAAACAGAATCAGCCACAGAAACACAGAATAATAACAATGAATTAAAACAAATGAGAATTTATTTCATTACTATAAATCTTTTTATAATACATCAGAGTTTCATACAATTTAATACTGATACAGCGGAATATCTTAAAATACAATTTTCTTCTGATAATTTAAAGTGATTCTTTACTCTCTCTCTCTCTAACTTCGCTGCTCGAAAATCTTCAAGCTGTAAAATACTCGGTCTGACCCGAGTATTATATTCAAAAGAAAATAATACACAGGTCAGTCTAATTCAAACCAGTTTATTAGTGCATAGAGGCGATAATAATTTAAATAGACGACAGTCACGATAATTCCCGTATATCCAATCCTTTTAACAAAGAAATCGGATAACGAAAATTTTAACACTAAACAGTGTTAAACAATAAATCAGCAGATTTAAATCATCAACAGAGATAGATGGAAAGATTTCAAAATGAAGATGATTTAGAAAAGAATGGGATTGCCGAAAACGGCGATTAACTACAAAGATTGTCAATTTAAACCAAATCAAAATACGATTCAAAATATTTTGGATTTTCAACATTAAAACGATTTTAGAAACAACAAAACATCAAGTTTTGATTGGCTGCCGTACACGCTAATGTGTACGGCCTCGCCAATACGACATACGAAATATGAAACGAATCAATGAGTCAGAACAAAAGCAACATCTGTACTGTGTGGCTGCAGGCACAAGTGGTACAAGGCATGCATTGTCTCAAAAAAAGAAATGATACAAAAACCAGTTATGCAATTCAGATGCAAGCCTTCATGTATACAACAGTTCGAATATAATGCAAACTCAAATGGATACAAAGCATCAATGCAATGCAATGACTCTGGTACGACAAATAAAGATGCAACTCAATGCAAAATGACCAGATGGGACTGCAACAGCCGGAATGGCGACATGCAGTATGCAATGATACATGATGACCAATTTCAAAAGACTAATGTAATGTATCAGTTTTTCAACTATATCCCCAAATGCACATGCAATATAGGCCTGACAGTATGCAGACCCGCAAAGAAGAACAGCAGAGACTAGAAATCACAATGCAACAGTACAGTCGAAAGCAATTCAGAGGACATAATAAAGACTGCAGACATACAGTGCTACTACAAAACAACATGGATGCAGACATCATCAAGTAGTGCAAGCATATAAAATGGCAACTCAAGTAATGGATGCAGACATATACAACAGCGAAGAGCATCTGAAGTGAATGAAGAGTGATACATGCAACAATGAAGACTACTTCAATATTGGACAAGACTCAAATTGATATAGCAGCAGTTCATATACCAGACCAAAACAATGAAAGCCACAGCAAATTCCAGTGCCAACATGAACAAAGAAGACAATAACAATTGCTCATGACAAAGACAGAGCTTAAGGCCTTAATGATGCTACACTGAGAAAACAGAACTATAAATGTCTGGGACTCATCAACTCTAAATGCCTCAATGCAAAATCTGGGTATAAAATCCAATATAAAGCACGGCCTGTGCAAAAGCAACGTGAAGCATCATAACAACAAATGCTAGTGACTAAACATATACAAGTACAGATTACCCATAAGTGAAGACCACATGAGCTTAATGCAACCAGACATGAGACAGTAACATTCAAGTACAACTATGCAACATGAACAAAGACATAGCAGGTGAAGTGTAACAAGAACCAGACTCAAGTACATGGTACAAATGCAAACAAATGCAACTACAAGATGATTCATGAAATACAACCACTGCAAAGGCATAAAAGGTGCATGCTAACAGAATCAATGGAATGCAAGGGAGATGCATATGAACCGGTTTTCCTCACAGAATTTCCAACTAAAAAAATCATGATTCTTACTTTAAAAATCCTATATTTCAGAGACAATTCAAGATACATACTTGAATCAATGTAATCTTACATTGGGTGTTATCATAATATTTATAATTGTTACTGTATTTTTTTTCCAAAAGCAAGCATATTTTCAGCTAATATAATTGGATGTATTTGTAGAACTTGATCATGGTTTGGGTTAAACTATTTTGTTCGAAATTCAAATCCTAACAGTGATTTATTAAAAAGAAAATTTTATTTTTGATTTAATCTTAACTCTGTAAACTGGAAAACAGAATAACATAGGTGTGCATATTCAGCCAATACAAATATACAGAGATATATATAGAGATCATGCATATGCAGACCATCTTTATACATATAAACATGTTTCAGAACTTAAAACAAACATGCATACACATTTTAAAACATACATCACTAGTTAACCAAACGTTAAATGCATCAAATTTGAAGTTGTTTCATGTCTATAGTTTTTTTTTTAAACAGAGGCCTAAAACTAAGAACTCAGATGTTTTAAAATCAAATAAGGTCAAAAGTACTACCGAAGCCAGCTGAAACTACATAGCCGAAAGACAAAAATCAACATCGAAGCCAAAGACCACGGAAACAAACAAGCAAACGAATTCGAACAGTTCGAATAAGATGTGAGTAACATAAATTACTCACCTTCGCTATCGGATTGGGGAAGCTGCGAACGAAGATAATCGAAGTCCCTAATTTTGGAAACGAGGTCGAAGTCCAGAATCACCAGAGAATCGATCGCCGAAGCCCTGTTTCGAAGAGGTCGCGAGCGAGGAAAATCAAAGGAAGTCAAAGCCGTGGCCCTAGTTTTTTTTCTACAGAGAAATCGAAGAATACATCGTCGCCGCCATTTTATTTCTCGTTTATTTTTGTCTTAGGGTTTACGAATGAATGAAAAGGGGGGAGGGTTACTTGTTTTATGAGAGAAGATCGGGTATGGGCCGGTATGGGTTAATATGGGCTGGTATATTTTTTTTCTTTTATTTTTAAATTCAAATATGTTCTTCATATTTTAAACTTGGCCAATTCGAACAATTTCACAATTTAAATCAAAATTTAATTCAATTATTAATTTTAAATTAGTTTAAAAATTCGGGATCGTTACAATAGAAATTAATGAATATAATTTGATTTTGAAAGCTAACTTCTGTATACAATGGAATTAGGGTTTGAAACTGGTTTCATTGAGTTTAAAAATATCGAAAACCTATATTTCAATATATTGGACGACCTACTTTCATTTCGGAAACGGAACGGGCTTTTCGGGTCTTTGTTATTGTTTCAAACCAATTCGATATGTCCATTCGTTTTTATCAATCTCTGCCTAGATATAGGTTGTTATAAACCCTAGCTATTTCTCATTTCATTATTTATGTATGTACCTCTACTTCTCATATTCCTCCTTCTCAAACGACAGAACATCAAAACCTAATTCCCAAATTCCAAACCCTAATTTCAATTTCAAAATTTAATTTCAAAAATTCAAACTCCTCAAACCATAGCAAATTATATATCGTTGGAAAGCTCTTGAAGAATGCAATCTTCTATTGCAATTTATTTTTCGATTCGAGTCACGGTTTGGCCAAAAATCATCGATTTATCTTCGACCGTCCGTTGTTAGGGTTTTCAATTCGACGGTGGATCTTCGTCGGTGGGTCGATCAGAGGGCTCAGGTGTGTAGAGGATGATGACAGAAGTCAATCCTTGGGTTTACTTTGTGTCATAGGTGATCGAAATCGCGTAGAACGACGATTATAGGCGGCGGCGGTGATGGCCAGGGGGCGGCGAGCGAGGCCGCACGTGGCTGGGAGAGGGTTGCGTTGGCGTTGTTTGATCAGAGTATGGGTGAGCACAGGCGGCGGCGTCAAGGCTTAAAGCTAGCAGCTGGAGGTCGAGACGTGGTCTCGATCGCGTGCTAGGGTTTGCCTGGGTATTGAATTTACGTTATTACCCTTATATTATTTTTAATTTAAATTTTAAAATTCAATCGTTCTAACCTCGATAACTTTTTCATACGAGCTTGGATTCACGCGCGGTTTTCTCCGTTGCGATCGTATCGAAATTTCAAACAATATGGAACTAGTTTGGCTGCATTCCGAGGTTGTTGAATTTTGGGTCTAAATTGGATTTTTAATCGACGATAAATCAAAGGTGAGTGATTTAACCCACGCACGAATACTAAATCATCTTATGTTAGTTAAATTAAATTTATGATATGATTAGAAATTTATTTATTGTTGTTTGGTATCTTAAATTGTCATTTAAATTTAATTTGAATTTATATTGAATTAAATTGCCATTCAAAATAAATAATGAATTTAAATTGTTAGTTAAATGCATGATAATGATAGCCAGTCAACAGTTATGATATATTGGTTGATTTGAATGATGATTGTGATGGATGCTTAATGGTTGACATTTTGGATGATTCGATGTTATGTTTATATTATATATTGTTATCACACTACAAGTTCCCTTAGTTATTGTTAGGAAAATCATGGGTAGAAATGATATATACCCGAACGATCTTATAGATTAGGGAAAATCGTTATGGGTTGAAATGATAAACCTGAGCGATTTTATGGATTTGGAAAAATTATGATTCGGGATACGGGTTGAAATTATAGATATCCGAAAATTTAAATTTATTGCGGGTTGAAATGATATATATCCATATCACTTGACCATAGGGTAGAAAATCATATACGGACGCCGGATTGGCTAATTAAATGATTAAAAATCTTGAATTTGGATTTTTGATTAAATGTTATTGTTTTAAAGGAAATAAAACTAGGTTTATATGACCTGAATTATTTTCAAAATCCAAGCTTTAAAATGTTGAAATTGAACTTGGTTTAAATGAATTGTTTATAGAATTTAAATTTGAAATCTTAAAGTTGAATTTTGAAATATAATTTAAATTTATCAAAATTGAGTTATTGTAAATGTTTGAATATTTAACTTTGAAACCTATTGAATTTGAAGTGGTTTAACTTTGTAGTTCAAACATGGATTTGAAATCAATATAAATTGAAATGGTTTTTAATGAGAATTTGAATTGAAACGTTTAGTCTTTTGAATTGAAATTGTTGAACTGAGATTGATTTAAATTGAATTTTTGGAACTAAAGTTGATTTGAATTGGTTTGTGAAATTGGAAGGAATAATTCTAATTTGAAACTATTTTCGATATAAACTCTTTTAATATAACAACTCTTTTAACATATAAACTATTTTTCTCATATAAACCATTTTAATATATTGCTAATTTTTAAAACATTAGCTATTTTTAATATATAACCTATTTTAATTTATTTAAACTATTTCTAATATATAAACTATTTTAATCTGTAACCTATTTTTAAAATATAAACTATTTTAATACATATTATTTTAAATTTATAAACAACTTTTAATATATATTTTAGTATCTATACTATTTTTAATGTATAACTATTCCAATATATAAACTACTTTCAATATTCAAACTGTTTAACGTTGGAACTGTTATGATTTAGATTTAATTGATTTAAATGCGAATATTTTGATATGATGGTTCAACCTATTGTGTGGTTATGATTTTGAAAATGAATATGATTTAAAGTGAATAATGATTTCGAAAGTGAATATGATTTTGAAAGTGATATGATTTTGAAGTGAATATGATATTTTGATATCAATTATGAATCAGTTTTGGAAATGTAAAAGAACTAACAGGTGTGAAATAAGCGTTTGGTTGTTAAAGAGACCGGGATCGGATATTGTCATACTCTCTGCCAATACCGAAAACCACTTTAACAACTGTGCACGTGGTGGAGAATCCAGAGTGAAGTAGGATGGTTTGGTGAACGCTACTGGAATGCAGTTAGAGAACGATGATGGATAGCCTTGACTTTCGGGTCATAATTAAAATGACTAAAACATGAGCTATACCTAGGCCAAGTGGGGTCGCTCCCCCTATCGAGCATGCTTCTTTGAAACCATATCTATTACTTTGTGATTTTATTTGGGGGCCACCCTTTGATTTGATTATGGGAGTGTGTCTTGAGGTGGGCGGTAGTAGTTGCTATGCGTTACCACCAGCCCGGTTCTGCAAAACGGTAGTATCCTACCCTGGACATTGCCTCGCGTGTCTTGTCATATTTATCTGAAATGACCCTCCTATTTCTACTCTAATTCGATAAGAATTTTTTTTTTTTTAAGGTAAAGAGGATATATATATATAGATAGATATATCATCCATTGCAATATAATTCTCAGGGTCAATATCTTTCTCCAATAAACCAAATATATCCAGGATCACAATAATCAACCAATATAAATATATCAGTACATTCACAAAGGTAAGCACATACATGTGAGGATGTATATGCCTCTCTTGTTTGAATCAGAGTTCTGGAAAACAAGAGGATATTGGATTGCTAATTTTTTTTTGACCAAACAATCCACTGGTAACATACACATTAGTCTGTTTATCCTAACTAAGAAGTGATCAAGTAATAATCAGTAGTAAACAAGCTTTTAATACAGATGATTATGTTAAAGTCTGGGTAGTATCAAATTCAGTGTAAAAGAAAGTGGATCCTAAGTGAACACAAGCAACATCTAGGCGTAATGGAAACGCGCCTAACTTATACACAAGAGATCACGAGTTCGAGTACTATGCTGGTTGGTTCAAACACAATTTTTATTTGTTTTTTTTTCCATTTTTCTTCTGTACAGTTTGGGACCTGTTATCTACCTATATCTGCACATATATACTTTATTTTTGCCTATATTCCATCATACAAAACAATAATTCTTGCTTAATTATTTTTGAAACCCATTTCTACAACCTGGAAGGCTTCATGATTGATGTAAATTAAGGGTCTGTTGCTTGGGTTTTGTAAATGATAAGAGTGTTTATCATTATCCAGGTTTGAATTTCTTCTCACAAAATCTGTCTGGAATTAAGAATGCATTTGGTTAGAATCTGAGTGAAATTCAGATTCTTATCACAAATACAAAGGAAAAGGTGTGGTAAAATTTGCACTTAACCATGTTTATGTGCATATATATCTGCAACTATTTGGATCTGGCTTACTCTTCCCTTATTACAAATCCTTTCTTAAAAAAAAATATAGTACATGAGACATTTGTATGAAACAAGTTTAACTATGGAAACCTTGCAGCCATATAAAACATTTAACCTATGCCTATTTCTTTTGCATACATATGCTATATTAGAAAATAAAACCATTTAAATTTTCTGAGAATCAACTCTCCAGATTTTCCAAAACTTAAATCCTTTCCAAAGATTCATGATTGACTAATGCATTTATAAAATGTAATCATTCAATTTTAACATGGTGTTCTTGCTAAATCTACTTACAAGATTTGATTAAAATTCTTTTTAAACATAACAGATATTTAACTTAATTCATAGTTTCCAGATACAAATCAATCTCTTAACAAAATGCCTAACAAAATATCCATCCAATATTCAACACTTAATACAAGTAGCAATTTAAATTGTCAATACATGCAGATTTCAACATTTAGGCTCTTATCTAACTAAGTTTAGCATGCTATATCTTCTTCTCAAAGCCTTGCTCCTACTCCTATTTAGTTGCTGCAATCCCTGAAAAAGCATTTGAAACTGCCTCATTTTAAATGAGACACCCCAGATGCCATTAGCACACTAGGGTCAGACACATGTCTGGTATGAGAAAGCTCACAAAAATAATTAGTTAATCAGGTTAAAGTTAAGTTAAGTACATATACAGAAAGTTCAGCCCTTTGGAATCAGGCAAATACTTGTGTGCATGCTCTGTGTCATTGTGCATGTGCACACTTTAATTTTCTTTCCAGAGACTACACATATGAATATGGCACATACATTCAAGCATACAACTCAATCATAGACAAACAATCATTCATACCAAACAGGAGAATAACCAATATGAGTTAAATCATTTATTCAATTCCCATATTTCAAATCTGGGAAAAACTCTAGTTTTCTCATCATCTCAAGTATTATTCCCTTGGTATATTTATCTATCCTTGGTCTCATCTGCAATATTTATGAATCAATGGACACACTGTAATGAACTAATTCACTCCATTACACAAAGATCTCAGGACTTAAACAAGCCATGTGTCAACTTGTGTTACTCAAGCACACAAGTCATTCCTGCAGTGTTCTTGACCCCAATTTCCTAATCAGGTTTAAGTTAATAATAACTCTTTTGATTTTTCATGACAAAACCATTCAGTGATTCATTTTATTAGCTAAAACATCCATAACATGGCATCTCATATTATTCATAACCATACAGAGGCAAACAAGCAACAACCATTTGTGATTACAAAATAAGGTTCTGTATATATATATATTCATCCTGGTATTTTTAAAAGGAGTTTAGGCAACTAACATTGGCTTATAGCTTCTGGGAGAGTTTTTCTTTTGCAAACATTTGTGCTTGAGTTAAACTCAGGATGACCTGGTTTCACTGAATCACAAAATTTTTGTTTGCTATGCATTTTATTGAATCAGGAGCATCAGCACATAGGCAACCCTATTGCACCCCTAATTCCTTTTTATTTCAAGCCTCAGCACTTATACATGAGTATATTGCAGCTCAACATTATTTACATCTTTCTGGGTTGAGCCAAAACCAATACTACTTACCTATTCTCAACATTTTATTTTCTGGGTATTTGTTTATATCCCTAAATATTAACATATCAGAGATCTGAGTGTATAAAACAGACATGTATGCTAACAACACATAAAACTTTGTTATAATAAAACAAGTGATCAACCAAAGAAAATCAAAACATATTCAGGTTTAAATTCATAGATAAGCATTCATATATGAAAATACTCTTTTAATAAAAATACTTTTATCTGGCTGCCTACATTAGGACTTATTGCCTTAGATTTTTGAGTGAGTTTTCTCACCTAGCTCTCTTCTTTGTTTCCTTAATTAATTGATGAGCTTCTGCCCTTAGCCTCAAGCTCTCTTCCTTCCCTTGTCTTATGATTTCTGTGGTGTTGTTTTTCTTCTTTTTTTTTTCAAAATTCTTTTCTGAGGAGGAGAGGAGGCTGCTGCATATACATGTATATATATACAGGGTCTCTCTCTTAGGGTTTTGGGTATTGGCTAAGTCCATTTTTGCCCACCAGAAAAATCATGTTATCTGCATTTTAAACCCAAAGTTTTACCCTTCCCGGCTTAATTTGGGTGAAGAGAAAAGTGGTTACACATTTTTTTTCAGAAATTTGCTTTTCAGAAAATACTTTTCCCCTTGTCTACAATCATGCTAAAAATGTGACTTGATTTTTGTTATTTATTAAATACTCTTTTCTAATTCTGCCTATACCAAGCACTTCCCTGTTTTATCTTATTTTCCTATTTTTTAGCTTTCATGTAAATGGTATGTACTTCCTTCATTTATTTATAAGAGGATTATTCTTTTTTTATCTCTTCATTCTTTTTATTTCTGCTTATATTAAAATATGTCTGTATATCTTATTTCACTAGTTTAAACTCTAGTATTTTATTAACACATGTATATTTATATAAGCCTTACTGAAATAATTAGTACACCCTCCCATATATTCATACATCATTCTATACTGACACACACATGCACATGTACACTCAAAAATATTCAGTAGCATACATATATATATATTTACTCATGCATACTACTTTTAAGAATTTAATCTACATATATATGTATATATGTATATTTCCATACACATCAATATGTATGTATTCTTGGAGTTCAGGGTTTTAGCTTATATTCATGTGCATTTCCTGTGCACACATGTACACACACTGATACACTATCAAGCTATATCAATTCCTCCTTCAAAATTTATTTAAAACTTATTTTAAATTTATTTATATTTTCCAGAATAAATTCCTAAAATCTTGGGTCATTACATACACCCCTCCTTTTAGAAATTGTGTCCCACAATTTTCCTAAGCTTAAAATAAATTTTAAACTTAATTTAGAGAACAAGTATATTCTCTACCAAATAGATTCTTAGTTCTATACTAACTAAAAATATATTCATCCAAAATAAAGAAAACAATCAAAAATCAGAATTACCTTAATCTGAAAATTGCTTAGGATAATTCATCCTAACTTTGTCTTCTAATTCCCATGTGCAATCACTAGGATCAAGACTCCACTGTACCTTCACAAGTTTCAGAGATTTATTCCTCAACTTCTTCACATCTTTTGCCAAAATTCCCACTGGATCCTTTTCATAAATCAAATTAGGATTTATCTGCACTTGGGTTGGGGTTTCAAGAATTTCTGCCTTGTCATGGACCCATCTTCTCAATTGTGATACATGAAAAACATCATGTATACCTTGCATGTTTTCTGGTAATTCCAACTTATATGCCAAGGGACCAATTCTCTCCAGAATTTTGTATGGTCCAATATATCTCGGGGTTAATTTGCCTTGTTTTCCAAACCTCAGCACATTTTTCATGGGTGAGATTTTGATGAAAACAAAATTTCCCACCTCATATTCTACCTGCCTCCTTCTCATGTCTGCAAATTTCTTTTGCCTATCTTGAGCTGCTGTCATTCTTCTTCTTACCAACTCAATTTTCTCCTTGGTTTCTTGTATGTACTCAGGTCCTAAAATAGACCTTTCTCCTGCTTCTACCCAGCAAACAGGTGACAAACAGGGTTTACCATATAAGGCTTCAAATGGAGCCATTCCTATGGTGCTTTGGTAGCTGTTGTTGTATGTAAATTCAACTAGATGAAGATAATCTTCCCAGTTGCCCTCAAAATCCAGTATACATGCCCTCAACATGTCCTCCAAAACTTTGTTTACCACCTCAGTCTGCCCATCTGATTGAGGATGGTAGGCAGTACTTAAACATAGTTCACTTCCCATTGCTTCTTGAAAGCTTCTCCAGAATTTTGAAGTGAAGATGGTATCCCTATCACTCACAATGGTTTTGGGAATGCCATGTAACCTTACCACTTCTTTTATAAAAATTTGAGCTAGTTTTGGTGCTGTTCTTTCTGACTTGACTGGGATGAAGTGTGCTACCTTGGTTAGCCTATCAACTATCACCCATATGCTTGTATTACCTCTCTTAGATCTAGGCAGTCCATCTATGAAGTCCATAGATATGTCTTCCCACTTCCACTGTGGTACACTAAGAGGTTGCATCAACCCTGATGGTCTTTGAGTTTCAGCCTTGACTTGTTGGCAAGTCATACATTTGGCAATGTACTTAGCTATATCAGATTTCATCCCCTTCCACCAGAAGTCTCTTTTCAAATTTTGATACATTTTTGTGTTACCTGGGTGTATGGAGTATTTACTTCTGTGATATTCATTCAATATCTCCTTCTTCAATTCTATGTCCTCTGGTACACACATCCTATTCTGGTATCTCACATAACCATCTTTATCAATGTGGTGATTCATTACTTCCTCCCCTCTTGAGAGGAGCATTCTCTTCTCTAATAAGTGAGCATCTTGTTCTTGCATTTTTCCTACCTTCAGAATTAAATCTGGTTGAAGTGTCATTAAGCTTAACTTCCCTTTATCTTCTTGTGCACCATGCATCTGCTCATTAATGTGCACACAACCATTCTCCCCAATCTCTAACTCAGTTAGCAAAAATAAAATTTTAAATTCTTCTATCATCATCATAGCCAATTTAGCATGCTGTCTACTTAGAGCATCTGCAACTTTGTTTGCTTTCCCTGGTGTATAAAGTATGTCAAAGTCATAGGCAGCTAAGAACTCCACCCATCTATGTTGCCTCATGTTCAAATCTTTTTGTGAAAACAAATATTTTAGAGACTTGTGGTCAGTGTAAAGTTCAAACTTAGTGCCTAACAAATAATGTCTCCAAAGTTTTAAAGCATATATCACAGCTGCTAATTCGAGATCATGTGTGGCATACCTTACTTCATGGGGTTTAAGTTGTCTGGATGCATATGCAATGACTTGGCCTTGTTGCATCAACACTGCACCCAAGCCAAATCCACTAGCATCAGTGTATACCACTAATTCTTCATTTCCATGTGGTACCTTTAGAATTGGAGTATTCACCAATGCCTCCTTCAACTGTTCAAAAGACTTTTCACATTTTTCTGACCAAACAAAAGCTTGGTTCTTCCTGGTTAGGTTAGTGAGTGGTGTAGAAATTTTTGAAAAATCTTTTATAAACCTCCTATAATACCCTGCCATCCCCATAAATGACCTCACTTCACTCACAGTGCTTGGCCTCTTCCATGCTTGAATAGCCACTACTTTATTGGGGTTCACAGAAATTCCTTTGGCAGATATAACATGGCCAAGAAAATGTACTTCCTCCTTCCAAAACACACATTTTGAAAATTTTTCCTTTAAATCTTTTTCCCTTAATCTAGACAAAACCAGGTGCAAATGATGCTTATGTTCTTCCACTGTCTTGGAATAAATCAAAATGTCATCTATAAAAATAAGCACAAACTTGTCTAAACAATCTCTAAAGGTTCTGTTCATTAAATCTACAAAGTAAGATGGTGCATTGGTCAAGCCAAATGGCATAACCAAATATTCATACAACCCATACCTAGTGTTAAAGGCAGTGTACTTGATGCTTGATTCTTCCACCTTCATTTGATGAAAACCAGATGCTAAGTCTAGTCTAGAAAATACTTTTGCCCCTGCTAATTGATCAAAAAGATCATCTATTCTTGGCAATGGGTATTTATTTTTAATAGTTACTTTGTTTAATCCTCTATAATCTATGCAGAGTCTTAAAGAGCCATCTTGCTTCTTAACAAATACCACTGGTGCTCCCCAGCAAGAATTACTTGGTCTTATAAAACCCTTTTCTTCCAATTCTTCTAACTATTTCTTTAATTCTTTTAGTTCATTTGGCCCCATTCTAGTTGGCTTTTTAATCACTGGGCTTGCTCCTGGAACTAGATTGATCTGGAATTCTACTGGTCTATGGTGTGGAATACCCTTGACCTCACCAAACACATCCAAATATTCATTGACTATGGGAATTTCTTCAATGGTTAGTTCACTGAAATCTTTTTTTGAGTCAACTAAATGATATAGTTTTCCTTCCTTAGCTACCTCACATAAAACTGTGATTCTCTGGCCTCTAGAATTTTGCAATGATATGGTGGATGAGTCTAAATTAATTATGGCTTTAAATTGCCTTAACCGGTCTACCCCCAATATAACACCTATATTTGGGTAATTCAAAACATATAAATTGGAAATAAACATATTTCCTCCTATGTTTAACTCCACATCCACACAAATCATATTTAAAACACTAGAACTCCCCAATGGACTTTGTATATGCAATGGGGTTTCAACCAATATGCAATTCAGTTTTAGCATTTTAACCAATTCATAAGAAATTAAGGAGTGAGTTGCCCCAGTATCATATACTACTGTTATGGGTATGGTACAAATAAGTAATGTACCTTCCACTTGGCTATGGTTTACAGTGTTACTCTCCACTGTGGCTTTGCCTTTTCCTTCCAAATTTGCCAATTTGCCTTGCTGTTTATACTCAGGACAATTCCTCTTCATATGCCCCTCTTTCCCACATAGATAGCATTTGAAAGCTCCTCCTTTCAATTCTGGACATTTTGGTTTGATATGCCCTTCCTTTCCACACTGATGGCACACAATTTTCTTCTTGTCTTCCTTAGCTTTGACATCTCCAGTGCTTTTGTTACTAGCCTCTTCTTTCTTCTTATCATAAGGGTGATACCTCCCCTTACCTTTCTTGTTATTATTGCTCTTAAAATTTCTGAACTTCTCCCTTTCTTTGTCATGCTGCTCCAACCTCAAATCTAAGTCTATCACATGATCAAAAGTCTTGTCTGCATAGGGTAACATGGCCCTGCTAAGTCCTGGGTTCAGACCTTTTATGTACCTATCATTTTTAGATGCCTCATCTGCCACAAGCATTGCTCCATATGTGGAAAGCCCCTCAAACTTTTGAGTATATTCTGTGACAGTCATGGTTCCTTGTCTAAGTCTAATGAATTCTTCTAGCAAGGTAGTCTTTGCTGATGCTGGTACAAACCTTGCCTCCAACATCTCTTTGAATTGATTCCAAGTGATTTCATTCTCATTCCTTCCTGCAATGATTACTTCCCACCAGCCTAAAGCTACTCCTTTCAGCTGTCTTGAAGCCACTTGCCTCTTTCTTTGATCATCAAGTTGCATGTCATTGAAAATTCTCTCCAATGTTCTCAACCATGTTTGAATTTCCATGATACTCTCTGTAATGACCCGCTTTTCCGTACCCCTTGAATAGACACTAATCTCCATCTATTTACTCAAGGTGAACGAAAAACCGAACCATTAGGGTTTTTAAAAGAAGGGGTAGAAGAAAAGATAGAAGAAAAGAGAAAGAAGAAACAAAAGAACAACATCAGAAACAGAAACAATATCAGAATCTCACATATCGCAGCGGAACAATATATAATAGATAATTGCATAATCTTTAAAACAAAGAATTATATCTGTTATTACATTACATCACATCATATCATCAGAGTTAATAAACAACAATGGACAGTTATATAAACTTGTCCTCATACAGAATACACAGCGGAATAAATATATCAGATACAAATACTACGTCTCGCCATCCAGCTTGCTTCCAAAGCTCCAGAATATCCAGAATATCCTGATAATATAACTCTAGGCTGCCCGTGCGGAAATTTGTGGGCACCCAGAGTTTAGAAGGGAACAATAAACTCCGAGTCAGTCATGGTGACTGGTGTGAGATCGTAAAACAGTTATTCTTTAAAATAAACAGCAGAGAATTTTAAAGTCAATTCGCAATGCTTTTGGAAAATGAACTACCATAAGACCTCCCACCACACACACAATGCAAACGCAGAATTGGAGGAGATTTCTTCTTATGATAGTCAAAGATGCTTACTTACGCAAAATCAAATCATTTTTGATATTATTATTAGTGCATAGTGTAGAAATCATTTTCGAAAGTATAATATAAATCTTAGCCAACATACGACCAGTATCGTATGCCTACTATAGCTACCATCTAAACAGTGGTGACCACCGTACATAAATGGCAGGTTCTACAACTAATACCGTACAAAGTTCGTATTTGGAAGATGGATTTCCAACAAATGGTCAGGCTAAGGAACTTCCTTTCCTCCTGCCGAATAGGATCGCCTCTGGCTGGACGTCCCGAGAGACAAACTGCTCTCTGCCAAACAAGGCCGGGTTACCCCTGTAACAGGTAACTCACGAATATGTCATCACCCGGTCCTTTGGGACCTTTATCCGAGCGCTCGATATCCAACATCACACATCATAAAGAAAGTGTATCTACATGAGTAAGTATCTGGGCTCCATACCATGATACCACCCCTTTCCAGAAGGAAATGACATACCCTAAAGGGCGCGACCCTCATAACCTTGCCGCAACATTCCTGTTTCGACCATTTCCGGGTTGTTGAGGCTCGATGAAGTCTCGTCCACAAAGCTACGCTTTCTCAAAAAGCCCTGCTTCGGGTCCAACAAAATGATCAACCTATGATCACAAAGATATAAGATCAAACAAATGATCATATCACAAATGATCAAACACTGATCATTTCACAGCAACACTCAGTATGCCACGTTACCAAATTGGGATATATTGCTGATAAATTTCAACTACATAACCTCTGAGCTCGTACGTCTCAGAGAAGGGTGTTAAGCTAAGAGAATAAATTCTCCGCCACCAACAGAAATGTATTTGAAAGAAATCAGCTTTATATCTCAAAGTGTAATGTCAGACACACAATCCATACAAGTCTGTTCCGGGATCGAACAGAACCGAAGGCACTTCTCACGAAGCCCTTGCACATCCGGATAATTTTCAATCACGTCGGGACTTCCCGTCACTAAGGATGATAAAACCTCTAAACCGGAGATCAGCCGATGTAGAGTAACTCGACGGTAATCCTTCCGTTTTCAAAAATATCCGGTCTTCAACACCGGTCTTCAAATGCAATTCATAACGACGTATCACATATTCGGAATGGGTTATACGACCCCATGGTCCTTTCCCGGTTAACCCGAATAGCGAGCGTTTATTCAAAAATAAGTGTGGCATTCAAATTCATCCAATTCACAACAAATACCTATCTAAAGGTAATTATTGATAGTCGGTTATTTAACTATCAATAAAGATGCGCAACATCATCAGATTCCAAATAATTTTCCCAAATTATTTTATCTTCCAAAATATCTTTTACTAGATATATTATTTCCACACTTAATCATTTGAAAACAATTTCAAATCAATTTCCACATTTCATTTTATCTTTGAAGATAAAATCTCAAAACAGTTCATTTCATATTGGAAAAGCATTTCCATACTTATTTAAAAATAAGTAATTCACAAATCATTTATTTTCAACACTTAGAAAATATTCGATATACTTGAATCAAATTAAGTATATATTCATTCTTTAAGGAAATCATTCTCTTTAAACACATTTATTTGAGTCAAAACGAATGTTACGTAAAACATCGTTACGACGACTCAAAATCACTAGTATAGGGATTCGAATTTAGATAGATATATAAATCCCAATACTACATTAAAACATTTCCTTTCGGAAATCATTTACTATAACAACAGTGTTATAGTCCATCATTTCCTTAAATTCCTCGAAAACGTCTATTTCAACAATAAATGTTGAAATCTATGATTTCGATAATTCACACGTTTTAAAACATCTTTTAAAACAGTTACTTCATTTTATAATATCGCTTTCCCAAAACAAGTTCATTTTACTTAACAATATATTCACTATCCAAAATCGTGAATATACTTTACTATTTACATTTCACTATTTTCTACACGTTTTATTTCGATAATAATTCGCTATCCAAAATCGCGAATATATCTCCTTTGATAATCTTCTATATTTAATTTATCAAACCCAATTGATCTCGAATTTATAAAACAACGGTTATAAATTCTATTTCTGTTTTTTAATAACAACTTCAACTTGCAAATCTTCTTTTTAATAATTCGATAAATATTCCCTCTAAAGGTAAGAATCCAATTTATAAGTTAATCTCTTATAAATCTTTTATTCTACAGTTTCATCCATTTTACAACTTCACAATTTATAAATCTATAAATTTCATTTTTAACACTTATAAAATTCGTTTTATAAGTCCAATATTTTGATTTATAAAATATCAATTTTTATAAATCTTTCTATACAAATCGTTTATAGTTATTCAAAAATCTCAACTTAAACCATTTTATAAATAAATCAACTTTTGTTTCAAAAACAACACTTCGGTTATATTTCACTAAAAATTATAACTTTTATAACTTTAAAATTTTACGTTTATAAATCGATTCAAAAATTCCATAAAACGTATATTTTCAAAAATCACTTTAAAAATCCTTTTAAATTAAAAGTCGTCATTTTTACATTTCAAAACTGAATCCGATGATGCCACAACACCAATCAGTCCATCACAACAGTCAAATATCATATATCATCATATGATAACAGAATATATCAAAATATCTGGAAATAATCAATACGGTGAGGAATCCAGTCGGATCCCTCCAACCTGTTTCCCTGCATCCACAGATGTTAGCACAATACCAATTCCGCTCCAGTACGGAATTATCGCGGTATATGGGTTTTTATAAATCCGCTTACTAACGGCGCAATAGGGTCTCATCCGCTATACGAGGCGGGAAATCAATCAATCCAATATATACATATGCCAATATGTATATACTGCTATATATATAGATATATCCTATCATATCTAATAGCACATTCAAACAGTCAATCATCAATCAATAACTGTAAATAATTCCACATTCATTTTAGTGAGAAGATCTCACCGTGATTTTTTAATTCTGATTCCAGCGTTTATTTTCGAATAAAATTAAACGGCGTTTAATTTTACCCGAAATTCAAACTAGCTCCAAACGATTCCAAATCAGTTGCATCGCGTAGTGCTCGACAAAACGAAGCCAACGCAATTCGTTTCGTAATTTTCCGACCTCGTATGACAAAGTTATACACTTTTAAACATTATACGAATTTAAATACAAATTAAAATTATATTTTCTATTATTTATTTTCAACCTCTGCAATCACAACCGTCCATTCCCCTGCATCAGATCGAACCGCTCTTCTTATCTCCCTCCTTTTTACGTTCGAATGTGCCCAGGCATCCAAGAAACCCATCATCCCAAGCTAGGGTTTCACATTGCCATCAACACGAACCACTTCATGCTGATCAGAGACCACCACCGGAACCCCCTCCACGTGTGCCACCCCCGGCCGAACCACCTTGAAGCTCGGTGGTCCCTACCCTTCTCGAAACGCGTGCAAAACCCAGGGGAACGCGAGCCATTATCTCCCCCTACGATGCGCCATTTCCGATCATCCCCGAATAGATTCGAAGCCCTCCTTACGCTCTTTAACTTTGTTGTTGAACACTTTTGTTAATTATTTGTGGATTTGGAGAGATTGAGGGAGGAAGATGGACGATTTTCTGCCGTTGTTTTCTTTAGTGGCGGCTACTGCTTAAAACCCTAGGCTCGTTTTTCTCATTTGCAAAATGAAAGAAAGAAGGTCCTTTTATAGAAAATGGCCAATTTTACTATTCATCGAATTTTTTCGAACTCCGATTCGAGCGTGCCGGCTGACGTTCGTAAGGTTTACCCCGCGTTCCGAACGCAATGGAACAGGTTTCGGAAGCTAATTCGGACATTTGTGCGAGATATGAAATAAAACGATCAATTTAAATTAAACCGATTTAAATCGATTTCGAGGCGTTTTAATTTGTACCGGACAAACGGTAAATCCAAAAATTACGAAATTTGAAATCTTACAATAATGTCACATTACGGATCCGATGAAACTGGTTTCGTCGAAATCCGAGATCGTTTGAAAAATGAGTATTTTAACTCGACGATTTAAAATTAAAAACAATTCGATGCGTTTCGAGCTGCCATGGTCAAACGACAACTCCGATTGATACGAAAATTGAAATCCGATAATAACTAACTATTACGGATCCAATGGAACTGGTCTCGTTCAATTCTGAGACTGTTCGAAAATTGGCTATTTTTACAGTCGATAATTAAATATTAAAATATTCAATTTTCACAATTTAACTCCAAATTCAGTTTTAAAAGTTCTATAACCTTTCTATAACTCCAGTATGATTAAATAAAAATTTACAAATCATTCTCAATCACTTTAAACTCGATTTACAATTATCTCTGGAATTTAAATCATTAAATTATCGATTTAATTGACCAAATTAAATCCAATATTCGAATAATAAATTATTCGACTTCTTAAATTCATTTATAAATATTTAAAATCAATTAAATATTCAAATTTTAATTATCAAAAATTCTGGGTCGTTACAGACTTCCCCCCTTAAAAGAATTTCGTCCTCGAAATTACCAAGCGAGAGAAAGATACAAAATCCATTAACTTTCCAAAACAAACCGTTCAAATTTAGATTTTCAAATCTGTTAAGCGTTTAACTTTTCCAAAATTCATAGTTAACTTCTCACAAAATCTTTACTAAGTTTTCAAATCATAACTTAGTTTTCAAAGTTTTCAAATTTCTCTAAAATATTCTAACGCCTTAAATTTTCAGAAAATTTCGCCAGCGTCTCCTTTGCGCGGCTCGATCCGAAAAAAAATGACAGTGTATATATATCACAAATATACATCCCATCAAGTGATGAGGCATCCCGTAGGGAAAAAGTGTAAAAGTACGATATTTAATCCGAGATATGTACCTTATTATATTTTTAGCGAGCGTATACGGCTAATATAGCGCGAAAGCGAGCTCCAAATGCGAAGCAACGCCATCCGCACCTACTAAACACTCAACAAACCATATGAGAACATGTAGATATGAAAATAATATCGATATACAACATATAGTAACATAATACTACATGTGCTAACATAGCAATGCGTCAAAACAACAATGCAACTATCATCCAATAAAACATCCAACAAATCAATGTCTATCCAAATCAATTCATAACCAAATCAATATAGATTCACTTCGCATTAACATTCATTGAATTGGTTTTCAATTTTATCACATTTGATTTATTAATATTGGATTTAACTAACATTCATTCGTTCAAATTCAATTGATTTACATTCACTAATTAATTCACATTAGTTCACTTCCAATTCATCAATCAAATTTAGTTCATATTCATTTACTTTCAATTTGGACTCAATTACTTTAGCTTCCAATTTTGCTAATTTACTTTCATTAACACTCAATGAATTATATACCATCAACTATCAATCATATAACAACCAATGCACAAACAACACAACCAAATTATCAATTTTTACATTCGATTTGGTTCAACACTTTTAATTTCAATTGGTTGATATTAAATTGACTTCCATTCAATTATTCAATTCCTTTAGCTTCTAATGAATTAACACTTATATTCATTGCTTCATATCAATTATTTATATTCAATTGATTGACATTCAATCCATTTATTAATTCAATTGCTAATTCATTTTAACAAATAAAATTGAATTTCATTTATACAACTCAAGTTCACACTCATTTAATAAATTCACTTTATTAATTTACTTTGATATCAAAATAAACTTCACTTCAACATCACTTAAGTTATTTTCCATTTCAAACATCATTTGTTCAACTTAACTCAAGTTTTCACTTATAAATCCAAATTCAAACTTTGTTTTTCTTAACAAAATTCATTTAATCTTTTACCAAAATCAAATTTCATCAATCATTCAAATTTATATCACATTTGACTTTCTTTTAGTTAAATTTCACATCATATTTCATTATGCTACTCAAATTCATTAACTTTACCAAAGTTAAATCTATTATCTCATATCATAAGTATAAATCTTATTTCACTTATATTTACCATATTTAAATTTGGACTTTAATTTTCAAATTTGTTTATCACAACAAAACCTCAATTTCCAATTTACTATGGTAGCAAATCAATCACACAGAAACTCGAAAATGATACTGATGATGCTGCAGTCATCACCCTTATTATTTCCCAGCAACAATAGTGAAATCAGTGCTTAAATTCTTTCAAAAATTTCCTTGATTTATAAATCTCATTACAAATATTTTACTTTTGTAATTTCACTATTTATATATAAGATTATTTTACCATTGTAAATCATATTAATTATAACTTCACCCTTTATAATTCATTCTTTTATACAATTTACTCTTTCACAATTGTTGTTTTAATTCAACTTATTCAAACAACTTTAACTAACTTGTATATATTTACATTTTCAAACTATCAAATAATCAATTATATACACTTTAACACTGAAAAATTATTTCTTTATATACAAAATATAATCGAGGTAAAATTATTCCATTTACCCAATTTAAAACAATACTGTGCCGAATTGTTCTATATAAGTGTTTAGAGATCCCTATCGATAGAGTTGTACGGACAATACCGACCAGAATCCATATACCACTCAACAAACCAATCATCACAATATAAAATAATTTTATATTAACTAACAAATACGCACTCGTATCTATTATTACACTCAAACTCATTCTAGAGTACTACTGACTCTATCTCTAATGAGTAACACCCAACAGAGCAGGGTTGTCGCTTAACCATATGCTCTGATACCAAATGTAATGACCCGCTTTTCCGTACCCCTTGAATAGACACTAATCTCCATCTATTTACTCAAGGTGAACGAAAAACCGAACCATTAGGGTTTTTAAAAGAAGGGGTAGAAGAAAAGATAGAAGAAAAGAGAAAGAAGAAACAAAAGAACAACATCAGAAACAGAAACAATATCAGAATCTCACATATCGCAGCGGAACAATATATAATAGATAATTGCATAATCTTTAAAACAAAGAATTATATCTGTTATTACATTACATCACATCATATCATCAGAGTTAATAAACAACAATGGACAGTTATATAAACTTGTCCTCATACAGAATACACAGCGGAATAAATATATCAGATACAAATACTACGTCTCGCCATCCAGCTTGCTTCCAAAGCTCCAGAATATCCAGAATATCCTGATAATATAACTCTAGGCTGCCCGTGCGGAAATTTGTGGGCACCCAGAGTTTAGAAGGGAACAATAAACTCCGAGTCAGTCATGGTGACTGGTGTGAGATCGTAAAACAGTTATTCTTTAAAATAAACAGCAGAGAATTTTAAAGTCAATTCGCAATGCTTTTGGAAAATGAACTACCATAAGACCTCCCACCACACACACAATGCAAACGCAGAATTGGAGGAGATTTCTTCTTATGATAGTCAAAGATGCTTACTTACGCAAAATCAAATCATTTTTGATATTATTATTAGTGCATAGTGTAGAAATCATTTTCGAAAGTATAATATAAATCTTAGCCAACATACGACCAGTATCGTATGCCTACTATAGCTACCATCTAAACAGTGGTGACCACCGTACATAAATGGCAGGTTCTACAACTAATACCGTACAAAGTTCGTATTTGGAAGATGGATTTCCAACAAATGGTCAGGCTAAGGAACTTCCTTTCCTCCTGCCGAATAGGATCGCCTCTGGCTGGACGTCCCGAGAGACAAACTGCTCTCTGCCAAACAAGGCCGGGTTACCCCTGTAACAGGTAACTCACGAATATGTCATCACCCGGTCCTTTGGGACCTTTATCCGAGCGCTCGATATCCAACATCACACATCATAAAGAAAGTGTATCTACATGAGTAAGTATCTGGGCTCCATACCATGATACCACCCCTTTCCATAAGGAAATGACATACCCTAAAGGGCGCGACCCTCATAACCTTGCCGCAACATTCCTGTTTCGACCATTTCCGGGTTGTTGAGGCTCGATGAAGTCTCGTCCACAAAGCTACGCTTTCTCAAAAAGCCCTGCTTCGGGTCCAACAAAATGATCAACCTATGATCACAAAGATATAAGATCAAACAAATGATCATATCACAAATGATCAAACACTGATCATTTCACAGCAACACTCAGTATGCCACGTTACCAAATTGGGATATATTGCTGATAAATTTCAACTACATAACCTCTGAGCTCGTACGTCTCAGAGAAGGGTGTTAAGCTAAGAGAATAAATTCTCCGCCACCAACAGAAATGTATTTGAAAGAAATCAGCTTTATATCTCAAAGTGTAATGTCAGACACACAATCCATACAAGTCTGTTCCGGGATCGAACAGAACCGAAGGCACTTCTCACGAAGCCCTTGCACATCCGGATAATTTTCAATCACGTCGGGACTTCCCGTCACTAAGGATGATAAAACCTCTAAACCGGAGATCAGCCGATGTAGAGTAACTCGACGGTAATCCTTCCGTTTTCAAAAATATCCGGTCTTCAACACCGGTCTTCGAATGCAATTCATAACGACGTATCACATATTCGGAATGGGTTATACGACTCCATGGTCCTTTCCCGGTTAACCCGAATAGCGAGCGTTTATTCAAAAATAAGTGTGGCATTCAAATTCATCCAATTCACAACAAATACCTATCTAAAGGTAATTATTGATAGTCGGTTATTTAACTATCAATAAAGATGCGCAACATCATCAGATTCCAAATAATTTTCCCAAATTATTTTATCTTCCAAAATATCTTTTACTAGATATATTATTTCCACACTTAATCATTTGAAAACAATTTCAAATCAATTTCCACATTTCATTTTATCTTTGAAGATAAAATCTCAAAACAGTTCATTTCATATTGGAAAAGCATTTCCATACTTATTTAAAAATAAGTAATTCACAAATCATTTATTTTCAACACTTAGAAAATATTCGATATACTTGAATCAAATTAAGTATATATTCATTCTTTAAGGAAATCATTCTCTTTAAACACATTTATTTGAGTCAAAACGAATGTTACGTAAAACATCGTTACGACGACTCAAAATCACTAGTATAGGGATTCGAATTTAGATAGATATATAAATCCCAATACTACATTAAAACATTTCCTTTCGGAAATCATTTACTATAACAACAGTGTTATAGTCCATCATTTCCTTAAATTCCTCGAAAACGTCTATTTCAACAATAAATGTTGAAATCTATGATTTCGATAATTCACACGTTTTAAAACATCTTTTAAAACAGTTACTTCATTTTATAATATCGCTTTCCCAAAACAAGTTCATTTTACTTAACAATATATTCACTATCCAAAATCGTGAATATACTTTACTATTTACATTTCACTATTTTCTACACGTTTTATTTCGATAATAATTCGCTATCCAAAATCGCGAATATATCTCCTTTGATAATCTTCTATATTTAATTTATCAAACCCAATTGATCTCGAATTTATAAAACAACGGTTATAAATTCTATTTCTGTTTTTTAATAACAACTTCAACTTGCAAATCTTCTTTTTAATAATTCGATAAATATTCCCTCTAAAGGTAAGAATCCAATTTATAAGTTAATCTCTTATAAATCTTTTATTCTACAGTTTCATCCATTTTACAACTTCACAATTTATAAATCTATAAATTTCATTTTTAACACTTATAAAATTCGTTTTATAAGTCCAATATTTTGATTTATAAAATATCAATTTTTATAAATCTTTCTATACAAATCGTTTATAGTTATTCAAAAATCTCAACTTAAACCATTTTATAAATAAATCAACTTTTGTTTCAAAAACAACACTTCGGTTATATTTCACTAAAAATTATAACTTTTATAACTTTAAAATTTTACGTTTATAAATCGATTCAAAAATTCCATAAAACGTATATTTTCAAAAATCACTTTAAAAATCCTTTTAAATTAAAAGTCGTCATTTTTACATTTCAAACCTGAATCCGATGATGCCACAACACCAATCAGTCCATCACAACAGTCAAATATCATATATCATCATATGATAACAGAATATATCAAAATATCTGGAAATAATCAATACGGTGAGGAATCCAGTCGGATCCCTCCAACCTGTTTCCCTGCATCCACAGATGTTAGCACAATACCAATTCCGCTCCAGTACGGAATTATCGCGGTATATGGGTTTTTATAAATCCGCTTACTAACGGCGCAATAGGGTCTCATCCGCTATACGAGGCGGGAAATCAATCAATCCAATATATACATATGCCAATATGTATATACTGCTATATATATAGATATATCCTATCATATCTAATAGCACATTCAAACAGTCAATCATCAATCAATAACTGTAAATAATTCCACATTCATTTTAGTGAGAAGATCTCACCGTGATTTTTTAATTCTGATTCCAGCGTTTATTTTCGAATAAAATTAAACGGCGTTTAATTTTACCCGAAATTCAAACTAGCTCCAAACGATTCCAAATCAGTTGCATCGCGTAGTGCTCGACAAAACGAAGCCAACGCAATTCGTTTCGTAATTTTCCGACCTCGTATGACAAAGTTATACACTTTTAAACATTATACGAATTTAAATACAAATTAAAATTATATTTTCTATTATTTATTTTCAACCTCTGCAATCACAACCGTCCATTCCCCTGCATCAGATCGAACCGCTCTTCTTATCTCCCTCCTTTTCACGTTCGAATGTGCCCAGGCATCCAAGAAACCCATCATCCCAAGCTAGGGTTTCACATTGCCATCAACACGAACCACTTCATGCTGATCAGAGACCACCACCGGAACCCCCTCCACGTGTGCCACCCCCGGCCGAACCACCTTGAAGCTCGGTGGTCCCTACCCTTCTCGAAACGCGTGCAAAACCCAGGGGAACGCGAGCCATTATCTCCCCCTACGATGCGCCATTTCCGATCATCCCCGAATAGATTCGAAGCCCTCCTTACGCTCTTTAACTTTGTTGTTGAACACTTTTGTTAATTATTTGTGGATTTGGAGAGATTGAGGGAGGAAGATGGACGATTTTCTGCCGTTGTTTTCTTTAGTGGCGGCTACTGCTTAAAACCCTAGGCTCGTTTTTCTCATTTGCAAAATGAAAGAAAGAAGGTCCTTTTATAGAAAATGGCCAATTTTACTATTCATCGAATTTTTTCGAACTCCGATTCGAGCGTGCCGGCTGACGTTCGTAAGGTTTACCCCGCGTTCCAAACGCAATGGAACAGGTTTCGGAAGCTAATTCGGACATTTGTGCGAGATATGAAATAAAACGATCAATTTAAATTAAACCGATTTAAATCGATTTCGAGGCGTTTTAATTTGTACCGGACAAACGGTAAATCCAAAAATTACGAAATTTGAAATCTTACAATAATATCACATTACGGATCCGATGAAACTGGTTTCGTCGAAATCCGAGATCGTTTGAAAAATGAGTATTTTAACTCGACGATTTAAAATTAAAAACAATTCGATGCGTTTCGAGCTGCCATGGTCAAACGACAACTCCGATTGATACGAAAATTGAAATCCGATAATAACTAACTATTACGGATCCAATGGAACTGGTCTCGTTCAATTCTGAGACTGTTCGAAAATTGGCTATTTTTACAGTCGATAATTAAATATTAAAATATTCAATTTTCACAATTTAACTCCAAATTCAGTTTTAAAAGTTCTATAACCTTTCTATAACTCCAGTATGATTAAATAAAAATTTACAAATCATTCTCAATCACTTTAAACTCGATTTACAATTATCTCTGGAATTTAAATCATTAAATTATCGATTTAATTGACCAAATTAAATCCAATATTCGAATAATAAATTATTCGACTTCTTAAATTCATTTATAAATATTTAAAATCAATTAAATATTCAAATTTTAATTATCAAAAATTCTGGGTCGTTACAGACTGTCCCTTCAAAGCTTTTGCCTCCTAAATGAGTATATGTCTTAAGCAATTTTGAGAGTTCTTCATAGGGATTTTCTTGCCTTTGTCCTGCCCCATCCCTAAATGCTCTCACCAAGTCTTGCAGATTGACCACTGGTGGTGCATGGGAAGATCCTGCTCCCTGATTGGGTGGTCTCCCTACCATAGTTTGCTAATAATAATTTACATAGCTGGTTAGTTTGATATTTAGTTCCTTTTAATTTTATTTCTATCTAAGAACTTGATCCTTACTTCTACTATGTTGAATAACATAGCTCTGATACCAACTGAAATGACCCTCCTATTTCTACTCTAATTCCATAAGAAATTTTTTTTTTTAAGGTAAAGAGGATATATATATATAGATAGATATATCATCCATTGCAATATAATTCTCAGGGTCAATATCTTTCTCCAATAAACCAAATATATCCAGGATCACAATAATCAACCAATATAAATATATCAGTACATTCACAAAGGTAAGCACATACATGTGAGGATGTATATGCCTCTCTTGTTTGAATCAGAGTTCTGGAAAACAAGAGGATATTGGATTGCTAATTTTTTTTTGACCAAACAATCCACTGGTAACATACACATTAGTCTGTTTATCCTAACTAAGAAGTGATCAAGTAATAATCAGTAGTAAACAAGCTTTTAATACAGATGATTATGTTAAAGTCTGGGTAGTATCAAATTCAGTATAAAAGAAAGTGGATCCTAAGTGAACACAAGCAACATCTAGGCGTAATGGAAACGCGCCTAACTTATACACAAGAGATCACGAGTTCGAGTACTATGCTGGTTGGTTCAAACACAATTTTTGTTTGTTTTTTTTTTCCATTTTTCTTCTGTACAGTTTGGGACCTGTTATCTACCTATATCTGCACATATATACTTTATTTTTGCCTATATTCCATCATACAAAACAATAATTCTTGCTTAATTATTTTTGAAACCCATTTCTACAACCTGGAAGGCTTCATGATTGATGTAAATTAAGGGTCTGTTGCTTGGGTTTTGTAAATGATAAGAGTGTTTATCATTATCCAGGTTTGAATTTCTTCTCACAAAATCTGTCTGGAATTAAGAATGCATTTGGTTAGAATCTGAGTGAAATTCAGATTCTTATCACAAATACAAAGGAAAAGGTGTGGTAAATTTTGCACTTAACCATGTTTATGTGCATATATATCTGCAACTATTTGGATCTGGCTTACTCTTCCCTTATTACAAATCCTTTCTTAAAAAAAATATAGTACATGAGACATTTGTATGAAACAAGTTTAACTATGGAAACCTTGCAGCCATATAGAACATTTAACCTATGCCTATTTCTTTTGCATACATATGCTATATTAGAAAATAAAACCATTTAAATTTTCTGAGAATCAACTCTCCAGATTTTCCAAAACTTAAATCCTTTCCAAAGATTCATGATTGACTAATGCATTTATAAAATGTAATCATTCAATTTTAACATGGTGTTCTTGCTAAATCTACTTACAAGATTTGATTAAAATTCTTTTTAAACATAACAGATATTTAACTTAATTCATAGTTTCCAGATACAAATCAATCTCTTAACAAAATGCCTAACAAAATATCCATCCAATATTCAACACTTAATACAAGTAGCAATTTAAATTGTCAATACATGCAGATTTCAACATTTAGGCTCTTATCTAACTAAGTTTAGCATGCTATATCTTCTTCTCAAAGCCTTGCTCCTACTCCTATTTAGTTGCTGCAATCCCTGAAAAAGCATTTGAAACTGCCTCATTTTAAATGAGACACCCCAGATGCCATTAGCACACTAGGGTCAGACACATGTCTGGTATGAGAAAGCTCACAAAAATAATTAGTTAATCAGGTTAAAGTTAAGTTAAGTACATATACAGAAAGTTCAGCCCTTTGGAATCAGGCAAATACTTGTGTGCATGCTCTGTGTCATTGTGCATGTGCACACTTTAATTTTCTTTCCAGAGACTACACATATGAATATGGCACATACATTCAAGCATACAACTCAATCATAGACAAACAATCATTCATACCAAACAGGAGAATAACCAATATGAGTTAAATCATTTATTCAATTCCCATATTTCAAATCTGGGAAAAACTCTAGTTTTCTCATCATCTCAAGTATTATTCCCTTGGTATATTTATCTATCCTTGGTCTCATCTGCAATATTTATGAATCAATGGACACACTGTAATGAACTAATTCACTCCATTACACAAAGATCTCAGGACTTAAACAAGCCATGTGTCAACTTGTGTTACTCAAGCACACAAGTCATTCCTGCAGTGTTCTTGACCCCAATTTCCTAATCAGGTTTAAGTTAATAATAACTCTTTTGATTTTTCATGACAAAACCATTCAGTGATTCATTTTATTAGCTAAAACATCCATAACATGGCATCTCATATTATTCATAACCATACAGAGGCAAACAAGCAACAACCATTTGTGATTACAAAATAAGGTTCTGTATATATATATATTCATCCTGGTATTTTTAAAAGGAGTTTAGGCAACTAACATTGGCTTATAGCTTCTGGGAGAGTTTTTCTTTTGCAAACATTTGTGCTTGAGTTAAACTCAGGATGACCTGGTTTCACTGAATCACAAAATTTTTGTTTGCTATGCATTTTATTGAATCAGGAGCATCAGCACATAGGCAACCCTATTGCACCCCTAATTCCTTTTTATTTCAAGCCTCAGCACTTATACATGAGTATATTGCAGCTCAACATTATTTACATCTTTCTGGGTTGAGCCAAAACCAATACTACTTACCTATTCTCAACATTTTATTTTCTGGGTATTTGTTTATATCCCTAAATATTAACATATCAGAGATCTGAGTGTATAAAACAGACATGTATGCTAACAACACATAAAACTTTGTTATAATAAAACAAGTGATCAACCAAAGAAAATCAAAACATATTCAGGTTTAAATTCACAGATAAGCATTCATATATGAAAATACTCTTTTAATAAAAATACTTTTATCTGGCTGCCTACATTAGGACTTATTGCCTTAGATTTTTGAGTGAGTTTTCTCACCTAGCTCTCTTCTTTGTTTCCTTAATTAATTGATGAGCTTCTGCCCTTAGCCTCAAGCTCTCTTCCTTCCCTTGTCTTATGATTTCTGTGGTGTTGTTTTTCTTCTTCTTTTTTCAAAATTCTTTTCTGAGGAGGAGAGGAGGCTGCTGCATATACATGTATATATATACAGGGTCTCTCTCTTAGGGTTTTGGGTATTGGCTAAGTCCATTTTTGCCCACCAGAAAAATCATGTTATCTGCATTTTAAACCCAAAGTTTTACCCTTCCCGGCTTAATTTGGGTGAAGAGAAAAGTGGTTACACATTTTTTTTCAGAAATTTGCTTTTCAGAAAATACTTTTCCCCTTGTCTACAATCATGCTAAAAATGTGACTTGATTTTTGTTATTTATTAAATACTCTTTTCTAATTCTGCCTATACCAAGCACTTCCCTGTTTTATCTTATTTTCCTATTTTTTAGCTTTCATGTAAATGGTATGTACTTCCTTCATTTATTTATAAGAGGATTATTCTTTTTTTATCTCTTCATTCTTTTTATTTCTGCTTATATTAAAATATGTCTGTATATCTTATTTCACTAGTTTAAACTCTAGTATTTTATTAACACATGTATATTTATATAAGCCTTACTGAAATAATTAGTACACCCTCCCATATATTCATACATCATTCTATACTGACACACACATGCACATGTACACTCAAAAATATTCAGTAGCATACATATATATATATTTACTCATGCATACTACTTTTAAGAATTTAATCTACATATATATGTATATATGTATATTTCCATACACATCAATATGTATGTATTCTTGGAGTTCAGGGTTTTAGCTTATATTCATGTGCATTTCCTGTGCACACATGTACACACACTGATACACTATCAAGCTATATCAATTCCTCCTTCAAAATTTATTTAAAACTTATTTTAAATTTATTTATATTTTCCAGAATAAATTCCTAAAATCTTGGGTCATTACATTATCCTGATCGAGACCATTACGACTTTGGTTTGTATCGTATCTATGGAGTGCTCCCTGAGTATCCTACCGGTTTGGTGGAGCTTACAGTATCTGTATAAACTACGGTATTTATATAAAAATGTGTTAAGGGGGATATGGGTAACGCCTTGACGCTATTTTAATACTTTACTTTACTGTAGACATATTATAATAGCGTATTTTATTACATAGTAAATAGTTTAACGGATCCTTAGGAGATGGAAATCCCAAACATCTCTTAAGTTATTGCACGCACGTTATACACTGGATAGGAGATGTAAAATCCCGTAAACATCTCTGAAGCCGTTACACTCATATTTATTTACTATTTATTTAACTTACATAAGATCTTTTAGTTCTGACTCGAGTGTTTTGTCTTTTCATTACGCTCGGGTTAGCCTGAGCATTTCGGTGTTGAAGACTTTATTTCTGGAGGACGAAGACGAAGATTTAGTATATTATTACTATATATTATATTTATTCCACTGCATCATGTTATTCCGCTGCATTATTTATTTATTCCTGCTGTATGTATAACTCTGATTTGTATTATAAAAGTGTAATCAAATGTTATTTGTAAAACAGCTTCATCAATTGTTTATTTGATTATTATATTTTGTCATTCCGCTGTGAGATTCTTGTGTTTTATTTTTCCTTCTTTTCTCTTATTTTCTTATTTACCTCATTAACAATCCTCCCTTTTGAATGGTTTGAGTTAACATGTGTGTTTTGTTGTCGATTTAAACCATCCAAAAAGGTGGGTCATTACACGCTATATACTATATATAACTTGGTAAAACATTAGTATTTATATTGTACATAATGTCTATAGTTTTTATCATCAAAACCAATAACTATGGTACTAACAATCTCCCCCTTTTTTATGATGACAACTCTGTATATAAAAAATAATATAACTCCCCCTGGGTTACAAAACTCCTCCTTAATCTATGCCCAGATTTTATATATTTCTTCCCAGTTTTCATCAACAAAAATAACCATCTAAAACTATAACCCTGATATTTACTCTTACTCTAATTCTAACTCTAAATCCCTCTAAATAAAATTCTAATTTATATATATAAGAATTATATATAATGATGATGAGAATGATTGTGTAAAAACAATAAGTGATATGTAAAATGAAATAATCATAATCAATCTAAATATTCATCCAATCCAATAAAGTTAATGTCATACACCATTCAAACAAATCCACACAAATCAAACCAATCAAATCCAAACCAAATCAAGTAATATCATTTATATACCATCAAACCTATTTAAACTAGACATTTCGAGGAACTTCAACCTATCCATCAGTGCCAAAGATTAGATCCGCTTTGATAGCATCTCAATCTTCATCATCTTTGTTGATGGTATACTTTGAATTGGTGGTTGGTTCTTCTTTGTTCAAGGCAAAAATCATCCATTGAATCGCGTCGAAATGCCTTTCTTGCTCCTTGATCATATACATTTGACTCAATTCTAAGAGCCTCTGGTTTCTTAGGATGAAAGAAAGAATGTTCTTGAATGATTCAAGAGTTTGTTCGAGGTTTTCATAAAGTTTTTGATGTGGGGAAGCAATTATTAAAGAGATAAGTTTATATATGAAAAAGAGTGAAGATAGAGATTGAAAATAATGATTTTCTGGAGTGAATGGGTATATGTAGGGTAAGAAGTCGTTTGAAATGAATTGGTTTTTGGTAGTTATTATTTTTTTAATTATAAAAAAATTTGAAAAATGGTCATTATATGTCGACATACATGATTTGCATATGTCGATATATGCAGTATATTTTTCAAAACTACTTTATTTTACAATTCTATTGTTTTGGCCTGTACTATTGTATGACTTTCCAGAGATAATTGACAATGTATAACAGCAAGAAATAGAATTCATTGATAATAACGATGAGTATAAGGAATAAAAGAAAGATACATGAGATTCAACATAACTTAAAAATAGAAAATCCAAATACAAAGATAGCTTAAACAAACAATTAGAAAGATGTGGATGAAGTTAAGAAGAACCACCAAACTTGCAGAAAATCTTTCCAAAGAATTTATCATTTTGTTGGAAACTGAGGTAAATCTCTTTGAGAATGATTTCTTAAGCTTTCTTTAGTTGTGAATGATCTTCTCTTGATTTTTGAGAAGACTTTTGTTCGATGGATTAGGTGGCATATTGATACTTTCCAAGGAAGTATCCTCCTCCACTTCTTGTTCTTCCTCCTCGACTTCCATTTCCTCTCCTTCCTCTTCCTCTTCCTCTTCCTCTTCCTCCTCTTCTCTTATTTCTTGCTCCTCTTCCCAAGCCAACCTTTGTTCCTTTTCCACAAGCGTCTCATATGGCTTGAAAAAGGGTGAAATATGCATAAGTGAAATGTTGGCCTTGTCAAATATTTTTCGAGGAGTTGTTTTCTCTCCTTTAAGATCAACACCAAAATAATTGAAACACGAGTAAGTTATACACCATGAAATAGTGTGTTTTCGTGTTTAGAATTTTTTTTAGGAAAAAGTTCATCCAAAATGACTTGAGACCCATTTATGTCGTATTGACCATAAATGGCGAAAAATGCTTTGAAAACTTTTTGTGTCGGGTTATTATAATTACCCATTCTAGGAGTGATACTTTGTTGCAAAAGAAAGCTTAAAATTCTTGCTTTTGGAAGCAATTTTTTGTTTTAAATTAAAAATCATCATCACTTTCGAAAATGTCATGGATTACTTCACGATTTTGAAATCAATTTGAAAAGTTGAAAGGTCCATTCCACTAGATTTGCATCCAAGAATGTGACCCAAAAGTTTACAATTTAAAACAATTTGTGTCCCCTTGACACTACTCCAAACTTCTCCTTCTCTTTCATCATAAAACTTTCCTTTTAAATTTGCATAAAAAATCTTCACCAATTTTGGATAACAAATGAAATTATTTTGAGAAGCATCAATTAAACCAAGAATTTCATTTTGCAAACAAAGATTAAAAAGATCATAAGTACAAAAATCTTCAAAAATAGCAAATCTTCCGGGAAAGACATTTCCGAAAGATATATACTCAATATAGGCTTGCATGGCTTCTTGATCATTAAAAAATATTCTTTTATTTTCTTAGAAAGTCTCATGGTTGCCTTAGTATTGCTTGAGGATGTCGTTGAAGAGTAGTTTGAAGAGATAAGAGAGTTTATGATTTTTGAATTTGAAAATGAAAGTGGAAAATGAATGGATGGAGATAGAGTAAATAAATAGAGAATCAAAGGACAACTCCTCTGGTCAAGAGACATCTTTTCAGAACATAGGAGTTGGTGAAAAGGTGGAGGGAAATTCACATTTTGAATTTGAAATTGAAATTCGAAATCTGCCTATATATGTCGACATATGTATGTTGGGTATGTCGACATATAGATCGAAATTATCAAAAAAAGGAAACTTTAACAAATAATTCCTATTTATGTATACTTATAATTATCTTATATTTATTATTTAACATATACACTAAATAGTTTAAAATATATTTTATATTATTTTTATTTAATATTTTATTATATATATATATATATTATTTAAAATATATGCACACGTTATTCAACCTATATTATTATTAATCTATAGGTAATTCCTAGCAATCAACAACGAAAAATTCAAAATTAATTTAAATGCATACATATTTTAATTCTGTTTCTCTGGACTTCACATTAAATGTCGCTGTGAAACATATATTAGCATTCTCTGTATCTGGTTCGCTATCACTTGAGGAAGTATCTGAATCGTCTAGTGTTGCAGCATAAGCCCTTCTCCGTTTTTTGGATGAATCGGTATTTGTGTAGTTTTTATTTTATCAGGATGTGGACAGTCTCGTTTTAAATGAACAGGTTCATTGCAGTTGTAACATCTAATGTCATTTCCGCTTCTGGTTCTTCTTCTAGGATTTTTGTTGTCATTTCTTTTGAAATTATTTATCTTCCTATATTTTATAAATTTTCTAAAATTCCTTCTCATGAAAGCAATTTCTTCCTCGTCATCGTTGTTTGAATCCATATTATCCATCATTGCTTTGCTTTCTCCCTTCCCCTACATTTTTGCTTCAAAAGACGTTAAATTGCCAATTAACTCTTCAATTTTTAGAGTGCTAATGCCATTTGCCTCTTCGATTGCAAAAGTCTTTTGATCTCATTCAAGAGTAAGTGAATTGAGGATTTTTCTAACTTGATCCTCCTCAGAAAAACTTTTACCCAGTGCAATAAATGAGCGTACTATATCTTGGAATCTACTATACATATCAGATATGGACTCATTTTGAATAATTGAAATTGGATTGTTAACACAAAAATTTTGGTCTGTTGAACCTCTTGTGCCTTCATGTGTAACTTGTAAAGTTCTCCAAATTTCAAATGCAGACTTACATATAGATACTCTATTAAATTCATTTCTATCTAGTGAAAAAAAAAATATTTATAGCCTTAGAGTTAAATAATATATTCATAGCCTTAGAGTTACTTTGTGCAACTGCTTTTTGGTCAACGGTCCACTGTCCAAAATTAGTCTCGAGTTCAGTGTACTCGGTTTGTGTGATATTCCAAGTGTCTATACCAATTGACTGTAAATAAATTTTCATTCTACATAACCAATATGTGTAATTACTGCCATTAAAAAGTGGAGGTCTAGCAGTAGATTGTCCTTCGACAAATGAGTTAATAGCAAGTGTATTAACAGTGTTATGAACAATACTATTACCGATGTTGGTAGCCATTTAAACTTTTTCAAAAATCGGATGAAGAATACTTTGAAAACCAATGCTCCGATACCAAATATGAGTTCGTGGAATAGGGATCCTAAGGCTAAATTAACACTAGAGGAGGGTGGTTAGTGTTTAATAGATTGTATGAATATTTTTCAAATTCTTTAAGATTCTACTTAGAATGATGTAATTAACAATCACGGAAACAATCATAGAATCAAAGTGCAGATAAAAGTAAATGTAGTAAAAGTAAAAAGGAAAGAACACACCGGGATTTTATACTGGTTCAGAGTTACCATACATTCAGTCTCGCATAATTCCGTGTAAGGATTTCTTTTCAACTAGTAAATGAAAATACAATCTCGATTTCAAAGCTACGAGACACACCCTCTAGAATCCTAACCTCTGGGTAGAGTCACTTGATTTCTGGGCTACAAGCACACCCACTAGATTTACGGGCAACTAACCACACTCAATTGATTTTACGGACTACAATCACACCCATAAGTATAGCAGTATGATTTGATAGAGTTTTACAGACTCAGATCTTCGACCTTGATTACAATTGATCCTATTAACTCTTGAATAGCACTTTGATCTTGGTTTGAGTGAGAGAGGTGAGAGAAATTAGAGAGTAGATGAAGGAGAATCAAACTAGTGATGATTGAATTTGATTCTGTTTGAATTTCGACAAAGTTTGGGTATATTTTGATTTAGAAAATGAGAGAGAGGAAGGAGGAGAGATGAATAAGAAAATTACGATTGAAAATTCGTTTGGAAGTCTGGTATTTATAGAGGAACAACGGTCATATCCATTCGTGAAGAGATGTGATGAAAAGACACTTCTTTTGAAATTTAAATTTTGAAAAGATCGATCACTATGTTGACATACATACATAGAGTATGTCGACATACTTTTTTTAAAATTTAAAAATACTTTAAAACGTTGAATCATTGTTTTGTAAAATGGTTTGATACTTTGTAAAATCATTTAAGCATAGTTTATACATTTTTAATCATAATAAAATTTTATATAATAATTTTGAAAATTTTAATATAATGTAAATAATATATATAATCAATATAATTATAACTTATTAAATTATAAACAAAATTTCAATATATATATAAACTTAAAACACTAAAATAATATCTTTATAAGTATAAGAGATTGAAAATCATTTTGAGAAATATTTTGAAAAGATTATTTTAAAACCAGGGTATTTGAAAAACAATTTAAAACAAAATTAGAGAAGGAGAGAGAGAGATCGGGAAAGTGCTATCAAGGTTTTAACGTAAATTCTACGACTCTTTAACTTATCTGGAATATCTTGAAATCTTGAACTCTTCAATATTCATGAGTCTTCATTCTTTAACTCTTGAAACTCTATATCAGCATCTTGAATCTACTCTTGATATTGCACAGTCTTCTTAATCTACACTTGTCTAATATCCTATATTATATACTATATATAACTTGATGGAACATTAGTATTTATATTTATATAATGTCTATAGTTGTTATCATCAAAACCAATATCTAAGGTACTAACAGGGAGTATGGTTTTCAGGTTAAGATGAATAAGCTTCTGAAGATGTGTCGGAGGCAAGCTAATATTAGAAGTTTATTTCTGCTACATTGTTTAAAGTTTAAGATTTGTTTGAATAGATGTAATAACCGAAATTATAACTGCCAAGTAGTTAGACTATGATTATGTAAGGAGGCATCTTCATATGTCGCTCTTGAAATATAATTGTATTTATTATCTTTGCTCTGAATGTGGAATCGATGGGATTATGTAATGACTGTAAAAGTTTATTAATGAAATGTATTTTGAAAATTTTCATATTCATGTGCTCTTGATGTTATAGATACAATTAATTTATCTCATTTTGTCATCGAAAAATAATACTATGGATGACTGCAGCATCAATAGCGCTTATTTCCGAGCCTCAAAATAGGGATGCAACAAGATGTATCGATATTCAACCTTGATACATCTTGACTAGGAATATTTAAAATGGTATGTTTACTTTTATTGTGATTAATTTCTTATGATTACAGCACACTATAATTACTATCACAAAACATATTATTTATGGATTTTCTATTAAATGTACTTAAATTAAATCAATTAATTAGTATAACACATTATATCAAGTATATAATATAAAGAGAAACGACTTTTAGTTTGAACGATATTTTATTATATAGTTATTGATTTACGGTAAATTACAGAATTGGACTTAGGACATACCGAACTCCATCAGAGGTTACGCTCAACTCCTACATCAGTGAGCGTTTGCACTCACTGTACTCATTCTTATTAACGAATATGAGCAAAGAAGTTCATTTATGAATAAACTGATATGGTCGACATGGAGATATTATTGGCAGGGAATATTAATGGTAGAAAATTGATGTATTTGTTTATTAAATTGATTCTTGTTAATTAAATCAATTTTGGTCCAACATTTAGAAAACTAATAACCTTAAGAAGTGGTTTGGTTTTTCAAAAATACCAAATTGAAAAACCAATTATGCCCTAAATTGAAAGCATATCGATATATACATAAGTAAATAAACAAAATATGAATTTTGAACTTTTTTGCAATTTCTTTTATTCATTGGACTTTATAGGTGAATCTTATGTTTACATTACAACAGTTTAATTTAGCATGTGTGGGGGTATATATTGAATTAACTGAAATTATTTTAACTTCGTAATTATACACACATATAGATATATATGTATATAATATTATTACGTAGTTAATCAAAGATATTTTACATTAATCGACTATGATCTAGATTTGAATTTGAATAAATCTTACCAAATCAAACTTTGATGGTTTTAACCTTAAATTTGGAGTTTAAAACTTCAACTCGTCTATTATATTTTGTCAAATTGAATTTTATGTTATTGATATATAAAATTCACAATATTTTATAACCATACACACACATACATATATACATACATACATATGGACAAGGATCGGCTACACCTTACTTTTGCTACACCTCAAATCCCTCTTGATTTCAACCACATGTTAAGGATTAAATAATACACTTTCTCTCTTCTCACTTTAGGAGAGAGAATATATATTATTTAATTCGTAACATATGATTGAAATCAGAGGGGATTTAAGGTGTAGCAAAAATGAAGTGAAGCCGATCCTAGCCCTATGTATACACACACACACACACACACACATCTATATCTTACATTAAAAAATTAAATTGAGACAATCAACGTATACATAAATAGCCAATATATACATGATAAATAATCTCAGTATCTACACATGTATATATTAACCATGTTGTTATTACACATCATCATTTTGATCATTTTGTGTGTAGATTGGGTATAGCGACAATCAAATATTTGCAAAAGAAAAAGTGAAATTAATTAACAATGTCACATTTATCTCTTTCCACTTTAGATTTCTATGTTATTAAATATAACACCCCACAATTGTAATGATCGAATATTTTAATGATTAATTTAAATGTTTATTCGTTAATTAACAAAACACCCATTATACTCGATTTTTCAAAGACGGATGAATTGGAATTTGAGACACCCATAGTTAAGACTACTTTTCCATCGCGAGAAAAATGAGTATAAACTTGACTATGTTTGGAGTCGATAAGTTTTTATGGTGAATAATACTTGAGAAAGAAATGAATTTGAGCTAAGGCTCATTAGCTTGCTTGTAAGTTGGCTAATCCCTTCATTACTTTCATTCTCATTTCACATTACTTTCCATTTCTATCTCCTAATCCTTTTCCTTAATCACTCTCTTAAGCATAGCTCTAAATTAACCAAATCATGCTCGAATAAAATTCCTAAATTCAAACTAAATTCACCATAATTCCTCTCTACTTATTCCTCGCATAATCCATCAAGGAATTAGCATAAAGTGGAGTTTGTAGTTTAATTTCAACTAAAATGAGAGCATGGAATGGGATTTTGGTGATTAAAGCTTTGATTTGGTGAATGAGAAGGTGAGTGGGATGATTCTCCATATATATTTATGTGTTCATCTTCATATTTTTGTTTATTGATTAATATGGAATTATATGAAGTGATTTGAAGATTGGTTGAGTTGATTTATACTTGTATCTATGTTGTAAACATGCTAATATTAACTCATTATTTATTTAAGACCTTAATAACTATTTTTGAAAATAGTTAGTATGCTAAGAATTGGGTTTTGGTAAACTGAATGATTATATGTGATGTTGTGGTAGATTGGAGAGTAATTACATGATATAATTGAGTGCATACCATTAGTTGGTAATAATGAAACTAATTTAAATGGTTTTAGAGTTAGCAAGCTAATTAAGTGAGTTTTGAACTCTACACTTATTATTAAAGTGATTAGATGGTTAATGAAGCTTAATTAGTATTTATAAAATGGTATACGATTTTATAAATGAAGTATAGATTTTATAAATGAAGTATAGATTTTATAAAATGGAAAACGAGATTTTATAAAATACTAATATGATGTATACATAATTTTAATGAAGCAATTCATTAAAATTAAGTATTTAAAGGCTTTAAAATGATTTATAATCTAATAATGTATTTTAGAAAATAGTTGTAAGATTTTATAAAATGGTATGAAATAATATTAGACCTTTATTGAAAAGATTTAGTAAATAAAAGTAAGGTTTGATTAAGCAACAAATGAATTACTTATTTAAATATATGTGTATGTATATGAGTATGGACAAACATGCGTATACGTGTATTTAAAGAATAAAACAATCAAAACAATATGTATATTGTAATTATATTTTTTGTGTATGTTTGTGTAGCACCCCTAATTTTAAATAACATTATTCGGGAGATTTAATTAGATAAATTAAATAGAATAATGTAAAGATTAGAGTGATATGGGGATTGAGATTTGAAAACTAAATAGAGGACGTGCTTAATTAAATAAAATTAAAAGAACGAGTTTATGGAAATTGTTTTATTAGTTAACTAATAAGAGAACAAGGAAAGGGCGTTATGGGAAATAGCCAGTCCACCGTAACCCTTAACCCCTAAACCATTATTCCCATTTTCATTCAATACGTTCATAATTCAAAAACATAAGAAAAAAGGAGCTCAAAGCCGGCCACAACCTAGGGGAAAGGGAGATTAAAAATTTACTAAAGCTTAGGATTCTAGCAAAGGAGGATTAAGCAAGATCAAATCTCAAGTTCCTTATCCAAAGCAAGGTGAATAATAATCAAAACCATCTCATTTTTGTTTGCATGAACATTTGATTTTGGGTTTTATATTTAAATTCGTTTTGATGATTTTAATGATGATATGCTTGGGTTATATCCCATGTTTGATTTAAACAAGAATGTTTGATAAATGTTTGATTCGATTTTAAGGTTAAAATCGTATATATTGAGTTTCGAATGCCATGAGGATTTAATATGTTATGTAAAACATTATTTTGAAGATGAGTATAAATTTTCATAACTATCCAAGATATGGATAATTTATTATGAATTTTTGAAGGAAGAAATAAATAATTGGGTTTAAAATTTTATTTCGGCAATTATATATAGGATTTTGGGTCTGAAATTTTTATATGTTAGATAACATATTAAAAGTAAATTATGATGATTTTTGGGGATTTTCCCTAAGTGGTTTACTATGGAAATTAAATTAATTAAGTTGGAGGACTTAAATATCTTAATTGTTTTGCTAAAGGAAAGAGCTTCTTTGTTAATTATTCTTAATTAATTCTGGATGAATTCGTAGTCTTTTAGAAAAGATTTTGGTAAAGTTTATGGTAACCAATTATACTTTTACAAATAGGCAAGTTAGTTGAAAAGCATTTACTTAAAAAGGCAACAAAACGGTTTTGTACAGATTTACTGCTTCGCCACTTTCGTTTGCCACCTTTCGACCTCATACCTCCGCCCCCAACCAAGTTGAAACCAATACACATGGTATCAATGCTTTGGTACGTAGTGGATTGGAGAAAGGTGGAAGGTATAGAGTCGAAATCATGCTTCTAAAGAGGTCGAGGCCATTTTAAATAGCTTCCGAGGGTCTTTGTTTTGCTTTCAAAAGAGATGTCGCTTGCCTTGCTTTTAAAAGGAAGCTTTCGAAAGGGCTGAATCACTTATATATAGCTTTCGAAGGGGTTACCGCCTTTTTGTTTAAAGGGTAGCTTTCGAATGAGTTGCCATATATTATGTTTTAAAGAGAAGCTTTCGAAATGGTAGTTTTGAATCAAGTCGAAACCTTGATGTTGTCTTCATACCTTTCGAATAGGTTGAAAGTTTTCAATGAGTTCGAAAGACAACCTTTTGTTTTATAAATATAACAAGCCGCTTCCAATGCTTTCGAAAGGGCTCCAGTAGCCATTTAAACTAAAGGTTTCGAAGGCAATGGCTTGGAAAGGTGTTTTGAAGCTATCCTTCCAATTGTTTTACTTAAAAGATTAAAGCTTTCGAAAGAATGGTTCTGAAACCATCTGTTTTCCCCAAACTTTTTTACTTGAAGGATAATGGTTTCGAAAGGGATACTTTCGCTTATGTTCACTTTGACCCAAAAGTTATACTTAAGATTAAACCCAATGGTTTCGAAAGAGATACTTTCATATAGTTTCAAAACTATGCTTCTATAAGTTGGAAAGCTATGCTTTAATACTTTCGAAAGAAATGTTTTGATGGTTTCAAAAGGAAGGTTTTGATGCTTTCGAAAGAGATATTTTAAAGTGTTTCGAAAGGCATATGTTTAAGCGTTTTGAAAAGAATATTTGAATGATTTCGAAAGATATATTCTAATGGTTTTGAAAGTAAAGGTCAAAGGTTTCGAAAGCCATAGTTTTCAAAAAAAAAAGAACGAAATCTCATTTTTAAAGGAAAACCCATGGCAATATAAAAGAGCTTTGAAATGGCTTTTAATTTTGTAGTTTTTGAAGAACCTTTCCTTGATAAAAATAATGGGTTAAAGGGATTAACCATGTTTCATGTGAAAATAATTTCAAGAATATTAAACCATAAATGTTGGTATTATTATGTTATGATCAGATATTGTATGTGCTTCTTCTATAAACATATTCACTGTATAATGGACCCATAACTATATTTTGGAGAAAAAGAGCATAATAACCAGCTAGGTTGACCAAGTTGTGAATATAAATTGAGATTAGTTCTTGTATGAGTAGAGTTGCATCCAGGAGGTCAGGTAGACCAGAACATAGGATGCCTAAAGACTGATCAAGAAGTTGTCAGTTTAGACGGGTTCATAGTAAACCCATGAAAACTATGTTTGGAGAGAGTTATTGGCAGGGGCCAATAGGTTCGTAGTGATTCCATGAAAACTATATCCGGATAAAGTTATTGACAGAGATCAATAGGTTCATAGTCAATCCATGAAAACTATGATATGAAAGAAGTTATTGGAGATACTAATAGGTTAAGGGAGAACCCATGAAATAATTGGATGAAATCATTGGCGGGGCCAATAGATTCTTAGGGATCCCATGAAAACTATGAAACCGGACAGATATTCCAAATGCTTTGAATAGGTTATTAGTCATCCCATGAAAACTAATAGGTTAATAGTGACCCTAGAAACTATAACTGAGACAGATAGTCAAATGAATGGGGATGGGAAATCCAAGATATTTTGCTCATTTGCATATCATCATGATATTTTAAATTGCAACGTTTTTAACCATTGTGGATGCAAGAGCACAGTATATGGTTATTATAGATTTTTGGGTAAGATACTAGTGAGGGGGGAACCTGTTTCGCTAAGCGGCGTGGTCTCACTAGATATCTAAATGGGCCGAGATGGTAGGTTATTATTCATATCATGCTTTATGTCTGACTCGAAGTTTATGTTTTCCCTTTAAACTCTCGAGTGCTCAATTGATTTTGAGTAGTTTAAGAGTTGAGGTTTTCAGGTTCTCCTTTAAACGAATAAGCTTCCGGAGACGTACAGGAGGCAAGCTAGCTAATAGGAGTTCTTTTCTATTTGATTCCGCTGTGTTTTGATGTAAAGGAAAAGTTGTTTAATTGCCTATGTTTATGTTTAGACTCTGATCATCCAAGGAGGCATCTTCATATGTCGCTCTTGGCGTATTTTGTAATAATTATATTTTCTCTGAATGTGGTTCTCGAATTTGGGATTATGTAATGAATTTGAAATATGATTGAAATGGAATGAGAAATTTGTTTAATGGTTTTAAAATTTTCTCATATCCATCCATTTCTGTTATATTAATGTATCTAACATTACCGCATTTGGTCACCGAGAATTAATAACTATGGATGACTGCAGCATCCGTAGCCGTTAGTTGTGGGCCTCCAAGTGGGGGATGTTACAGTTTGTTGGACTTTATGGGTATATTTGTGTGAACACACACACACATATATGTGGATGTGTGTAAATACATTTGTATATAAGAGCGTTGCAGGCATCTCACGTTGCCATAGCGATTATAGTGTGCGCTAAGTTGTGTGAGAATATAATGGATCGAGTAATCGCTCTAATGAAGTCTGAAATGTAATTTGTACAGTGAAGTGTGCTTGTGTACATGTGTTAATATGCATGAATGAGTGTGTTAGCACGTGTAGGCATCACATGAGGCTAGACGGCTGGTTAAGTACATTTTTGCGTGATTAGAGGAAGCCAGGTCGCTATAGTATCCAGTTTAACTATACGCATGCAAAGAGTGGATTTCATGTCGAAATCGATTTTCAAACACATAAGGAACCACTTTCAAAACATCAACCAATGAACTCCGGAGGAGGTCCGATGTAGTGAAGGCAGGCTTTAGAAGCAAGGCGGCTCATCGGACGAAGCAATGGTGCAAGAAACGATGGACGGTGGGGCTCCATGCCCAAGCTTTACTGCCTGGGAGAAGTCCCCAACGGTGGGACCCCACCGGTCCACCTGTGGGGACATGTCCCAGGCAATAAAGCCAAGGCAGGGAGTGTTTTCAGGGGACTTCTCCCCTGGTTCGGATGTGGTTCAACGTAAGACTTCGACATGACTTCGGGGAAGCTTCGGGTTACTCGGGAAGGTGGAATTCAAGGCAAGGCTCGGGATTCTAATGCAAATGTAAGGAGTGCACGAGTGGTTGGCAAAGATTAATAAGGCGTTCAAGCAAGCGGTCGAGGAAGCGATCGAGGCGAGGAGCGCAAGGCATGGACTATTCCTACATGAGGATAGTAGGCGATCAAGATAGTGATTGAGAGCCAATCTGATACGACATCAGGACGTGATTGGTTTCATGATCACATACGATAAGCGAGGAGTCAATTCCAGACTCAGGAAGATGTGCGATACGTGACGGTAGCGATCGGTACTGGATCGGGCAAACATGTTGATTAATTGTTAGCATAGACTATGTGGTTCAAAGTGTCATTGTGCTTGAGTGATTCGTTGGGGTTAAAGCAAGTACATGACGAGGCAATCATAAGGTAGGCGATTAGATTTGGGTTGTAGTGCGGTTCCAGTCCTACATATCCATCCGTAGTTGTTTTATGGTTTCGGATCAAGCCTTCGGGAAGGTCCAAAGCGACGCTTAAGGGGTACTTGTACCCAGTAGCAGTAGCATGATATAGATGCTAGAGAGCACTATAGTGGCAGAGATTTTAATTGTTGCCAGAAAAGCGATCTATGTCTATATGGGGGCATTTGTACAGATAAGAGGTCATATGGGGATGCTTAGTTTCGTTCACGGACTCTCGAGGGTAGAAATGTATACAAATACAGAGTCACATAAGGTGTAGCTGCTCCATTTATATTTCGTTCAGTTCGAGACGATATTAGATATTCTCTATTTTGCACCATTGGTATGTTGTGCTTGTAATATACTAGTTGGTTGATATTATCTTTATGTATAACACAGAGTAGATTATATTATGGCACTTTTATCACTTCTACACTTATATACTACGATTACCTTTGTCATGGTATATTGTTATGTGGCAGTCACATTATATTAGTTGTGCTGACTCGTTGATGATAGGAGAAGAGCAGGTTATGTTATGATTTCCTATCATTTTAAGATGGATTTACTTTACTTGTTTATAAACAGTCTGAATTACTCCTGAGCGACGTTCATAGAGAGGACCGACTATTCCTCAGTCGTTTCCTATTTATTTGTATATAATTTTGATATACGGTATTTTGAGATAGTTCCCTCACACCAGGATTTAAGTCTGACCCGCTTTTTGTCTTTGTCTGTTTATATCATGACAACTCTCGGGTACTCAATTGAATAGTTTGAAAGTCAGGGGTTTTTGAAGATACGCTATCAAGGTGTGCAGCTGGAGCATTTTGGAGGCGTGACATCAATATTATGGATATGTATACTTGTTATTTTAGTAGTATGTGACAGACATGTATTGTGTGTGAGACCTGTAGTATCAGATATTATTCAGAACTCCACCTTGTTGGAAGTTGTTAAATTCTGATTTTCTGTATTAATATTTATTTATCAGTTACTTCCGCTAGTGGCATCTCTTATATATATTTTTTCATCATATTTTGTTCATGTATATTCAATGTATTACATATTATCATTTCGCTGTGAGATATTATGGATGTCTTGGTTTGGTGTTTCGTTTTAATTTTTCCCCGCAGTCCGTCTTTTGTGGTATTCGAAAGTCAGACGCTGATTTTCGACTATTAAAGACAGGTTGTTGCATTAGATTCAAATCAAATATATAATTTTATTCATGTCTTTTTTATAAAAAAACTAGAATCAATAGCCTCTTTATTTAGCACTATTTCATAGCTTTCTAATATCAGACACAAGTTTCTATTTAAATATTTGTTTTTTCTCTCTCTTGTCACATGGACCAAATATTTAAATATAAACTTGTGTCTGATATCTGATGGCTACAAATGATGCTAAATAAAGGGGTCTATTGATCCTAGCTCATATAATACTAAGCACTTATCTATAACATATTTATTTTACACGTGTGTCAACTGTCATCATTTATACATACGAATATACTAGATATATTCATACCTATTTGCATATTATACTTAATTAATGTAGATTAATCGATTAAGAATGAAATAATCAAAATAAGTATGACTTTATCAAAACAACTAGATTGGATCTAGCGTTAAATATTAGATTTCATAGGACCACTAGGATTCAAATTGGAAAAAATAAGGATCCGTTTAGTTTCGTTTTGAGTTTTGTGTTTTCAATATACACTACAAAATACAAGAAAACATAAAAAAAAAAATTACAATTCTTAGCCATTACAACGATGGACGGAAAATGAAGGGTAGGAATTGTTTTCCGTCCTTTTGTTATGCCTCAAAACACGAAAAATCAAATAAACTTGTTTTCTATTTTCTATGTTAATTTCATTTTGTAAAATTATGTTTTTCAACAATGCATAAGAAATGCGCATTTTTGTTTAGACGAAAACACAAAACTAAAACAGCAAACCAAACGGGTCCTAAAAATTTGAAGTTTACCCATTCCATCCACTTCACAGACCAGGTGACAAATGACAATACATCCTTTTCCTGTAATAAAAAAGATAATCTCAGCTGTGTCTTCCACTAGCACCACAGCCTAGTGCCAGAAGATGGACCAATATGTTATGTAAAATTGGTCTATGAACCCAAATCTGGAATCCGAGAAAAACTAGCATCGGTTTGGTTCAATGGGTGAAAAAATGTCTTCAAACCTCATACTCTATCATTTTGGTACTGCGTAACGGAAGAAGCTTGTTACAGCGGCTTTTCTAAGGTAGGAACGTAAACCATGTAGGCCAATTGCACAAACTTTTCTAAGGTAAGATCGGTACTCTTCTGTACTTTGAAAGACCTCATCGCCCTCAACAACTTGTCTTACAACATCACAATCAATCTCGGTTGTGTTGCACAAACTACACCACCTCACCCATTCTCTCATGAACCTTCATTTGATCATTTAGACTATTGGCAGCTGCTTGTACATAATGGTTTCTATAGCGTGGTTGTATTCTTCTGTTGTAAGTTGTAACTGAACTTTTCGTATTGGCTCCACACGAAATATGCCTCAATAACACATTTCATCGGCAATTTTCATTAGCAATTTGGTCGCATCATATGATCAAACATGAGTAGATTTGCAACCATTTTTGACATTTTTGACAAATTCAACATTCAAAGACAAGACGAACGGTGTGAAAAAATAGGTTGCAGTGGAGCTATATATAGGAACAGATAAATTAGCCGTTGATGCCAACATGCCAACTCCAATAGGTTTTCAAAACGGACTAAACATCAATCGCATTTGATGTAAAAATAATAATAATAACATACCAAAAAAGTTGTGATGCAAATGACACGGTAGTCCTCTGGACTTGTAATAGTACAACTACTGCATATTAAATAACCTACAAATAAAAGCGTAAACAATTAGGAATCAAAATTCTGAAGTTGAAAAGAATAGACTTGCATTTTTCACTACTCCCTTAAAAGAAACATTTGTGAAGAAGACCAGAAATAAATTATCATTTCCACGTATAAAAACACAAGTTACAATTGTTGAGTAACTTTTATCTGTATAGCTTAGATAAAAAGAATTTCCATTCCAAAAAATCACCCATTTACTGCTAAAAGTACTCATGTGAGTTATAATAAGAACTCATGCTATTATAATGCTGACTGTGGAATCTACTAGCACTATAATTTGGAGTCTCGGTATTAGATTTACGTTTCCAAAAAGGAGAACGCGGAGTTGAATAAATACCATTACTCTCTTCAACAAAAACTTTACGACTGCTTCGCATATTAGGAGTGGAAGGAGAATTCCAACTGACTGGCTTTTGCTTTGTTCTAGGCAAGTCTTCTGGATCATCCACAATCCAACCGCCTTTTATCCTTGATTTGCCACTTGTCATTTTCCACCCATCATCATAGTCCAGACTTTTCTTTTTCTTACTTATTTTGCCATTATCATGAGGTGCTGATTGAGATCCCATGAAGTCTTTCTTTTTATGTTCCTTTGAAGTCTTATGAGGTGTACCGGATCCACCGTTCCTTCTATCAGACTGTTTAAAATGATTGTTACGTGTCAGTCAATTACATATAATTTTATCAAACTCTATACAAATACTAATGCTTTTAACAAGAGACACTAGGAGAAGGGCGAGCTTTAGCTTTTACAGTAGATAACTTGATGTCTCTAGATTAGAATTAGTCACGCTCTTGCAAAGATAATAAACAATTTAGTAAAAAGCTAACCTTAAATTTCTTTGTGCATTCTCTAACAAAATGCCCTTCTTCCCCGCACCTGTAACATACTTCTGAAGATCTAGCATCTACCAAATCATCATTTGTCATGTTCCACCTGTCATCGAATAACGTTTTCTTTTTCTTGCGTGTTTTTCCATGATCATGAGGTGCCGATTGGGAAACCACAAAGTCTTTCCTTTTATGTTCTTTGTGAGGCTTATGAGGTGTAGCAGATCCACCACTCCATGGATCAAACTGCATAAAATGTTCGATATCAATATATATTATTTGAAGAAAATGATACATATCCAAATAATCGTTATTTTAGGTAGATATGAGCAGTTTACATTTGGTTGTAAGGATAAGATCAAAGTCAAATAACTACCAAGTTGTTTAATAAAGAAACAGTATAAGAACAGTAGATAACTTGGACAGTGTTTAGCTTGAAAATAAGTTGCGTTTTGTGTTTTAAATATGTATGCCAAATAGTGTGTCAGAGGAGTGGTTGGGAAATCCTAGTCATTCCAACAAAGAGAAGAACGAGAAGGGAGATGATAGTTTTTGATATTTCTCAAAAATCAAAAAACAAGAAAAGATCATTCCAACAAAGAGAAGAACGAGAAGGGAGAATATAGTTTTTGATATTTCTCAAAAATCAAAAAACAAGAAAAGGTCATTTTCAATTTTATACATCAAAACTATTTTCCAAATTAAATGTTTTCCACTCACTTCTCTCCCCTCTCGTGTATTCTAAAATACATGTTGAAAACGCAAGGCACAAAACTCATTTTCAAACCAAAAACCGCCTTAATGTTTCTAGACAAGAAATATCTCTCATAAAGATAGTAGTGATTTGGCAAAAAGCCAACCTTAAATTTGTTTGTACATCCTCTAGCAAAATGCCCCCCTTCCCCACATTTGTAGCATACTTCTGAGGGTCCAGCATCGACCAAATCTCCGCTTTCACTTCGTACCTTTGCACAACCCTAAACATTTACAGACCAGACGTACTTTATAAACATATAATTATAAACCATAAAACATACATGGTAGCAAAGAGAGCCAAGATTACTGTGTTCATTCTACTTACAAGACCCGTATGACCAGGCTGGGCACAGTTGTAACAAAATATCTCTTTATGGCCATCGTCCTTGAAGTCTACACAGCAAAAATGACCGTACTTTTTGCACACATAGCATTGAATTTCCTATTCAAAGTTCAACCAAATTAACAAGCAAAATGTCAATACTTTATGTTAAAATTTGCAACTATTGACTCTACCGATAAAGCCAGCCGACCAGCATATAAGAATAAGGAGGGGATAATTGACACGCGCGCTACCGATAAAGCCAGCCAACCAGCATATAAGAATAAGGAGGGGATAATTGACACACGCGTATATGTCTGTGTGCATATGTATTTATACATATATGTAGATATGTACGTACATATGTATGTGTAGATATAAAGATGGGTAGGTTATTAACCTTAAGATCACTAGGTGCATAGTCATTTTTGCACTGTAGCATTTCATGCCCTAAATCTCCACAGCGAAGGCAGAGGGTAGAATCTTGAGTAACATGAGTATTCTTATCTGGACAATTTTTTGCAATATGGCCTCTTTTTTTGCATATATAACAGTCTTGTCCCTGTTATATCAAAAATAAATTTCAAACTGTTACAACCAAGCATGACAAGATGCAATTAGTCGCACACAATATATACAAACTAAATGGGGTGGCATTGATGCAAACAGAATAAGGAAAATAATAGTGTGGTATTGTTCCCCGCATAAAGATGCATTGTAAAACCGTCTATTCTATACTACTAAAATAGCATAAAGATAATGGTCCCCCAATTAGTTTTAAAATAAAATGACAGCAATAGTCTGTCAATGAATACCCAAAAAATCTGAAATCCGTCCGCATCCGTATCCGAAAAGTTGATAAATATCCAATATCCAAAAAAACCGATATGAATGCGGATACAAAGACATCGGTATCCGAAAATTATCAATTCGGATTTTATATGTCTTTTTGGGTACAATGGAAGATATGTATTTATTATTTTATTAAGCTGGTGGTTTACATTATACGCATTTAATGCATTTTGACTGCTCAAAACTATTTATTATCATCATATTTGTTTAATTTTCTCACTTATATAGAATTGGTGCGATTAAAAAAATATTAAACAAAAAATTTCTGTTTATGTTTCTTTATTTATCGATCCTTAGAGGACAAGATAATTATTTAATACCCGTTTGCATGCGTTCGATATCTAAAAATGATTTTGGATACGCATGCGGATATGGCATTGACCGCATATCCGTTGACGGATCTAAATATTATTATTGATGGACAGCAAGTGGATACTATTCTTCAGTTTATTAATGAAATATATGGTTTAGTGAAATATTGGAATTTATAGCTAACACTAATCCTGGTTCAGGGTAAAAAATTACAGAACATGGATTTTGACCATGAGGAATGTTAAATAGATAGCAAATTGTTGAGTACCAATGAACTCAACATGGATTTTTGACCATGAGGAATGTTATATAGTTAACGAGTTGTTAAGTAACAAAGAAACTGAAATAAAAATGTGTATCAATTGATTCAGGTTCACACCTCTTTAGATCACAAAACAATGATTTTACTACCAAGGAGAAATATAATTTGCAAACTTTCGTTTACGTTTGCAAATCTGCCTTTTCCCAGAGAAAAGAAAAAAAACACAGAGAGGGAGAGAGGGAAATGTCAGATGTTACTATCTTGAATTCAAAACCTACCCTAACAAGTGCACCATCTTGCACAAAGCACGTGCATCTTTGAGCATAGTCATATAAAAACAGTACCAACAAACATGGATCCATAATTCACCTGTGTGCAATGTCTAGGGCTGTGTCCAATCATACCACAAATAAAGCACGGTCGTTTCTTCTTTTCCATTGCACAATTTACAGCTGCATGGCCTTCCTCACCACAATTGAAGCAAGTAATTGAATCTCTCTCGCCTGGATCAAAATATCTTGGCCCTCGCTAATAATTAATAACGGCAAGTTACTAAAACAAAATCAAACCCCTCATACTCAAGAACAGAGTAGCCATTTTGTGATTTCAAATATAAATACTATAACAAAAGTGCATATCACATTTATACTGATACAATTGAACATCCTTCTAATGTATATCATTAATTAATACGCAAGATATGTATTTTATTTTATTTTTCGTAGTCGTGTGCAGTGATATCCTTAATCCAACAATAGCAAGCAATAATGCACTCACAACTTACCAAAAGTTTTCTCATAACAGCATTATCTGGTGCTAGATCTTCATTCATTTCTGTGATAACAGAATCAGCTGTTCCCACTTGTTCTTCTTCCTTTGGTGCTTCAGCGTTCTGCATCTCATATTCACATCATATATTAACATTATTTCTTTGCCGATGCTGATTTTTCTCGTATAAAGTAAAAGGCTCGTGAATCAATAATGGTCAAATAGGTCAATTCGACCAAACAGAATAAATTGACCTCTGGACAAGAAAATTAAGTAAATTGACCATAAGGGCAAAAATGCCATCATTGTGACCATTTCACCTTTTTCCCTTGTTTATATTAATGCATTCCTTTAATAAATACAATATAACACCTATCGTGTAGATAACAAGAGTCAGAGTACGAGGCTATTTTTAAGTAACATCGTATCTTTGTAACCGCTATGTAGTAGTTTGAACATTGGGAATATATCCTAAATTTGGATATTCTTCTGTCCTCGGTGTGTTATGTAGTCCAACTGTTCTAGCAAACCTATGGAGCTGAAAAATTGGTAATTGATATGACAAATCTTTTAACTTTCATATGTTCACAATGAAACCTGTTCATTCAAACCTTCATAGGTATTACAGTCGATGATTGAAATACAAAATATTTTCAACGGTTTATACACCTTTCAATTTGATAATAACCGTTAGCTTGGAAAGTTGCCAATATAATTCAAATATATTTCTACATACAGTAATATAAATTTCTGTTTCCCATCATTTAATGCACAGGCAATTCTTCAGTCTATGATAAGATGATCAATTAATCTTCATATAGCCATATTTACAGTTGTAAACATTTCAAGCCACATTTCGTGACTATTTGTAAACAAAAGGCAATAATGCATAGATGAAAAATAACTCACAGCATCTTCTGCAGTTTCATCTTCGATCTTCTTCTCACTCTTCTTCTTCCTCTTAATCTTCCTTCTGACCTTCTTTTCCTCTGTATTTCCAATATTCAGCTCCAAATCTTCAGTAGAATCAGAATTCACCAAAACTACCTCACTATTCGCTTTCTTCCTCTTTGCATCCTTCGCCATTGCTCTCTCCACGATTTCCAAGCTCAGATCTTTGTTTGCCTCTTCGTCATCGCTACTACTTAGAAATAACACTGAATTGGAAGGATAGTCTGAATCTGAGTCGGAACCTACTCTTTTTGCCGAGGGTTTTCTCCTCCGTCCCATTTCTCAAACCTAAACCCTAATTTTTTTGTTTTCTGCTAATTTAGTGGAAAGGGGCGAGTTTGGCATTTGTAGTTCGGAGATCGTATGAAATAATCCAAAGGTCGGGTCAGATGATCTGTAGATCTACTTAATCTAATCAGGCCCAATTAGCCCAAGAGAGCCTAGTGCTCCAAATATCTGAATAAAAATGTGCCATTGTATAGGCATACAAAAAATTTTCAATTTGTACTGCTTTAGCAAACTTATTTCGCAAATAGATCATTTACAAAATTAACTACAAATATATATACTACTTTTGGCTAGCTTAGTGTCCCACCAACTAAAAGTGTACGTGTGGCATTTCAAATGTCGTTTATGTTATTTTTAAGCTAAACATAGTTGACGCAATTTTGGATAGCGTCCGTTGGCAATTTGTAGGAAAGCGTCAACTATTTTTTAATATGTGTTGTTTAATACAAACAACTTGACGTTTTTTGAAATGCCGCCTACTGGCGCTTTTTGAAATAGCATCCAAATTCCTGATCATGTAAAAACAACAGTTCTTCCTTCTCTTTCTTCACTTTAACTTTACCAAACTTCCACGACAAAAACTCGATACTCTCCCTTTTATCTTTTGCAGAAATCTCTTACTATTTGCATCAAAAACAATCAAAACTTGTGTTTGAATAGATCTAGTTCAAGAATAACATCTACTTGTTTTGTATCAATCAATGTTTATTTTAAACCTTGATTTTTTTTTGTAATTACAAATAAAAATTATGTAGTGTTCTATTCATTGTTATTGTAGAATGACTCATAATTTTATTCCAACTATTTGCTGGTGAGTTAGTTATTGATAAACAAATGTGTGTAAATTATGTTGATGCTTCTTATAAACCGGCAAAAGTTTGTAAAGGCTCCAACTTAGAACAATTGAAAGAATAGGTTTACAAAGCAACGAAGATAAAATTGGAAGAGTTTGATATTGATCTAGTTTGCAATTGGCCTACCGACTTCGGATCTAAAGCAATAAAAATTATTGACGATGACGACATTGAATTAATGTTTTTTGTCGTATCTATAGATTTGTTTGTTGGCAAAACTAGAAGGTTGGCAGTAGAACAAGCTGTACCGACACATATAGTTAACTATAGTATTGAAGATTATTATAAAATGGTGCAGACCATAAACACTACTCAGGAAATTGTGTCTTCTAGTTACAGTAATTTGCCTATGAATGTAGCGGATTATGGATAGCAATAAATGTTCTACGGATTTTCTCCTTTCATAAATTATTTACAAAGTGTACAATTTAGCTATTTGTATCCGATCGAGGATAGTTTGCACGTATGAGTCAAGTTAATACATATTTGCTAATCTTCTTATATTGTATTATATTCACTGCATTACAAGAGAAAGAGCAATTTCCGACGGCTCGGAGCCGTCGGGGGCCGTCGCGAGCCATCGGAAACGCCGTCGGAATATGGACCACGCATTTCGTCCACTTTCGACGGCTTCGACGAAGGTATTGCAACGGCTCTTTCGACGGCACTTCCGACGGCAAAGACGACCACGTGGCATGAAAATTTTTCATTAAGTCGTCGCTCGCCGTCGAAATAAATGGCCAATAGGATGCCGGAAGCCATCGGAAGTTGTCGGAAATCTGGATAAATTTTTTTTCTGCAGCATAGTATCACTTCCATACTAATATATAACACAACTCATCAAAATCAATATATAAGTCAGTTATATAAGCTGAAATCAATATCAATATCAATATAAAACTCAAACATCATTATATCAAATGCAAACATATTCAATCAATACAAAACAAACCTCCCATCATCAATCTCACTCATCCAACTCCAATATTTACATCCAACATCAATGTATAATATATACATCCAACATCAAGCTCCACATATCAATTCCACAAATCAACCACCAAATCAACCACACAAATCAATGTCAAACACCACATGTCCATAAATTAATCTCACCATCACTCAATGTTTATATACACCAGTTTAAAAAAAACTGCAAATCGTACCTCAAGACTCATCATCGGCTCCGGAACCGCCGAACGAAGTGAATGTTCCATGACGCTCCACATACTCGGCCAAACGCTAGTTGAGTTGTTCCATTTGCACTGCTCGGAGGCGGTCCTGCTCCTGCAGATGTACAATCTGCTGTCTAAGCTCATTAGTCTCTGCGTTGTCCTGAGCCCTTCGGTAAGTCCTTTGTGATGTCCTAGCCTACAAAACAAGTCGAAATATGTTTAATTTATTACGTAACTTTTATAAAAATTAAGAAAATTTTACAACGTAGTTAATTTTTATAAATTACCAATTGGTTGCCGTAGCCGTAGCGTCTGTTTCTCTGGGTCGGGTGCATAACAGAGTCAAAGATCGCGTCCTCCTTGTTAGTGGTCAATTGCTTCCGTCTAGAATGCTTAAGCATCTGCGCACGTGCCTGCATAAATTTTTCCTACAACGCAAAATTAAATACAAATAAATATTACATGACATTATTATAATATTTTACAACTAATTAATTAAAATGATCATTATTAATAACTTATAACTTAAAATATACTTACACGTGCGGCGTACGCTCTATCATCCTCATGTCAGGCATACGACACTGATCCCTCGTCGTCTGTCTGCCTAACGGCATGGATATGCTCAAACACGTCCATATACAAGACGGGACTCCAACGCGCTCTTTCCTGCAATAATTGGTGTATATTATTGTTGTTCATACAAATTTATAATAAAAATGTAATAACTGTTCGTAATTGCAATTAATTAATTTACCAGGTCCTCATGATGGTGCTGGAACGATTTTGAGCCACCATGGTGTGTGAGAGGATTTTTCTACATGTTCACAGAGTTCCTGTCCGACTCCGTCTGTAAATTAAGATTATATTTTACAGGTATAAATTATGTATTCTATACCGAATAAATTAAGGTGATATCTGATAGACTTACCTTGAATTCGTCGCTACCCCACCATGCGACACAAGCATCCCAGACGCTGGCGCCCATCCATTGTGGCTTCTTCTCGGATTTTCTTATAGTAGACATCGTATCCCCATAATTCTTTGCCACTTTTCAGTTCCAGTGGCGCTGGCAAAGAGACACGTCCTCCTCTTATAAGTCTACTGTCCCATGTATATATGTTGAAAAAAATATAAGTTATACATTTATACTTAGTCCGTAAATTGTAAATTGATTATATATAATGGTATATAATTCAACAAAATTTCGGCAGCACTTCCCATTTGTTCCCTGTATCGTACACATATGTGTGTACACAGGAAACAAAAAGAAAGTGTTGTCGAAATTTTGTGAACCGTTTAAAATAAAATGACTTGCAAAATATAATTATTACTGTGTTTGTAACTTGTTCAATACTGGGACAAATCTGACAAATATTGTATCAGATGAATATAAATGTCTGTTCTGTAAAAAAACGAATATCCATACAACGATCATATACAATATTTATCAAACGGGGCCAAAAACTCTCTAAGGGATTTACAAAAAGTAAAGCGTATTATACAACAATTTTTACAATAATTTATTTATATTCTAAAAAATGCATACACTAAATCGTCGTTTTTGTCATCTTGAAAACGCATACATCAAATTCTGAACATCGACTTTAATTAATCCAAAGTAGCCCTAATGCGCGTATGCACTAATTAATGAACGCATATACATCAATTAACGCACATATACACTAAACAAAAAAAATTCTCAACATTTCAATGATAAACAATTATAACAACAACCTAATTAGCATTCAATAGGGTATACCAAATAAACAATGGGGTATTATACAACTATAACAATAAATTAACCCTAATTTAACAAATAAAAGTTAAATAGGGTTTATAAATTAAACCTTCTTACCGAGAAATAGCTAATGTAGAAAGTTGAAAATTGAAGATGGAGACCTACTGACAGTGTGGAAGCTTGTTGACGGCGTGGAGGAGGGATTGGAGGAGGGCTTGGAGGAGCAGATTTTTGATTTGGGGAGGAAATGAAAATGAACGAAACTGTCGGCTTGGGGTTCAGATATTCGCGACTTTTTGATGGCTTTTCGACGGCTTCCAACGGCTTCATTTGCAACGGCTTCCAACGGTTGTCGTCGGCTAGTTTATTTTATTTTCATTTATGCCACGGCAATTGCTTGCCGTCGGCAGCCATCGCAAAAAAATCGACGACCCGTCGGTGGCCATCGGAAAATGGTTGTAACGACCCGTATTTTACGGATCGAAAAGTTTGTCAAAATCTGGGATTTTCAGCATTTTCTAGTTGTTTCAGACTTTAGTTGAAATTGCCTAAGTCCTAGGTCGTACGCGACCTAGAGAACAATGTTGTAGGCAAGTTATGGGATAAGTCTGGGTCGAGTTGCCGACTTAGGGTAGTGACCGACCTAAGTGATAAGTCGTGACCGACTTAAGAGGTTTAGGCGACCTAAGGAAGAGTAGTAGGCGACCTAAGTATTCTGGGGTAGAGTTAGGTCGGCAACGACCTAAGGAAATTATTGTGAGCGACCTAAGAGTTTCGGTGAGCTAAGTGTTAGGTCGGCAGGGCGAGTTAGCGACCTAGTGGTTACTGGGTGTGTGGTTAGGTCGGCAACGACTTAGAGTGTATAGAAGTTAGGTCGTAGTAACCGAGTTAAGGGATAGGTCGCTATGTGTTAGGTCGTCTGGTAGCTTGGGTGGTAAGGTCGTAAGCGACCTATGGGTTAAGATGTTACCAAGTTAAGTCGACTGGGTGGGTTAGCGACCTAAGGAGTTAACAAGTTGGCGACCTTAGGAGAGGCTATGTGTTAGGTCGTAACACTGTTAGGTCGCGTAGGCTACTAAGTTGTTAGGTCGCAACCCAACTAAGTCATTGGTCGAAGGAAAGCGCATTGCTTTAGGTCGTCAAGTGTTAGGTCGCTGAGGAGTTAAGTCGTACATCTGTTAGGTCGGAGAGGCTTAGGTCGGAGAGGCTTAGGTCGGAAGCGACTTAGGGAGATAGCCAGATTTCGACTTAAGGACATATTTCAGCTATAAATAGGAGGGGTTGTTCTCACTTTTTGGGATTCGGATTTTTGAAGCGACGAAGTGCTGCCATTTTGAGAGCTCGACTTCTACACTTCTTCACTTCTTTTCTCCACTCTAATCTAGTGCTTCCATCCATCCAAATCGAAGATCAAGATTGAAGATTCAAAAGCTTGGATTGAAGATCTTCATCTTTTCAAGAGAGATTTCTTCATTTGAAGCGGATTTGTGATAGATCTAGCTTCATCCTTCGCTGTCCAGATCTGAAGTGTGTTGATTTGAGGTTGTTGAGGTGATTTGGTGAGTGGTGATTATCTCTCACACGGATCCAAAGGAGTATATCGGATTGTTGGCCCGATTTGGTGTTAAAATAGAGATTTCCATGCATTTTCTTCATCCTAAGTGTAGATCCATATAGATCCATTGTTCATGATGATGTTACATCCATTTTATCATATGTTAACCTATGCAAGTTCATTCATCAAGTTTGTAGAGATATAATCCATGTTTTCATGCTTATTGGACTTTCAACTCTTTAATTACGAAAATGCCATTATTGTTATAATTGTCTACTTAGATCATTTTTGAATGCTTGATTGCTTGGATTGATGTTTGATTTGATTGATTGTTATGAACTAGATGATTGATGACTAGATTTAGACCGAAGACGATTCAAAAGCTAAGGGAAAGGCTCTTGAATTGTGAAAGCTGCTCGTGGCATATGTAGCGGGATGATGAAGCTCTTATGCATAGATTTGATGATGTGATGATGAGATGAGGCTTTGCGAGGATGTAATGAAGCGAGGCAATCATGTGATGAAGACTTGGTCTAATCCAGACGGGATCATTCCAAGCATGTTGATAACTCGGTGATATGATTCGAGTTGAAGATAATGAATGGATATGAGAATAGTCGTCGAGGAGGATGACTAGGAGGCTTGGATAGCATCGTTGTTGAAGGTTCTAGCATGCTCTAAGCAAGAGTACGTTTGGGCAGATTCGATAGTCCCAACGGCCAACTGTTGATGGTCGAGTACTCTGGGCAGATTCGATAGTCCTAGGCACGGGCTGCGACGACGTGCGGGAGTTATGTCTAGAACCGGGGTTTCCATTAGCCCTTGACGGACGGCTGAAAGAATGTGCCGGTCATTCAATTAACGGTGATATCGAAGCAATGATAACAGTGATAGCCAGAGTCATGGATGTTTGGTTGTATCGTCATTCGGACTCAAGAGCGGTATTTTCTGGGTGCTTATCTGATTTAGGCCTTGGTACTTGGAAAACATCGCCCTTGACTCGAGTGATAGTAGCTTTACTTTAAATTGTATGCTCTGCTATGTTTGCTTCTACTTAGTGTGTGTCTGGGGGCTATCACTGTAGAATGAGGTTGGAGTGGGAGGGTTGTATTCCTATTCCTTTTCCTTTATGCTCTTTTGGTATGTTGCTAGTTAATTTACTGCTCACTAAGACTGTTGTCTGACTCAAGGCTTTATGTTTTAATTCTTATTGCCTTGGGCTGTTCGTCCATTTTGGGACGGGCAGACTAGGTAGCAGGTGACAGGTGCTGTTCTCTTCTCACGATGCTGATATCGAAGACGAGCTAGAGGGTTGCATATTATCTTCTTATATGTACTGGATATTCCGCTGTTTTGTATTCTCTGAGAGATATGTAGTGAGGCTTGATGTATTGACTACTTGGATGCTTGTATTCAACTATTGTGAAGTTTTATATAATGTCATTTTGTTATGAAAAGTTTCACTATACATATGTTCTATTGTATTTTGTCCCTGCGCTGTGAGTAATACGATAGATTCTGTTGTTTTAAATCTTACCTTGACAATCGTCCATGGTCGCCTGGCACACTTTACAGCGCTCTATCTCTAGATTCGGTGCAGGGGTCATGGGCGGTCGTCACATTTGGTATCAGAACATTGGTTAATCGATTTTACCCAACGCTCGCTGTCGTAACTACGTATGAGAGACGTAATTGTATTTTGATGGATGAATACTATATATAATATAGTAGCTTAGCAGAGTTTGAGTCCTTTATGCAGTTGTTTCTCTAGATGTTCTAATCATTCCTTTTTATAGATATTGAGAATGAGTCGAAGAGGGAGACCAGCTGCTAGGGAAGGCCGTGCTACTGAAGAGACTGCTGATTATGCAGCCATGTTCGAAGCTATGATGACTTCGATCATGAGAAGGATACCAGTTCCGGGGGCAGCAGTTGATGTTGGAGTTCAAGTCCAAACTCCGAAACCAGTGGATTTTGCTAAGTTGTGCAAGGACTATACTGCTCTTGGAGGGAAGGTTTTCTTGGGGACAGAATCTACCATTGAGGTCCAGAGATGGATAGATGCTTGTAGAAGGATCTTTGGTGATTTGGGAATTGATGATGCAACTAAGAGGAAGTTGGCATCAAGGCAGCTTCAAGGGAGAGCCTCTGATTGGTGGAACTCTATTACCATCAATACTGCGGAGGAAGAGATTACTTGGGAGCAATTCCAAGCTAGATTTGAAGCTAAGTTCATTTCTACAGCTCAGAAGTCTGTTCTGTTCAAGAAGTTTGTGGAGCTCAAGCAGGGAGGGAGATCTGTTCTTGAGTATGTTTCTGAGTTCGAAGCTTTGTCCAAGTATGCCCGGTCGTATATTGAATCTGCTTATCAGAAGAATGAGAAGTTTGTGACCGGCTTGGATAGTTATCTTGGGAGACAGTTGGTGGATCATTTGGACGATTCATTTGAGAAGCTTGTGGAGAAAGCTCTTAGGCATGAGAGTCTGTTTCCTAAGGAAGGACCTGTTGTTGCTGTTACCAAGGGAGAATCTAAACCACAGCAGGGTGGAAACCAGAAGAGGAAGCAGCAGCAGCAGAAGGGTAGGGATGGCCAGAAGAAGCCGAAAGGCGAGGTGACTTGCTACAATTGTCAGCAGAAGGGCCATTTCTCGAAGGATTGTAAGAATCCGAAGGTGCCAATGAAGTGTCACAACTGTGACAAGCCGGGGCATTTCAGGAAGAATTGTCCAGAACCGAGGAAGGACAGGCAGATTGTGCAAGCCTATGCTTTAGGAGCTGTTCCGTCGTCTTCGAAAGCTCCTACTGCTGAAGAGAAGGGAAAGAGTGTGGTTGTTCAAGGTACTCTTTTCCTATGTGGTGTTCCAGTTAGAGTTCTGTTTGATACTGGAGCGTCGCATTCGTTTGTTTGTAATGAACTCGTAGGCCGGTTAGGTTTGGCATCGGATATTGTTGATAGGCCATTGGTTGTGACTAATCCAGTTGGGGGTTCGTCTTGTTTGTGTATGTTATGCCGTGGTCTAGTTGTGTCAAGTCATGGTTGCTCTTTTGTTTGTGATTGCTTTGTTCTGAACTTTGCGGGGTTCGGAATTATCCTGGGTATGGACTGGCTTAGGAAGTATGCGGCTAAGGTTGATTGCGAGAGGTTGGAGGTGACAGTCGAGAATGTGGAAGGGCGAAAGGTTGTGATACGATGTAAGCATGAGGAAGGCGTCTTCATGAGCTTCATGTATTCGCTAGTTGTTCCACGGGATGGACTGTCTTTAGTGCCAATCGCAAATGGATTCGAGGATGTCTTTGACGAAGTCAAAGGGTTGCCGCCGCATAGAGAGATCGAGTTTCGTATAGATCTAGTTGAAGGAGCCAGACCTGTTGTGATGCCTCTTAGGCGGATGGCGCCTAGGGAACAGCAAGAGTTGAGGGTGCAAGTTGATGACCTTTTACAGAAAGGATTCATTCGGCGTAGTGTGTCCGAGTGGGGTGCACCAGTTGTGTTTGCAACCAAGGCAGATGGGTCGTTGAGATTGTGCGTCGATTATCGTGAGCTGAATAAGGTGACTAAGAAGAACAAGTATCCATTGCCGAGAATAGATGACTTGTTTGATCAGCTTCACGAAGCAAAGGTGTTTTCTCAGATGGATTTGGCAACGGGATTTCACCAGTTGAGAGTAGCTAAGGATAGTGTGCCGAAGACTGCTTTTAGGACACCATCCGGTTTCTTTGAGTGGCTGGTAATGCCGTTTGGATTGACTAACGCGCCAGCATATTTTGTGGATCTTATGAATAGAGTGTTCAGAGATCAGTTGAACAAGTTCGTACTTGTGTTCGTGGATGATATTCTGATTTATTCCAGAACGGAAGAAGAGCACAAGTCGCACTTGTGTATTGTTTTGGAAATCTTGCGGAAACATCAGCTGAAGGCTAAGTTTTCGAAGTGTCACTTCTGGAAGAGTGAAGTGAGGTTCTTAGGCCATGTGATTTCTGGAAATGGAATAGCGGTTGATCCCGCTAAGGTGGCAGCAATCCAGGATTGGGTTAGACCTAGGAATGCATCAGATGTGAGAAGTTTTCTTGGATTAGCAGGATATTATCGACGGTTTATCAAAGACTTCTCCAAGATAGCTGCACCGTTAACAGGATTGACGAAAAAGAACCAAGTGTTTAGTTGGGATGCTAAGTGTGAGCAAGCTTTCGGAATCTTGAAAGAGCGATTGACGAGTGCTCCTGTTTTGACTATTCCTAGTGGGAATGATGAGATGGTGGTTTACACCGACGCATGTGGTACTGGACTTGGAGCAGTGCTGATGCAGAAGGATAAAGTTGTTGCATATGCCAGTCGACAACTGAAGCCGCATGAAAGGAATTACCCAACTCATGATTTGGAATTGGCGGCGATTGTATTTGCTCTAAAGATGTGGAGACATTATCTATTGGGAGTTCGATTCGAGTTGTTTACGGATCACAAGTCGTTGAAGTATCTTTTCTCCCAAAAGGATTTGAATCTTCGGCAGCAACGTTGGCTAGAGTTTTTGGCATCGTATGACTTTGGTATAGCTTATACTCCGGGAAAAGGTAACGCAGTGGCTGATGCGTTAAGTCGAAGACATGCAGGATTGGGAGCCATGTTTTCTGAATGGAAGAATCTCGAGTATTTAGCTGGATTTGACTTCAGGCCTAGATGTGAATTGGAACCTGAGATGTTGGCAAACTTATCGATAAGACCCACTCTTGTGGAAAGGATTGGCGAGGGCCAAAAGCGAGATGATAAGCTTGTCAAGATTATCCGTGAATTGGAATCTGGATTGGATCCAGAAAAGGATAAAGGATTCGAGGTCGATCGAGAGGGTTGGCTTCGAAAGCAAGGACGACTAGTTGTTCCCGATATAGATGAATTGAGGAGTGAAGTTCTGAAGGAGAGTCATCACTCGAAGTTGACAATTCATCCAGGAGGAAATAAGATGTATCGGGATATGAAGAGAACCTACTACTGGGAAGGTATGAAGAAGGATGTTGGAAATTTTATTTCCAAATGTATGAACTGCCAGTTGGTAAAAGCCGAACAGAAGAAGCCAAGTGGATTGCTTCAGCCATTAGAAGTTCCTACATGGAAGTGGGAACAAGTGTCGATGGATTTTACTGATGGATTGCCTAGAACCAGAACGGGAAATGAAGGGATTTGGGTCATTGTGGATCGTCTGACTAAGAGTGCACGATTCATTCCTGTTCGATCGACTAGGTCTGCGTCAAAGTTGGCTGAGTTGTATGTTAAGTGGATAGTTCGATTCCATGGCATTCCGAAGAGTATAGTGAGCGATCGAGACCCATTGTTCACTAGTGGATTTTGGAAGAGCTTCCAGGAAGTCTTGGGAACCGAGTTGTGTTTGAGTACAGCTTATCATCCCCAAACAGATGGTCAGACCGAGAGAGTCAACCGAGTTTTGGAAGATCTTCTTAGAGCTTGTGTTTTGGATTTCGGAGGATCATGGGAAGATCACCTTCATTTGGTGGAGTTTGCGTACAACAACAGTTACCAGTCAAGCATTGGTATGGCACCGTATGAGGCATTGTATGGAAGACCGTGTAACTCTCCGACATGTTGGTTGGAAACTGGAGAAAAGCTGATACTTGGGCCAGAGATGATTCGACAGACTTCGGATTGTATAGAGATCATTCGGCAACGGATGAAGGCAGCCCAAGACCGTCAGAAGAGTTATGCCGATAAGCGTCGAAAGGATTTGGAATTCGACGTAGGAGATATGGTTTTTGTGAAGATTTCTCCTCTGAAGAATGTTATTCGATTCGGGAAGAAAGGAAAATTAACTCCGAGATTTGTTGGACCATTCCCGATTATCGAGCGAATTGGAAAGCTCGCTTACAGATTGCAGTTACCAGAGAAGATGTCGAGTGTGCACAATGTTTTTCATGTATCATATCTAGGGATGGCAATGGGGCGGGTCTAGGGTCCAAACCCGGTCGACCCGCCCCTGTTTTGGCCCGTCAAGACCCGCCCCATTGGGTCATTGGGGCGGGTAGACCCATGACCCGTTCTTGAGTACTCCGGGTCTAGGGTCGGGTTGGGGCTTGGCCGACCCGCCCCAACCCGACCCGCACTACTAACATCTCATGAAACCACTTTATTATTATAATGATTTATTAATCTTTTTAGTTATAAGTGATTCTAGCATGGATATTAAAATGTTCCAATCAATATCTATAGAAAAAATTAGAGTATTAAGTTGCGTCATTGATAATTATACAATAACATATGTATATATTTTCTGAATTGTTATTGTAGACATCATTTTTATTAACTTCCCATAGACACATTGTTATTTGTATTTCATATATTATTTGGTGATAACGAGTATAAACAAATAAATATATGTACGTTGCTACATAATTTTCAATCAATACATAGAGACTCATCGGGTCTTGGGGCGGGTCGGGTCTACCCTGACCCGCACGGGTCCCGGGTACGGGGCAAAATTCCAGACCCGCACCGGGTCTACGGGGCGGGTCTGGGGCGAGGTCTAAAAAATCCGGGGCGGGTATGGGGCACTAAAAACCCGCCCCAACCCGCCCCATTGCCATTCCTAATCATATCTACGGAAGTATGTGCACGACTCGAATACAGTGGTTTCTGCTGATAGCTGTGGGGACTTCGAAGTTGATCCAGTTGATAGAAGACCTCGTAAGCCGCTTCGTGTTGTTGAAACTGACACAAAACAGCTTAGGAGGAAGGTAGTTAAGTTGCTCAAGATACAATGGAGTGACGATGATAACGACTGTACGTGGGAGGTGGAAGAGAGGATGAAAGCAGCTCATCCTGAACTCTTCGAGGTATGGCCCTAAGGTGTCGTGTCATCTAACGAAATTGTAACTTGTTCTAAGTCTTAGAATTCTGTACGCTAAGCTAGAATTGGATGCATGGTTTGTTGATTGCTATGGATGGTAGGCGTACAGAATAGTCTTTGATTGCTATGATTGCCTGGAATTTCGGGGGCGAAATTCCTAAGGGGGAGAGAATGTAACGACCCGTATTTTACGGATCGAAAAGTTTGTCAAAATCTGGGATTTTCAGCATTTTCTAGTTGTTTCAGACTTTAGTTGAAATTGCCTAAGTCCTAGGTCGTACGCGACCTAGAGAACAATGTTGTAGGCAAGTTATGGGATAAGTCTGGGTCGAGTTGCCGACTTAGGGTAGTGACCGACCTAAGTGATAAGTCGTGACCGACTTAAGAGGTTTAGGCGACCTAAGGAAGAGTAGTAGGCGACCTAAGTATTCTGGGGTAGAGTTAGGTCGGCAACGACCTAAGGAAATTATTATGAGCGACCTAAGAGTTTCGGTGAGCTAAGTGTTAGGTCGGCAGGGCGAGTTAGCGACCTAGTGGTTACTGGGTGTATGGTTAGGTCGGCAACGACTTAGAGTGTATAGAATTTAGGTCGTAGTAACCGAGTTAAGGGATAGGTCGCTATGTGTTAGGTCGTCTGGTAGCTTGGGTGGTAAGGTCGTAAGCGACCTAAGGGTTAAGATGTTACCAAGTTAAGTCGACTGGGTGGGTTAGCGACCTAAGGAGTTAACAAGTTGGCGACCTTAGGAGAGGCTATGTGTTAGGTCGTAACACTGTTAGGTCGCGTAGGCTACTAAGTTGTTAGGTCGCAACCCAACTAAGTCATTGGTCGAAGGAAAGCGCATTGCTTTAGGTCGTCAAGTGTTAGGTCGCTGAGGAGTTAAGTCGTACATCTGTTAGGTCGGAGAGGCTTAGGTCGGAGAGGCTTAGGTCGGAAGCGACTTAGGGAGATAGCCAGATTTCGACTTAAGGACAGATTTCAGCTATAAATAGGAGGGGTTGTTCTCACTTTTTGGGATCCGGATTTTTGAAGCGACGAAGTGCTGCCATTTTGAGAGCTCGACTTCTACACTTCTTCACTTCTTTTCTCCACTCTAATCTAGTGCTTCCATCCATCCAAATCGAAGATCAAGATTGAAGATTCAAAAGCTTGGATTGAAGATCTTCATCTTTTCAAGAGAGATTTCTTCATTTGAAGCGGATTTGTGATAGATCTAGCTTCATCCTTCGCTGTCCAGATCTGAAGTGTGTTGATTTGAGGTTGTTGAGGTGATTTGGTGAGTGGTGATTATCTCTCACACGGATCCAAAGGAGTATATCGGATTGTTGGCCCGATTTGGTGTTAAAATAGAGATTTCCATGTATTTTCTTCATCCTAAGTGTAGATCCATATAGATCCATTGTTCATGATGATGTTACATCCATTTTATCATATGTTAACCTATGCAAGTTCATTCATCAAGTTTGTAGAGATATAATCCATGTTTTCATGCTTATTGGACTTTCAACTCTTTAATTACGAAAATGCCATTATTGTTATAATTGTCTACTTAGATCATTTTTGAATGCTTGATTGCTTGGATTGATGTTTGATTTGATTGATTGTTATGAACTAGATGATTGATGACTAGATTTAGACCGAAGACGATTCAAAAGCTAAGGGAAAGGCTCTTGAATTGGGAAAGCTGCTCGTGGCATATGTAGCGGGATGATGAAGCTCTTATGCATAGATTTGATGATGTGATGATGAGATGAGGCTTTGCGAGGATGTAATGAAGCGAGGCAATCATGTGATGAAGACTTGGTCTAATCCAGACGGGATCATTCCAAGCATGTTGATAACTCGGTGATATGATTCGAGTTGAAGATAATGAATGGATATGAGAATAGTCGTCGAGGAGGATGACTAGGAGGCTTGGATAGCATCGTTGTTGAAGGTTCTAGCATGCTCTAAGCAAGAGTACGTTTGGGCAGATTCGATAGTCCCAACGGCCAACTGTTGATGGTCGAGTACTCTGGGCAGATTCGATAGTCCTAGGCACGGGCTGCGACGACGTGCGGGAGTTATGTCTAGAACCGGGGTTTCCATTAGCCCTTGACGGACGGCTGAAAGAATGTGCCGGTCATTCAATTAACGGTGATATCGAAGCAATGATAACAGTGATAGCCAGAGTCATGGATGTTTGGTTGTATCGTCATTCGGACTCAAGAGTGGTATTTTCTGGGTGCTTATCTGATTTAGGCCTTGGTACTTGGAAAACATCGCCCTTGACTCGAGTGATAGTAGCTTTACTTTAAATTGTATGCTCTGCTATGTTTGCTTCTACTTAGTGTGTGTCTGGGGGCTATCACTGTAGAATGAGGTTGGAGTGGGAGGGTTGTATTCCTATTCCTTTTCCTTTATGCTCTTTTGGTATGTTGCTAGTTAATTTACTGCTCACTAAGACTGTTGTCTGACTCAAGGCTTTATGTTTTAATTCTTATTGCCTTGGGCTGTTCGTCCATTTTGGGACGGGCAGACTAGGTAGCAGGTGACAGGTGCTGTTCTCTTCTCACGATGCTGATATCGAAGACGAGCTAGAGGGTTGCATATTATCTTCTTATATGTACTGGATATTCCGCTGTTTTGTATTCTCTGAGAGATATGTAGTGAGGCTTGATGTATTGACTACTTGGATGCTTGTATTCAACTATTGTGAAGTTTTATATAATGTCATTTTGTTATGAAAAGTTTCACTATACATATGTTCTATTGTATTTTGTCCCTGCGCTGTGAGTAATACGATAGATTCTGTTGTTTTAAATCTTACCTTGACAATCGTCCATGGTCGCCTGGCACACTTTACAGCGCTCTATCTCTAGATTCGGTGCAGGGGTCATGGGCGGTCGTCACAATGGTGTCGCAATTTATTGTGTTTCTAGTAATGTTGTACTAGAGTTGATACAAAATTTTAATTTTAATTTGTAGCTTTATTCCACAACAACATTCAACACAAAAAAAATGTTGGACCATCGAATAGTCGTATGTCTTATCCAATGCAGCCTACACCCTACGAATTATACCATATGAGCCAAAAGTGTGTTTTATTTTGTAATGCTAATAAATTATGTTGCATTATGTACATGTATTAAAAATGTCATATATTAATATTGCAACTTTTCGGTACATGATATTGCTACACGATCGAACGTTCAACCAGCTGCTAACTTAGGGGTTCTAAATGTATCCGATAACGATATGGACATAGATGTTGATGTAGGTGTACACGACGATCCTGCTCTCGATAGCATGACCATTGCAACTAGACATGAGAATGATAGGGCATGGATCGATAACATGCAAGTGAACGATGAACCACAAAACTATGGGTTTGAGTTAAAGATGATGCTCATGGAGATAGTGATGAACCAGACATGGAGATACCTTTGGATGATGATCTATGTAATGCAAAAATGATGGCAAGATCTGTCATTGCAAATTTACAATTCAACGATGAATCATTCTCATCCTCTAATGCTCAAAATGGGTTCAAAGTTAGTATGGTATTTGAGTGCAAAGCAAAATTTCTGCAACAATTAACTGAATGGTCTATTCTTCGTGCAGCTTTTCAAGCTAACTAAGTCGAACAAAACAATGTATTGTTGGTATCTTAGGTATTGGTTTTGATGATAACAACTATATGACATTATATAAAATATAGATACTAATGTTTATCAAGATATATATAGTATATAGTGCAAGATATTAGACAGTTATTGATCAAGAAGATTGTACAGTATCAAAATGTTGATATCAAGAGTAAATTCAAGATGTTGATATAAAGTTTCAATAGTTCAAGAATGAAGACTCATGGGTATTGAAGAGTTCAAGATTTCAAGATATTTCAGATAAGTTATAGAGTCATAGAATTCATGTTGAAACCTTGATAACACTTCCTGATCTCTCTTACCTTCTCTTGTTTTGTTTTAAAATTGTTTTTCAAATATTCTATTTTTAAAATAACCTTTTCAAAATATTTCCCAAAATGATTTTCAAATCTCTTATACTTATAAATAAATATATTATTTTAGTGTTTTTAAGTTTATGTATATATTGAATTTTGTTTATACCTTAATAATTTATAACCATATTGATTTTATATATATTATTTACATTATATTAAATATTTTTATTAAATCTTTCAAAATTATTTTATAAAGTTTTATTAAGTTTTAATAAGATTAAAATATATATAAACTATGTTTAAATGTTTGTACAAAGTTTTAAAATATTTTACAAAACTTAATATTTTCAAAACAATATTTCTTAAGTAATTTTTTAAAATACAAAAGGATATATCGACATATCCTCTACAAGTATGTCGACATACTAGCCGTAAATTTCAAAATTCAAATTTTGAAAGGAAGTGTTTTTTCGTCGTATCTCTTCGCGAATGGATGACCATCATTTCTCTATATATACTAGACTTCCAAACGAATTTTCATTAACCACTTTCTTATTTTATCTTCTTTTTTCACTCTCTTGATTTCTAAATCAATTTCTATCGAAACTCTGCCGAAATTCAACCAAAATCAAATTCAATAATTACTAGTTTGATACTTTTTCATATATACTCTTTGATTTCTCTCATCTCTCTCAAGATCAAAGTGCTATTCTGTAATGACCAGGTATTTCGAACCATTCGCATCCGCACATGTCAGACTTGAATTGCTCAAAATAACAGATTGTTAATTTTATATTTGGCAAAACTCAGCATATACAGTAAATAAATCAATCACAGACATAGAGAAATATAGCAATAAGCAGCGGAATAGATAAATAGTAGTTCATGAAGCTACTATATAAACAACAGAATTGAAATAAAATACAACAGGATATTTCAAATACAATGTAGTCTCGAATACAAATAGGTGACAAGTCTGCACAAACAACTGGATAGCTGAGAGATGGATAGATATAGATGGATCTCCAAGTGAAGCTCCAACTCCAAAGGTGAGTCTCAAATGTTGTGACACTCAGTCTGACCCGAGCGTAAAGCAAAACACAAACACAAAACACTCGAGGCAGGATTAACATTCTTATATTAATAGATTCAACTCAAGTGAAATGCCAACTGAAATACAAGTAACTTAAAGGATGTTTGGGATTTCCATCCTCTAAGGATCCATGGAACTATCTACTATGTAGTAATATACGCTATTATATGTGTAACAACCCGGAGTTTTGTGGAAATTTATTTGTGTCAAATGACGATTAAATTGATGGTTAATTGCTGTTTGGCAATTATTTCAAGTAAAATTCTTTTGAAAAAAATTGTTAAGTATTGAAGTGGGCTTTACATTTGAATCTGGCCCACGTTTGCATTGCCTTGATGCCGTGATAAGGGTTTAACCCGTTCCCCCAATTCATTTTTCTCTCATTCGAAAACCCTAATCAAAGAAAAAAAAATGGTGGCCGTCCCTTTCGTCCTCTTCGACAATCGGAGTTTCGCGAAGCGCCGCTCCCAGCTATTCAATCGAAGGAAGTACTCGTTCTTGCTTTGTGATCAATCGACTGACGAGATACCCTCGGCAACGACGTCGAGTTCCTACTCTTCAAAAACAAAGGTGAGTAATCCCTACTCACATCTAATTCAAAGCAGTGATTTCAATTTGCTCAAGTTCGTAACTTTCAATTGCTGAACTGTTTGATTTCCATTCTTCTTACTTTGGGTTGTGATGGTGTTATGCGATGAACTTGGCTATCGTCGATTGCTTGGTTACTCGTAAAACATCTTGATTTAAAACTGCAGCTCCATGATTTCGAACTCCTTTCTACGGTGACTTTGATATTGCATTGAACTGTGTTTTGATATCACCTTTGTGTAGATTTCGCAATTCATTGTCTAATTAATTGGTGAGACTTCATATGTGTTCATATATATATATATATAGTTATATGTGTGTATACATATGTAGTCGAATTTGCACGGAAATTATCTTGGTTCAAAACCGATATTGTGGCTGGCACTTGTTTTCTTCTGTTGAATCACGATGATTTCTCTGGTCCATTATTTACTGCTTTGTACTCTTTGCCACTTTGTTTTGGTCACTGTTGCTTTGCTTGAGTTTATCGTCAGGAGCTCGAGTTGCTTCAATTTTGCTTTAGAGTCTGCAAATCGTACATCCATGCTTTTAAGGCTGCTTGCATACAGTCACATTATTCCATTTAGTCTTCAAGTATATGTTATGTTTGTTGGTTCTAGTGTTGCATTTGGTACAGATATATATACATGTACATGTATATATTTGTATTGCTTGGCCTTGAATTTGATATCACTGACTTTGGGCATTTAATGATTTGGAATTGTAGTTGTTTTCGGCCTTGACGATGTTTTGCCTTGGTTTATTTGTTTGCCCTGTTACTTCAACCATTGTCCAGTTTTACAAGTATATTGCATATACCTGTTTCTTCTCGTTGCTTACATCTGCACATCCATGTGTCTCCTCTGTTTCGTTTGTGCTTCCCCTATGTGGCCATATCTTGGTTGCATCTGGACTTGTACTGGTAATTCACGTGTGTAATTGTATTTGTTGTCTTCATGAATCTAAATATAGTTGTACAGGGCCCTATTTAGTTTATGTTGTAGTTTGTATATCTCACTGTTACATCGGGGTTGTAGCCGTGGTCCTATATTGCGTAGTTCATTCATCTCGAGCCTGGTCATATTGATGATGAGGCTTTCTTTTTAGTGTCTTTTGTTGCATTGTCGACTATTTCCATTCTTCATACCTATAGTGTTTGTGCCTTACTGTTTATTTTCAGTATACATACAAGTATGTACGTATGTTACTGCATTGACGCGAGTTGTTTTTGTCGGTCTGCAACTTTAATCAAGTTGGCACTGGTTTACTTTGTAATTCCGGCTTCCTTGTGTACTTTTGCTCTGGCCAGCTTTGTTTCAGTGCTTGTCTTGTTTTCACTTGAACTTTGGTGAACTGTGCATATGTATTAAGTTGATCCTGTTATTGATGAGGCAGAACACTTTGAGTCAGTTCCTTGTGACGACCGCCCATGACCCCTGCACCTAATCTAGGGATAGTGCGCTGTAAAGTGTGCCAGGCGACCATGGACGATTGTCAAGGTAAGATTTTAAAAAAAAGGATCTATCGTATTACTCACAGCGCATGGACAAAATACAATAGAACATATGTATAGTGAAGCTTTACAGAACGAAATGACATCTTATAAAACTCCATAATAGTTGAATACAAGCATTCACATAGTCAATACATCCAGCCTCACTACAAATCTCTCAGAGAATACAAAACAGCGGAATAACCAGTACATATAATAAGAAGATAATATGCAACCCTCCAGCTCGTCTTCGATATCAGCATCGTGAGAAGAGAACAGCACCTGTCACCTGCTACCTAGTCTGCCCGTCCCAAAATGGACGAACAGCCCAAGGCAATAAGAATTAAAAACATAAAGCCTTGAGTCAGACAACAGTCTTAGTGAGCAGTAAATTAACTAACAACATACCAAAAGAGCATAAAGGAAAAGGAATAGGAATACAACCCTCCCACTCCAACCTCATTCTACAGTGATAGCCCCCAGACACACACTAAGCAGAAGCAAACATAGCAGAGCATACGATTTAAAGTAAAGCTACTATCACACGAGTCAAGGGCGATGTTTTCCAAGTACCAAGGCCTAAATCAGATAAGCACCCAGAAAATACCGCTCTTGAGTCCGAATGACGATACAACCAAACATCCATGACTCTGGCTATCACTGTTATCATTGCTTCGATATCACCGTTAATTGAATGACCGGCACATTCTTTCAGCCGTCCGTCAAGGGCTAATGGAAACCCCGGTTCTAGACATAACTCCCGCACGTCGTCGCAGCCCGTGCCTAGGACTATCGAATCTGCCCAGAGTACTCGACCATCAACAGTTGGCCGTTGGGACTATCGAATCTGCCCAAACGTACTCTTGCTTAGAGCATGCTAGAACCTTCAACAACGATGCTATCCAAGCCTCCTAGTCATCCTCCTCGACGACTATTCTCATATCCATTCATTATCTTCAACTCGAATCATATCACCGAGTTTCAACATGCTTGGAATGATCCCGTCTGGATTAGACCAAGTCTTCACCACATGGTTGCCTTGCTTCATTACATCCTCGCAAGGCCTCATCTCATCATCACATCATCAAATCTATGCATAAGAGCTTCATCATCCCGCTACATATGCCACGAGCAGCTTTTCCAATTCAAGAGCCTTTCCCTTAGCTTTTGAATCGTCTTCGGTCTAAATCTAATCATCAATCATCTAGTTCATAACAATCAATCAAATCAAACATCAATCCAAACAATCAAGCATTCAAATATGATCTAAGTAGACAATTATAACAATAATGGCATTTTCGTAATTAAAGAGTTGAAAGTCCAATAAGCATGAAAACATGGATTATATCTCTACAAACTTGATGAATGAACTTGCATAGGTTAACATATGATAAAATGGATGTAACATCATCATGAACAATGGATCTACATGGATCTACACATAGGATGAAGAAAATGCATGGAAATCACTATTTTAACACCAAATCGGGCCAACAATCCGATATACTCCTTTGGATCCGTGTGAGAGATAATCACCACTCACCAAATCACCTAAACAATCCAAAAGATATCAACTTCAGATCTGGACAGCGAAGAGCTAAGCTAGATCCGACAAGATCTCACTTCAAACGAAGAAATCTCTCTTGAAAAGATGAAGATCTTCAATCTAAGCTCTTGAATCTTCAATCTTGATCTTCGATTTGGATGGATGGAAGCACTAGATTAGAGTGGAGAAAAGAAGTGAAGAAGTGTAGAAGTCGAGCTCTCAAAATGGCAGCACTTCGTCGCTTCAAAATCCGGATCCCAAAAAGTGAGAACAACCCCTCCTATTTATAGCTGAAAACTGCCTAAGTCGTAACTCGGCTATCTCCCTAGGTCGTTTCCGACCTAAGCCTCTCCGACCTAAGCCTCTCCGACCTAACAGATGCACGCGACATAACAGTCTTCGACCTTACGACTTAGCCAGACCCAGCGACTCATCGCACGCGCGACCTAACCTCTTACGCGCTTAGCGACCTAACAGGCCTCCCCATCTTACGACCTAACGATATTACGACCTAACACTTAACTCCTAGGTCGCTTTCGACTTAAAGCATAGGCTACGACCTAACACTTAAACTACCCAAGCGACTTAACAACCTACGACTCAGTTGGGTTGCGACCTAACAACTTAGGCTCCTACGCGACCTAACACATGTCGACCTAAAACAACACGCGACCTAACCTAAGTCGCAAACAACTGGACTTCGACCTAACTACTAAGCCAAAGCCCAGCGACCTAACACTCGCGCGACCTACGACTTAGAATACACGCGACCTAATACTTAAACTATTTCCTACGACCTAACAACTTAAGTCGCCAACCCTTAAATCGCTAACATGCTACCCTTCTTAGGTCGCTAACCTATAGGTCGTTCCAAGATACTAAGTCGCTAACCCGGTAACCATTAGGTCGCTAATTCACCCTGCCGACCTAACACTTAGCTCACCGAAACTCTTAGGTCGCTCACAACATTCCCTTAGGTCGTTGCCGACCCAACTCTTCCCCAGAATACTTAGGTCGCCTACTATTCTTCCTTAGGTCGTCTAAGCCTCTTAAGTCGGTCACGACTTATCACTTAGGTCGGTCACTCCCTTAAGTCGGCAACTCGACCCAGACCTATCCTTTAACTTACCTATCCCCTTAGGTCGCAGATCTTCTCTAAGTCGCCAACAACATTTAGGTCGCGTACGACCTAGGACTTAGACAAATCTGCCTAAAAATCTGAAATGACATAAAAATGCTAAAATTCCAGATTTTGACGAACATGTCGATCCGTAAAAATACGGGTCGTTACATTCTCTCCCCCTTAGGAATTTCGCCCCCGAAATTCCAAGCAATCAAAAACTATTTTGTACGCCTACCATCCATAGCAATCAACAAACCATGCATCCAATTCTAACTTAGCGTACAGAATTCTAAGACTTAGAACAAGTTACAATATCGCGAGATGACACGACACCTTAGGGCCATACCTCGAAGAGTTCAGGATGAGCTGCCTTCATCCTCTCTTCCACCTCCCACGTACAGTCGTTATCATCATCACTCCATTGTATCTTGAGCAACTTAACTACCTTCCTCCTAAGCTGTTTCGTGTCGGTTTCCACAACACGAAGTGGCTTACGAGGTCTTCTATCAACTGGATCAACTTCAAAGTCTTCATAGCTATCAGCAGAAACCACTGCATTCGAGTCATGCACATACTTCCGTAGATACGATACGTGAAAAACATTGTGCACACCCGACATCTTCTCCGGTAACTCCAATCTGTAGGCGAGCTTTCCAATTCGCTCGATGATCGGGAATGGTCCAACAAATCTCGGAGTCAATTTTCCTTTCTTCCCGAATCGAATAACATTCTTTAGTGGAGAAATCTTCACAAAAACCATATCACCAACGTCGAATTCCAAATCCTTTCGACGCTTATCGGCATAACTCTTCTGACGGTCTTGGGCTGCCTTCATCCGTTGCCGAATGATTTCTATACAATCTGAAGTCTGTCGAATCATCTCTGGCCCAAGTATCAACTTTTCTCCAGTTTCCAACCAACATGTCGGAGAGTTACACGGTCTTCCATACAACGCCTCATACGGTGCCATACCAATGCTTGACTGGTAACTGTTGTTGTATGCAAACTCCACCAAATGAAGGTGATCTTCCCATGATCCTCCGAAGTCCAAAACACATGCTCTGAGAAGATCTTCCAAAACTCGGTTGACTCTCTCGGTCTGACCATCTGTTTGGGGATGATAAGCTGTACTCAAACACAACTCGGTCCCCAAAACTTCCTGGAAGCTCTTCCAAAATCCACTAGTGAACAATGGGTCTCGATCGCTCACTATGCTCTTCGGAATACCATGGAATCGAACTATCCACTTAATATACAACTCAGCCAACTTTGATGCAGTCCTAGTCGATCGAACAGGAATGAATCGTGCACTCTTAGTCAGACGATCCACAATGACCCAAATTCCTTCATTTCCCGTTCTGGTTCTAGGCAATCCATCGATAAAATCCATCGACACTTGTTCCCACTTCCATGTAGGAACTTCTAATGGCTGAAGCAATCCGCTTGGCTTCTTCTGTTCAGCCTTTACCAACTGGCAGTTCATACACTTGGAAATAAAATTTCCAACATCCTTCTTCATACCTTCCCAATAGTAGGTTCTCTTCATATCCCGATACATCTTATTTCCACCTGGATGAATTGTCAACTTCGAGTGATGACTTTCCTTCAGAACTTCACTCCTCAATTCATCTATATCGGGAACAACTAGTCGTCCTTGCTTCCGAAGCCAACCCTCTTGATCGACCTCGAATCCTTTATCCTTTTCTGGATCCAATCCAGATTCCAACTCACGGATAATCTTGACAAGCTTATCATCTCGCTTTTGGCTCTCACCAATCCTTTCCACAAGAGTGGGTCTTATCGATAAGTTTGCCAACATCTCAGGTTCCAATTCACATCTAGGCCTGAAGTCAAATCCAGCTAAATACTCGAGACTCTTCCATTCAGAAAACATGGCTCCCAATCCTGCATGTCTTCGACTTAACGCATCAGCCACTGCGTTACCTTTTCCCGGAGTATAAGCTATACCAAAATCATACGATGCCAAAAACTCTAGCCAACGTTGCTGCCGAAGATTCAAATCCTTTTGGGAGAAAAGATACTTCAACGACTTGTGATCCGTAAACAACTCGAATCGAACTCCCAACAGATAATGTCTCCACATCTTCAGAGCAAATACAATCGCTGCTAACTCCAAATCATGAGTCGGGTAATTCCTTTCATGCGGCTTCAGTTGTCGACTGGCATACGCAACAACTTTATCCTTCTGCATCAGCACTGCTCCAAGTCCAGTACCACATGCATCGGTGTAAACCACCATCTCATCATTCCCACTTGGAATAGTCAAAACAGGAGCACTCGTCAATCTCTCTTTCAGGATTCCGAAAGCTTGCTCACACTTAGCATCCCAACTGAACACTTGGTTCTTCTTCGTCAATCCTGTTAACGGTGCAGCTATCTTGGAGAAGTCTTTGATAAACCGTCGATAATATCCTGCTAATCCAAGAAAACTTCTCACATCAGATGCATTCTTAGGTCTAACCCAATCCTGGATTGCTGCCACCTTAGCGGGATCAACCGCTATTCCACTTCCAGAAATCACATGGCCTAAGAACCTCACTTCACTCTTCCAGAAGTGACACTTCGAAAACTTAGCCTTCAGCTGATGTTTCCGTAAGATCTCCAAAACAATACGTAAGTGCGTCTTGTGCTCTTCCTCCGTTCTGGAATAAATCAGAATATCATCCACGAACACAAGTACGAACTTGTTCAATTGATCTCTGAACACTCTATTCATAAGATCCACAAAATATGCTGGCGCGTTAGTCAATCCAAACGGCATTACCAGCCACTCAAAGAAACCGGATGGTGTTCGAAAAGCAGTCTTCGGCACACTATCCTTAGCAACTCTCAACTGGTGAAATCCCGTTGCCAGATCCATCTGAGAAAACACCTTAGCTTCGTGAAGCTGATCAAACAAGTCATCTATTCTCGGCAATGGATACTTGTTCTTCTTAGTCACCTTATTCAGCTCACGATAATCCACACATAATCTCAATGACCCATCTGCCTTAGTTGCAAACACAACTGGTGCACCCCACTCGGACACACTACGCCGAATGAATCCTTTCTGTAAAAGGTCATCAACTTGCACCCTCAACTCTTGCTGTTCCCTAGGCGCCATCCGCCTAAGAGGCATCACAACAGGCCTGGCTCCTTCAACTAGATCTATACGAAACTCGATCTCTCTATGCGGCGGCAACCCTTTGACTTCGTCAAAGACATCCTCGAACCCATTAGCGATCGGCACTGATGACAGTCCATCCCGTGGAACAACCAGCGAATACATGAAGCTCATGAAGACGCCTTCTTCATGCTTACATCGTATCACAACCTTTCGCCCCTCCACATTCTCGACTGTCACTTCCAACCTTTCACAATCAACCTTAGCCGCATACTTCCTAAGCCAGTCCATACCCAAAATAATTCCGAACCCCGCAAAGTTCAGAACAAAGCAATCACAAACAAAAGAGCAACCATGACTCGATACAACTAGACCACGGCATAACATACACAAACAAGACGAACCCCCAACTGGATTAGTCACAACCAATGGCCTATCAACAATATCCGGTTCCAAACCTAACCGGCCTACTAGTTCATTACAAACAAACGAATGCGACGCTCCAGTATCAAACAGAACTCTAACTGGAACACCACATAGGAAAAGAGTACCTTGAACAACCACACTCTTTCCCTTCTCTTCAGCAGTAGGAGCTTTTGAAGACGACGGAACAGCTCCTAAAGCATAGGCTTGCACAATCTGCCTGTCCTTCCTTGGTTCTGGACAATTCTTCCTGAAATGCCCCGGCTTGTCACAGTTGTGACACTTCATCGGTGCCTTCGGATTCTTACAATCCTTCGAGAAATGGCCCTTCTGCTGACAATTGTAGCAAGTCACCTCGCCTTTCGGCTTCTTCTGGCCATCCTTACCCTTCTGCTGCTGCTGCTTCCTCTTCTGGTTTCCACCCTGCTGTGGTTTAGATTCTCCCTTGGTAACAGCAACAACAGGTCCTTCCTTAGGAAACAGACTCTCATGCCTAAGAGCTTTCTCCACAAGCTTCTCAAATGAATCGTCCAAATGATCCACCAACTGTCTCCCAAGATAACTATCCAAGCCGGTCACAAACTTCTCATTCTTCTGATAAGCAGATTCAATATATGACCGAGCATATTTGGACAAAGCTTCGAACTCAGAAACATACTCAAGAACAGATCTTCCACCCTGCTTGAGCTCCACAAACTTCTTGAACAGAACAGACTTCTGAGCTGTAGAAATGAACTTAGCTTCAAATCTAGCTTGGAATTGCTCCCAAGTAATCTCTTCCTCCGCAGTATCGATGGTAATAGAGTTCCACCAATCAGAGGCTCTCCCTTGAAGCTGCCTCGATGCCAACTTCCTCTTAGTTGCATCATCAATTCCCAAATCACCAAAGATCCTTCTACAAGCATCTATCCACCTCTGGACCTCAATGGTAGATTCTGTTCCCAAGAAAACCTTCCCTCCAAGAGCAGTATAATCCTTGCACAGCTTAGCAAAATCCACTGGTTTTGGAGTTTGGACTTGAACTCCAACATCTACTGCCGCCCCCGGAACTGGTATCCTCCTCATGATCGAAGTCATCATAGCTTCGAACATGGCTGCATAATCAGCAGTCTCTTCAGTAGCACGACCTCCCCTAGCAGCTGGTCTCCCTCTTCGACTCATTCTCAATATCTATAAAAAGGAATGATTAGAACATCTAGAGAAACAACTGCATAAAGGACTCAAACTCTACTGAGCTACTATATTATATATAGTAATCATCCATCAAAATACAATTACGTCTCTCATACGTAGTTACGACAGCGAGCGTTGGGTAAAATCGATTAACCAATGCTCTGATACCAAATGTGACGACCGCCCATGACCCCTGCACCTAATCTAGGGATAGTGCGCTGTAAAGTGTGCCAGGCGACCATGGACGATTGTCAAGGTAAGATTTTAAAAAAAAGGATCTATCGTATTACTCACAGCGCATGGACAAAATACAATAGAACATATGTATAGTGAAGCTTTACAGAACGAAATGACATCTTATAAAACTCCATAATAGTTGAATACAAGCATTCACATAGTCAATACATCCAGCCTCACTACAAATCTCTCAGAGAATACAAAACAGCGGAATAACCAGTACATATAATAAGAAGATAATATGCAACCCTCCAGCTCGTCTTCGATATCAGCATCGTGAGAAGAGAACAGCACCTGTCACCTGCTACCTAGTCTGCCCGTCCCAAAATGGACGAACAGCCCAAGGCAATAAGAATTAAAAACATAAAGCCTTGAGTCAGACAACAGTCTTAGTGAGCAGTAAATTAACTAACAACATACCAAAAGAGCATAAAGGAAAAGGAATAGGAATACAACCCTCCCACTCCAACCTCATTCTACAGTGATAGCCCCCAGACACACACTAAGCAGAAGCAAACATAGCAGAGCATACGATTTAAAGTAAAGCTACTATCACACGAGTCAAGGGCGATGTTTTCCAAGTACCAAGGCCTAAATCAGATAAGCACCCAGAAAATACCGCTCTTGAGTCCGAATGACGATACAACCAAACATCCATGACTCTGGCTATCACTGTTATCATTGCTTCGATATCACCGTTAATTGAATGACCGGCACATTCTTTCAGCCGTCCGTCAAGGGCTAATGGAAACCCCGGTTCTAGACATAACTCCCGCACGTCGTCGCAGCCCGTGCCTAGGACTATCGAATCTGCCCAGAGTACTCGACCATCAACAGTTGGCCGTTGGGACTATCGAATCTGCCCAAACGTACTCTTGCTTAGAGCATGCTAGAACCTTCAACAACGATGCTATCCAAGCCTCCTAGTCATCCTCCTCGACGACTATTCTCATATCCATTCATTATCTTCAACTCGAATCATATCACCGAGTTTCAACATGCTTGGAATGATCCCGTCTGGATTAGACCAAGTCTTCACCACATGGTTGCCTTGCTTCATTACATCCTCGCAAGGCCTCATCTCATCATCACATCATCAAATCTATGCATAAGAGCTTCATCATCCCGCTACATATGCCACGAGCAGCTTTTCCAATTCAAGAGCCTTTCCCTTAGCTTTTGAATCGTCTTCGGTCTAAATCTAATCATCAATCATCTAGTTCATAACAATCAATCAAATCAAACATCAATCCAAACAATCAAGCATTCAAATATGATCTAAGTAGACAATTATAACAATAATGGCATTTTCGTAATTAAAGAGTTGAAAGTCCAATAAGCATGAAAACATGGATTATATCTCTACAAACTTGATGAATGAACTTGCATAGGTTAACATATGATAAAATGGATGTAACATCATCATGAACAATGGATCTACATGGATCTACACATAGGATGAAGAAAATGCATGGAAATCACTATTTTAACACCAAATCGGGCCAACAATCCGATATACTCCTTTGGATCCGTGTGAGAGATAATCACCACTCACCAAATCACCTAAACAATCCAAAAGATATCAACTTCAGATCTGGACAGCGAAGAGCTAAGCTAGATCCGACAAGATCTCACTTCAAACGAAGAAATCTCTCTTGAAAAGATGAAGATCTTCAATCTAAGCTCTTGAATCTTCAATCTTGATCTTCGATTTGGATGGATGGAAGCACTAGATTAGAGTGGAGAAAAGAAGTGAAGAAGTGTAGAAGTCGAGCTCTCAAAATGGCAGCACTTCGTCGCTTCAAAATCCGGATCCCAAAAAGTGAGAACAACCCCTCCTATTTATAGCTGAAAACTGCCTAAGTCGTAACTCGGCTATCTCCCTAGGTCGTTTCCGACCTAAGCCTCTCCGACCTAAGCCTCTCCGACCTAACAGATGCACGCGACATAACAGTCTTCGACCTTACGACTTAGCCAGACCCAGCGACTCATCGCACGCGCGACCTAACCTCTTACGCGCTTAGCGACCTAACAGGCCTCCCCATCTTACGACCTAACGATATTACGACCTAACACTTAACTCCTAGGTCGCTTTCGACTTAAAGCATAGGCTACGACCTAACACTTAAACTACCCAAGCGACTTAACAACCTACGACTCAGTTGGGTTGCGACCTAACAACTTAGGCTCCTACGCGACCTAACACATGTCGACCTAAAACAACACGCGACCTAACCTAAGTCGCAAACAACTGGACTTCGACCTAACTACTAAGCCAAAGCCCAGCGACCTAACACTCGCGCGACCTACGACTTAGAATACACGCGACCTAATACTTAAACTATTTCCTACGACCTAACAACTTAAGTCGCCAACCCTTAAATCGCTAACATGCTACCCTTCTTAGGTCGCTAACCTATAGGTCGTTCCAAGATACTAAGTCGCTAACCCGGTAACCATTAGGTCGCTAATTCACCCTGCCGACCTAACACTTAGCTCACCGAAACTCTTAGGTCGCTCACAACATTCCCTTAGGTCGTTGCCGACCCAACTCTTCCCCAGAATACTTAGGTCGCCTACTATTCTTCCTTAGGTCGTCTAAGCCTCTTAAGTCGGTCACGACTTATCACTTAGGTCGGTCACTCCCTTAAGTCGGCAACTCGACCCAGACCTATCCTTTAACTTACCTATCCCCTTAGGTCGCAGATCTTCTCTAAGTCGCCAACAACATTTAGGTCGCGTACGACCTAGGACTTAGACAAATCTGCCTAAAAATCTGAAATGACATAAAAATGCTAAAATTCCAGATTTTGACGAACATGTCGATCCGTAAAAATACGGGTCGTTACATTCCTGGTCGAGTTCACTGCATTGTTCTTAGCCTCGAGTTCTATCCATTAGCTCATCTCTGATGCATTTGTTCATTTGGTTCAAGTGTACTTGGGTCAGTGTTGTCACTGCATTTAAAATCTGGTCTTGGTGTATTCAACTTTGAGAGTTGCTGACTTTGTGTACATGTTTGCTTCCCTGACCTGTTGCACTATAAGCTGTTAATCAACTGGCTTGGATTACTTAGTTGTTGCTTGCATTGTTGTTCTTGTAATTGTGTATCAGTGATGCTTTGTTACAGTTGCCTCTGTCTTAGTCATGTGCTCACTGTATTACTGTTTGCATTTGATTCAAACATCGTTGACTCCATTTGCATACATTGATCTTGTTGGGTAGTGTACTCAGCTTGGCTTTCATTCAAGTTTGATCTGTCCTAAACTTCATCTTCTGGTCTGCATTCTTGCTGGTCTAAAGCTGTGCTTGCATTGCCCACTTTGGGTTGCAGTTCAATTGTTTTGATGTCATACGTTTGCTTGGCATTGATTGGTCGTCACTGCCTTGTATACCTGTTATTCGTTGGGCTTTGCTCTATTGCCCTATCCTGGGTGCACTGTCCAGTTCATGTCGTTCGTATTGATTTGTGTCAAATGATTCACTTCCAACCGAGTCTGCGCCTTTATGCTCGAGTCTGATATTTGCATTTGGTGTTGCGATAGCATCATATAAATGTGGCGAGGCAGCGCACGCGTGCGTGCACTGCAGCCACCAAGAATTAACAGTTTTGAATTGATATTTCTTTTGTGTCGTGATGCATTGATCTTTTATGCTGTATTGGCGAGGCCGTGCACGCGTGCGTGTACGGCAGCCAATCGAAGTTTTGATGGTTTTAAAGTGATAATTTCAATTGTTTAAATTGATTTGGATTGTTGATATGTTGTTTAACACTGTATAGTGTTATAATTACCGTTATCCAATTCTCGTATCGAGAGTTGGATATACGAGATTCTGTGACTGTTGCCTAATTGATATCTGATTATTATTGCTTCTGTGCACTAATAAACTGGTTTGAATTAGACTGACCTGGGTATTATTTTCTTTTGAATGTAATACTCGGGTCAGACCCGAGTATTTCAGGTTGTAGATTTTCTTCTTTGAGTTGCTGTTCAGGATACGAAGACTTTTCACACCTTCTGAAGTTGTCAGTGTCATTTTGTAGTAGTCGTGTCATTGTATAGAACGATATGTATTCATGTATATTAGTCGATAATGTACTTGTATATATAACTTCTAGAGTCGACAGTTGTAGTTGTATCATATGTATTGTGTCAACTATGTATTAACTGACATCAGTTATATATTTATGAGACTGTTGTTTTTATCTGTGTTCCGCATTTATATTATCCGTGTTATTGTTATATCTAATGTCCTAAACTATTATGAACTATCGTAGTTTGTTTTATACTGATAATTGGATATGTCGATGGGAGTAAATAAATAATAAATGAAAAATAAAAAGTATATACCACTCCTACCGAGATAACCAATATTAGTGTAAGGCCAATTACGGATGGTCGCTCCTATCCAGCCTTATTCTTCGTAATAATAGACAGTATTTCTTTTAATACTCTTTGTTATTATGAGCATAGAGGTGGGGCGTCACAGTTGGTATCAGAGCTTGGGGTTTATGGACATAATATAAAACATAACTTGGATGGAACATATGTTACAACTATTGGTCGATGTTTTATTTGTGATTTGAGTCAAAATTAAAGTTTTGAAATTTTGATGAAATTTTTAAATATCTTTATTTAAAAATAATAGTGAAACTCTGTTCTGATGATTTAATTGATTTGTGTTCGGTTTATCAGAGTGCGCAGCGGAAACAGTGAAACTGTCTTCGCTGAGTACAACTGATAATCTTTTTGATTTAAAAATCAAAATACGAAATTGATATGAATTTCATTTGTCGTTTACATAGCTGTAATTATTTTGTTTCTTTGAGAACTTCGAATCCGAATTGAGGATTCGAAGAAATTGCAGATATGTAATTTTTGTTGAAATTTCCGCTGGCTTTCTTTTGTACTAATCATCTATTGATTAGATTTTTGTCATTTTAAATTATCTTCATTGAAGATACATTTGAATGATTCTTTGTTCATTTTGTAGTACGTGCAAAAATTTAAATTGCACGTTATTGCATTTATTTTACGTTGAACCGATGCTTGGTTATGAAACGTATTTTGTTGCCGTTATTTTTACAACGGAATTTTACACCAATGCTATATTTTGAAGTACGGTGTTTTGTGGCATTTTGATGAATGAAAATTCACTGATATTACATTTTGATGTAAATTGTTTTGATGTGATTTTGACGTTTTAAAATTACTGTCGCTTTGGCTTCAGTAACCGTCAAGTTTTAAAAGTGGATTTTCAAGCGGTTATTCCGCAATACTGACTTGTGACCGTTTTTACGGTATTTTGAGAAGTACAATTTCCTTATCGAAATTGTTACTGATTTGCTGTTTTAATCACGTGATTGGAAAATCGTTTTAAAATGAAAATTGTTTTATAAATTTTAACGATTTGCGTTTTCAAAAGAATGAGAAAGCGACTTAAACGATTCAGCAAAATCGAGGATTATGACCCCTTTCTTTTACTGATTCGCTTAACTCCGGACTTGTCCAGTTGAGAATGCGAATTGTTATTTTTACAAAATAAATAAAATTGTTTTCAAAAATTTTACAGTTTGCGATTTCAAAAGAATGAGGAAGCGATTTAAACGTTTCAGCAAAATCGAGGACTATGACCCCTTTCTTTTACTGATTCGCTTAATTCCGGACTTGTCCGTTTGAGAATGTGAAATGTATTTTTACGAAATACACAATTTTGCACTTTCAAGGAAACGAAGAAGAGATTTAAACGATTTAGCAAAAGTGCGGAGTATGGAACCACACTTTTACTTTTTCGGTTAATTCCGGACTCGTTAATTGAATATCTGCTGTTTTGATGATTTTGATGAATTTTACACTTTCAAGGAAACGATGAAGAGAATCAAACGATTTAGTAAAACACGTGGTATGGGACATGTGCGTTTGCTATTTCGGTTAATTCCGGACTCGTTAATTAAAATATTTGATGCTTTCGTGTGCTTTCGAGCCACTATGATGGACCTTCGGGTCATATGATGGACCTTCGGGTCATATGATGGACCTTCGGGTCAAATACCAGTACTAGACCTTCGGGTCACTCTGCGGACCTTCGGGTCAATCTGATGGGCGCCAAAAAAAAAAAAAAAAAAATATGTTGAGTACTTGGTAGGCTTCGGCCATATGTTGTTGCACGTGCGGCGAATTAAAAACTCGCCATCTGATGGGATCGATCCAAGCTTTTATGTTGATTTTCTAGTCTTCTTAATTGATTTCTAGATATTTGTTGTTTCTAATTATCTGCAGGTAATTAGATATCTGATGTTATGAGATTTAATTATCGTATCGATAATTAAATATTTGTTGTTCTAATTATCGCTTGTGATAATTAGATATTTGTTGATATGAGTTCTGATTATCGTTTTTGATGATCAGATATTTGTTGTTTCTAATTATCGCTTGTGATAATTAGATATTTGTAGATATGAGTTCTGATTATCGTTTTTGATGATCAGATATTTGTTGTTTCTAATTATCGCTTGTGATAATTAGATATTTGTAGATATGTGTTCTGATTATCGTTTTTGATAATCAGATATTTGTTGTTTCTAATTATCGCTTGTGATAATTAGATATTTGTTGTTTTTAATTATCGCTTTAGATAATTAAATATTTGCTGAATTGAGATTTAATTATCGCTTTAGATAATTAAATATTTGCTGATTTTAGATTTAATTATCGCTTTAGATAATTAAATATCTGTTGATTTTAGATTTAATTATCGCTTTTGATAATTAAATAATTGTTGATTGAGATTTAATTATCGCTTTAGATAATTAAATATTTGCTGATTTGAGATTTAATTATCGCTTTAGATAATTAAATATTTGCTGATCTGAGATTTAATTATCGCTGTTAGATAATTAAATATTTGTTGATTTTAGATTTAATTATCGCTGTTAGATAATTAAATACTTGTTGATTTGAGATTTAATTATCGCTTTAGATAATTAAATATTTGTTGAATTTAGATTTAATTATCGCTGTTAGATAATTAAATATTTGTTGATTTGAGATTTAATTATCGCTTGAGTTAATTAAATATTTGTTGATTTGAGATTTAATTATCGCCTTAGATAATTAAATATTTGTTGATTTGAGATTTAATTATCACTTGAGATAATTAAATATTCGTTGATTTGAGATTTAATTATCGCTTGAGGTAATTAAATATTTGCTGAATTTGAAATTTGATTATCGTTTGTGATAATCGAATATATGTTGATTTGAGAAATTTGATTATCGCTTTTTGATAATTGAACATTTATTTTCTGACTATTGTTTGAGATAATCAGATATTTGATTTATCTTCTGATTATCGTTTGAGATGAGTAAATATTTGAGATTTTTGAGATTTGAGCTTCGTCTTTTTCTCTGGAGATTCAGGTGAGTAATTTGATTTACTCACATTCAATTCGTGCTCTGTATGGGACTTCTGCTCTGTTTTTCCTTCTCTTTTAGTTGCTGGAACTCGATTGTTCTTGATTTTGTTAGTCGTCTGATTTTGATCCCTGATTCCCATAATGTGGATTCATTTAATTTGAAGCAGTCGAACCTTTTTGATTTCATATCTAGTACTTCTCCTGCTGACAATTGCTTTGCTTATGCACTCGTCATTACCTTGCTCTTTTGGTTGTTACCTTTTATCCATTTATTCCCTATGATTGCGTGGACGCAATTTCTTTAAGGAGGGGAGTCTGTAACAACCCGGAGTTTTGTGGAAATTTATTTGTGTCAAATGACGATTAAATTGATGGTTAATTGCTGTTTGGCAATTATTTCAAGTAAAATTCTTTTGAAAAAAATTGTTAAGTATTGAAGTGGGCTTTACATTTGAATCTGGCCCACGTTTGCATTGCCTTGATGCCGTGATAAGGGTTTAACCCGTTCCCCCAATTCATTTTTCTCTCATTCGAAAACCCTAATCAAAGAAAAAAAAATGGTGGCCGTCCCTTTCGTCCTCTTCGACAATCGGAGTTTCGCGAAGCGCCGCTCCCAGCTATTCAATCGAAGGAAGTACTCGTTCTTGCTTTGTGATCAATCGACTGACGAGATACCCTCGGCAACGACGTCGAGTTCCTACTCTTCAAAAACAAAGGTGAGTAATCCCTACTCACATCTAATTCAAAGCAGTGATTTCAATTTGCTCAAGTTCGTAACTTTCAATTGCTGAACTGTTTGATTTCCATTCTTCTTACTTTGGGTTGTGATGGTGTTATGCGATGAACTTGGCTATCGTCGATTGCTTGGTTACTCGTAAAACATCTTGATTTAAAACTGCAGCTCCATGATTTCGAACTCCTTTCTACGGTGACTTTGATATTGCATTGAACTGTGTTTTGATATCACCTTTGTGTAGATTTCGCAATTCATTGTCTAATTAATTGGTGAGACTTCATATGTGTTCATATATATATATATAGTTATATGTGTGTATACATATGTAGTCGAATTTGCACGGAAATTATCTTGGTTCAAAACCGATATTGTGGCTGGCACTTGTTTTCTTCTGTTGAATCACGATGATTTCTCTGGTCCATTATTTACTGCTTTGTACTCTTTGCCACTTTGTTTTGGTCACTGTTGCTTTGCTTGAGTTTATCGTCAGGAGCTCGAGTTGCTTCAATTTTGCTTTAGAGTCTGCAAATCGTACATCCATGCTTTTAAGGCTGCTTGCATACAGTCACATTATTCCATTTAGTCTTCAAGTATATGTTATGTTTGTTGGTTCTAGTGTTGCATTTGGTACAGATATATATACGTGTACATGTATATATTTGTATTGCTTGGCCTTGAATTTGATATCACTGACTTTGGGCATTTAATGATTTGGAATTGTAGTTGTTTTCGGCCTTGACGATGTTTTGCCTTGGTTTATTTGTTTGCCCTGTTACTTCAACCATTGTCCAGTTTTACAAGTATATTGCATATACCTGTTTCTTCTCGTTGCTTACATCTGCACATCCATGTGTCTCCTCTGTTTCGTTTGTGCTTCCCCTATGTGGCCATATCTTGGTTGCATCTGGACTTGTACTGGGAATTCACGTGTGTAATTGTATTTGTTGTCTTCATGAACCTAAATATAGTTGTACAGGGCCCTATTTAGTTTATGTTGTAGTTTGTATATCTCACCGTTACATCGGGGTTGTAGCCGTGGTCCTATATTGCGTAGTTCATTCATCTCGAGCCTGGTCATATTGATGATGAGGCTTTCTTTTTAGTGTCTTTTGTTGCATTGTCGACTATTTCCATTCTTCATACCTATAGTGTTTGTGCCTTACTGTTTATTTTCAGTATACATACAAGTATGTACGTATGTTACTGCATTGACGCGAGTTGTTTTTGTCGGTCTGCAACTTTAATCAAGTTGGCACTGGTTTACTTTGTAATTCCGGCTTCCTTGTGTACTTTTGCTCTGGCCAGCTTTGTTTCAGTGCTTGTCTTGTTTTCACTTGAACTTTGGTGAACTGTGCATATGTATTAAGTTGATCCTGTTATTGATGAGGCAGAACACTTTGAGTCGGTTCCTGGTCGAGTTCACTGCATTGTTCTTAGCCTCGAGTTCTGTCCATTAGCTCATCTCTGATGCATTTGTTCATTTGGTTCAAGTGTACTTGGGTCAGTGTTGTCACTGCATTTAAAATCTGGTCTTGGTGTATTCAACTTTGAGAGTTGCTGACTTTGTGTACATGTTTGCTTCCCTGACCTGTTGCACTATAAGCTGTTAATCAACTGGCTTGGATTACTTAGTTGTTGCTTGCATTGTTGTTCTTGTAATTGTGTATCAGTGATGCTTTGTTACAGTTGCCTCTGTCTTAGTCATGTGCTCACTGTATTACTGTTTGCATTTGATTCAAACATCGTTGACTCCATTTGCATACATTGATCTTGTTGGGTAGTGTACTCAGCTTGGCTTTCATTCAAGTTTGATCTGTCCTAAACTTCATCTTCTGGTCTGCATTCTTGCTGGTCTAAAGCTGTGCTTGCATTGCCCACTTTGGGTTGCAGTTCAATTGTTTTGATGTCATACGTTTGCTTGGCATTGATTGGTCGTCACTGCCTTGTATACCTGTTATTCGTTGGGCTTTGCTCTATTGCCCTATCCTGGGTGCACTGTCCAGTTCATGTCGTTCGTATTGATTTGTGTCAAATGATTCACTTCCAACCGAGTCTGCGCCTTTATGCTCGAGTCTGATATTTGCATTTGGTGTTGCGATAGCATCATATAAATGTGGCGAGGCAGCGCACGCGTGCGTGCACTGCAGCCACCAAGAATTAACAGTTTTGAATTGATATTTCTTTTGTGTCGTGATGCATTGATCTTTTATGCTGTATTGGCGAGGCCGTGCACGCGTGCGTGTACGGCAGCCAATCGAAGTTTTGATGGTTTTAAAGTGATAATTTCAATTGTTTAAATTGATTTGGATTGTTGATATGTTGTTTAACACTGTATAGTGTTATAATTACCGTTATCCAATTCTCGTATCGAGAGTTGGATATACGAGATTCTGTGACTGTTGCCTAATTGATATCTGATTATTATTGCTTCTGTGCACTAATAAACTGGTTTGAATTAGACTGACCTGGATATTATTTTCTTTTGAATGTAATACTCGGGTCAGACCCGAGTATTTCAGGTTGTAGATTTTCTTCTTTGAGTTGCTGTTCAGGATACGAAGACTTTTCACACCTTCTGAAGTTGTCAGTGTCATTTTGTAGTAGTCGTGTCATTGTATAGAACGATATGTATTCATGTATATTAGTCGATAATGTACTTGTATATATAACTTCTAGTGTCGACAGTTGTAGTTGTATCATATGTATTGTGTCAACTATGTATTAACTGACATCAGTTATATATATATGAGACTTTTGTTTTTATCTGTGTTCCGCATTTATATTATCTGTGTTATTGTTATATCTAATGTCCTAAACTATTATGAACTATCGTAGTTTGTTTTATACTGATAATTGGATATGTCGATGTGAGTAAATAAATAATAAATGAAAAATAAAAAGTATATACCACTCCTACCGAGATAACCAATATTAGTGTAAGGCCAATTACGGATGGTCGCTCCTATCCAGCCTTATTCTTCGTAATAATAGACAGTATTTCTTTTAATACTCTTTGTTATTATGAGCATAGAGGTGGGGCGTCACAATATGTGTATACCCATATCCCTCTTAACACATTTTTATATATTCTCATAGTCTATACAGTACCGTAATTCCTCCGTAAACTGGAAGGCTATCAGAGGGCACTCCATAGGTATGGTACAAACCAAACTCATAGAAGGCGCGATAGGGCATGCGACAAGGCACTCGAGGCAATGCTAGGGTGGATATACCGTTTGCGTATCCGGACTGGTGGTAATGCATAGCAGCTACTACCGCCCACCTCGTGACACACTCCCAAATCAAAGGTGCACCCAATCAAATCACAAAGTAATAGAATGGTATCGAAGAAATGTGTGTGATAGGAGGAATGACCTCACTTGGTCCGGCGTGGCTCCTATTTTAGCCGCATCAAGCTGACTCATGGGAGTCAGGGCTACGTAAATACCATATAGAATCATGGCCAAACCATCTACTTCATTCTGGAATCTCCACCACGTACACAGTTATTAAAGTGGTTTTCGGTATTGGCAGAGAGTATGACAATATCCAATCCCGGTCTCTTTAACAACCAAATGCTTATTTCACACCATGGTCATTTCATTTAAATAGTTCATACTTCATATCAAAATATCATATTTATTTAAAAACCATATCAATTCGATATCATTATTCACTTTAAATAATATTCATTTTCAGAATGTAACACTTTCAAAATTTATAACACCTTGAAATCATAACACTTTGAAATCATAACATTTTGGAAACATAACACTTGGAATCATAACACTTTGAAATCATAACACTTTGAAATCATAACACTTTCCACCTAAACAGTTTAGATGTTGAAAATAGTATATACATTATTAAAATAGTTGTAAATAAAAATAGTTTATATATTGAAATAATTCATATATTAAAATAGTTTATATATATTAAAATAGTTGTATATATTAAAAATACTTTATATAATAAAAATAGTTTCCTCCAATTTCACAAATCGAATCAAATTAGCTTAAATTCCAAAATTCAATTTAAATCAATCCATGTTCAACACTTTCAATTTCAAAAGGTTAAGGTTCAATTCAAATTCTCAATAAACCATTTCAATTTTTATCAATTTTAAATCTAGGTTTGAATTATCACTTCAATGCCAATAAGATTCAAAGTTTAATTTTTCAAACATTTACAATATAAGTTTCATTTATATATCAATTTTAATTTTATTCAAATTGGAAAATATTCACTTAATCATTTTAATAACAATTTATTAAAATCTCAAATCAATATTAAATATTCAGTCTCAATTTTATTTAAAGTTGAGAATATTCATTTAATCGTTTTTATCAAATAAAGTTATAAATCATACCTTTTAAAACCTCCAAAATCAATAAGTTTATATCAATTCTTATTTAAATTCAATTATTAACCAATTTAAATTCCAAGTCAACATTAAGTTATCTTCCCAACCTTTATTATTAAAGTTATTGAAAATCTGTTTTAACATATTAATATAAATTTAAATAAATACTTAAACATATTAGAAACCAATTAAGTTAAATTTTTATTAAATTAAATCTTATTATTAAATGTATTTTGTATTAAATCTTATTTTATATATTTTTAAATATAATAAACTTATAAGGAAAAATCTTAAATAAATAATTTCAAAACTAACTTATAAATTTAAAATTTTCAAAACGTATAATTTAAAAATCTAGATCTTACACATATTTAAAATAAATTTTAAAATCAATATTTAATAAAATCCATATATTCTCCTTCAAACTCTGGAAATCATTTTTCAAAATAGACCAACGATGTCCGTATATAATTTTCTATCCTATGGTCAAGTGATTCAGATATTTATCATTTCAATTCGCAATTTAAATATTTACGGATATATATCATTTCAACCCGCAATCCTAAAATTTAAAATCAATGAAAATCGCTTGGGTTTTTCATTTAAACCAATAACGATTTTCCCTTATTCTACAAGATCGTTCGGGTATATATCATTTCAACCCATAGGGAATTCTAAATTAACAAGGAACTTGCAGGGTGAGAACAAATATGATAATAATATAATATACCAACAACAGGCATATATCAATAGTGATAAGTTAAATAAAATATACACAACAGGATATGGTGTCATATATCGCAGGTGACCAATTGTAGATAATAGCATATCATATTTAATAATTAAATAATCAGCAATGCAAATTTAACAGCATATTTCAATTGTCGTTTCAAGTGAAATCAAATTTATTAAATATAAGAATGTTAATCGTGAGTGATTACTCACCTTTCGAGGCTAGAGAGATTCGACAATGAAATAAGTTATGAATCCAAGCATGAATTCCAAAGCAAAGCAAGATTGGCATGAATTTGACGAACAAAGCTGATAATTAGAAATCGATGAGAACAAATCAAAATTAGCTTGATATAACTGAAACGAAATATGGTTTATATACATATATATTTCAAAATCAGTTTTTAAACATATGTATATGAAAACCAACCTCATATCTACTTATCTACACAAACCAATATATAAACATAGGTATAAATTTACATACTTACTATATTTAAAATCAATAATTATAAACATCAATATAACTTAAATTATATATAGACTCAGCAAATCATATATAAGCCTATAAATATAAATTATATATATCAAAATCTATATATGGTTTTAATTTAAAATCAACATGTATTGAAAATTATATTGATTCGCGGACATATATATATATATATATATATATATTCAAAGACAATGTATAATTATAACAAAATGTATGTATGGAGGCTACAACTATCATATGCCTATATATATAAGACCAGTATATTCTTATCTACACAAACAAGCAATATACAAGTAAAAGAAGGCTGATGCTTTAAAATATATATAAATATCTCATATACTTTTATAATAGAATAGGAGTGCTGCACCTTGTAGCCTTTAGAGGCCATAACTTCTGCAACTAACATACTTCAAAGAACACAGTATACTTCCCAGTATATATATATAACTCACACATGATATATATATATATATAACAAATTTAAAATCACTATTTAGAAAAATAGATATATTACCTTTCAAAGTATTATATATATATACATACATATCATATATCAACGTATCTATATTCTAATCAATATCTCTATATATTATATTGTTAGAATCAAAGATAAAATCAACATATATATACATACAACTTATATCTATATACAGTTCGACATACTAACATTAACATATTACATATATATATATATATATTCAAATCATATTGCATAATACTCTTAAATGATAGAAGAGGAGAGATGAAATACTCGAGGGTGGCGTTCGGTGGAGGCTTGTCAGCATGGCCGCATGAGATAGCTCGGGTGGGAAGAGAGCAGGGTATGGTGGCAATGATGTCAGGCTAAGTCGGGCTGTGTTCAGGGTTGTGGCGCTGGGGTGTTCATGGCCGGGAAGATGGAAGGTCGAGGGGGAGAGAGAGGAGACAGGCGGGTCGGTTTTGGATTGTTGATGGCATGGCCTCGGCTGGAGGAAGATGGAGGGGCGGGCGCTGTCACGTGAGGAGCTTGGAGCTGCTTTCGGTGATGGGTGGTACACGAGGAGGCGGATTAAGGAGGGAGAGGCGGAAGGCCGCATGTCAGGGGAAGGTGATGGGTTTCGGGTCTTGGTCAGTGGAGAGGCTGAGTGTAACAACCCGTAAAATTTTAACGGTTTTTCATAATGTAATTAATTGAATCTTCTGAAATTTTAAATGATTAAATTTTGAAATGAAAATTTATTATTTGGAATACGTCTATTTAAATATAGCAATGGGTAAATTTTCATCTGATAATATTGAAGTTTATTTTATTGTGAAATTTTATGTCAATTTAAATCAGTTAATAACAGTTGAATTTAAAAGTGTTCCGAAACCTAAATATGTCAACATGAGAAAATTTATTTAGAACACTCTGAATAAGACTGCGTAATTTGTTTTGAAAATTTCGGATGTTTCTAGCTCCGTTTGGATTTTCCGTACGGAATAGCAACGTATATCAATGTCCGTATCGACTTTTGATTTGATGATCGTACCACTGATATCTGTATACCGTTTTGATCATCTCATCGTGCTGATCTTCGCAGTATATTTATTTCTGTATTTTGAGGTCCGGTACGTGATGGAAGCAATAAATTGTTCGTTGTAACAGTACCATAAATTGTGACTTTATTTCTTCCTTTGGTTTCAAAATTTGAAATGTACTGTCCAATCAACCCATAAATTGTTTTATTAACTTTTGCTGAATCAATTGGACAACCGTTACCAATCCATTATTTTAATATATTTTTCAGTGGTCCGTTTCTTTATCTGCCCATTTTCATTCTGCGTTTGCTTTTGAGATAATATAAAATATTTGTACTTTCCCTTTTATTTCAAAACGTCTGACTTATACTATGCCGACCTTTCCTTTTCTGCATGTTTCTTTTATTTTATACAGCTGTTGCTTTTCTAAAGTTGCTTTCATTTCTATTTATGTCATTCGTTTGCAACCATCCTCCCCTCCTTTTCTTTTTCTTTTATCTTCTTCCCCTTCCTTTTACACAAGCAGCCTGGCCTTGTTAACCCAATCACTATCCTCCTCTCGCATACTATCTCTCACCACCTCCACCGTTTCTTCTGCTTCCTAGCGGCCAAACTCCATCACGCCTACATCAGATGGCCCACTAAGCCCTTGTATCGCCTGCACCGCCCTCACCCTATGGCCTCCCCTCCATCAACCGTCTGACCTAACGATGGCCCCGTGAGCACCGACCTGTGTGCCGACCACCATGCTCCCCTCCACCATCGGTGCCTACTCACCTAGACCCGACCTCCATCCTGTCGCCTCCACCGAGACCACGCGCCGGCCTCATCTTACGCTAACCCGCCCTCTTCTCTTTTATCTCTGGGTTTTATAAATGCAAGGTATATATATAATATTATATGTTGGTGCTTTGCTGCTCTTGTTTTTCTACTGTCTCACGGCTTTACTATTTATATATTTTTACATATCGCATATATATGGTATTTTAAAGATATATGGTTAATGTTTTAACATATGGTCTGCATATTCATTTAGTCTGCATAGTATTTTGCTGTAGCAGATATTAAAGTATATATAAAGTTATAAAGTATGTTTATATAAAAGTGTCCTTAAGTTTGGTTTCAAATATAAAAAGCTCTGTTTAATATATAAAGTTATAAAGTATTTAGCTGTGTCTGCATATTTTGTTGTAAGTTCTATAAGCTGTGTCTGCATATTTTGTTGTAAGTTCTATAGGCTGTGTCTGCATATTTTCTTTGCTCAGTGGATGTATTATAAAGTATATATAAAGTGCGTACATGTTGCTTTAGTTGGTTTGATGGTTAATATAAAGACTGTATATATAATTGGATTTTAAATATATACATTTTTTTTTCGTATAAAAATCTAACATGTTATTTATAACGGAAGTTATATATGGGAAAATGTATATGAGTTATCAATTTTACAATATATATATATATATATATATATCGAGCTATTGATTTCAGTTTACATAGCTCTACATTATAAGTATATAAAGTTATGTAAGTTTATATTAGTTACATTATATGTTGGGTTATATACACATCAGTTAGATATATATAGTAGTAATGCATGTTTGTTGGATTTGAATACATATTTTTACTAGTTTTACGTATATATGTTTATATACGTGAAATTTATATAAGCTATTTGTAAATGGTTGTTCTTATACATATAGATTTTGATTAGATATATGTAAATATGTTTAAAACTTAATATCAATTTTCACATATATACTTTAAAGATTTTTATATGTGTTTGAATCTGAAATATGATCTGATATATATAGTGTTTATATATATAAGTTCACTTATACCAATTATCTTCATCGATCCCGTTCTGATTTGTTCCATCAATTCCTATTATCAGCTTTGATCGTTGAATTCGTGCCAATTTTGCTTGGATTCGTAATTCAACTTCAATGTGCGTATCCGTATCATCTTCTGTATTCTCAAGCCTCGAAAGGTGAGTAATCACTCACGATTAACGTTCTTATATTTATTAAATTTAATTTCAATTGAAACGACAATTTAAATTTGCTGTTGTAGTTATTTAAATTGTTATATATGCTATTATCTGTAATTGTTAACCTGTGGGATATGACACCATATCCTGTTGTTTATATTATATTGTTGTTTATGATATATGCATGCTATTATTATTATCGTATCTGTCATCACTCTGCAAGTTCCCTGTTAGTATAGAATTCACTATGGGTTGAAATGATACATACCCGAACGGACTTTAGAATAGGAGAAAATCGTTATGGGTTGAAATGATAGACCCAAGCGATTTTCATTGAATTGAATTTGGGATTGCGGGTCGAAATGATATCTACCCGTATATATTTAAATTACGGATTGAAATGATTAATATCCGTATCACTTGACCATAGGATAGAAAACTTCATGCCCACACCGTTGGTCTATATATAAATATTTAAAAATGATTTCTATGATCTTCAAAGGGAATACATATATGGTTTTATTTAATATTGGAAATATTTTATATAGAAATAAGTTTTAATATAAAGTAGATTTAACAACAAACTTTAATTTAATAAAGTTTGATTTAATTAATATAATATGTCTAAGTGTTATATTTTTAAATAGATTTTTAAGGATTTGTACAAGTTAAGGAAGATAAAGTTGAATTAATTGAAATTGTATGTAATTAAGAATTCTACTTAATTAGGTTGATTTGAACTATTGAATTTGAAATTTAAGATTTAATTTTATAACTTGACTTTTGATTTAAAGTGATTAAATGGATATTCTAAGTTTAAATAAATCGGAGGGAATATTTAGTTTAAATGTAATTTAAGGTTATTTAAATAATACTGAATTTATTAAGTGAATATTTCGAGGCTAAATAATAATGAGGTTAAATCAAGATCTATATGAAACTGTTAAATTGAACTTTGAAATGTTGAATATTAAAGCTTTGAAATATATTAGAATTTAAATAGTTTATTTTGTGATTCAGATCTGTATTTGAAATCAATATAATTTGAATTTGTTATTTAGAAACTGAATTGAATTAAAATCTAGATTGAATTAAATTTTAAGTTAAAACTCGAGTTGATTTGAATCAATTTGTGAAATTGAGGAAATATATATATATTTAATGAAATGATATTTTGGTTTTGAAGTATAAATTATTTTGAAATGGCCACGGTGTTATAATGACGTTTCGTTCCATGGATCCTTAGAGGATGGTTATCTCAAACATCCTCTGAGTTACTTGTATTTCAGTTGATATTTCACTTGAGTTAGATTTATTGATATAAGAATGTTAATCCTGACTCGAGTGTTTTGCTTTACGCTCGGGTCAGACCGAGTGATACAGTATTTGAGACTCACCTTTGGAATTTTGAGCTTCGTTTGGAGATCCAACTATCGATTCAGCTCTCAGCTTTTCCAGTTGGTTTGTTCAGAGAGGTCATTTGTTCGTACTAGAGACTTCACTGTATTTGAGATATTCTGATGTATTTTATTTCTAACTCTGATGTTTATATAGTAGCTTCATGAACTACTATTTATCTATTCCGCTGCATTATTGTTATATTACTCTGTGTCTGTGATTCTGTGATTGATTTATTTACTGTATATGCTGAATTTTGCCAAATTTAAATTCATAATCCACTGTTTTGAAGTATTCAAGTCTGACATGTGTGGATTTATTGTCGATTTGAATGGTCCAAAATAGTGGGATGTTACAGTTGGTATCAGAGCCAGGTTTTAGGCAAAACTTAGCATATGTAGTAGATTTAATCACAGAATTACTTTCGTTCATGCTTGAATCTCTTCCTCTTTGATTCGGTTTCCTTTGAATTTAGGAACGCTCCCACTTGTTCTGAAATCCATTCTTGTCTCCCCTATTTGTATTCTTTTGATCCTGGAGCATCACATAACTCCACCTCGAATGATCTCTATAAAAATCGGCGATCCCGCCAATCTTTGAATGATTTTAAAGGGGTGAAACTCCTTTACAATTGGCATTGATTCACCGGAGATTTCTGTATCCTCGGTTTACGATGCTATCTACCTCCTATTATGCCTGAATTTTATCTCTGGCGATCGAATGTCGATTTTCCTTAGAATTCTATATCGATCTTGTTCTTGAAGTCACGGTTGACCCGGTTAAGGTCACCCGCGATTTATATAAGTCTGTCCATCTACTATTTTGTAATTAATTATCTCATCTTCGATCGAGCCTATCTTCGAATCATAATTCTATTTGATTAGAGTTCCTCTAATTTGAATCTCTATCTTTGTTTTGAATTCCACTCTTGCATCATCCTTTGGAAAATCGGGCTTGTTTGTATTTTAGAAATTGTTTTATATATCAAAATTATTATTTTGATAAGTATGATCATATTCTATATATAAAAGTGAAAATGTTTTCGATAAGGATTATATGTACCTTTTAAAAATGAGAATTTGAAGTTTTGAAAGGATTTGAAATTTTGAAAGTTATGTAAGAAAGTGATTTATATAAAAATGATTTATAACTGAAGCATTTTGAATTTGAAATTCGAGAAAATTGAACTCCGGTATTTTGAAATTGGTTTTAAGATTTTGAAAATATATAATAATATGATTTAAAAGTATTTTGCCGAATAAGAAATGTTTCAAATGACTTTAAACGAGTTCCAATGACTTCGAAGAAATTTCAAAGAAGTTTTCAAGAAAATAGAAGTCCAGAACTCACTTATGTCGCTGGGAAATAGTTTCGGTGATGAGTGCACGCATCATCGACATTGATTTTCGAGTTTCAGAGTGGGGGATAGGCCACTTTAGTAGCTTTGCTATGCGAATGATTTTGTGAAACCAATTTTGATTTCAAATTCCGAAGTATGATTTGATATTCGAAAGATATATGTATATATATTTGAAATGATTTGAAGTGAGCCTGGTGTTCAGTCCTCGAGTTTCGGATTTGATTTGGTATGACCCTATATATTGAAATTGATTTATTGATTTGTTGTTGATTTCCAACTCTTGGATTGGAAATTAGATTTCTCCGAATATTTTGAATGTTCGAACACTTCCAAATTGAGGTTTAATTTTCAAAGCTAAGCAATTTCGGAAAGTATAAATTATATGATTTAAATAAGTTTGAACCTGTTTTGTTAAGTAAATGAATAAGACTATTTGAATCATACTAACCTGAAATTTAATTTTGAAATGTTTTGAATGAAATTTAGTTTTGACTGTTTTAACTTAGTAACATCTTTTATAAAACTATATATATATATATATATATATATAATAAAAATAATTTTCCAAAGGTAAATTGGATCTTTCATATAGAAATGAATAGTTTAAAGATTTTCAAGGGAGGCTTATAAACTTGGAAATCATTTCGAGTATAATTAATTTTGAGAAAAATATTTGGTTTCGAAAATAGATTGGAATTTAAAACCCAGTGTTTATATGAAGATTTTAGAAATGAATTTGTTGACCCAAATTATGTTGATTTGGAAACTAGGATTATTTTCTAAACCTATTATTTTGGAAACTTTGAAACAGAAGATATTTAATTTGGAAGAAATAATTCGTTGAAATCGTATATGATTTTGAAACTGAACTGATATTGAAACGAATTGAAATTGAGAACCTTGTTTTACTAAATATTCGATTTGGGAGTTATCAAACTTATATAAAACTGATTTGTATAAGTATGAAGTTGATTTGAAAACTATTGATTTGGAAAGGTACTCAATTTGAAAAGTGAAATCTTATATAATCGAAGTCTATATAAGTGTGATTTGATATACTATTGGTTTTGGAAAGTATTTGACTTGAAAATGAAATCTTATATAATCGAAGTCTATATAAGTGTGATTTGATATACTATTGGTTTTGGAAAGTATTTGACTTGAAAATGAAATCTTATATATAATGGAATTTATATAAGTATGATATTTGAAATTGATTTGAAAGGGTACTATATGATACATATTTTCGAAGTAAAGATATGGAAAGTGCCTTCTGCTTGATATCCAATTTGTGGCCACATCTTGGATTCATTCTATCAATATTATTCTCTTTGATTTTAGTTTTTCGGATATGATACTCGAGTGTCCATCGAATTCCATGGCGTAACCCATGGTCTTACGAACTCGACCGCATAGCGTAATTCGCAAGGCAGTGAATGCTTAAAAGGTACAGATGTTTTCTGGGGGATCCAGGCGTAACCATTGTGTATCTGCGATCTATGGTCGTTTTAGTAGCGTAATCCGCAAGGCAGTGATTGCTTAAATGGTACGGATGTTTCCTGGGGATCCAGGCATAACCATTGTGTATCCGCGGTCTATAGGTTTTTGTCGTAGCGTAATCCGCAAGGCAGAGATTGCTTAAAGGGTACAAATGTTTCTTGGGGGATCCAGGCGTAAACATTGTGTATCCGCGGTCTACAGTTTTTTTGTTATCATGGCGAAATTCACAAGGTAGTGATTGCTTAAAAGGTACGGATGTTTCTTGGGGGATCCAAGTGTAACCATTGTGTATCTGCGATCCATGATTCGGTTGATTTGTTTGGATTGTACTTTCCATATCGGTTTTGAAGGTTTTTCAAGTATTTTCACTGGGTGTTGAAACAAGTCTACTAAGTACTTGGAGAATTCTAGCTTTGCGCCTGATCAACGCATGGCCAGAGTCTGCAAGAACGAGAATAAACTTGTGAGACATCGAGTTATAAAAGTATTTTTGAAAGGAAAATTGGTTTCGATATAAAAGTATTTTGAACAAAGAAATTTTGTATTAGCATTGGAAATTGAAATTCTTATGGTTCTAAATAAATTATTTGTGCCCGATACTATTCTTTTGAATCTACCTTATCTGCTCAGCTTTATTTATTCACCTATATTCTATTTTTCCTAATCTACCTTCTTTTCCTTTTTGAATATATCCTTTAAAATACTGTTTATTTATATACTACATGGTTTAACAGAAATTTTTTAGTGTTATAAATATTTTAGAAGTTATTAATTAAATAAAACATATTTAAAGTAAATGATTATTGATAATATTTGAAAGTATCTTAAGATAAATTTATGAATTATGGATTTAATGTTTTCAATAGCTTCTTTGTAAATACAACCAATGATGTAAATAATTGTTTTCAAATAGTTCACATATATTTATAAAGGTGTAAATGGTATTTATAAAGGAAGCAAGAAATTTTACAAATATGTTTTGAAAAGTTTTAAAGTTTTAAAGATAATTGAATTACAAATGAAGTTTTCAAATGAATATTTTAAGTAAAATTTATATAGTTTTAAATTGATTGTTTATCCTTGTCTTTCAATCTATTTCTCTTCCTGGTTGTTTATATTCTCCTACCTTCTTCCTTTTCGGGGACGAAAAGTTTTGAGTGGAGGAGAGTGTAACAACCCGTAAAATTTTAACGGTTTTTAATAACGTAATTAATTGAATCTTGTGAAATTTTAAAAGATTAAATTTTGAAATGAAAATTTATTATTTGGAATACGTCTATTTAAATATAGCAATGGGTAAATTTTCATCTGATAATATTGAAGTTTATTTTATTGTGAAATTTTATTTCAATTTAAATCAGTTAATAACAGTTGAATTTAAAAGTGTTCCGAAACCTAAATATGTCAACATGAGAAAATTTATTTAGAACACTCTGAATAAGACTGCGTAATTCGTTTCGAAAATTTCGGACGTTTCTAGCTCCGTTTGGATTTTCCGTACGGAATAGCAACGTATATAAGTGTCCGTATCGACTTTTGATTTGATGATCGTACCACTGATATCTGTATACCGTTTTGATCATCTCATCGTGCTGATCTTCGTAGTATATTTATTTCTGTATTTCGAGGTCCGGTACGTGATGGAAGCAATAAATTATTCGTTGTAACGGTACCATAAATTGTGACTTTATTTCTTCCTTTGGTTTCAAAATTTGAAATGTACTGTCCAATCAACCCATAAATTGTTTTATTAACTTTTGCTGAATCAATTGGACAACCGTTACCAATCCATCATTTTAATATATTTTTCAGTGGTCCGTTTCTTTATCTGCCCATTTTCATTCTGCGTTTTCTTTTGAGATAATATAAAATATTTGTACTTTCCCTTTTATTTCAAAACGTCTGACTTATACTATGCCGACCTTTCCTTTTCTACATGTTTCTTTTATTTTATACAACTGTTGCTTTTCTAAAGTTGCTTTCATTTCTATTTATGTCATTCGTTTGCAACCATCCTCCCCTCCTTTTCTTTTTCTTTTATCTTCTTCCCCTTCCTTTTACACAAGCAGCCTCGCCTTGTTAACCCAATCACTATCCTCCTCTCACATACTATCTCTCACCACCTCCACCGTTTCTTCTGCTTCCTAGCGGCCAAACTCCATCACGCCTACATCAGATGGCCCACTCCGCCCTTGTATCGCCTGCACCGCCCTCACCCTATGGCCTCCCCTCCATTAACCGTCCGACCTGACAACGGCCCCGTGAGCACCGACCTGTGTGCCGACCACCATGCTCCCCTCCACCATCGGTGCCTACTCACCCAGACCCGACCTCCTTCCTGTCGCCTCCACCGAGACCACGCATCGGCCTCATCTTTCGCTAACCCGCCCTCTTCTCTTTTGTCTCTGGGTTTTATAAATGCAAGGTGTATATATCATATTATATGTTGGTGCTTTGCTGCTCTTGTTTTTCTACTGTCTCACGGCTTTACTATTTATATATTTGTACATATCGCATATATATGGTATTTTAAAGATATATGGTTAATGTTTTAACATATGGTCTGCATATTCATTTAGTCTGCATAGTATTTTGCTGTAGCATATATTAAAGTATATATAAAGTTATAAAGTATGTTTATATAAAAGTGTCCTTAAGTTTGGTTTCAAATATAAAAAGCTCTGTTTAATATATAAAGTTATAAAGTATTTAGCTGTGTCTGCATATTTTGTTGTAAGTTCTATAAGCTGTGTCTGCATATTTTGTTGTAAGTTCTATAGGCAGTGTCTATATATTTTCTTTGCTCAGTGGATGTATTATAAAGTATATATAAAGTGTGTACATGTTGCTTTAGTTGGTTTGATGGTTAATATAAAGACTGTATATATAATTGGATTTTAAATATATACATTTTTTTTTCGTATAAAAATCTAACATGTTATTTATAACGGAAGTTATATATGGGAAAATGTATATGAGCTATCAATTTTACAATATATATATATATATATATCAAGCTATTGATTTCAGTTTACACAGCTCTACGTTATAAGTATATAAAGTTATTTAAGTTTATATTAGTTACATTATATGTTGGGTTATATACACATCAGTTAGATATATATAGTAGTAATGCATGTTTGTTGGATTTGAATACATATTTTTACTGGTTTTACGTATATATGTTTATATACATGAAATTTATATAAGCTATTTGTAAATGGTTGTTCTTATACATATAGATTTTGATTGGATATATGTAAATATGTTTAAAACTTAATATCAATTTTCACATATATACTTTAAAGATTTTTATATGTGTTTGAATCTGAAATATGATCTGATATATATAGTGTATATATATATAAGTTCACTTATACCAATTATCTTCATCGATCCCGTTCTGATTTGTTCCATCAATTCCTATTATCAGCTTTGATCGTTGAATTCGTGCCAATTTTGCTTGGATTCGTAATTCAACTTCAGTGTGCGTATCCGTGCCATCTTCTGTATTCTCAAGCCTCGAAAGGTGAGCAATCACTCACGATTAACGTTCTTATATTTATTAAATTTAATTTCAATTGAAACGACAATTGAAATATGCCGTTGTAGTTATTTAAATTGTTATATATGCTATTATCTATAACTGTTCACCTGTGGGATATGACACCATATCTGTAACGCCCCACTCCGAGACCCATTCTAACAAAGAGTATTACGGAGTAATACCGTCTGCTGGAACGGAGAATAGAGTATAATGGAAGCGACCATATGTAATCAAGCTATAACTATCTACTGAATACGTCGAAATGTGGTATCGATTTTTTTTCCTTTTCTCAAGTGGTTCGACATATCCAATAGATATTTATAACGAAATTACAATGGCTAAGGAAAATAAGTTCAGAACAAACATAATACTAAATGATAACATCATCATCACAGAACAGTCACATAACAGTCACAGAACATAGGTACAATATATCGTCAATACAGATCCAAATATAAAAAAGGTGGGTACAAAGCCACCGCTCACACATGTGAGTCAAAGATATGTACATAAGAGACTGAATAATCAGAGTATCAAAATAGTGGAAAAATATAAAGAGCTATCTATCAGCATAGCAGATAATGTCCAAGCGGAAGCACAGAAAGCTAAGTCCAGAGGCCTAACCTGAAACTACTCGGTCTGACCCGAGCGAAAAACACTCGGGTCAGGCTAGCTAAACAATCAGTTAATAAACTGAGATAAACATGATAGATAATGAGGCGATATATAACATAGTACTATAGACCACAAACTCTCACATAGAGAAGAAATAAACATCTAAGTAGAGATGTATAGCAAGCCTTGTCTCATTGGCATAACATAGTCACAAATGTCAAAACAAAACATCTAAGTAGAGATGTATAATAAGCCTCATATCATCGGCATAACGTAAGCACAAATGCCAAAACAAAAACATCTAAGTAGAGATGTATAATAAGCCTCATATCATCGGCATAACGTAAGCACAAATGCCAAAACAAAAACATCTAAGTAGAGATGTCAAAAACGATACATCTAAGTAGAGATGTATAACAGGCCATCTAAGTAGAGATGCCAAAAACGATACATCTATGTAGAGATGTATAACGGCCATCTATGTAGAGATGCCAAAAACGATACATCTAAGTAGAGATGTATAACGACCATCTAAGTAGAGATGCCAAAAACGATACATCTAAGTAGAGATGTATGACGGCCATCTAAGTAGAGATGCCAAAACGATACCTCTAAGGGAGACAGTCCGAAGACACTATCCCAAAGGTAATAAAAGGAATGTGTCATGAACTTTTAGCAAGGAACCCGTAAAGTGTTAACGTGAGTCCCATACCCCACGTTCGCACTAAACGGTTTACTAACCAATAGTAAGCTTCCACACTCAAAGCAGTAAAAAGTTCACCTCATGTCATCGGTAAACTAGGCCGAAAGGCCAAAACGATCAATCGAATAGGTCTGGGATTAACCGAAAAGGAAATACACACGGTTTCATAGGCCGGAGTTTTTCCCAATCGTTTAAGCACCTTTCCACTTCGCTCGAAGTGCTAAAGTGTGAGTGTGGGATTTTATTATAGAAAATAATTATGGAAAACGGATTTATAATTGGTTTGAAATCACTTTAAAACTGCCTTTGAAAACTCTCCTATTATGGAGAAATTAATTTAATAATTAAAAATAATATTATATAATATTTTCGAAAGCCGTTTCGGAGTGAAAAATCCTTTTAAAACCTTTTTATAAGGCCCGTGTATGAAATCCAGAGACAAATCTCAAAGAAATCGATAAAACCAGAAAATCGCTGAAAATATTCTTAAGTGTTGGAAAATAGTCCAAAACTGACGCGAACCCAAGTTCGGAAAATTATTCGGACTAGCAAACTAAATCCGAATGGCATGAAAATTGGTAGGAACGTAGTCCGACATTCCTACTTCAGAACGCAAAAAGAATTACTCGATATCCGACTTGAAATGAAGTCGCAGCGATGCTCCAAAGTCGGACCCGGAAACAGTGAATACACTGTTTCAGGCTGAGATCCGGGTCCCTCTTCGACAGCAATTTCGAAGAGTCAAATGAACTCGGATACTAATAAAACTTTCTGGAGATGGAGTTTGGAACTCCAGCTTTCCAACGAGTCCGAAATCTATGAAATCCGACAAAGGACGAGCCCGGGATGGCGTCGCAAAGTCGGGGTTCTGTACTGAAAACAACGGGAGAAAAGAGACTAAGGCCTATAGTTATGCACTAACAGACCAGAGATGAAAAACTACAATTTTGGCATAGTAAACTTCCAATTCTGACAAAATGAATAAAATAAAAGTTTTATCTTAGTTTCTAAGCTTTTCGAAATGACCAAGATCGTCAAATTCCGATCGGGGATGAAAATTTTATGACTAAAACAATTCTCAGATTTAAATTCTATATCACTATCAATGTGCTCTCGGGACAGTAGTAAGAATGCACAGTTTTGACCAAATTAACTTCGAAATTTCATGAAACTCAAAACATGATAGTTTTAGCCCTAAATCTAAGCTTTCCAGAACATCCAAAATTATTAGATTTGGATAAGAAACGAGTAACTTATGGCCAAATCAATTTTAGGTTTTTATTTTATCAACCCTGTAGTTTTTTGTCAGGTCAGCGACAAACAAACGTGATTTCGACCATTCAAACCACAAAATTAGGCAAAGCTCAAAACATAAAAGTTATAGCCTACAGAATATGCTTTCCAGAACATCAAGAAAATCTTAATTCCGATTTAAAATGAATGAGATATGATAAACTAATTATAATTTCAGCTAGCATATATTACCTCTTTCCCAAGCAATGAAAAAAAGATCAAAGAGTTTCACTATCTAAATGCACAAAAAAGAGGATTACAAAATAATTTCAAAAATTAAGAGATGCTTATACATAGATTAGGAGAGGGTTTACCTAGTATTCCTCTCAAGCAAAAGAACAAACACCTATATGGCACTAACCAAAGCTAAGAGATGATGATCAAGGAGCTAGAAAAATACCAAAACACATAAAACCAAGAGTTACAACATGATTTCCAAAAATTAAAGAGAGTTAGAAATGGATTACAAGAGGGTTTTTGCATTACCTTCCCTTACTTTAACTAGCTTAATCCAATATAAGAGAGGATGGAGCTTTCCTAAGCATGGAGGCCATTTTTAGGTTTAGGGTTTTAGGAATTTGATTAGGGTTGGAATGAATGAGGGTTAGGAGTTTGAGATGTTGGCTGAAACAAATGGGTAGAAGATGGTTTATAGGCTAATGGAAGTGGGTTAGTGGGCCTAATACCCATTAGGACTTGGAATATGCTCTATATCTCAAGTTAGCTAATTTCTCTAAATACAAACTACACATTATTTACCCATAAAATTTTAAAATATGTTACCAAAATAATTTAGCTATAGTTATAAAATTTTACATCACAATATTTGCCAACTTACAATTTAACCCCTAATTATTCCAAAACACATTTTAGTCAAAATTGCCCAAAATCACCGTTTTGCAATTTAATTGTAAATTAAATTCCCAATTCAAATATTGCATTATTTTACACATATAAAATTTTGCAATATTATAAATTTCCATTTACCCTAATTAATTTCCATTAAATTCTCCATTTTACACTTAGGCCCAAAATATTAATTTATTCAAAATAACTAACTTTTGAACAAATTAGTCACATAAAAAAATCATTAATAGCTCCAATTAAATTAAAATCCCAATTTTAATTTATTATTTGGTAACCGCAATCACGGGTTGTTACAATATCCTGTTGTTTATATTATATTGTTGTTTATGATATATGCATGCTATTATTATTATCGTATCTGTCATCACTCTGCAAGTTCCCTGTTAGTATAGAATTCACTATGGGTTGAAATGATACATACCCGAACGGACTTTAGAATAGGAGAAAATCGTTATGGGTTGAAATGATAGACCCAAGCGATTTTCATTGAATTGAATTTGGGATTGCGGGTCGAAATGATATCTACCCGTATATATTTAAATTACGGATTGAAATGATTAATATCCGTATCACTTGACCATAGGATAGAAAACTTCATGCCCACACCGTTGGTCTATATATAAATATTTAAAAATGATTTCTATGATCTTCAAAGGGAATACATATATGGTTTTATTTAATATTGGAAATATTTTATATAGAAATAAGTTTTAATATAAAGTAGATTTAACAATAAACTTTAATTTAATAAAGTTTGATTTAATTAATATAATATGTCTAAGTATTATATTTTTAAATAGATTTTTAAGGATTTGTACAAGTTAAGGAAGATAAAGTTGAATTAATTGCAATTGTATGTAATTAAGAATTCTACTTAATTAGGTTGATTTGAACTATTGAATTTGAAATTTAAGATTTAATTTTATAACTTGACTTTTGATTTAAAGTGATTAAATGGATATTCCAAGTTTAAATAAATCGGAGGGAATATTTAGTTTAAATGTAATTTAAGGTTATTTAAATAATACTGAATTTATTAAGTGAATATTTCGAGGCTAAATAATAATGAGGTTAAATCAAGATCTATATGAAACTGTTAAATTGAACTTTGAAATGTTGAATATTAAAGCTTTGAAATATATTGGAATTTAAATGGTTTATTTTGTGATTCAGATTTGTATTTAAAATCAATATAATTTGAATTTGTTATTTAGAAACTAAATTGAATTAAAATGGATAAATCTAGATTGAATTAAATTTTAAGTTGAAACCCGAGTTGATTTGAATCAATTTGTGAAATTGAGGATATATATATATGTATGTATATATATATATATTTAATGAAATGATGTTTTTGTTTTGAAGTATAAATTATTTTGAAATGGCCACGGTGTTATAATGACGTTTCGTTCCATGGATCCTTAGAGGATAGTTATCCCAAACATCCTCTCAGTTACTTGTATTTTAGTTGATATTTCACTTGAGTTGGATTTATTGATATAAGAATGTTAATCCTGACTCGAGTGTTTTGTGTTTTGCTTTACGCTCAGGTCAGACCGAGTGATACAGTATTTGAGACTCACATTTGGAGTTTGGTGCTTCGTTTGGAGATCCAACTATCGACAGCTCTCAGCTTTTCCATTTGATTTTTTCAGAGAGGTCATTTGTTCGTACTAGAGACTTCACTGTATTTGAGATATTATGATGTATTTTATTTCTAACTCTGATGTTTATATAGTAGCTTCATGAACTACTATTTATCTATTCCGCTGCATTATTGTTATATTACTCTGTGTCTGTGATTCTGTGATTGATTTATTTACTGTATATGCTGAATTTTGCCAAATTTAAATTAACAATCCACTGTTTTGAAGTATTCAAGTCTGACATGTGTGGATTTATTGTCGATTTGAATGGTCCAAAATAGTGGGATGTTACACCGAGATGCACGGCAAGGAGAGGAAGCGGGTGAAGGTGGTGTGGGAAAAGTTGGAGGATAGAGGTGGGCTGACGCGTGTGCAGGTGGTTGCGTGATTATGTGGTGGGGCATGAGGTCGGAGGCAACAAGGGAGAGGAGCAGTGGGAAAATAGGAAGGGAAGGCAGTACTTTGTTCTTAGGCAAAAGTAATGCAAGCAGGTCCTATATAAAAAATGAGTTGAGCAAGCTTTAGAATGAAGGTGATAGCAGCCTGTTTTATGGAGAGAGGAGAGATGCTTTGCACATTAAAAGAAACAAAATGAAAAAGAAACGAAGTTGTAAAAGCAGATGGAATTGAACCGTAAAAAAATGAATACAAAGGGTATACTAATTTTATACGTTTAGAATTTCGAAATGACAGACATAAGAGCGGAAAATGGGGTATAAGGGACGGCTGAATTCTAGCAAATAATAAATATTATAATGAATGCTGGTGGCTATTTTATTCCATCCGTTTGAAATTTGAATGGACACAACTATCAAAAGTGTAAAAGTGGTATCGATAAAATTAACCGTTTTCACGGATTTCACCGCGTATCGGGCTCCGAAATACACAAATGAATATACTGCGGAGATCAACACGACGAGACGAACAGGATGGCACACAGATATCAGTGATATGATCATCCTATCAAAAGTCGATATTCGCTGCCGAAAATGCTGCTAATATGACGAAAATAAGATAAACGAAGGTAGAGAAATCCAAGTTTGACGAAAAGAAAGATGACGTCTCACTCAGAAAATTATAAACATTTTTATTATGTAAAAATATTCAGATTTTGGAAACATTTTATTTTCATTAATATAACTGGTTTAAATTGAAATTGAGAATTATACAATAGAACTAATTTCCATATTTATCAATGAAAATTTTCCATTTGCTATGTTTAAATAGGCGCATGCCAAATATCAAATTTTCAATGCAAAATTTATTGTTTAATTTCAAGCAAAAATTCAGTTAAATACGTTAATAAAACCTTTAAAAATTTCGGGTCGTTACATATTCAAGACCTATAGGATCAATTGTAATCAAGATCGAAGATCTTAGCCTGTAAACTCTATCAAATCATACTCTTATACTCTATAGTGTGCTTGGTATCCTTGAAATCCAAGTAGGTGTAATTGTAGCATGTTAAAATCAACTGGGTATGCATAGTAGCTTGTAAATCTAGTGGGTGTGCTTGTAGCTTGGAAATCAAGTGACTCTACCCAGAGGCCGGATTTCGAAGGGTGTGTCTCGTAGCCTTGAAATCGAAATTGTATTTGCATTTACTAGTTGAAAGAAATCCTTACAATGAATTATGCGGGACTAGATGTAGGGTAACTCCGAACCTGTATAAAATCCTGGTGTGTTCTTTCCTTTTTACTTTTACTGCATTTACTTGTATCTGTACTTTGAATCCGTGATTGTTAATTCCATCATTTCAAGTAAAATATTAAAGAATTTGAATAATATCATATAATCCATTAAACACTATTCAACCCCCTCCTCTAGTGTTAATTTAGCCTTAAGATCCCTATTCTGCTGACTCACAAGTACACCACCATTTGCAATGTCGATTCAAATTGAGCATGGAGAATACATCCTGTAGTTCCATTAAATTCATTAATCCACAATACTAACATGACATACACCCTAACATTTCTATATAAACATTAACAAACTATCTTATAATCTCTTAGACTGTGAACTTCACATGGAATATTTCTTTTTGGCCTCCTCTATTGTAATGGAACCTCACCCAACGAATCCTCCTTATCGTGATCTCCTTCGTCTTCTTCCATCGGTGGCATTGTCTATGGAGGTTGCAAAAGACCAGGCCTATATTCCTCTTGCGAAGATAAACTTTCTTTTCATCCCCAATGTCTGTGATATATGATAGTGGCTGGAGAAGGCACGTAGTCCGGTGGTGGTGCTTCTATGAGCGCATGAGGAGGTGGAACAATACGATGGGAAGGTGCAGGTTGTGATAGCTTGTTCTTCCCCAAAATCGATTGTAAAATCCTATAACGACCCGTAATTTTACCACTTTGAAAATGAAATATTTAATGTATTTAAATATTCAAATATAGAATTTTCAAACTTAAATAATCATGTTTTACGTAATAAATAAGAATGATGAACTTATTTTTAGAATTGATAAAGATTTTGGACTTTTACCGTAACATTGACAAAATTGACAAAAGCCAGTTTTCGATAAAATTGAATATATAGTCCAATGATTGTTTTAAAGGATAAATAATTGCTTTTAAAATCATTATGTAATTGGTTGATAAAAGTTTGATAACTGTATATATACTTATGTTATCGTGATTGACAAGTTTCATCGTGCATTGACAAATCAATGTCGTATATTTGCTAATGAATTTTGATATTGTTTTATATTATTTTATAAGTCAAATAAACTTGTTTTAATTATTTAAAGATGATAATAAATTTATTTTTAAGTTTGGTTTACATGAATAAATAGTTTAACAAAAACATCGAAATGTGACCGTAAAACATTTTGTCGAAAATCAACGTTTTGTCGAATAAAAGTTGCCACAACGTTGTTGCACCTTTATGTACATATACATGTACACATTTTTAAATATGTTAAGTATTAACAATTAAGAAATCAAGTTTACTTTTGCTAATTAAGGTTAGAAATTTCTAGAAAATCATTAAGAAAAAGTAACAATAAAAGGACAAAATCATGTCAAATCAAATCTTTATTTTATTTTCCTTATGCATTAAGTGATTAAGACATAAAGTAGTGATATGACAAAGTGATGGTAAGTGTTGAAAAGGTAAAATAAAGTAAGGAAATTTTGGTAATTCACCACTCCTTACTTTTCCTATAAATACCCATCCATTCTTCTCATTTTCTTCACACTTCACATTCTTCTTCTTTTTCATTTTTGAGTTTTCTTTTGCTCATTAATGGCTTCTCTTCTTTAAGAGAGGTAGGAGGGTTAAAAATAGTGGAGTGCTTAAGCACCAATCCACTAATTACTCTCTAACATCTTCTTAATTCACTTCTTCTTCTCTTCTTTAAAAGGCCTTAGGCCATGAGTATTGGGATGGGGAGGCTATGGCTGTGAGCTATGGAGGTGGGAGGAAAGTTTAGGGCGAGACCAAAGTGGAGGAGGAAGAATGGTCGTGAGCATGGGTAAGGTGGTGGAGTTGTTTATGGATGTATTAGTGAAGTATATGTTAGTTTAGTGAAGTGTGGTTGATAAGAATGTTGGTAGGAAGTCAATCGATTAAGTTAAATGTGAGTACTCAATGTTTATTAAATAATAATTAATCTCTATAAATATTTTTAAGTATGATAACATGACCATTTAATCTTTTAATGATTTGTATGAATGGTTGATAACTTGAATGATTTTATGGTTGATTATATGGATGTTGATATGGTTAATAACTTGTTTGTGATAAATTATGAGAAATCATAATAAAATGATTAATTAATAGAAATGAATTCAAATAATATGTGTACGGAGTTTATTTAGCCTCTTAACGGTTTTGAAAATATAAAAAGGATGAAAATAAATATTATAATAATATAATATTATGAAATGATTTAAAAGTGAAAAAGAGATTTAATATGGAAAAATATTGGTTTAAATGTTTGAAAATGATTTATAAATATTTTATAAACATATGAAAGTGTTTTGGGGAAGTTTGATAGGTAAATGAAAATTTAATCAAAAACAGGCGCATCGCGTAACGATAGTTCGCGATTTCGCGCCATAACATTTAAATAAGTGTAAAAGTGAAATATTGCTCAGTATCTTTTGAGATAAGAATTTTCCGGACTATTATATCCATAGTTTTCCAACGAAGAAAAAAAATCAAGATTTCATTAAGTAGATTTTGAAATATGTCCAAAACAATTTTCTAAAAACATTGCGGTTTTGCAGTTTGGAATCCAAGAAGGGATTTCTTTATAAATGATATTTTTAAATGATTAAAAATATGAAATAAATTTGATAAATATATTAAAATTGTTTGAAAGATATTTTAAATGGAAAATAAGAATTTTCAAACATTAAAAAGTTTTTTTAATCAAATAAGCTGTTTTAAGCACTTTTCGTAGCACTTTTCTACTGTAGTTTCTATAACTTTAGTAATAAAGATCTCAACTTAACAATTCTTTCTAGAATCATTTATAAATGTTTTTAAATAAATAATTAAGTGTTTTAAAGATAAATTGAAAGTTTTATAATTCTTTTAGAAAGAGTTTAAATAAATGGTTATTATAACACTTAAACAATATAATAGAAATCATTTCCTAGAATGTAATAACAAATTGAGTATGCAGAAACGACTAGTACATTTGTCTCGCTTGTGAGATCTAAACTGTAAAACAAGGTGTGTAACTAAGGTTAGGAATGGAGCAACCAATGCCCTAAACTTACTTGGCTTTTGTTTTCTTTTTTAGACGAGGGGTGGAACAAATCGAAAGGAAAGCCCGGATGCTCTAAAAAAGGTTTTCCCAAAGTAAAAAATGAAGAGTTTTACAAGAGTTAAACAAGGATTTGACTAAAAGGGTTTTGGATTTGTTGTAACGATTTTTTACATAACATCATTTTTAATCCATTTAAATGAGGATTTGGAAGTAGAAAATCTTTATTAAAAGTTTAAACATGATTTTAAATAAGATGACTTGGTATTTCCCAAGATTAAAGAGGAGTTTTAAATGAAAGATTTAAAGAAATAATGTTGAAATGTTTTCCTAAGTAGAAGAGGAAATAATTTGGAATTATTCCAAAATTTAAGAAAGGTTTAAATAAACCAAATGATTTGATAAATGAGGCTTAATGATTCCATATACTCTTGAAAAGAAAATGGAATAAACTGAAAAGAATATATCTAAGAAAGATATTTGATTTAAATAAAAGATGAATTAATTGATTGTTGATTGATATCCACATATGAACTAAACATCTTTTTATCGATAATTGGTTTCGATGGAACCAGGGTCGAATTTGGATAACTCCTATCCGAAAACCACTTCGAACCAATGTATACGTTCAGAAGTGAAGACATGTTGAAGATGATGATTTCTGAAGACCAGGGATCTTCAGGATGTAGGGATTGCTGTCACGAGTCCCAGGGGTTTTACCCCACATTATATGAAGTGATGACTGCATTCTAAAAATCTTTGTTGTACTAAAGACCGAAGATCTTCATAGCGGAAGGACTGCTTTTTGACATTCTTTGGGTAGCTCCCAATATAGAGACATTTATAGCAGTGGTTCTATCGTGTTTTGAAATCTTCGGATTGCAAGGACTACTCGCTACTAATGGTAGTAGGAGGAGTGCCTTCGGTTTCGTTCAGTCCCAGAACGAACTTATATGGATGAGTGTTTGACAGTGCATTTCTGATCACATAAATTGATTTATATCAACGTATTATCTGCTTGGTGGCGGAGAAGGCAACTTCTTTTAGCTTAACACCCTTTTCTGAGACGTACAATCTCAGGAGTCATACGTTGGTAGAAATCAGTTGTGTGATTAAGGAATGGCAATGTGGCATTCAAAGTGGAACTTGTTATGATAAAAGCATGGTTTTATGTTAAGAGCATGGCTTTTCCTAAGTTGAGCGTAACCTCACTCCCAAGCCTCACATCTCAGAAATGATACGAGAACTATGTTACATATTTCAGGCTTAGTATGATGAGGATGGCGTATGATCCCTCAAGGTGACTGGCGGCGTATGCTCTAGGTTGCCAAGGTGTCAAGACGGGTGCCTTATTGTTTTGTATAATGGTGTGTGAGTCCTTGCATGAGAAGCCACCGGATATCAAGAAGTGTGGAAATATGAGGAATAATGGTGTGTGAGTCCTTGCACGAAAAACCACCGGGTTCCGGTTGTTATGTGTGGTTATCGAGGTTCCCTATCTTGTTGGAAAATCCAATTCCAATACGAGCTTTACGGTTTTGATTGTATTCCCAAAATAGCTGTAATGACTTGCAAACATTTCAGCTACCACTTTTGGTATCATATATTCCGTCCAGTATATCCCGTTGACCTAGTCCGGATATATTCCCTTAGACTTAGTCCGGGTATTGATACCTTATTTGAATAAGTTTATTTGAAAGATGTTTTCCAAAAGAATGCCATTAAAGATAATATCAAATTATTTTGGTAATAAAAGTGTTTTGGTTATCATATGATAAAAACCCGTCCGTATTTATGTGTGGGCATGGTCTTATGAGACGCCCTTCTTTTCAAAGGTTTTGATAACATCGTCATGAGCTATACATTTAAAATTTCGAGTATCTCACGCTGGTTTATCAAGCCTGATCCGGGTATTTTTAATACTCAGTTCAGATCCGAGTAGTTTCAGGATTAGCTAAAGACGCTTGGAGTTTCCAGTGGAGAGCTGGAGGTCTTCATCATCGTATGTACGTATTCTATTATCCGCTACATTTGTTTTGTTGTTTGTTAGCATTTGTAAGGGCAGGTGTTATAACTGTCCAGGCTGAATCTAGGTTAGACTTTGATATATGTTTTAAAATTTTCCACTGTAAAGATTATTGTTGAAATAATATATGTTATTCCATTTGTGTCAGATTCTGTTTTTTTCTATTTCGGTCTATCTTTATTTTTCTTTCTACCCTTAATGATCTTCTTGTTCGTGCAATTTGAGTTGGATATGTGTGGTTTATTGTCGATTCAAAGGGTATGGAAAAACGGGTCATTACATTTGGTATCAGAGCTTAGGTTGAGCGAATACCTAGGCTTTGTTGGGGTAAGACTCGTCAGAGATAGGGTTAGTAATACCCTAGGACGAGTAACTCATTATAGATAGGGTTAGTAACACCTTGGAATGAGTTCGAGAGTATTATTTATGAGCACGTATTTGTTAGTAACTAATAAAATATTTTGTGATGATTTATCTGTTGAGTGATTTATGGATCCTGATCGATGCGCCCGATCACCGTTATCAATGAGGGTTCCTAAACATTTAAACAAGGCGAACCGACACACTGATTTTGAAATTTTAGGTAAATGAAATAATTTTACCTAAGCTTATGTATTATTTATAAAGAAATAATTTTCGAAAATGGTATGGTTATTAATAGTGTGTTAGCTTATAATTAAGGGAATGATAACCTTTAAGTACCTTGTGAATTAAGTTTCATGATTTGACTATAAGATGTTTGATAATAATACTGGGTTAGGATAAATGAATTAATATAAGATAATAAATGAGCATGTCTTATATAAAAAGGGAGATATTTTACAAAGATAAGATAATTTTATAAAAGGTAGATATGGAAGATATGAAAATTAAAAGGGGATTAAAAGAAAGTAAGTTAATATAAGATGAATTTATAAAATAGATTTTATAAACAAAGTAATCTCTAAAGGATTTTGAAAATAATAATGGTATTATTTCAAATAAAAAGAAGTATTTTATGATAACTAGTTTGAGCGGCTCGAAAATAAACTAAAAATGGGCAAGAGATGTGTTCGGATGGTAAACACTTCTCTTAAGTATTACTCTTCTTGTTAAAGGGATATGTGATATTATTGGTAGTACCCAGTTCCTTGGTATGGTTTTGGAGTTACTCGATCTATATAATTTTCTTAAGTTAAAGAGATAATGTGAACCATTAATTGATAAATTGATTAGTAACCTTTAAGTGTTTAAACCAAAGATATATTGGGATCACCAATTGATAAGATAGAGCATAATTTCCGATGATTTTGGATAGTCAAAATTTTTTGACTCATACCTAACTCAGAGCTAAGAAATTAATGAAAAGTTTTGATAAAAGATTGTGAAATATGTTGAGTAAATGCAATTAGACAAGTATAATTTATAAACATTATTTACAGATAAAAAAGGATATAAAAGCTGAGAATTTAATGATTTAAATATGGGTAGTTTTAAAATTTGTTTTTCAAAGCTAGAAAAATAATAATAACATTAAATAAGAAATAAGTTGTATAACTTATGAATTGAAGATAATAGTAAATTACAACAAAGTTTAAATTTGTTAAACAGACGGATTTAAGTAAAATCAATTTGAAATTTGGGATTTGTATATACTTTTAGGATGTAAAGGTATATCATACAGATATAGATTTAAGTCACGAACTATTTATATACTTAAGTAAAATAATGACTCTTTAAAAAGATAATTATAACCTAGAAAATGTTTTCTAGCATAAATTAAGAATTTGGACTTAAAAGTGATTGATTTGCATAAGTTGTAAGATATAATAAACTTAAGTAATAGTTTACGAAATGATTCATAAATAATATTAGTATTAAAGGAAATATACTAAGTAAAAATGATTGTGAATAAAAAAACAAAAACAATTTTTTTTATAATAAAGATAAATGATCTATTGAGTGAAAAATGGTTCCTTTGGAATATTTTCCTTTAATATTTGAACTTAAGATAAAAGTTTTTATGAAAAGATTATTGGAAGTTAATAAATACATATGTTATATGTAGATCATTTCATTACACGAATTTTATATAAGATTCGAGTACGGAACTTTGAGGTGTTTACACCAATCCGAAAACGGATTTATCACTCGATTCTTGACGGCGAACATTGATGAGGGTTTATGGTTAGGTACTTGTGTTTTCTATCATAGTTGAGAGCTATACAAGGAAAGCAAAGGTTTAGGATCTAGAAGCTCGATTAGAGTCTACACTAGAGGATTGGGGGATCGATACTAGTTCGGAAGAAAAGTTGTGAATTCGAATAAGAGATCAAATCATATATTGCATACGGGTGGTCTATGTATATCCTAAAGAATTAAGATTAAAGATAAATATTTTTGGTAAATACCTTTGGGGTAATTTCGGGGATGAAATTCTTATAAGGGGGAAGTCTGTAACGACCCGTAATTTTACCACTTTGAAAATGAAATATGTAATGTATTTAAATATTCAAATATAGAATTTTCAAACTTAAATAATCATTTTTTATATAATAAATAAGAATGGTGAACTTATTTTTAGAATTGAATAAAGATTTTGGACTTTTACCGTAACATTGACAAAATTGACAAAAGCGAGTTTTCGATAAAATTGAATATACAGTCCAATAATTATTTTAAAGGATAAATAATTTCTTTTAAAATCATTATGTAATTGGTTAATAAAAGTTTAATATATATATACTTATGTTATAGTGATTGACAAGTTTCGTCGCATTGACAAAATCAATGTCGTATATTTGCAAATGAATTTTGATGTTGTTTTATATTATTTTATAAGTCAAATACACTTGTTTTAATTATTTAAAGATGATAAGAAATTTATTTTTAAGTTTGGTTTACATGAATAAATAGTTTAACAAAAACATTAGAATGTGACCGTAAAACATTTTGTCGAATAAAAGTTGACGCAACGTTGTTGCACATTTATGTACATATACATGTACACATTTTTAAATATGTTAAGTATTAACAATTAACTAATCAAGTTTACTTTACTAATTAAGGTTAGAAATTTTTAGAAAATCATTAAGAAAAAGTAAACATAAAAGGACAAAATCATGTCAAATAAAATCAAATAAAATCTTTACTTTATTTTTCTTATGCATTAAGCGATTAAGACATAAAGTAGTGATATGAAAAAGTGATGGTAAGTTTTGAAAAAGTAAGATAAAGTAAAGATATTTTGGCAATTTTGTAAAGGGTTAATTTTGTAATTCACCACTCCTTACTTTTTCTATAAATACCCATTCATTCTTCTCATTTTCTTCACACTTCTCATTTTTCTTCTTCTTTATTTTTGAGCTTTCTGTTGCTCATTAATGGCTTCTCTTCTTTAAGAGAGGTAGGAGGGTTGAAAATAGTGTAGTGCTTAATCACCAATCCACTAATTACTCACTAACCTCTTCTTAATTCACTTCTTCTTCTTCTCTTCTTTAAAAGGCCTTAGGCCATGAGTATTGGGATGTGGAGGCTATAGCCGTGAGCTATGGAAGTAGGAGGAAGGTTTGGGACAAGAGCAAAGTAGAGGAGGAAGGATGGTCAAGAGCATGGGCAAGGTGGTGGAGTTGTTTATGGATGTATTAGTGAAGTATAAGTTAGTTTAGTGAAGTGTGGTTGGATAAGAATGTTGGTAGGAAGTTAATCGATTAAATTAAAGATGAGTACTCAATGTTTATTAAATAATAATTAATCTCTATAAATATTTTTAAGTATGATAATATGACCATTTAATCTCTTAATGATTTGTATGAATGGTTGATAACTTGAATGATTTTATGGTTGATTATATGGATGTTGGTATGATTGATAACTTGTTTGTGATAAATTATGAGAAATCATAATAAAATGGTTAATTAATAGAAATGAATTCAAATAATATGTGTATGGAGTTTATTTAGCCTCTTAATGGTTTTGAAAATATAAAAAGGTTGAGAATGAATATTATAATAATATAATATTATGAAATGATTTAAAAGTGAAAAAGAGATTCAATATGGAAAAATATTAGTTTAAATGTTTGAAAATGATTTATAAATGTTTTATAAACATATGAAAGTATTTTGGCAAAGTTTGAAATGTAAATGAAAATTTAATCAAAAACATGCGCGTCGCGTAACGGTAGTTCGCGGTTTCGCACCATAAAAGTTAAATAAGTGTACAAAGTGGAATATATCTCGGAATCCTTCGAGATAAGATTTTTCCGGACTATTATATCCATATTTTTCCAAGAAGAAAGAAAATCAAGATTTCATTAAGTTGATTTTGAAATATGTCCAAAACAATTTTCTAAAAATATCGCGGTTTTGTAGTTCGGAATCCAAGAATGAATTTCTTTATAAATGATTTTTTAAATGATTAAAAATATGAAATAAATTAGATAAATCTATTAAAATGGTTTAAAAGAGATTTGAATTAGAAAATAAGAATTTTCAAACATTAAAAGGTTGTTTTAATCAAATAAGCTGTTTTAAGCACTTTGCGCAGCACTTTTCTGCTGCAGTTTCTATAACTTTTGAAATAAAGATTTAAACTTAACAATTCTTTCTAGAATCATTTATAAATGTTTTTAAATAAATAATTAAGTATTTTAAAGATAAACTGGAAGTTTTATAATTCTTTTAAAACGAGTTTAAATAAATGGTTATTATAACACTTATACAACATAATAGAAACCATTTCCTTGAATGTAATAACAAACCGAGTATGCGGAAACGACTAGTAGCTTGTACCGCTTGTGAGATCTAAACGGTAAAACAAGGTGTGTAACTAAGGTTAGGAATGGAGCAACCAGTGCCCTGAACTTACCTGGCTTTTGTTTTCTCTTTTAGACGAGGGGTGGAACAAATCTAAAAGAAAGCCCGGATGCTTTAAAAAAGGTTTTCACAAAGTAAAAAGTGAAGAGTTTTCCAAGAGTTAAACAAGGATTTGAATAAAATGGTTTTGGGTTTGTTGTAACGATGTTTTACATAACATCATTTTTAACCCATTTAAATGAGGATTTGGAAGTAGAAAATCTTTATTAAAAGTTTAACCGTGATTTTAAATACGATGACTTGATATTTCCAAAGATTAAAGAGGTGTTTTAAATGAAAGATTTAAAGAAATAATGTTGAAATGTTTCCCTAAGTAGAAGATAAAATAATTTGGAATTATTCCAAGATTTAAGAAAGGTTTAAGTAAACCAAATGATTTGATAAATGAGGCTTAATGATTCCATATACTCTTGAAAAGAAAATGGAATAAATTGAAAAGAATATATCTAAGAAAGATATTTGATTTAAATAAAAGATGAAGTAATTGATTGATGATTGATATCCACATATGAACTAAACATCTTTTTATCGATAATTGATTTCGAAGGAACCGGGGTCGGATTTGGGTAACTTCTATCCGAAAACCACTTTGAACCAATGTATACATTCAGAAGTGAAGACATGTTGAAGATGACGATTTCTGAAGACCAGGGACCTTCAGGATGTAGGGATTGCTGTCACGAGTCCCAGGGGTTTTACCCCACATTATATAAAGTGATGACTGCATTCTGAAAATCTTCGTTGTACTAAAGACCAAAGATCTTCATAGCGGAAGGACTGCTTGTTGACATTCTTTGGGTAGCTCCCAATATAGAGACATTTATAGCAGTGGTTCTATCGTGTTTTGAAATCTTCGGATTGCAAGGACTACTCGCTACTAATGGTAGTAGGAGGAGTGCCTTGTAGTGTAAGTTAGGTAGCTCTCCAAGCACCTATAGCACGTATGGTGTGATGGATTTAGGGGTATGCTCTAGGGGCAATTATATAATTTGTTACATATATCTAACTTGATAACCAATCTTGTTTGAAATAAAAGATTATTTCTTTCTATTATATACTTAATATAAGGTGTTATATTAATTAATTAATTAATTAAATTAAAAGTATATTTAATAGAAAATCCATTAATGGTACATTTTTGTTATAGTAGTTACAAAGTGTTGTAGTCATGAGTAATTTATCACAATGAAAATAAATATACTATTTTAAATGTTCCTAGTAAAGAAGCATCGAGACTGGATATCGATGTATCCGTGAGAGTAAAATACATAACACTCTCCAAATGTTGAAAGTGTATTACCCATGACTATTGGGGGCACCTAGAGGCTACGTACTGATAGTTATTGAATAACTATGAAACGACTCACTCGATAGTTTTCTATTGATTAATAAAACTAAGGTGAAATAGAAAATATTAACGTGGTGGATTTACACAATCATTTCGACTTGAGAATACTGTGGATCTTCAATATGAAAGCTTCGCTTTGATTATAGTTAAATCATGGCATGTCATTCCATCAAGTGACTATAGTTGGGTCGAGTAGAAGTATTGGAAGTGAAACACTATTTAAGAGAGGGTTCATCTCCTTAGTTATATAGGGTTAGTATCATGGTCAACTTAAAGTCAACTTAAAGTCAAAGTCTCTGGTCAGAGCATTTTGGTTAATAATAATAATTATTATTAAACCAAGGACTTCGTTTTTAGACTATAGAGTTGAATATGGATGATATTAGGATTCTAACCATTTTCAAATTCTATAAGTCCAAAGTGATATAGTTTTGATGAAGAGAATTGATGCAAATGAATGTCACAACCGGGTAATGCTTAATAAAGCAAAATTTGATTTTATCGGAACTAAGTAAGGAATAAATTTGACCAAAATGTCACACCACCTGCTAAATGATGTGAGAACATTAACATTCGAATAGTTCGATGTTAATCGCTGACCGAATTCGCACAAAAGAGTCACACAACCGAAATGATGAATTCTCTTTAGACCAAATGATTTAATTAGTTTATAATTATTATAAATTAATTAATATTTATGAAATATTAATTATGAAATTTGAATATGATTTGAGGAATAAATATTATTGTATATTTATAATATATCGATCGATATACGATATCGATAAGTAGTTAAATTAGATTTAATTAATAATATTTATTTGGGCTTACATGGGTTTAAAGCTCATGAAAGTGGTTGCAAATTTCAACCAAAAAGGATGTAAGGAGAGGCTAAAAAATAGGCTAGGGGTATCTTAGATGGATGGCTCAAATTTGGGGAGAAAGGGTAAGAGATATGATCCACCTTTCTCTCTATTCCTTCCACTATAAAAGGACTACTAACCCTAATGCATACAGAACTTTTTATTGCCTCCTCTATCATTTTATGGTCGAAATTTATCTCTCTATATACTCCATCAAAACTCAAATCAAATTAATCCAAATCAAAAACTATTTGATAGAAAATGGTCTGCGATTCAAGGACTAGTAATCTGACGAATTGAGAAGTTTTCTAATGGAGGAGAACTCATCATTGCAAGGTGGACTTGGGAACATTAGGTTTAGGTAAGTGTTCATTTATATATATATGATGTATTCCCTCTGTATAAATATATATTGCTCATGTATATACATACATTGCTATTACTATATTGTTAGTTAGGTGAGATTCTTATAAGTATTGTTGTTGTCGCATATTGATTGGTTATGTGTATATGTTTATAAAATAAAATAAAAGTATAATTTTTCCATAAGGATCTGATACACATAGCTGAATTTATTATTTATATTTTATTAATTAATACACACACACATAGGTTAATATATTAATTAATTTATTTATATGACTTATATTAAACTATATAATTATATCAAATGAATAATTGGTTTAATATTTTTAAATTTTAGATTTATATTAAACATAATTATTAGTGAAAATAATTTTTTGGTAATTATTTAATATTTTTTATTATTATTTAATCATTACACAAATTAATAAATTCATATAAAATAAATTATGTTTCAAAATTTGTTTTTATATTTTTTAAAATTAATATTATATCTCTTAAGCTCTCGATAAAAAAAATTAGATTTTTTAATTCAATTTTATATTTTTAAAAAATTGCTTTTAATTCGATCGAAAAGCATTTAATTGATAAAAAATATTATTTTGACTTAGAAAAATCCAAAAAGAATTCTTATGCTATTTAATAGTATTATTGATTTTCTAAAATTTGAAATATTTGTTATCTATATATTTTCTACCTTTTATTTATTGTTGTTTGACTAATTACTTCTTAATATATATAAATATATTAATATAATAAATATGTATTTAAATTTGGAATTGCCGTGTATTCGATATAGAATGAAAATAAAATTTATTTATTTTAAAATTTTATAATTATATAAAATACTATGAATCATATATATATATATATATATAGTTATGTAACTATAATACATTTAGGTATATGTATGTATATTTATAAAAAAATTAATTGTATATTATATATATACATGTTTACTCTTTTATACCATAATATTTTACATACATACATATATATATTTATACTATTTTCAAATAATATATATATATTACTTGAATAGTTATATACACATATAATAATTGTAAACATATACACATATTTGGCAACATACAATACATATAATGAGCTAACATGTCCGTTGCGATGTAAATCCCAACATCTATATACGGGGATGTTATACGTTGCACGGTATATCATGTTACACATGCATACATATACATATGTATATGGTACATATGTATACTAGTACATAAATTGAATAAATTTTTGTCAACAATTTATAAATTTAAATGAAATATATGATTTTATTTACATTAAATTAGAAATGTTCTAAATAAATTAGACTTCATAGGCCCAAGAAAGGTCCTATAGGGTAATTTTTTTTGAAATTCACGCATAACTTCCACTGCGGACCGGTCCAGTTCCAACAATAGTATCAGAGCCCAATAGCCATGTGGTCTAAATTAGCCATATTAGGGTTAACTATTAAGTTTGCAGCCCAAAAGTTATCCCTAATAGAAAATGCCCAAATTTGAGTTGGGCTTTGGGCTAATTTTCAAAATAGTTTGGAAATTAAAAATATATGATTTTAAATTTAGAAGTTAAATTTAAAATAAGATAAATATATTATAAAAGTTATAATATAATATAAAAAATTTAAGATGTTTGAAAATATATATTAGTTTCAAAATTTTTAAAATTTATTAATTAGATTAATAAAATAAATTAATTAATTAATAAATGTATGTATGCATTGTATATTGTGATATATGTTGTGTTGTTTAAAATGTTTAAAATAACATAAGTATTCATGTATGTATCTGAATTGAAATTAATATAATTTAATTTTTTTTAATTAAATAAATAAATTAATGGTTAAATAAATAAAAGGTTAATTAAATAAATAGATTAACTAAAGGTTAATTAATTAAATAATATACACATGTATATGATATATATGTTATACTATAAAAGTTATAGTATATAATAAATAATGAATATAAATGTTATATTAATATGAAATTAATTAAAATCTTAATTAATTAAAATTAATTAAATAAATATTTAATTAATACAATGTTATACATAAGACTATTATATAAGTAATATAAAATATAAGAGTTATATAATAATAAAACTTATATGATATGAATGTACAAATTAAAGGTGGAATGGTAAAGAAACCCTAACTAGACTTAAGGAATAAATACATAAATAAATGTACATATACCATGATTTCCAATGTGTCCGACAGTTGAATCACGAGTGTAATTCATAAGAATTATATTATTACATAAGCCGATATCACTCAATATTATATATATATTAAAGATATGAATCTTCAATATAATGTTATCATCTACCATATATATATTAATAAATTACTTGCATACACCATAGTTGTTGAGCAAACTCAAGCTAGGGATGTTGTGTGTAATATTATTGATATATTGAATATACAAGGTAAGATAACTATATGTATTTGTTAAGCAAACTCGAGGTACATATACTATACTTAGGCCGGCATGATATGGTAGGTACGAGTGAATAATCTCTTTCGATTTGTTGAGCAAACTCAAGGTCAAAATCTCAAGGAACCATGGATTAGGAGTTGTATGTGAGACAACTGATAAAGAGTTATCCATCGTCTGTGGAGCTATGATTTATTGAGCAAACTCAAGGTCAAAATTCCAAGATGGACGAGTCCTAACACCCACTAGTGAAGTCGAAAGACTTCTATGTTTCTCTTAGGGTTTGGTGAAACATAAAAGACTGGTGGGAGCCTTATTAGAAAAATGAAACGATGAAATTTAACCTTTCTAATATTGTAAGAGTATATGCTATATAATGTTATTATAATCTACATTGATAAATTTGTGCATTTAAAATGATTGATAAAACGTTTATCAATCAAGATACACAAATAAACTGAATTGAAAAATTGACAAATAGAAATATGGCATATACTTACTAATAAATGATTATTGCATATGAATGTTTCTATACCCATGCAAGTGCCTGATTTTACAACTACTTAGTACGTTCGTAATTTGGTCGCTTAAGTGTTTATTTGGTCGAGGCCATGTATTGCATTCTATGAGTTTCGAACTATAAAACAATACAAGACTATGGATATTTGATCCATATACTATCACATATAAGTGTTATATGGTGAATGGTCAAAATGTGTAATGAACGATATTTCGATGAAGTAAGTTCATTCAAAATAAGCCAATAGACAGTATTGTGAGATCGAGTATTCAATTTGATTTATTACAAGAGGATTGTATTATGTTAAATGTAATACTAGACCGTTACTATAGGATAGATCTAAGAACTCGATTACTGAAACGTTAATTTGATCAGTTAACATAAAGTGCAACATATTTGATGTTCTTAAATGTTAAGGATAATCGAATGCGCTTTCGTAAAGAGTTCATTATGATATTGTAGCGAGGGCATTTCGTTTGAATGTTTTGACCATTTGAAAAGAAAATGAATGTATAAGAGTAAATGTAATTTAAGGTATAGTTAGGATGAAGAGAGTGAATAGTCACTTCTGCTTCATAAAGAAATATCGGAAACGAGAATTGTAATAGTAATAAAAGATACATAACATTGGAATAAGAAATACGATTCCTATTCCGAAATATATTTTCATATAGAAAATTATTTTCTATGAGATTTATTTCTTTGAGTTCAAGATATTGGATCAAAGAACTCTCCATTGTAAAATTGTTGTAGAATATGAAATAAATAGCTTAAATTAAGTGAATGATGGACCACCAAATTCAATACGCTATTATAGTAATGGCGGAAATAGTGGGAGCATACCATCTAACACTTAATAATTGCATCATATTACAAAAATTATTTTCGTAAAACGTGCTGAGCATTATTTACGAAACAATGATTATTTTTGGGTATCGACTGAAAGATAGACATAGCTATATTTCAATATGAATATTATGAATATTCATTATGAAATAAAACTATAATGTGGTATTTGTTTTCATAACAAAAGTGATGCATTGGAAGTATCTAATATTATTTACAATTATTTTGGAATTATATACTGTTTGCGCTAAAATTGGCCACAAACACCTAATTGCAAGTGAAAGCACCAATTCACAATCACAGGACATAGATAGAATATATGAAGTGGATATAAATATGAAGAACAATAAAAATTAAAAAGAAAGCAGTAAAAAGACGAGATTTATAGTGGTTCGGCTAACTCCGGCCTACGTCCACTCCAGAAATTTCCTTTTCATTGCTAGAGAATTGATTACAATTACAATCTAGAGTTTTTAAAACAATAATGGCAGAGCAGCCTTTAGGTAGACGATGAAGGAAAACATAATGAGAATCCCTTTTCTGAAGCCCCTCATGTTGTATTTATAGACAAAATCCTGGTTACTGGGCTTCCTGAGTGATACGGGCCCACCAGAACCATAGTCGAGTCCATATTGTCGACCACTGCTTTCCTGAAGTATACAACATGCCGACCCCAAGAAACCTGAGTAATGACCCGAAGCAACTCCATCCCTAACCCGTAGTAAATTTGCATGTGACCCGAAGTAGACCTCGCCTTTTCCAATGCCAACCCCATGTTTATCTTACCATAGCCGACCCAAGCTTTCTTTAAGGCCGACCCGAGCTTCACGTGATACCGACCCGAGTCCCAATGCTGATCCCATAGCCTAGCCGATCCCAGAGTAGAGTACCGACCTGACCTAATGCCGACCCGGAGAAAGAACGCTGCTGACCCGAAGCACTTGTAACATGCCGATCCTAAAAAGATGCTGATCCCAAGTCCAAGCTGCCGACCCCACGATTCATGCCGACCCGAAGAAACATAGTTGCCGACCCGAAGTATATAGTTTGCCGACCCGAAGCTCTCCTCGATGCCGACCCGATCCATTCCCTTCCATGCCGATCCCATCTCCAAATGCTTGCCGACCCCAGAACGAGATGCCGACCTGAAGACTGGTATATGCCGACCCAAAGTTAGTGTAGTGCCGATCCAATATGATGCCGATCTGAGCCAATCACTCCATGACCCGAAGCGTACCCCTGCCTGACTCGAAGCAAGTCGCTTGAAAACTTGAAACAACTCGACTTTTATCAAAACCTATATTTCAAGTACCCTGTGCTGTTTGTCCATCGACTTTTCTATATCCTGGCCTCATAATCATGTTTGCTATCCGTGAATGATCGTCAATTCATTCATTCAAATCAGAACCAAGTCCATGACAATCCAGCTTCGATAACTGTGCAGCCGATTGGGTTAAATCCGCCTGTATGCTGTCTTGCCAAAAGGCGGGTTAACATATACTAAGCCGTAGTTTTGAGAAATAATTTTTATTATATGATTATGAATCATATGATACTAGTTAATTATATCTCAAACAATTAGGGGTTATGCGCTCATTTAGTGGGAGCGTCATAAGAGTTGATGATGTAACGACCCAATATTTTCAACCATTCGCATCCGCACATGTCGGACTTGAATTGCTCAAAATACCGTGTTGTAAATATTTTTTTTGGCAAACTCATCATATACAGTAAATAAATAAGCACAGATCACAGACACAAAGTAATATAATGCAGCGGAAATAAAGAAATAGTAGTTCATGAAGCTACTATATAAATACATCAGAGTTTAACAGTATGATAATCAGGTACAACTCAGAATACAACTGGAATCAACTGGATAACAAAATGAATAGATATCTGGTTCTTCAACGCAAAACTCCAGCTCCAAAGGTGAGTCTCTAATGCTGTATCACTCAGTCTGACCCGAGCGTAAAGAAAAACACAAAACACTCGAGTCAGGACATACATACTTATATAATGTAAACCAACTCAAGTGAACTGTAATAAGGATACAAGTAACTTAAAGAATGCTTGGGATCGCCCATTCTTTAAGGATCCATTAAACTATCTACTATGTAGTAATATTCGCTATTATAATAATGTCTAATATAAAATAAACATACTTTTAAATAGCATTAAGGCTTTACATTTTCCACCTTAACAGTAATAGTCCCAGTAGTCTATCCAGTATTAGCATACTCCCAAAATGGGGGCTACCCTCGATACTCCACAGGCTACGGGAGAAATCATAACTCGTAGTAAAGCTCGATATGGTAAGTGACACGGCACAACTAGGCAGTGCTAGGATAGATATACCAATTACGCATCCGGGCTGGTGGTGATGCATAGCAGCCACTACCGCCCACCTCGAACAACACTCCCAAATCAAGGGGTGCACCCAATCAATCACAAGTAATAGAATGGTATCGAAGAAGTGTGTCCGATCAGAGGTGCTACCTCCTTGGCCCGTCAATCGCTCCTGTTTTAGCCACTTTATGCCAACTCACGGGAGTTGGGTCCACGTATATACCTTAAGATCGTCGCCACCATCCTACTTCATTTTGGAAACTCCACCGCGTACACAGTTGTCAAAGTGGTTTTCGGTATCGACAGAGAGTATGTCCATATCCGATCCCGGTCTCTTTAACAACCAATCGTTATTATAACCCGTGGTTATAAATTTAAAAACAGTTTATATTTCAAATCAAAATACTTCAATTAAACCATTTAAAAACAAAGTCATTATTCTTTTAAATCAAATATTAAATTCCCAAAATTTTAGCTTTTTCTGAGTTCATTTATTCACTTAAAAACAATAAAACATTAAAATTCTAGCTTTCACAGCATTTAAAAAGTGCCGCGGTAAGTTATATTTGAAAACAATTCAATTAAAAAAACAGCATTTATAAACGGTTGTAATAGTTCAGTTTTAAAGGAAAATAGTTAAATTCAGAAAAGACAGCATTTACAGAATTGCTGTAATAGTTCAGGTTTCAAATTAAAGGTTTAAATTCAATTCAGCAAAGATAGCGTTTAAAAACTGCTGTAAAAGTTCAGTTATATACAAAAATCATATTTCAGTCTACTGCAGCACTTAACAAGTGCTACAATAGCCTTCACGTTAGTTTCAGGTCAAATTTTTGTTCCTGCCACTACAGCACTTACCAAGTGCTGTCATAGCCTTAGTTAAATTTTAGTCTTTAAGTTCATTTATGCAACCACAGCACTTACCAAGTGCTGCAGATTCTACTTAGTTCAGAATTAGTTCATTTCCAGAAATGATAGCATTTCTGAAGTGCTATTAATTGAATTTCCAGGTTTTAAATACAATTCCAGCCATAAATAAACTTCAATTTAAATCATTTAAACTTTTAAAAATCATATTTTTCCACATTAAAATGTTCATTTAAATCCTTTAGCTTATGATTTTGATAAAGAATTTTTTTTTCAAATAAAAATCAAAATTTCCAAAGTTCACTTATTTAATTCAAGTGTGTCAATTCCCATTTTTCATTTTTAACAAATTACTTCAACACTTAAATTTAAATCTCCATTTTCACCATTTAAAACTTAATTTTCATTTTTAATTTAATTAACTTAAATTTCCATTAAAAAAATCAATCAAATTTCAAATTTAAGTTACACTTTAAAATCACCATTATCTATCCATTTATTTTACATTTAAAACATAGAAAAACATTTCTATTTTAATAAATCTTTTAAAAATTCAATTTAAATCAATTTATCATTTTTTTTACATTTTAAAAGACTTAAAAATTTCCAGAAAAATATATAAAATAACCACGGGTCTATATAATATTTTCTAACCTAGGTCAAGTGATACTGATAATATATCATTTCAATCCGTAATTTACAAAGAAAATCCGAGTTCTATCATTTCAAACCCGCAATCCCAAGTTAAATAAATAAATAAATAAAAATCGCTCAGGCCTATCATTTCAGCCCATAGTGATTCTACTATACAGGGAACTTGCAGTGATAAACAGAGTGAATATACAGTAAACAACATATAATATAACAGCATATAACATAGTGAATGATGTAACAAATTTATAACAGGGTTGAACATTATAAAATTCATATCACAGGCAAGTATAATATTATATAACAATCCTACAATTTCACTTGCTATCAATTTACAATTCTATAAGTATGAATGTCAAGCGTGAATATTCACCTCTACGACGCTGGAGATTTGATTCACAAATAACGATATCCACATCGAAAAGCGCAAAGAAAGCACGATCAGATTTTAGAGAATGCGACAACCAGATTCAGATCTTGAAACAAAATAAATAAAAACTAAGTATGCTAACACACATACGAATATCAAATTTGAATAAAGCAAACCGGAAAAAAAAATTGAATAAGAAAAAATGGACAAAGTGGCTCAACCCTTCACCACACGACTTCACCAACGTCTCAAAGTCTCAGCCATGATCAGTTTTAAGGCTTGAAATGCACGCACGCAGACTGGTCGCTGGTGGTGAAGAGCCGAGCACTGGTTGGAGCGGAACAATGGAAACAAAAGAAAACAAGAAAGAAGAAAGAAAATAAAAGAAAAGAAAAGGAAAGAAAGAAAAGAGAAAAAAAATGCATGCGGCCATTACCTGAAGGGAGAAGCTCACGCGAGAAGAAGATGAAAACAAATTGATGTGGTAAGGAAATTATGTACGTGGGTTGTATTTAACATAGATGCTCACATTGATTTAGTGGGAGAAAAGCAAGAAATAAATGATTTGAACGTTAGGGAAATCAATGGGTTTTATTCCTATTAAATCAAAGGAGAAAAAAGGGAAGTGTAGAAAAATTTACACGTGAATTTTGCAAGGCAGGTTATAATGAATTTGAATGGCTAGAGGAATTTATTTCTTTCCCATTTAGAAATGCACGGTTGCTGATTTTTAACAGCTAAGGTAAGAAATTCAAAAGAGCGCGTATTTAAGGTAAGAGATAAGTCAAAACGTAAGCCAAAATAATCAACAAAGTAACGTAATTTAAATTTATTCGTTTCTTATTTATTTAATAAAATATACGCTAAAGAATATTTCTGTAAATAACGTACCATTTAATTGCTATTTACACATTATTTATTACTTAATTTAAACATTTGATTTGCTAAATAACCATTTGATATGCTTATCTCCTAACTAAGAAAACGAATGTATATTCGTATAAAAGAAACGTAAAATTTATTTCCTTTTTACACATTATTTAAAAAGTATATAACCAATTAAAAGAAACAAAAGTGGAACAAATGTTGTACAAATATATACAGTTTAAATAAAAGATTTGGAAGTTAGAATTTAAAATTTAAAATTTCAATTAAAGTCAAACTTTGATCACAAATCTCGAATTCCAGAAATTGTTTATATTTAATAAAAAGAATAAATGAAAAAAAAATGAGAACTGTTCCTATCTTCACGTGAATTGATAGGCTACATGTAAGGAATGGCTATGGATTTTGAGGAATAAGTTAAGGTAGGAAATAAATAAATGATTTCAAGAAAAATGGAAAAGAATTAAAGAAATAGTTTATTAAATTGAAACAAGGCTAAAAAAAATTACACACAATACCACTAGCTTTGGAAAAATTTCTGCCACACTTTAAAACAAATAAAAATCAGTAAATAAAATAAAAAAAAACTAAAATAAAGTGAAAAAGAAAATAAATAATTTGTTTTAGGAAATATGAAGGTAAATAAAGAAGCAAGAAATAAAACAATGTAACGTATACCAATTAAGCAAAGTAACGTACACCTAAATAATTTGTTTCCTTTCCATTAAATAAAAAGGTATATACCAAAGAACATTCAATAAACAAAATAAAATAAAAAGTATACACAAGAACATTAATGTAAATAAAAATTAAAAAAGATATGCCTTTAAGGAAATATAACGTATATCCATTGAAATAAGAAATAAATAAGAGATCTAAACCCTCATAAAATGTTTCTAAATATAAAATATGTACGTAACATGTCATGTTACACATGTGAACATAAATTGTAACATGATATGTGACGATCGCCCATGACCCCGCACTGAACCTAGACAAAGTGCGCTGTAAAGTGTGCCAGGCGACCATGGACGATTGTCAGGGTAAATTAAAAACAACAGAATCTATCGTATTACTCACAGCGCATGGACAAAATACAATAGAATATATACATAGTGAAGCTTCACAGAATAGAATCTTATCAGTAAAACTTCATAATAGTTGAATACAAACATCTGAATAGTCAATACATCAAGCCTCACTACATAACACTCAGAGAATATACAAGCAGCGGAACATCCAGTACATATAGTAAAAAGATAATATGCAAGCCTCCAACTCGTCTTCGACATCAGCATCGTGAGAAGCAAGAACAACACCTGTCACCTGCTACCTAGTCCGCCCGTCCCAAAATGGACGAACAGCCCAAGGCAATAAGAATTAAAACATAAAGCCTTGAGTCAGACAACAGTCTTAGTGAGCGGTAAATTAACTAACAACATACCAAAAGAGCATAAAGGAAAAGTAATAGGAATACAACCCTCCCACTCCACCTCTTTTTACAGTGATAGCCCCCAGACACACACTAAGCAGAAGTAAACATAGCAGAGCATACAATTTAAAAGTAAAGCAATTATCACTCGAGTCAAGGGCGATGTTTTCCAAGCACAAACCCCCAAGGCCTAAACCAAGATCAGATAAGCACCCAGAAAACACTGCTCTTGGGACCGAATGACAATACAACCAAACATCCATGACTCTGGCTATCACTGTTATCATTGCTTCGATATCACCGTTAGTTGAATGATCGACACCTTCTTTCAGCCGTCAGTCAAGGGCTAATGGAAACCCCGGTTCTAGACATTACTCCCGCACGTCGTCGTGACCCGTGCCTAGGATTATCGAATCTGCCCAGAGTACTCGACCATCAACGGTTAGTCTTTTGGGCGTCCCCATGTACTCTTGCTTGGAGCATGCTAGAACCTTCAACAACGATGAGATCTCAGCCTTCTAGTCATCCTCCTCGACGACTATTTCCATACTAGCTCAAGCGCCTCTCGAGCAAACCATTATCCTCAAACTCGAACATTTCACCGAGTTATCAATCTGCTTGGAATGATCCCGTCTGGATTAGACCAAGGCTATCTCATATCATGCCTCGCTTCATCACATCCTCGCAAAGCCTCATCTCAACATCATCATCATCAAATCTATGCATAAGAGCTTCATCATCCGCTACATATGCCACGAGCAGCTTTCCCAATTCAAGAGCCTTTCTCTTAGCTTTTGAATCATCTTCGGTCTAAATCAAATCATTAATAATCTAAATCATAATAATCAATCAAGTCAAACATTAATCCAAGTAATCAAGCATTCAAATATGATCTAAATAGACAATTATAACAATAATGGCAATTTCGTAATTAAAGAGTCGAAAGTCTAACAAGCATGAAAACATGAACAATATCTCTATAATCTTGATGAATGAACTTGCATAGGTTAACATGTAGTAAAATGGATGTCAAATCATCATGAACAATGCATCTATATGGATCTACACATATGATTAGGAAAATGCATGGAAATCACTATTTTAACACCAAATCAAACCAACGATCCGATATACTCCTTTGGATCCGTGTGAGAGATAATCACCACTCACCAAATCACCTAAACAACCCCAAATCAACACGCTTCGGATCTGGACAGCGAAGGATCTAGCTTGATCTATCACCAATCCGCTTCCAACGATGAAATCTTTCTTCGATGGATGAAGATCTTCAATCTAAGCTCTTAAATCTTCAATTTGATCTTCGATTTGGATGGATGGAAGCACAAGATTAAAGTGGAGAAAAGAAGTGAAGAAGTGTAGGAGTCGAGCTCTCAAAATGGTAGCACTTCGTCGCTTCGAAATCCGGATCCCAAAAATGAAGAAAAACTCCCATATTTATAGGCTGAAATATCCCTAGGTCGTCCACTTTTAGGTCGTCCACGACCTAAAGAGATTCTGCGACCTACGACCTAAGCCCAGGCGCACTTACGACCTACCAGACTCACCTGTTTACGACTTACGACTTAGCAGCTTAACTCCTAAGTCGCTCGCGACTTAACACATGCGCGCCTTAACGAGTCAACTGGGATACGACCTACGACTTATCAAACCTTGCGACCTAAAAACCCCACGACTTATCTATTCTGCGACTTACGACTTAGCATATGCGCGCTTCCTCGCGACCTATGACTTAACTAAGACGCGACCTAACTTCCCAATAACCACGCGACTTAACTGGGTTACGACCTAACCCTTTACGACCTAATATGTAGCGACCTAACAACCCACGACCTAACTCCTAAGTCGTCTACGACTTAACCTCCTTAGGTCGCTCACTGCTACCCTAGCTTCCTTAGGTCGTTGCCGACCTATCTATCCCTTAGGTCGTTAACTCGCCCAAACTCTTAAGTCGTTAGCCCGCTTATCCCCCTAGGTTGTTAACTCCCCTAGGTCGGTCACTTACTTAAGTCTGCCTATTCCTGAGTCGCCAACTCCTTAGGTCACCCATTTCCTAAGTCGGTCATTACCTTAAGTCGTCTACTAACTCTTAAGTCGCAAATCCTATAAGTCGCCAACTTTCCCTAAGTCATTCACTCGACCTAAGCCACCTCACGACCTATCTTCCACACGACTTAAGCTCTAGTCGATCTAAACTCGGAATGACTTAACAATACTAACAATCTAATAACAACTGTTTTACGATGTTTCGATCCGTAAAAATACGGGTCGTTACATTCTCTCCCCTTAGAAATTTCACCCCTAAAATTCCAAACAAACAAGAGCAGTTAAAGACTATTCTGCATGCCTACCATCCATAGCAATCAACAAGCCATGCATCCAGTTCTAGCTTAGCATGCAGAATTCTAAAACTAGAACAAGTTACAATATCGTGAGATGACACGACACCTTAGGGCCATACCTTGAAGAGTTCAGGATGAGCTGCTTTCATACTCTCTTCCACCTCCCACGTACAGTCGTTATCATCATCACTCCATTATATCTTGAGCAACTTAACTACCTTCCTCCTAAGCTGTTTCGTGTCAGTTTCCACAACACGAAGCGGCTTACGAGGTCTCTTATCGACTGGATCAACTACGAAATCTTCACAGCTATCAGCAGAAACCACTGTATTCGAGTCGTGCACATACTTCCATAGATACGATACATGAAAAACATTGTGCACACCCGACATCTTCTCTGGTAACTCCAATCTGTAAGCGAGCTTTCCAATTCGCTCGATGATCGGGAATGGTCCAACAAATCTCGGAGTCAATTTTCCTTTCTTCCCGAATCTAATAACATTCTTCAGTGGAGAAATATTCACAAAAACCATATCACCTACGTCGAATTCCAAATCCTTACGACGCTTATCGGCATAACTTTTCTGACGGTCCTGGGCTGCCTTCATTCGTTGCCGAATGATCTCTATGCAATCCGTAGTCTGTCGAATCATCTCTGGCCCAAGCATCAGTTTTTCTCCTGTCTCTAACCAACATGTCGGAGAGTTACACGGTTTCCCATACAATGCCTCATACGGTGCCATACCAATGCTCGATTGGTAACTGTTGTTGTATGAAAATTCCACCAATTGAAGGTGATCTTCCCATGATCCTCCAAAATCCAAAACACAAGCTCTGAGGAGATCTTCCAAAACTCGGTTAACTCTCTCGGTCTGACCATCTGTTTGAGGATGATAAGCGGTACTCAAACTCAACTTGGTTCCCAAAACTTCCTGGAAGCTCTTCCAAAATCCACTAGTGAACAATGGATCTCGATCGCTCACTATACTCTTTGGAATACCATGGAATCGAACTATCCACTTAACATACAGCTCTGCCAACTTTGATGCAGTCCTAGTCGATCGAACAGGAATGAATCTTGCACTCTTAGTCAGACGATCTACAATGACCCAAATCCCCTCATTTCCCGTTCTTGTTCTAGGTAGTCCATCAATAAAATCCATCGATACTTGCTCCCACTTCCATGTAGGAACTTCTAATGGCTGAAGCAATCCACTGGGTTTCTTTTGTTCGGCTTTTACCAACTGGCAGTTCATGCACTTGGAAATAAAATTTCCAACATCTTTCTTTATACCTTCCCAGTAATAGGTTCTCTTCATATCTCGATACATTTTATTCCCACCTGGATGAATTGTTAGCTTCGAGTGATGACTTTCCTTCAGAACTTCACTTCTCAATTCATCTATATCGGGAACAACTAGTCGTCCTTGCTTCCGAAGCCAACCTTCTCGATCGAACTCGAATCCTTTATCCTTTTCTGGTTCCAATCCAGATTCCAAATCATGGATGATCTTGACAAGCTTATCATCTCGCTTTTGACTCTCGCCAATTCTCTCAACAAGAGTCGGTCTTATTGATAAGTTTGCCAACATTTCAGGTTCCAATTCACATCTGGGTCTGAAGTCAAATCCAGCTAAATACTCGAGACTCTTCCATTCTGAAAACATGGTTCCCAATCCTGCATGTCTTCGACTGAACGCATCTGCCACTGCGTTACCTTTTCCCGGAGTATAAGCTATACCAAAATCATATGATGCTAAAAACTCTAGCCAACGTTGCTGCCGAAGATTCAAATCCTTTTGGGAGAAAAGATACTTCAACGTCTTATGATCTGTAAACAACTTGAACTGAACTCCCAATAAATAATGTCTCCACATCTTCAAAGCAAAAACAATCGCCGCTAACTCCAAATCATGAGTCGGGTAATTCCTTTCATGCGGCTTCAGTTGTCGACTAGCATATGCAACAACTTTATCCCTCTGCATTAGCACTGCTCCAAGTCCAGTACCACATGCGTCGGTGTAAACCACCATCTCATCATTCCCACTTGGAATAGTCAAAACAGGAGCACTAGTCAGTCGCTCTTTCAGGATTCCAAAAGCTTGTTCACACTTAGCATCCCATCTGAACACTTGGTTCTTCTTCGCCAATCCTGTCAATGGTGCAGCTATCTTGGAGAAGTCCTTGATAAACCGACGATAATATCCTGCTAATCCAAGAAAACTCCTCACATCCGATGCATTCTTAGGTCTAACCAAATCCTGGATTGCTGCCACCTTAGCGGGATCAACCGCTATTCCATTTCCAGAAATCACATGGCCTAAGAACCTCACTTCAGTCTTCCAGTAGTGACACTTCGAAAACTTAGCCTTCAGCTGATGTTTCCGTAAGATTTCCAAAACAATATGCAAGTGCGTCTTGTGCTCTTCTTCAGTTCTGGAATAAATCAGAATATCATCCACAAACACAAGTACGAACTTGTTCAACTGATCTCTGAACACTCTATTCATAAGATCCACAAAATATGCTGGCGCATTAGTCAATCCAAACGGCATTACCAGCCACTCAAAGAAACCGGATGGTGTCCTAAAAGCAGTCTTCGGCACACTATCCTTAGCCACTCTTAACTGGTGAAATCCCGTTGCCAAATCCATCTGATAAAACACCTTAGCTTCGTGAAGCTGATCAAACAAGTCATCTATTCTCGGTAATGGATACTTGTTCTTCTTAGTCACTTTATTCAGCTCACGATAATCCACACATAACCTCAGCGATCCATCCGCTTTGGTTGCGAACACAACTGGTGCACCCCATTCGGACACACTACGCCGAATGAATCCTTTCTACAAAAGTTCATCAACCTGCATCCTCAACTTCTGCTGTTCCCTAGGCGCCATCTGCCTAAGAGGCATCACAACAGGTCTGGCTCCTTCAACTAGATCTATACGAAACTCGATCTCTCTATGCGGCGGTAACCCTTTGACCTCGTCAAAGACATCCTCAAATCCATAAGCGATTGGCATAGATGACAGTCCATCCCGTGGAACAACCAGCGAATACATGAAGCTCATGAAGACGCCTTCTTCATGCTTACATCGTATCACAATCTTTCGCCCCTCCACATTCTCGACTGTCACCTCCAACCTTTCACAATCAACCTTTGCCGTATACTTCCTAAGCCAGTCCATACCCAAAATAATTCCGAATCCCGCAAAGTTCAGAACAAAACAATCACAAACAAAAGAGAAACCATGACTCGATACAATTAGACCACGGCAGAGCATACACAAACAAGACGAACCCCCAACTGGATTAGTCACAACCAATGGCCTATCAACAATATCCGGTTCCAAACCTAACCGGCCTACAAGTTCATTACAAACAAACGAATGCGACGCCCCAGTATCAAACAACACTCTGACTGGAACACCACATATGGAAAGAGTACCTCGAACCACTACACTCTTTCCCTTCTCTTCAGCGGTGGGAGCTTTCGAAGATGATGGAACAACTCCCAAAGCATAAGCTTGCACAATCTGCTTGTCCTTCCGCAGTTCTGGACAATACTTCTTGATGTGCCCCGGCTTGTCACAGTTGTGACACTTCATTGGCACCTTCGGATTCTTGCAATCTTTGGAGAAATGGCCCTTCTGCTGACAATTGTAGCAAGTCACTTCGCCCTTCGACTTCTTCTGGCCATCCCCACCCTTTTTCTGCTGCCGCTTCCTCTTCTTATTTCCACCCTGCTGGGGTTTAGACTCTTCCCTGGTCACAGCAACAACAGATCCTTCCTTAGGAAACAGATTCTCATGCCTGAGAGCTTTCTCCACAAGCTTCTCAAATGAATCGTCCAAATGATCCACCGGTCTTGGAGCCTGAACTTGATCTCCAACATCTACTGATGGCCCCGGGGCTGGCATCCTTCTCATGATCGAAGTCATCATGGCTTCGAACATAGCAACATAATCAGTAGCCCCCTCAACAGCACGGCCTTCCCTAGCAGCTGGCCTCCCTCTTCGACTCATCCTTAATATCTATAAAAAGGAATAATCAGCACATCATGAGAAACAACTGCATAAAGGACTCAAACTCTACTAAGCTACTATATTATATATAATAATCATCCATCAAAATACAATTACGTCTCTCATACGTAGTTACGTCAACGAGTGTTGGGTAAAATCGATTAACCAAAGCTCTAATACCAAATGTGACGACCGCCCATGACCCCGCACTGAACCTAGACAAAGTGCGCTGTAAAGTGTGCCAGGCGACCATGGACGATTGTCAGGGTAAATTAAAAACAACAGAATCTATCGTATTACTCACAGCGCATGGACAAAATACAATAGAATATATACATAGTGAAGCTTCACAGAATAGAATCTTATCAGTAAAACTTCATAATAGTTGAATACAAACATCTGAATAGTCAATACATCAAGCCTCACTACATAACACTCAGAGAATATACAAGCAGCGGAACATCCAGTACATATAGTAAAAAGATAATATGCAAGCCTCCAACTCGTCTTCGACATCAGCATCGTGAGAAGCAAGAACAACACCTGTAAACTGCTACCTAGTCCGCCCGTCCCATAATGGACGAACAGCCCAAGGCAATAAGAATTAAAACATAAAGCCTTGAGTCAGACAACAGTCTTAGTGAGCGGTAAATTAACTAACAACATACCAAGAGAGCATAAAGGAAAAGGAATAGGAATACAACCCTCCCACTCCACCTCTTTTTACAGTGATAGCCCCCAGACACACACTAAGCAGAAGCAAACATAGCAGAGCATACAATTTAAAACTAAAGCAATTATCACTCGAGTCAAGGGCGATGTTTTCCAAGCACAAACCCCCAAGGCCTAAACCAAGATCAGATAAGCACCCAGAAAACACTGCTCTTGGGACCGAATGACAATACAACCAAACATCCATGACTTTGGCTATCACTGTTATCATTGCTTCGATATCACCGTTAGTTGAATGATCGGCACCTTCTTTCAGCCGTCAGTCAAGGGCTAATGGAAACCCCGGTTCTAGACATTACTCCCGCACGTCGTCGTGACCCGTGCCTAGGATTATCGAATCTGCCCAGAGTACTCGACCATCAACGGTTAGTCTTTTGGGCGTCCCCATGTACTCTTGCTTGGAGCATGCTAGAACCTTTAACAACGATGAGATCTCAGCCTTCTAGTCATCCTCCTCGACGACTATTTCCATACTAGCTCAAGCGCCTCTCGAGCAAACCATTATCCTCAAACTCGAACATTTCACCGAGTTGTCAATTTGCTTGGAATGATCCCGTCTGGATTAGACCAAGGCTATCTCATATCATGCCTCGCTTCATCACATCCTCGCAAAGCCTCATCTCAACATCATCATCATCAAATCTATGCATAAGAGCTTCATCATCCGCTACATATGCCACGAGCAGCTTTTCCAATTCAAGAGCCTTTCTCTTAGCTTTTGAATCATCTTCGGTCTAAATCAAATCATTAATCATCTAATTCATAATAATCAATCAAGTCAAACATTAATCCAAGTAATCAAGCATTCAAATATGATCTAAATAGACAATTATAACAATAATGGCAATTTCGTAATTAAAGAGTCGAAAGTCTAACAAGCATGAAAACATGAACAATATCTCTATAATCTTGATGAATGAACTTGCATAGGTTAACATGTAGTAAAATGGATGTCAAATCATCATGAACAATGCATCTATATGGATCTACACATATGATTAGGAAAATGCATGGAAATCACTATTTTAACACCAAATCAAACCAACGATCCGATATACTCCTTTGGATCCGTGTGAGAGATAATCACCACTCACCAAATCACCTAAACAACCCCAAATCAACACGCTTCGGATCTGGACAGCGAAGGATCTAGCTTGATCTATCACCAATCCGCTTCAAACGATGAAATCTTTCTTCGATGGATGAAGATCTTCAATCTAAGCTCTTAAATCTTCAATTTGATCTTCGATTTGGATGGATGGAAGCACAAGATTAAAGTGGAGAAAAGAAGTGAAGAAGTGTAGGAGTCGAGCTCTCAAAATGGCAGCACTTCGTCGCTTCGAAATCCGGATCCCAAAAATGAAGAAAAACCCCCATATTTATAGGCTGAAATATCCCTAGGTCGTCCACTTTTAGGTCATCCACGACCTAAAGAGATTCTGCGACCTACGACCTAAGCCCAGGCGCACTTACGACCTACCAGACTCACCTGTTTACGACTTACGACTTAGCAGCTTAACTCCTAAGTCGCTCGCGACTTAACACATGCGCGCCTTAACGAGTCAACTGGGATACGACCTACGACTTATCAAACCTTGCGACCTAAAAACCCCACGACTTATCTATTCTGCGACTTACGACTTAGCATATGCGCGCTTCCTCGCGACCTATGACTTAACTAAGACGCGACCTAACTTCCCAATAACCACACGACTTAACTGGGTTACGACCTAACCCTTTACGACCTAATATGTAGCGACCTAACAACCCACGACCTAACTCCTAAGTCATCTACGACTTAACCTCCTTAGGTCGCTCACTGCTACCCTAGCTTCCTTAGGTCGTTGCCGACCTATCTATCCCTTAGGTCGTTAACTCGCCCAAACTCTTAAGTCGTTAGCCCGCTTATCCCCCTAGGTTGTTAACTCCCCTAGGTCGGTCACTTACTTAAGTCTGCCTATTCCTGAGTCGCCAACTCCTTAGGTCGCCCATTTCCTAAGTCGGTCATTACCTTAAGTCGTCTACTAACTCTTAAGTCGCAAATCCTATAAGTCGCAAACTTTCCCTAAGTCGTTCACTCGACCTAAGCCACCTCACGACCTATCTTCCACACGACTTAAGCTCTAGTCGATCTAAACTCGGAATGACTTAACAATACTAACAATCTAATAACAAATGTTTTACGATGTTTCGATCCGTAAAAATACGGGTCGTTACATGATATGAAAAATAAAGATATTATTTATATAAAATAAAATAAACAATTTTGTTAAATACAGCAAATTACACACAATATTAAAAAGGGCATAACTTTCACAATATTAATCGGATTTCAACGAAACGAAAAACAGTATTCTTAAAATTTTATTTACTTTCAAATTAAAAGATAAAATTCAATTTTTCAAACTTTTAAAATTTCAAAATTAAAAAGTCGAAGTCTGACTATATTGCCAAAATTCACATTTCTGGAAAATATTCTATGTATTCATGTGTGGAATTCTAATTCACACCAAAATTTATATTTAAAATAACAAAATTATCTAAATTAAATAAATAAAATATTTATTAAATTTTTTGGATTGTTACATAGATAGTTTGGATGGCAAGCAAAGTGATAGTAAATGCTAAGAAACGGAAAAGGCATAAGTTAAGGAGAAAGAAACGCATATATGTTTTATTCTTACATGCAAATGAAAAATGAAGAGTTTTGAAATGAGCAATACACGGCTAGGAAAAGAGTTTGTATGGCTAAAGCAAGAAATAAAGAGGCCATGTAGAAAAAGGCAAGAAATCAAGCAATGACCTGATGGATTTAATTAATTTCTTTCCTTTGTATTAACAGTTGTTCTTAATTATATTGAATTTGTTAAATGTATACATTTATTATGATTGAATCCACAAATAAATTCATTCAGATAAGTTTCATTCTTTTATATTACCTTATGAATAAAATATGCATTTCCACTTTAACATTCCTTCCTTACTTAATTACAAATTTTATTTTTCTTCATATTAAATTACCAAAATTTTATCAATTTAACAATTTTAATTATTACAAATTTATGGGTCATTACAGATGAACTCTTCGGATTGATACATATTGATGTATGCAATCGTAAGTCTATTAATACCAAAATGATTCCACGTACTTTATCATATTCGCCGATGAGTTATCACCGACATAGACATGTGTATTTGATATACATGTAGTATGTCTATGGTATACTCATAAAGTATAAAACTGAAGTAAATAAAATACCATGCGATAGAAATGATCGATTTGACCGAATGGGTGAGTATATAGGAAAGAGTTCCGAACGTATCTAAAAATGAATAAAGATTCAATCTCAAAAATCACTTCTCCATGTGATACATAATGATACATCGATAAGGAGTAATATAACTTTGTTAGACAAAGTACGATTAATTGTGAGTGAAGTTGAGTTAATTTCTTTCTATAAGGTCACATACTTAAGAGTAGTACATAAGGTTAATATTATTTCATCTAAATAATAGTTCACAAAATCATATAAGATAAGAGTTTATAAGAAACCCCAACATATCCTAGGCCAAGGAGTTGGTAGGTTGTGTGAGTCGAAAGGCTACACGTAATAATTGTTTGTAAGGGATCTGATATGAATATCCTCAAATGGAGTTTGGGAAGGACTGTCATCGGATGACATATTTATATTTTGAACATAAGTTTTATAAACTAAAACTAAATAAGTTTAAAAAAAAGGCAATACATAAAGTGTTTATGAATACATGTTCCATTGCATTGAGAAACAATTGTTGTTTCAAGAAATACCAACTTCATAGTGAAGGAGTTTCTTTGAGAAATTATTAGTAGTAAAATGGAATTGGATACGATCCAAAGATAAAACTGATTGTGTGGGATGGAATGAAGTTAACCTAACCTAAATGAACACTTCATGTTAGAGTGTCTAATAAGTATTCTCGCCCACTGAAGAGAAACTATGAGTTTGTACATATGTGCCGAAATGGAAAATTCTAAATAATGATTTAAAGTAGTCTATTTGCCTGTAACAACCAAAGTGTCTCGAAGTCAGTGAGAACGATGTAGAGGTTATGAGTTTTCGGATATGATCTAAGAAATGATACGAAAGTATCGTTTTATAAGCATTAATGTTGAATAAGTATTTTGATAGAAATATCAAATAGTTTGATTTTCAATCAAAGTGCAGAGGAAGCATGTGTTCATAAGGAAGAATGTTAAAAGGTACATTGATATTTCTAAACAATAACTAAACAACACATAAGCACATTATTGACTTTAACAATATACTTGTGTTAAAATTAGTTTTAGTTGTTTTAATACTCAACGTTGGATTTGTAAATGATGTCTTTTATAGAAACTATAAAAGATATAAGGAATGTCCCAAAAACGATATGTAAGGACACCTTATTAAAATATTTAATAGGGGAACATGTAAGATGGATTCCTTATGCATGGGCAATAGGATTTATTATACATGTTATGATGTCTACGATATCATAATTTGTTTGTGTATTTGACAGATGAAGCAAATATCAAATCCAAATTGATATCACTAAATGGCAGTTTGGAGTGTTCTCGTGTATTTATCGTACACTAGAGAATTGTTTACAGAAACAACGAACCCCTTATGAAGGAGTGTTCAGATTCAAACTTTATAAATGATATTGAGTATAATATGTTAATAATAAATTCAAGTTAAGAATCTTTAAGTTTGAAATGTTCCAAATTGAAGAGATTATGGCTATTCATTGAGTTGAATAACCCTACAATAAAACAATATATATATATATATATATATATATATGTGTGTGTGTATAAATGCACAAATTTATAATTGAGCCGAAGGTGATTCCAAATGTTGAGAATCCTGTAACATTGTTATGTGTAATAATGTCACGATATAGTTCATAACAAAACTTAGAGCTCACTGGAAGTCGAGAGACATACTTTTAATTGTTCCACATGATAAAGGTAGTTTATCAACATTAGAGAGAGTTTATTGACAGGGTAGATAATTGAAACATAATATAGCATAGACTAACCCAGTTTATTTTGGGAAAACCGATTGGAGAAGTTGGAATTAGATTCCATAATTGACCTCAAGTGCAAGTGGGAGATTGATAGAGTTATGGGTATGCCCTAGGGATAATTATGTAATTTATTACATATATCTAACTCGACAACCAATCTTGTTCGAAATAAGGTGTTTTATTTCTATTATGTACTTGATATAATGTGTTATATTAATTAATTAATTTAATTAATAGTATATTTAATAGAAAATCCATAAATGGTATATTTTGTGGTAGTAGTTACAAAGTGTTGTAATCGTGAATAATTTAGCATAATGAAAATAAATACCATTTTAAATGTTCCTAGTCAAGATGCATTGAGACTGGATATCGCTATATCTGTGAGACTAGAGTAGGCGACCCTCTCCAAATGTTGGACAATGTATTACTCATGGCTGCTGGGGTCACCTAGAGGTTACGTACTGATAGTTATTAGATAATTATGGAATGACTCACTCTATAGTTTTCTTTGGTTAATATAACTAAGGTAAAAAAAAAAATATCGATGTGACTGATTTACATCTCGACTTGAGAATACCGTGGATCTTCAATATGAAAGCTCCGTCTTGATTATAGTCAAATCATGTCATGACATTCCATCGAGTGACTATAGTTGGGTCAAGTGGAAGTATTGGAAGTGAAGCACTATTCAAGAGCGGATTCGTCTTCTTAGTTATACGGGGCTAGTATCATGGTCAACTCAAAGTCAAATTCTCTAACCAAAGCATTTCAGTTAATAATATTTGTTATTATTGAACCAAGGACTTTGTGTTTGGACTATAGAGTTGAATATGTATGATATTGGAATGTTGACCATTACCAAATTCCATAAGTTTAAAGTGTATATTAATTGTTGTTGTCACATATTAATTGGTTATGTGTATATGTTTATGAAATAAAATAAAAATATAATTTCTCTATAAGGACTATTACACACAGCCGGAATTATTATTTTCAATTATTTATATTTTATAAATACACACACACAAAAGATTAATATATTACTTTGATTTATTCATAGGACTTATATTAAACTATATAACTATATCACATAAATTATTGATCTAATATTTTTAAAATGTACATTTATATTAAAAATAATTTTTAGTAACTGAAATTTTTTTTTGGTAATTATTTAATATTTTTTATTATTATTTAATCATTATACTAATTAATAAATTTATATAAAATAAATTATGTTTCGAAAATTCATTTTTATATTTTTTTAAAATTAATACGATATATTATAAGCTCTCGATCAAAAAATTATATTTTTAAATCATTTTTATATTTTTAAAAAATTATTTTCATTCGATTATAAAGCATATAATTAATAAAAATATTATTTTGACCTAAAGAAATCCAAAAAAATTTCTTAGGCTATTTAATAGTATTACTAATTATATGAAATTTTAAGATTAGAAATATTTGTTATGTTTATGTTTTCTATCTTTTATTTATTATTGTATGACTAATTAATTCTTAAAAATATATATACTAATATAATAAAATTATATTTAAATTTGGAATTGTTGTGTATTTGATCTGAAATGAAAATAAAAAATTATTTATTTTAAAATTTATAATCATATAAATATTCTAAATGATATTTACACTTAATAATTATATTTATATTTATAGACACACACACACACACATATATATATATAGTTATGTAACTTTAATACATTTAGATATATGTATGTATATTTATAAAAAACAAAATTTAAATTGTATATTATATATATATGTTTATTTTTTTATACTATAATATTTTATATACGTGTGTGTGTATTTATTTATATAATATTTTCTAACACACACACACATATATTACTTGAATATTTATATACATATATAATAATTGCAAACATACACACATATTTGGACAACGTACAATACATATAGGATGAGCTAACGTGTCTGTTGCAATGTAAATCCTAACATCTATATACGGGCATGTTATACCTTGCACGGTATATCCTGTTACACATACACATACACATACATATGTATATGATACATATGTATACTAGTACATAAATTGAAAATAAATTAAATACATTTCTGTTAACAATTTATAAATTTAAATGAAATATATGATTTTATTTAAATTAAATTTAGAAATATTCTAAATAAATTAGACTTCATAGGCCTAATAAAGATCCTATAGGGTAATTTTTTTGAAATTCATCCTTAACTTCCGCTGCGGCTAGCCCAGTTACAGCACGGTGTCTTTGTCATCGAATCATAATCTAGTACATCATCTCGTTTCGGTAGAATAAAACATTCCACTATGAAGACTTTGCGGTGTTCTTGGGGTCTAATCTACCTAAAAGAGGGAGTTACAATGAATTACGGGATCAAACCATATGTATGCAATCAAATGATACAATAAATATACCTAGAACTATAAGGTAAAGATTCATCCACATCCGTCCTCTTCATTGTTATACTGCCAATCGGAAGGTACATCCAACACCATAACTACAAATGTGTATACACATAAGATTGCAGTGTATATTAAAATACGAGAGAAATGTATATGGACGATAATAATGAAAATACTTGCACTAAAGTCAAACAACCGCCAATAGACTGGTTCTCTTGCAAAACATGCCTCGATGCTCTGTATATGTGTAAGCTAGAACTGTACTACCCCAAGAATACTATCGGCAAATGTCGAAGTCCTCAAGAAAAGAAAGCCATCTGAGCTGCACATGAGTCTTCGAATGACCGTAGACTAAATGAGAAGTTATGATGTGCAAAATAATAACTCGAGCCCATTGTTCAATCTGAATCTCGAAGGCATTTGCTAGAATATCGTCAACAAGCTGCTACTTTGCAATGACTCAGATTTTCCATTGTTTGATTTTGAATATTTAGATGGTTTTAAATATTTGATTTGGAATATAAGTTGATTTTTGAATATAAAGATTTTGGTTGGGATTATAGAATGAATTTAAATTTTAAATATAACGAATTATCGAAATGCGAAAATGGTGAATAATTGGAATTTGAATCAAATATGAATCAAAACGATTTCTAATGTTGATATAAATTCTATTTGAATTAGAATTTAGTTAATAAGTTTTTAAAAATGAAATTTCAAGTAATTTCGTCAATTGTGAAAATTGTCGATTTAATCGACGCATTAAAATAGCGATCCGGGACACAGTCTTAGAATTCGACGAAACTAGTTCCATTGGATCCGTAATAGTGTATTATTATTAGATTTCAAATTTTGTAGCATTTGGATTTACCGTTTGGTTGTGCGATCTGAAAACGCCTGGAAATAATTTAATTAAATTTAATTTAAGTGGTCGATTTAAAAAGCTATCTTCCACATATGATCGAATTAGGTCTCGAAAATTGTTCCATTGCGTTCGGAATAGGGGCACAACATTGGAAATGCCGGGAGGCATGCCTCGATAGGAATTGTAGATTTTTAGTTACCCAATACGAGATATTTTCAATATTAAATCAAATAAAATCAATCAGAGGTCAAAATTGGAGCCACCCTATTCTCTGAGAAGCTGACCTACCTTGTACGTATAGTCGCCTCCATTCCTTTTTAAAAATCATGAAATCCTCTTTCAACTCAGTTCAAAATTTACGAAATCGAAAAAAAAACAAAGAAAATGAATCGAAATCGTATTTGATAAGCATCGTGAAGCCTGAAAATGTTAAAGGGGAAAGTCGCGAGCGTTCTATGGTAAACGCGAGTAGTCAAGGCAATTAAAGGGGATTGGGCTACTTATGTTCGTACGCGAGTCTAGGTAGGAAGTTGGCATGGTGGGCGGAGCATTGGAGCGGCGGCGCAACGAGCATAGGAGTGGTCGACGACGAACAAGGAGGGGCGCAATGAAGATAAGCGTGTAGATTGGCGTGGATGGAGACTATCGCGACTGGGTGGATTGAGTACGACGTTGTGATGTGCTATTGTACTCGGTAATAGTGCTAGTGTTAGTGGCGTGGGCGAGGTCTAGATGAGGATGGAGACGCGGGATGTTGGGTGGCCGCGGCTGTTGGTGGGGTAGTGCGGCTTCGAGGGTATTGGAAAGGGGAGAGTTAGTCAGTGAAGCAGGTGGTGGTTGCCGTGATTGAAGACAGTGGTTCGGGTGGGTTCTGGTGGTCGCGAGGTTTGGCGTGCGGCAGTCAACAGTGGGAAGGGCTTTGCGTGAACGTGAGGGTGAAGGTATAATACTGTAACTAATTTAATATAATTACTGAATTTAGTTTAGTTAGTTTTATTATTAAAAATCGAATGTGTAAAAATAAGATTTTTAAAACAGGAAAGTATACTATGTTATTATATGAATTTTAAAGATAAGGTTATCATTTAAAAGGCCATTGTGTTAGCTTGTATATGTGATAAGTCAATCTATGTACTTATTTTGATAGTTATAAGGTCAAACTTATAAAATTCGTAATAACGTAGGCTACACATTGGAACTAATTTGAAGTCGTCTGGAAATAGCTGGGATTTTAGGTTAAATCAAATGTCACTTCGATTTAATCTAAAATGAGCGTTCGACAATTCAGAAAAATCATGGTGAGTAAATCTCAGTCATTTGGATTGCTAGTTTTTAATTTGAAATATTAAAAATTATTTATTGGTTGATTGGATGAATTGATAATTATTATTATTAGTTGTATGTTATATATATAGTAGCATATATTAGTAGTTGGTATTTCCCGTCTATTGGAGCGGATGAGACCCTATGCGCCCCGCATAATAGCGGATGACCCTATATTACCGTGATATCCCGACTTGATGGGGGATTGGTATTTTATGTTATCTAACATCTATGGTTGCAGGGAAAATAGGTTGGAGGGATCCAACTGGATTTCTTAAAAATGTTGATTTTAATTTCATATATAGTGATATATGATTTGTGTGAATAATCTGATATAGATTATGTGGTGATTCGAATGTTTAGATGCTATAGTAGCACTGGCCTTAATTTTGGTATTTTAAATACCATAAATATTATTTTTTAATTTGAAGGAATTAAAAAGAGATTCTGAATATAAATATTTATATCGAAATTTGGATTATTTTAAAGAAGTTGATTTGGATAAAACAATAATTAATTTAGGGTTGTACTTCACTATTCGTAAAATGTTTGTTTAATAGAGATTTTAAAATAGTTATATAATAACACTGGATTTTTAAATGATAGTTCTGGAAAATATATGGAAAAGAAGTGAAAATCGATATTTAAAATAGATTTGAAAAATAAATGGAATTTATAAAGAAATGGATTATAAAATGGAATTTTATAAATGAGATTATTTTTATAAACAAGTAAAAACCCAAATGAGATTATAAATTTATAAACGATGTTTATAAATAAGAGAAATGATATCAGTTGATAAATTGGAAATATAAATTCACAGTGTGAATTTATATCGAGATATGGGAATCAGTTTTGGAAAAAAATAGTGGATTCTATTTTTAAAATGTGAGAATGTTTAGGGAATTGAAAATGAAATTGATGTGTGGTGAATCAAGAGGGATTTATAAATTGAAATTGGTTATTGTAATTTTAAAAATATATTTTTATCGAGAAGTTAAATTTGTTTTAAAAGGAAAATTTTATTAAACTATGTAATTTAAAAGCTGGTTTACTATTGAAATATTTCGGAAAGTGGATTTTTCGAATATCTAATATTAATTTTAAATAAATTCTAAATTTTATAATAATCTTTGTAAAACGATTAGTTTTATTTAAAAATGAATTGGAAAGGAGTTATCGATGTTTATTTAAAAAGTGATTTGATATTTTAATAGTTACTTAATCATGATTTTGAAATTTAATTATTATTCTTTAAAAATATTTATTATATATATATATATGTATATATATATATATATTTGGTTTAATGGTAAGTGATTGATGTGATTTATAAATACTCTCAAGATTTGTAAATCAAGTTAGTAAATGGAGATGGTTTGTAAGAGGAATGTTATAACGGGATTCTGGAAACTTGAGAAATTTCCAAAATGTTTTAGAGATGGGACCTTCGAAAATGAATATGAATTCATAAAAGAAGCTATAAATTGTTAGATGGGATTATAAATAAGTATAATCGGTTTCGAAAATTGTAAAAAGGAATTTAATAAAATTCCTGAGGTTTGTGAGATAAGTTGTAAAATATTTCATAAGTGTCGATATTAGAAATGATTTTGGAAAATAGACTTGCAATATTTTCCTAAGTATTGAAATAGAAGATTTTGGAAATATTTTAGCAACGAGATGATTTGTATAGAAATATTTTCCAAAGCAATGAACTATAAAGGAAATTTTGAATATTTCTAAGTGCTGGGATGGTTTCAAAAATATCCTGTTATGGATATAGGTATTTGAGTTGTTTCAAATATTGAAATATTGAAAGAAATTTGAATATATATCTTTGTAAAGATATTTTGAAATAAATGTTTTTGAAGATTTATAAAATAAGGCCTAGTGACTGCTTATGGATGTTATTTGATAGTTAAATAACCGACTATCAAGTTTGGCCAAAAATTCGTTGATCGTTTCGAAGAGACCGAGGATCGGATTTGATTATCCGAAAACCACTTCGTTCCGATTTGTTCATTACGAATTGGGATATCATGAAGATAATGAAGATGGTGATTCTGGAGATTCGGTTTGCTCAGACCCAGAACAACTTGTATGGATGAATGCTATTAGCACATTATTATTAGAGGAAATGAGCATCCTAAGTATATATTCCTTGAAAGGTAATCGTAGCCTCAAGCCCCATCAACCGGGAATTACTAAAACAGGGGAGATGAAGCAAGGCTAAGTGGGTCGCACCCAATTAGGGTATGTTATCACCTTTCTAGATACCCTCGGATGTAATATAATTATGGATATGGTTGTGCATGGACAAGAGAGCGCTCGATAAGGGTGGGAACACCTGGGGTAATAACATATTCGATACTATCTAGGTTAGGTGTACACCAGTTTTGTGTTGGCAGGGGATCCAAGCGAGGTCCTCGACACATTTTTCTAGATGTGTACTGTGGCAGGCGGTACCCCAGTAGCGTAGTCATTATATGGAATCCAATATCTACTACAAGCCTTTACGGTTTTGGTTGTAAAGCCTAGTATGCTAGAATTTAATTAATGTAACAATTTCGGCTATTTTAATAAGTATTTGTATTTAGACACTATTATAATATCACTATATTTTCTATAAAAGGTGTTTTGGTTATCGTAAGGTAAAAACCCGTTGTGTTTATGTATGGAGTGGTCTTACGAGATACCTTTATTTTTCAAAGGATTTTGATAACTGTAATAATTCAAATCGAGTGTGATTTCTCACGCTGTTTTTCCAGACTGACTCGGGTGTTATTTTATTATAATGCCCGGGTCTGACCGAGTATTACAGATTCAGGTTAGGATGCTATGGGGCTCAGGAGACGAGCTGGATGACAGAGACGTATTTCCATACTTGATTATATTCCGCTGTGTATAGGCTATATATTCAGCACTCGTGAGGACAAGTTATTATAACCGTCTAGATTGATTATCGCTTGTTGTACTCTGATTATGGTATGTATAATAACAGTTGTAGTTCTTTTTGTATAAAGACATGTTATTATCTATTATATATTGTTCCGCTGCGATTGTGAGATTCTGTGTTATTGTTTCTGTTTTTTCCTTCTATCTCTTCTTTTCTTTTTCCCTAACAATCCGCCTTTTTGTTCAATTTTGAGTTGACATGTGCGGTTATTTGTCAGCTTAGAATGTACAGAAAGTGGGTCGTTACAACGTGGTATCAGAGCTGAAGGTTAAGCGAGAACCTTGGCTTTGGTGGGGATTACTCATTATGGATAGGGTCGGTAGTGCCCTAGAATGAGTATTGAGTGTATTAATAGATATGAGCGCGTATTTGTTAGTGAATATAAAATGTTTTATATTGTGTTGGTTGATTTATTGAGTGGCTTATGAACTCTGGTCGGCACAGTCCGTACAACTGTATCGATAGGAGTTTCTAAACACTTGAATAAAGTAATTCGATACAGTATTGTTTTGAAGAGGGTAAATGAAATAATATTACCCAAATTATATTTTGATATAAAAGAAATAATTTTATGAGATTATTATAGTATATTAGAGTGTTGGTTGATATTATTGTAATCAGAACAAGATTGTAAAAATTTGAATGGTTTATATAACCAAATAGAAATTGTATAAATATGATTTATACAAATGAGTTAAATTAAAAGAGGACTCAAACCAGAATTTGGAATTTAAAATCCCAGAAGCCTTGAGAAATATTTTAAATGGATGTGAACTAAGTATTTGGGAATTTTGAAATCTTAGAAGTTTGGAAAATATTTTTTGAAGTGTTGTGAAAATAAAATAGCATTATTTTTGGAAAAATTATTTTAAATTAGATTTAAAAAAATGGATTTGAAGGTGATAAAGCACTGAACTCACTACAGTCGCTGGAAAATAATCCTGGTGATGACTGCGCAACATCATCGGTATTCATTTTCGAGTTTCTAAATGACGGATTGCTACTGTGATTATTTGGCTTCAGAATTGTTTTGGAAAAATCAGGTTTTGATTTAAAATTTCCAAGGTAAGATTTGATATATACAGAAAGGAATATATATTTATATATGGGATTTAAAAATGATTTGAAATGAAACCGGTGTTTGAATTCTGGAATATTCATTTGAATGTTTTATGAAACTTGTGAAAATAAGTTTTGAACTTATAACCTAGAATTGTGAATTTCAATATGAAATTAAAATTTAACTTATGCAAGTTAAATAAATTGAATTTATAAAAGAAAATTGTATGGGCTAGAATTTAACTTGAGATAAGTTAAATGGAAATTGGATTGGATTTGAATCCATATCAAATTGAATTAAATATATAAATTTGAATTAATGAAATAAAAATATACTTAAGCCATAAAGTGATGTATAATCTTGGATTAAAAATTCTAAATGTGAATATACTCGAGTAAGCAATTTAAAAATATATTTTATCGTTTCCATTTGGCTAAGGGTAGTTTTCCTTCATTTGCTGGGAATGTAGTTGTTCTTTTAGGAATTTAGTACCTGTTTTGGTGAAACATGTTGGAATTAGAAGGAAGATCTCAGTAAAATATACTGCAAATTTGATTATGAACATTAACATATCTAGCTCACCTCTTAACCAAATATACTACAAATGTGATGTACATATGCATTTTCCTTGACTAGATGAACAATTACTCATCCATGGATGCTATTCTTTACTCAAACCCTCATTTTAAGTAGTTTTTTCAGAGATAGGATGCGATAGAAAAACTTCCAAGTTCGTAGGTGCTTGTTATATGTTTGCACAAATTTTTACTTTTTTATAACCGACTTGTATATTAATAGAAGAAATTCAATGGAATCTTAATAAATCAGACCAAGTTGACATTCAACAGGTAATTTCATCAAACCATTTAGTTAGGGGTAGAGAGAGTGAAAATTTTGCATGGCTATAACTAAAAAACAACTCAAATTCAATTTTACATAGAAATTATTCCAATCTAGACTATGTTCTACTGCATAATGAGGCATGTAAGAGAAATATACTGTTATACCACCTCATTGAAGCGAGACATGCACAAGAACACAAAGATATGATCTTTTTTCCTCTCATGCTCATTTATATGCTTCAGCTTAACAATTAGTTCCTTATAGTCGATTGTAATTAGCTTCAGACATAATCCTTTAAGCATGAATTGTTAGTAGGAAATTCTATCATTTATTTCACGTTGTATATGTCAAACTGGTTTTTTTCATTGCTACATTTGTTAAATCCAACAATAATTTTTTTTCTTCTGACAATTAATTGCCATGAATTCCATTATTTTAGCTAAAATGTTACCATTGTCATTGTAATGCATTAGACATTGTTTTGACTTAGTCCATAAGTTGTTTGAAAAAAAAGA